>CM022298.1:116431259-117031259 GCA_011799875.1 Thinopyrum elongatum | reverse complement strand
TCGGGCCTTATTTGCTTCTAACACATTCATGCATGTATACCTACCGATCTCCCTACATATAGCTAGGTCGACTATAACTCTTTTTCCCCACGCACCGATCGACGTACCTGATCACTAGTTATGTCTCTCCCTTTCTCCGACACACGACGATTGATCTTCCTATATAGTTACGTCTCCTTACCACAGCCATATCGTCCCCCCTCATCATCCTTGCATGCCTCCCGACCCGTCTCTCACACGCACGTGCACAGACAGGCACGCATGCATCCCCTCTCTTATTGATATTGCAGTCATACCCTCCGTTTGTCTAGCAGGCCTCTCCCGCCATTTGTGAGAAGCAACTCGGCCAGCAACCCTCCAACACTCTAGCATTGTCTCTCTTCGAACCTTATTCCTCTACTACACATATGCATGGATGCCGATCGATCTCCCTCAATACATAACTAGGTCTCTCTCCTTCTCCACACATATACCAGTCGATCTACCTTTCTATAGTTAGGTCTCTGCCCCTCCCCCCCCCCCCCCCCCCCCCCGCACACCGATAGTCGAACGCCGTAGGTAGGTATCCATGCCACAGAGACAAAATGCACCTCTCCCCTCTCAGATTCCAGTAGGCCAGGCACCCTATATATTTGACGTGGGTAAACACAAATTCGATGGCACTCTTTGTCGATTGCGCACCCACACACTTCACCCCTATCTTTGATTCTATCGATATCTCACGCCGATGATCCATCCACTCACTTCTCGTGGATCGCTCCCTCTATATATGATATATCCAGGCCTCTGTTTCACACACATTGGATATGTTACATTTTTTTGTTTGAGATATCATCGACACATTGCCTCTGCTTCGCACAAACCATCTTTTTTTTGAGTAAAAAAAAACCATCTCTCTCACACACACCCACGTACGTGGGGTACCTGCACATAGAGAAGAGGTGCACGCACGACGCACGTACTCACGTCTCGTTCCCGGCCACACCCGCGCGGGGACACGGTGGACCTCATTTCTGTATGAAAAGGCAGCCCACGTGATAATTTGACGCGTGTAGCAGTTGTTTACTTGAAGGAGGGTCGTGTACCAGGTGTACATGGAACAAAGTTTGACTTGACGCGTTAGTTTTAAATGAAGTTATATTCCTCAATGGCACGTACAAAATATAAAACGATTGTTATCGAGAAAAAAGAAATCCGCTCCACTATACAAAGGAGCATGACTGCCGGGGTTTGTCTCTCGTCACACTATCTCACACAAGGCAGCGGTGGCCCCTCTCTCTCACCGTTGGTCACTGATCCGGCCGCATCCCATCTGCTGGCAGAAAGGGAGGATGTGCATCATTTCTCCGTTCGACGGTGTCGAGGCAGCACATCTCGATCTGCGGTACCCGCCGTTCTCTCTGACCAAGCTCCAGCGCGGTAGGGCCTTCGCCACTTGCTCACTACCGCAGTATGGGCAGATCCCACCCGCCGCCACCCTCCTAGTTACATTCCGACGACCCCCAGGTATAGCTTCCTCCCCTCCGGCCTTGCTCCACCGCCATCTTCCCACGTCGCTGCATGTGGAAAATCTTGCATGTGGATCTTCCCTAGTTCTTTGCCCAAAACATAGCTCGTCCGGCGTACTTTCCATATTGCAATCTCGTCCTCGCACCATTTTAGATAAACAACCGTGCTGTTATCTTCCCTTAGGACAAGGAACATGCTTCTTTTTTGTCGTTGTATGTGTCGTCAACTGTTATTGGCCAATAATTGTTTCCTTTCTACCTCTTTTTTGCAAACAGGGCTATCCATTTCACCTCGTTGCTATTGCGACCTTTTGGTGAACTACACAAATCACTTTTTTCTTAAGAGTGTCTTGTGCAGTTCTACTAAAATGTCACACGGACAACGTCTCTATATTTCAGTGCGACTGCACAAAGGGAGATTGGTTTTGCTCTATCCTCCTCATCCAACTTCGAGCCTAATCTTCTCCAACTATTTGCTTAATCTTCTCCAACTGGTTAGTCTTAAGAGAGACTGCAAAGGTGACCGGCTTCTATTTGTGTGTTTATTGTTTCATCAACACTCCTCTATTATTGTAATCACACTTACTCAATATCTTTGGAACAGGGACGCTCAGCTCTATTTTAGTGGAACTGCACAAAATGGTCGGAATGTTGCATGCTCCTGACAGCTACTTTTTTTTCCAACATGCCTTGTTGATTTAGACAGAGCTGGAGGGAAGTTGCTGCCAATGAAAGCATGGATCAATTTTAATTTAACACCTTCTCACAACTTTGTCTTCAGTTGTGATGTAAATATTAGCTCTGATCTGCTAATCATTGAGATGCATTAGCAAGGAAGTTAGTTTTTTATTTTTTCCGAAAGAGCATGGATGTTAGTTTCCTTTCTAGTATTTGATTGATGTTGTAACGAGACAACCTTCCAGCTGGCAAGACAGACGATACAGAAGCTGAAAGCTTCAGAGCATTGTACAATTTCATGTCACTGGAAAATTATTTGTATACGTCAATTATGTAAACAAATGCTGGAAGCTTGGTATAGCATTGCCAGAAGCCATTCAGCATCCGGATCCATGTGCCATGCACCAAATTAGAGTGCACAACCGCATGGGAGACTCAGCCCGGTCGTTGCGCCGCACTAATAGTGAGTAATGAGCAGTCAAATCATAAGCCCTACCTTTCCCACTGTAAGTTGTTCGGAAGAAGCAACCATCAATACACTCTTCTTTGAATCCGCTCATACTAGTAGTATGTATGAAGGTGCAAAACCAAGTCCGTGTATGGCCTGTCGGTCAACGCGCTTCCTCTTGGTATATCACTGACATGTGGGACCGGAGTGTGAGCAAACCGATCTCAATTGACGGCAAAATGGCCAACCCGCCGCTCCTTGAGAGAGACGAGGAGCGAGAACACAGACGGGCTAGGTGTCGCACGGAGGCCAAGATATATTCGAGCATGGTTGATCGATGTCATCATTACATGTTCAATGTTTTTTAATAGTACTATTGGGCTACCGTTTTCCGCACTTCTCCCGAATAAATGTGTACTTTATCAGAGATTAAAATAAAATAAGAGTACAGACGCTCCACCATGTGGTTCCTAGTACCTGTATACTAGTAGTACTGTACTACTCGTACTACTAAACCTTGCGCTTGGCTCTTCGCCTCTTCGGGAAGTCGAACAATGATGGTACTACTGCACCTAATGAACTGCTGCACGTCCATCGCCTGGGCGTGGGTAGGTTGCATTAGTTAAAAGTTTCTCCTCGTCCTGCGAGCCACCGCGCTTGAGGTACTAGACGAAGAGGGCGTAAGCAAGCTTCACCTTGTCCTGCAAGCTTCTCCTTGTTCTGCGAGTTGACGGGGCACACCAAAGTAGTGCTAGTCCATACTGCCTCCTATTCGGTTAATATGGCTTAATCTTTTTTGCGAGTAAATGAGTATAAGCATTCTTAGGACAATCAGCCAAGAGACTGGTCACTAGGAAGCGAGATACCCCGCAAAAAAAAAGAAGGAAGCGAGGTGTTTTATCAAGCCAGCTCTTGGTCACATTCAAAGCACAGTAAGCACGGTTCGCACAAAGATGCGCCGCAAGGTTTGCTGACCTGTTTACATGCTGAATAACAAAAAAAAATATTACTGAGGGCTCCTATTTCTAACAGGATCGGAGCCAAAATTAAGTGAGAATTGTGGCGACTATTCCATGCAATCAACTTCCATTATCACATGCGAGAACCCTTGAAGAGAAGCAAATGTGTTGAAGATTGCTTTATCACAGATTAAAATAAAATAAGACTGCAGATGCTCCACCAAGCGGTTCCTAGTAGTACATGTATAGTAAGTAGTGTACTAGTGTAATACTACTCGGAGCACTACTGTAGTAAACTTTGCGCTTGGCTCTTCGCCTCTTCAGGAAGTCGAACAATGATGGTACTAGTACAGTGTATGCTTCTGGCAATCTGACACCGAATTAACTATTGCACGTCCACCGCCTAAGCGAGGGAGAGCTTGCAATAGTCAAAAGTTTCTCCTTTGCCCTGCGAGCCACTGCACGCAAGCTTCTCCTCGTTCTATAAGTTGACGGGACACAACAAAGTAATGCTAGTCATACTTCCGGTTAATATGGCTTAATTTGAAATGAGATAAATACACTGGTTGTCACTGTATATTGGTAAAAATACGGTCAGTGGACTTCATAATACGCTCATTGCGGGCAATATATACATTTTCCGGTGTTTATACGGTCACTAGCTCACCCTGGCTGAGTATGTGTGTGCATGCAAGTGTAGGTTGAGCACTTGAGTGTGATCGTGTATGTTCCATCGTGTGCTCGGACATGCATGCATTAGGGCATCGCACGCGTTTTTGCGTGCATGTGTACGTGTGACTGTTGCATGCATGCACGAGGTTGTAGTCCCTCACATTCACATGTTCATATGTCAATGCTTTGTCAAAATGTTGCATGCAAGGTTTAATCATTCGTTGTTCACGCATGCATTCCCGATATTAATACGTTGGTAAAGACAATTTCTCGAGGAAAACGATCCCATGAATTGAGTACAAAGGGGACCAATAAACCAGGACGGAGGGAGTACTAAGTAGTGAACCGGATGGAGGGAGTAGGTAGTAACAACGTGCAGTAACAAAATTCCTCTATGTGCATCCTGTTTACGTGTCATGCAAAAAAATAGAGATAAGTATAAGTGAGACTCAGGAACGGTCATAGACGTAGGGGGAGTACGTGTAGGGGCCACTCAGGAGCAGTCAAATCACACAGTAAGTTAGTCGGACAAGTAACCATCATTTCAGTCTTCAATGACATGTACGCAATATAAAAAGGTTGATGTGGAGAGAAAAAGAAAACCGCTCCACTATATATAAACTAGCAGGAGCCTAAGCTACAAGCCTGCTTGCTTGGGCTACTTTCTTCACAAGCATAGAACGATGGTGGCCACACCGCTGGTCACAGATCCGGCCTGATCCCGCCGCCGGGGGAAGCGGACGATGTTCTGCGTAGACGCGGTCGACAACGGCGAGGAAGAAAACCCGTTGTTGGTGCGTGCTGACCGGGTGTCCCCGCGGTATGGGCTGATGCCGCCTCCCACCGGCCTTCTAGCTACACCCCGACTTTCCAGGTATAACTTCCTTTTGGAGCCGGTTTTCTCCATTGCCGCAGCTTCCCACGTAGCTCCATCTCCATGTGGCTCTTTCTCTACTTCTACCGGCTTCTATTTGTGATGAGTTTATGTCTCATGAGCTAGCGCCACTACTATTATTCTAATCACACTTCTTCAATATCTTTGCCAACAGGGATGCTCAGCTCGATTTTAGTGGAACTGCACAAAAGCATCGTATGATCCGAGGGTGCCAGGCTTCTTTCCTTCGACATGTTCTACCTAGCCAGGAAATTAAATCCTGTTTAGGGTTTAGGGTTTAAGTCGTAGAAACCCCATCAGTAGTTTTTTTTGTGTACACACTCTCACAACTTTTTTCTGTAGTTGTGAAGTAAATATTGGCTATGATCTGTGAATCATTGAGATGCATTAGCATGCGTGTTAGTTTTCCTTTGTATTTGATGGAATGTTGTAATGGGGCAACCTTGGAGTCAGGATACATACATGAAACAAAATCTGAGAAAGCTTCGTACTCCCTCCGGTCCATTTTTGTATGCGTATAAGGCTACTCATAGTGGGGAGTATCATATACTAGTATCGTGCATAAATTACATAGGGGACTAATAAACCAGGACGGAGGTAGTATGTGAGAGTGTATGGTGGGTCATGTGGTAAAATGTAGTAGTACTTTCTTGTAGCCCATTACTATACATGTTGACTATTACATTGGCTATAGATGACATGGCAACATGTTAGCCATCAACCGGCTATATTATTAACCATGCTTAAGGCATGCTTGCACAGAGAGAGAGAGAGAGAGAGTCACATCGCATGCATGCAAAACCGGAGAGAGAGAGCTGCATGCAGATAGATCTAGTGAGCCTACATCTAGAGAGATGGAGAGAGGAGTACTTTGCATGCGCGTAACTACCCAGCATTTCCTCAAAAGCCAATCCGGGGGCAAAATAGTCTATACAATCCGGTGTATAGTAATTTTTTCTTGGCATGCGGGCTGTCCAAGGGATATGGTGATACTGGGAGGTGGGCCATGTAGTCACTGGGCTGCCGTGTTTCGTACTCCTCCGGTGTAAGAGTGGAGAAAGTTAGTTTTATCACCGAACAAATAAATAAGAGTGCAGATGCTCTATGACGCTCTACCGCCGCAGTAATAGTGACCAATGAGCCGTCAAATCACATAGACCCGGTAGTTAGTTGGACGCAAGAAGCAAACCATCACTCTTCATTGAATCCACTTCTCCCTCATGCAGTACTGTATTCTTTTGGAAACCAACGTTTCGTTTCGTTGGATCGCGTCATCGAGCAAAACAAACGTTTTAAATCACGTCTGTCGCGTTCGTGTCTCATCCTCCTCCACCCCACACGGTCGCTCGGCATGCCACTCACCGCAAACCGAGTATACACAAACTTTACCGCCTGCTTGTCGATGGATCGCACCATGGAGTACTAGCACTACTGGAAGAGGGAGGGGGAGGACAGCTACCTGTAGCACGGACTCCCAAGAACATTTTTACATGCATGTCGCGATCGGCCATGGTGACGTTTGAATGTGAAGCAGTCGCGTGCACCGGGAAGAGGCGCGGGCGGCGCTCTCTCGGCCAGCGCGCCGCTCCAATGCCGGCGCCAGTGAGAGGTCGCGTCCGCTCTGGCCGGGCATGAATGCGACACTGACCGTTTCGGGCAGGAAGCGCGCGCGGGTGATGAAGAGGGTTCGGTCAGGAGCGGGCATGGCAGCAGTCCGGACGCCCGCAAACGAGAGATGCTGGACGTACGTAAATATTGTTGCGTAATTAATAACGTAAATAATGTGCCAGTTGGACGAATATGATTGGAGATGGAGATGGAGATGAAGATGAAAGTAAGAATTTTACGTAAACACGGATTTGCATGTCTATGTGTGTGTGCGCGTACACACACATAGTGACGACTCTCTCAACTACTCGTACACATCGTCGATGTCTCTTTCTCCCTACACACACCCAAACTTAGTACCGCCTCATTTTGTTCCTAGGATAGGAATATCATAGGAGTGGGAAACAATATGAAGTGAGATAAATGAAGTACTACGTACAAGAAGAAATGTACACGCACTCACTCTGCCTCTGACATACCCGCGAGTACACGATGGAGCGCATTTGTACACGAAGAGGCATCTTACGTACGTAATAATTTGACCCTTTAATTTGTTCACTTAATAATGGAGGGTCGGAGACCACACGTGAGCGATACAAACTGCGACCTGGAAGCGGGGGCGTGTTATTGATCGAGTTTTCTTTCTTGGTACGTTAAAAAAAAGATTTGTCCGCTAGTTTTCGTTTCTTTTTTCGGGAACGCGCGTATTCTATTTAAAACCACTGCTATGTAGAGATTTTTTTTACTCGCATCTTGCTCTCTCACCCTCTCCATATCTAAACAAGATGACAGTGTCCACTCTATCTCTCTCCTCACCGATGGTCACAGATCCGGCCGGATCCCGTCCGCTGCGGGAGGTGAGGAGGTCCAGCGTTGACGTTGTCGCCGTCGGTGATGGAGGAAGCCGATTTGCACCATCCTCTCTGAGCTGGCGCCGGCGCGAACAAAGGCCCTCCACGCCCTTGTTCGCTGCCGTCATGTGGGCAGATCCCGCCCGCCCACCTAAGCCACATCTCGCCCACCTGAGGTATACCTTCTTTTGGATCTCATGCTTCATTGTACTCTGCATGCGGGTTTTCTTCTATACCACTACTCCCCAGCTCCCCATGTACAGTAGCTAGGGTTCGTCAGCTAGTCCAACATCACCTATTTTTTACTATTATAGAGGAAAGGTCCCTCCAAAAATTGTCCTGGTTTATCATTTATGCATCGGTGGAGGTATACATGTTTTTTTCGACAAAAAGTACATGGTGGTTGTGCGATCATTGTCCATATGCTCCTATTGCTGTTGCTAATCTAAAACTATCACTGGTAAAATGAATCAATGCCCATGTAGAGGCGTCAATAAATGCATCTGTCCTGCTTTAGTTTTTTTTGTATCCTGCTTTAGTTCCCATCAAGACAATCATGATACATCTATTTTTTTGGTGTACATTTCATTAATTCTTATTGACAATTAAGATGCCACTGTTAATCTTGTTCCCCTGCTAAAACAAAGTAACGACACTACTTAAATATCATTTTTTTATATTTTTGCAAACAGGGATGCGTATCTCCATACGCATGCCTTCCTCAATTTTAGTGGAATTGCATAAAATTGGATGGCCACTGTTGCTCAGCCTCACTGTCCTCTCCCAAGTGGTTCTTCCTTTCTTGAGCTTGATTACCGAGAAGAAACAAACCACAATGAGGATTATCAAACTTCATTGGTGCCTGACCCAAACTTGATGTCAAAATCGACGATGCATCACCATGATGACCTATCGATGCTCATGATTGAGTCTCATGGTTGCATCGGCTGGTGAAGCTGATCGATGTTCAATGAAGAACGGGCTGTCTTCCATCAGTGCTCTTTGCTTGTTACCACAAAGATGATATCCTTCATCAGTTCATCTTGGAGCAGTCGTTTACGTTGGTGCAATTTTATCACACAATTGGATATGAACCAAATGTTTCCTCGAAGAAGCATCGACGTTGGTACTAAGAGCAAAAGTTTTGTATTGATTTCTAAGCCTTCTCAAAACTTTGTCTTCAACTACCCTGTAATTTTATTTGTCCAACTTTTAACTAAATATGTGGTCAAACTTTGATTAAAAATATGGTGTCGACTAAAAACCCGGATGGAGATAGTACCCCTCCGTTTTTATGTACTCTGCATATTAGATTTGACTGAAGTCAAACTTTGTAAAGTTTGACCAAGTTTAGGCCGGACACAACAAACCATAATTATTGAGAGAGGGCAAACTGTACATACTCTCACACCTTTCCGATAATTGAAATTAAAATTCTTTATTTGTACACACTCTCACACCTTTCCGATAATTTGGTGCCTGTGTGGTTGTTCATTTAACGGAGGGTAGTGTACCACACGTGAAGGACAGGAAGTGCGACCAGGACGCGTGGATCGTTAGTTGATCGTAGTTTTCTTCACTGGTACGTTAAATAAAGAGTTTCGTTTCGTACACAATTTAAAACGATTGTTATGGAGAGAAAAAGAAAACCACTCCACTATATTAGTATAATACATGAGTACTATATAAGTTGGAGCCTCAGCGCTTGTTCGCTAGGGTTTGCACTCTTCACACTCTCGCTGCACTACATATATATATATATACACGCTGGAGGCTCAGCGTTCCTTTGCTAGGGTTTGCTCTATTCACAGTCTCTCACCCTCTTCACCAGATCTAAACAGGACTTCGTTGGCCTCTGTCTCTCTCTCCCCCCTCACAGCTGGTGAAGGAGTCGTCCGGATCCCGTCGCACCGGGATGGGGAGGAGGTGCAGCGTTCACTCTGTCGCCTTCGGCGTGGGAGGCAATCCACTGCCGGCTGCGCTGTTCTCTTTCACCCAGCGCCTGTGCGGGAGGTCCTCCAACCCCTTCTTTCTCGTTGCCGTACGTAGTGTAGGCAGATCCGGCCTCCCGCCGCACGCCTAGCCACATCCCGACGACCCTAAGGTATAACTTTCTTTGAAACCGTCATTGCTCTAGCTGCATGCGGATCTTTTTCGATTCTATAGTCGAATCTAGGTCTTGGTTCAAAGAGGAAAGAGGGGGGGGGGTGGAGCATGAATGTAGGACGTGGTTCAATGAGGAAAGGAGGGAGGGAAAGGAAAGTAGTATAGACTGGCTATCCAACCGCTTTGTTGGTTGAAAAGGGAGAAAGGGGGTAACCCAGTACACACATCTGTAAGGAACCGATCTATTTGTTGAAAAAGGAAAGAAACTGGGGGGGCGGGTAGTTTGTGCAGGACTAGATTTGCTGCCCTCACATAGGAAAAAGTTTCAAAGAGAACAAATATGGGACCAACGCAGATATGCTGCTTGGCAACATACTCTGCATCACCTATTTATACGTGTGGACGCATATGGTGCTGGCATGTCCCATGTCCCATGTCCCATACAACTATTTTGTTGTTGTTAATCTAAGAATGCCGCTGGAAAATTGAAGCAATGCCACTGTTAAAAGTAAATTACATTTTTAACAAATGTTATTTTAAGAAAATGTCTCTGTTAATATGAATCAATGCAACCGTTTTAGAAATGCTACTGTCCTAATTTGTTTTCCATCAAGATAAGGTAGATGCTTCTTTTTGTGGCCATACGATTCATCCTCCTTTATTGGCCAGTAATTGTTTCTTTTTTTACCTCTGAAAACAGGGATATCTATTCAACTCGTTGCTATTGTGACCTTTTGCTTCACTACGCAAAACACTTCTGTTTTAAGAGTGTTTTGTGCAGTTCAACTTAAATGTCACACCGACAACTTTGCCTGATTTAGTTGAACTACACAAAACGAGATTGGATTTCCTATTCGTGTTGGCAGATTCATATTTGATCTTGTCTGCCTCATGAAAGGTCAGTACCGGCCTTCATCCACATGATTGTGCAGTGTGCTTTGAGATGCTATGCTACTTGTAGTGGTACTATTTTAAATAAATATTGAATTGAAGCTATTGTATTGCTGTCTTTTCCCATTAAGTGAACAAAATTGGGACCAACCCAGACATGATGCTTGTTGCTTTGTTACAACAAACTCTGCATCACCCCCTTTATAAGTAGATGGAAGGACATGGTGCTGTTGCGCCCACTCTCCCCTGGAATTGTTTATGCTTTTTGTTAACCTAATGCCACTGGTAAAATTAAGCAATGCCACTCTCAGAATTAACTACTGAATCTTAGTTCAAAACTGCAACACTTGTTAGGGATCGGCGGGAGTACCATTTCTGTTAGGGATCGGCGGGAGTACATGTTTAAGAAATGTATTGTTGAGATAATGTCTCTGTTATTATATATCAGTTACAGTGTTTTACAAATGGTACTATCCTGCTTTGTAGTTCTTTCTACATGTTTAACCAAGCTATTGTTAAGATAATGTCTCTGTTAATATGAATCAGTTGCATTGTTTTAGGAATGGTACTTTTATGCTTTGTCATTATTTATACATGTTGAAACAAGGTATTGTTAAGATAATGTCTCAGTTCATATGAATGAATCACACTGTTTGAGAATTGCTACTGTCCTGCTTTGTTTCCCATTAAGATAAGGTAGATGTTTTTTCTTCTGGGAGTATAAGTCATCAACCGTTATTTCTCAGTAATTGTTTCCTTTATACCTATTGTTGCATACAAGGATATCAAAACTTCTGCTCGGTTCTATTTCGACTTTGATTTTAGTTGAATTGCACAAAAGGAGCCAATGTGTTTAAGGCAAACTGTTGCATTATTGGGCCCAGATGGTCTTTCCACTTTGCAGAAAGAAGCAGTCACTGTTTGCGCTACATTACACAAGAAATGATCGAGAAGCTTTACAGAGTATTAGTAGACACTGGTGACATGACTAGTCTGCAGAGAGCATGGGAAACTCAACAGCACGTGGAGTGCAAAATTCACTCCACAAGGAAAGGTATGACCAAGTCAGTGGCCGACGCAGCTGTAACAAACGAGGTCAGTATCGGCCTTCATCCACATGATTGTGTTTTGTTATGTTGTGCTACTTATATTGTTGTATTGTTTTGAATAAATATTTAATTGAAGCTATTGTATTGCTATCTTTTTCTGTTAAGATAATGAAAATGATTATAGTTGTGAGCGTATGTTTAATCAACTAGTACCACTATTGTATTCATCATATTTTTTCTGTATTTATGCAGACAGGGATGCTCAGCTTGATTTCAGTGGAACTGCACAAAATGTTCAGATGGTTCGTGTCCTCCATAGTACTTCATCATGCACAATACATCGAATGGTTCTCTAATCATTCGTCGTCACCTTGAGCCACCGGACTATCTACTTGAATGGAGCTGCCAATGTCTTCAACGCCTTGCAACATATAAATACGAAATCCACCATGCTACGCAAGACATTGTTTGATTTCAGTGACACTGCACAAAAAGATACGCTGGTTAATCCGGCTCCATGTGCCATTTCAATGTGCAAACTGATGACAAACCCTGCCCGTTCCACAATTATAAGCATTACATATTTTGAATGGGAAAAGCTTATCAAAGTTTAATCATTGATGTTAGCAAGAAGACATTCGTTTAATATTTTGGAATTGGAAAACCTTGTCAAATTTTGCTCATTGATGTTAGACAGAAGACATGCATTTGATATTTTGGAATGGAACGCCCTTTGCTGTGAGCAGTGTCGATCTTTTTTCCTATTCGTGTGTTCAGTTCAGAAGTAAATATTTACTCTGATGAGATGCATAGTCACATGAATGTTGGCTTATGTAAGGTATTTTATGAGTTTGTTCTGAATGTTGTCTATGAAATGTCAGGCCTTGTGAGTTTGATTGCAAAGTTGAGCTTGGAATGCTGTGGCATGCGGCATCACGAGCTGTTCACCGTGCCTCCCGAGAATAATGCTTCATATTGTTTTGCATGTTGATCTAATGCCAGTGATTTGCATGTTAAGAAGATCATCCTCTTCTGTTGTTTCTGTGCTTAAGAAGTTCATCGTCTTATGTTTCATTCATAGCCTATACGACAACTCGGATAGGTTAGAGGTGAAACTATATGATCTTTCGACCAATTCATCATCTTAGGCCGTGATTGGATCGTCGTTTTCCAACCAAAACCGCTTGTAAAACTGACGCTTGTAAATAAAAGCAGATGGTCTTGGGCGAAGCGCTTGGTTGGTCGTTTTCGATTGGTAAAATATACACTGGTCTCTCAAATTACACGCATAACTCGCCGGTTTTCGTTACAGACCTCGGGACGTCGGTTTCATTACGCCTGTATTTTACGCGTTGTTTCTGGTGACGAGTAAATTACACTTGTATCTTAATACAGGTGTGAAACAATCGAGAGCTCCCAAGCGCGGCCTTACCGTTTCATGCCGGCTCAGTCTCTCGAAGGTGCTCATAGGTGTCCGATGATCCTGACTTCCTGAATGAGCAGCGGATGCTATATCAGACCATCCGTAGGGCCTGCGAGGCCCTCTCTGTCGTCCTTCGAGTTGTTGCACTCGTCGTGGCGGCGCTGTCTCGCGTTGTCAACATGGTCAACGAACATGAGGAATCAGGAGATGACTTTACTTGGAGAGGATGACAGTGGGGACCCACCAGGGCCATAGCCGCACGTACGCAAGTGCCTCCTTATTATATACAACTATAATTTTTTTTGTTTCCTCCTGGTTTCCTGACATCACGGTCCCACACCATTGTCAACCTATATAGTCAATAAATGAGAGAATTGCACAAGGAGCGGCCGACAGCCGGGACCCAGCAACTAGAGCAGTATTTGTGTTTTTAAGGTGTGAGCAGAGTTTTTCTTGAGCGATGTTTTTGTTGTTGTTCAGAGGAGCAGGGTATCAACTGGGCGGGCTGTGGCCCGTCTAGCTCAGGCTATTATTTTATGTCGACCAAATATCCAGCCCGGATATTATTTTTTCAAGGTGAAAATGGCTAGCCCAGCTATACTTTTTTTTGAGGAATACCCAGCCCAGGTCAACTTGTTATTCTCCGCCCCGCTGGGCTGCAAATCTTTCCTAGGAGGGATGCATTAGGCTTAACAAGAAAATGGGCTTTAAGAAATAATAAATGAGATGTAATTATCAAAACTAGGTTGTAACTATAAAAAAACGCATCAAACAGGTAATTAGTTAAAAAAATATTTTTAGATTTTGAAAATTTTAATTTCATTACTTGTTGCGCGCGCAATATTTCATTGGATATTTACCTAATACAAATTTATTGTGAAATTATATTTAATCTGACTCAAAATTTAGGGATAAAAATATTTCTGATCCCATCAAAATGTGGGAAATTTTGTCAAATTATGTTTTGAGCGGTTGGTTGAAATTATTAATCGTTGTCCTGGCTATAAAATGGGCTGTAATTTTAACAAACTGTAAATGAGTTGTAGTAAATTCCATTAGAATTAAAAAATGGGTTGTACATTATTACAAATCACAAATGGGCTATATGTTCTCTGCCACAGATGTGATGCTCATTTGTGGGCCTACTAAGTTGACGCGTACGGAAGACTTTGTCAACTTGTAGTCAACACATGATTCTAGCAGCAGTGGCATTAGGTTATTCTTGCTTTAGCCGCCCAAACCACCGCCGGCGGTACCGCCTGCTACCGCCTCCCGTGGCCGGCTATGCTGCCACATAGGATTCACCGGCCCACTCTACTCCCTAACGCCATCCAGGCCATTCCTCTACTCACCAACACCTCATGTTCTTCTCCGACGAACGCAGCCTCACACCGCAGCCGAACCAGTGAACCCTCGTACTCCCCTCCGCGTGGGCATCCACTGCTGTGTCTTCGCTGGCTCTGGGTCGCGTTCCCTTCCTAGGACTCGCCATCGTTCACCGCGTTGGTTCTCTCGGCGTGGCGTGGTCAACTTTGTCAACAAACGACAGCCATCGGAAGAAGCATGTACGTGGAGTGGCTGACAGTAGGGACCCACATGGCCCATGGCCGCACGCAGCAAGTGCCCCCTTATTATGCGAAAACAAATGATTTCTCCCCCTGACAGGTTTGACGCACCAGCTACATCTTCGCACGCAAGGAAGTGCTTCCTTTATTACGCAGAAATAAAAAGTTTCCTCTCCTGACAGCTGGGACGCACCAACTTTATTATGATCCGTTTCGTGAAAATATAGATTGTATCGAAGATGCTAAATTATTTCCTTTTTATTCTAACTCGAAAAAGAAGAAATTAAAAAAACCGAAAAACATCTTCGCACGCAAGGAAGTGCCACCTTATTACGCGCAAAAAAAATGATTCTCCCCTGCTAGCTGGGACCCACCAGATTTGAAGGCTGATTTGTGGGCCTACTAAGTTAACGCGTACGAGGGCTTTGTCAACTTAGTCAATAAACGATTCTAGCTGCAGTGATCGTTGGATGTCTTCTTGCTCCAGCCGCCCAAACCTGCGCCCGCCGTACCGCCTGCTCCGGCCTTCCATGGCCGGCTGTGCTGCCGCGCAGGCCTCACCGCCCGACCATACTACCAATGGCTAGGCCTTCCCTCTACTCACCCACACCCCCTGTTATTCTCCGGTGACGGCAGCCTTACACCGCAGCCGAACCAGTGAACCCTCGTACTCCCCTCCACGTGGGCATCCACCTGCCTCGTCTTCCCTGGCTCAGCGTCGTTCCCTTCCTAGTCCTCGCCATCGTCCACCGCCTGGGTGCTGTCCGCGCGGCGTGGTCAACGTGGTCAACGAACGACAGCCATCGGAAGAGTAGTGTACGCGGTGAGGCTGACAGATGGACCCACCAGCTACATCTTCGCATGCAAGGAAGTGCGTTCTTATTACACGGACAAAAAAATGAATCCTCCCCCTGACAGCTCGGACCCACCATCTATATATCTTCGCATGCGTCCTTATCCTCCCTGACAGCCAGGGCTGGGCATTCGGTAGAAACCGAAAATTTGGTTTATACTGTTCGGTTTTTTTCAAACTTCGGTTAGCAAAACTAAAAACCAAATAAGACAGTAAAAAACAACTAACCGATAATTCGGTTAACCGACCAGTTTGGATTGGTTTTCAGTTTATAGCGACTGGTTACAGTGTTGCTGGAAAGTAACAGCGAGCGCTTCTTCTGTCTGCATCACGACCTCTTATACAGCTGAGCACCTTGGCCCTTGAAGATTAGCTGAGCGATGTGGGACTAAACAAGTGAAACTCCAGCCGCTGCACACTTCATCAGGCAACGGAAGTAGTAGTTGTTTCATTTGGGCCTTGCAATTAGTTGGACAGGCCCACGTATCACACCTAGAGTAGTTGGCTGGGCCATTCGTAAAGCTATGTGGCTGGACACGTGCGCGGCGATGATGCCCTCAAAAAAATGTGTGCGGCCGTGAGGTGTGAGCGATTGGCGTGAGACGTGCTTTTCTAAAAAAAGGGAAAAAAAACTGGCGACACGTGCGGACGTGGGGGAACCTCGTACTGGAATTCCGTCGACTTCTGGTTGGCATTTAGCGAGAAGTGCGGCCGTGTGGGAGCCTCGTAGTGGATATCCGTGGACTTCGGTTATCGGTTAAACACCGAACCAGCCGATTTAAATTCGGTTATTAAACATAAAAACTGAATTTAAATATATCTGCAGCAAAAAACGAAAATTCGGTGTTTTCGGTTTCGGCATCGGTTCGGTATTCGATTGGTCGGTTTTTATGCCCACCCCTACTGACAGCTGGGACCCACCCGGTCGAAGCGTATGTAGCATTGTCGCGAACGTGTACGTATATACTGGTCGATCGGTCTTTTTGCAACGATGAACCGTGGCCGAACCAGCAGCGGCACATGTAGTAATAGAGCCCCTGACGTAGCAGTTCAGGCAGTCCCTTCTAAACCATGTACACGTACGTACAGCCATATGCCAAAAATACCACCACGTACGTACATATGGGTGGGGTCTCGAACGCCTACTCACGCATACGTACGGCCAGGGCTCGTGTACATGGAGAGGCTACGGACGGCAGCAACGGCGTCTTGTTCATCGGAAGCCAAACCGGCTGGGTCGGAACAGAGAAACTGCGTCGTGTTCATCGGGAGGCAACGGAATGCGTCGTGTTCATCGGGAGCCAACCGGCTTGGACGGAACAGCCGAAACGGGATGTGGCGTACCGCAAAACGGAGGGAAACGGCCTTCTGCTGGAGCGCGTACGGTCGAAACGGGGTCCTGTTCATCGGGAAGGGTCTGGCGTACCGCAAAACGGAGGAAACGGCCTTTTGCTCGACCGGTTACGGTCGAAACGGGATCCTGTTTATTGGGAGGGGTCTGGCGTACCGCAAAACGGAGGAAACGGACTTGTGTTGGAGCGCTACGGTCGAAACGGGAGTCCTGTTCATCGGGAGGGGTGTGGCGTACCGCAAAACGGGACTCCACGGGCTACTGTTCACCAACCGTCCACTTCCTTCAGCCTCCACCTGCACTGTTCATCCACCGCGTCTTCCTACTGCCTCCACCAGCTACTATTCATCCACGGGCCACTGTTCATCCAGCCCTCCACCGACTATTGTTCAACCAGCCCTTCACGGAGTCCTGTTCATCCACCCCCAACCAGCTCGGCTATGGCGGCCTCCTCTCGGGGTCCTGTTCATCCAGCGGCAACCGCCTACTACCACAAGGTCCTGTTCATCCAACCCCCACCGGGAACTGTTCATCCAACCCCAACCACGTACGTCTCGACTCGTTCAACCAACCCCCACGTTCACTGTTCATCAAGAGGCAGCAGGTTCGATCGGCTTCAGTAAGCAGCAGCAGCAGAAGCGATCGATCGATCGATCGCTCGGGTTCAGTTAGCAGCAGTAGCGAAGAATCACTCGGGTTCAGTTAACAGCCAAAGGGATCGATCGCTCGAGTTCAGTAACGTAGCTAGTGCAATCGCTCGGGTTCAGTAAGCGAACGCCTCGCTCGGGTTCAGTTAGAGCCCAACGCCTTGCACACACGCGCGTACGTGTGCGAGAGAAACATGCAAACCTCCGTGCATCACTCGGCCCCGACCACCCACCGTAACCGGGAACTCCCCGATATTTTCCTCGCCCTCGCTTCTACCACGATTTTTTTTGTCATGGACGGCCCAAAGAATGTCTTGCAGGTGCGTCCCCGGCCCGCCCAGGACGAAAAGCCCATTTTCTGTCATGATTTTTTGTCATAGAAGTATGAGCCCACCACATCTATGATGATACGTGCTTTTGTCACAATTATCGTCATAGAACTGTCATAAGCATGACAGAAAAAAATTCGTTCGGGCCAAAATGTCACGGATGTGTCCTTTTTTTAGTGTTAAGAGTGTTTAGTTCTTTAGTTAGGCGTTCAATCTCCTTCTTATCATTGTCATTCGTTTCATCTTGATTAGCATGATTACTAGCAAGTTCATTATAGCTCACATCACTAGCTTTGTCAACAAGTAAATCATCATCACCTAGCAAATCATCTTCATCACTATTAAAATCAAGATACTCGGGGTGTGATACTTTGGGGCCTTTAGCCATGAAGCATCTTCCAATTCCTTCATTTGTTGAATCAAATATGCCGTGGGGGTTGGATGATACTAGAGCAAGTCCGGCAACACCTTCATCTTGAGTATATTCGGAGTCGGAGTGATAGCTTCTCTCGGAGTAGCTGTCGGAGTCGGAACCAGAAACCCATTCATCAACATGAGCTTGATGTCTTCGTCTTGTGTATCTCTTTGATGACTTTTCCTTCCTTTCTGAATCCTTACTTCTTCGAGAGGGTCTTCATTCATAACGATCATCTCTACTCCTTCTCTCTCTATGAGGTGATTCATCTCTTCTACTTCTCCTTCTGGGTGAGTCTTCTCTTTTCTTGTAGGGTGCCGTACACTCATTGGAATAGTGTTCGGGTCTTCCACAATTGTAGCAATTATGGTCACGACTAGAAGATCTTTCCTCATTGTAGGACCTTAACTTGGAGCTTCTATATTTACTTCAACTCTTGTAGAATTTGTTAAAGTTCTTCACCATTAGACTTATTTCCTCATTGGAGACTAGCTTGTCACTTGATGTTGTAGGAGCATCACTTGTGGCTTTGTATGCACCACTTGAATTGTTGTGGAGCTCTTCCTTATCCTTGAGTGACATTTCATGAGCAACAATTCTTCCAATGACTTCCGTGGGCTTGAGATCTTTGTAGTTGAGCATCATTTGGATCAATGTGCACATGGTATCATATTTTCCATCCAAGGCTCTAAGGATCTTCTTGATGATGAACTTGTCGGTCATCTCTTCACTTCCTAAGCCGGCAATCTCATTTGTAATGAGAGCAAGCCTAGAGTACATTTCGACGACTCCTTCACCATCCTTCATCTTGAACTTGTCAAGTTGACTTTGAAGCACATCTAACTTGGATTCCTTCACGGGCATGGTACCTTCGTGCATATCAACCAAAGTATCCCAAATTTCCTTTGCATTCTCAAGGTGGCTGATTTTGTTGAACTCCTTGGGGCACAATCCGTTGAAGAGAATATCACAAGCTTGAGCATTGTATTGCAACATCTTCAATTCTTTCGCGGTCGCTTCACAATCCAGTTCTCTACCATCTTCGAAGAATTCATCTTGCAAGCCAATATGAACAACAACCCAAACGGCGGGGTTATGACCAAGAATATGCATTTTCATCTTATGCTTCCAACTAGCAAAATTTGTACCATCAAAATAAGGACCTCTACGGTGATAGTAACCCTCACTAGACGCCATACTCTCCTAGGTTGTGAAACCAAGGCTATGGTGACCAAAGCAATGGAAACCAATGCTACGGAGACCAAAGCTCTGATACCACTTGTAGGATCGAAAGTATGTCGAGAGGGGGGGTGATTAGACTACATTACCAAATAAAACCAAGACTTTTCCAAATTTTAGTTGTATGCAAATTTTAGCAATTATGACAAGTCAAGCAATCAACCTACACATGCAATTCTAAGAGTATAGCAACGGAAAATAAAACATTGCACATGTAAGTAAAGGTAAGGGTTTGGAGAAGGCAAATGCAATGGGGACACGAAGATTTTTGGCGTGGTTCCGATAGGTGGTGCTATCATACGTCCATGTTGATGGAGACTTCAACCCACGAAGGGTAACGGCTGCGCGAGTCCACGGAGGGCTCCACCCATGAAGGGTCCACGAAGAAGCAACCTTGTCTATCCCATGATGGCCTTCGCCCACAAAGGACTTGCCTCACTCGGGTAGATCTTCACAAAGTAGACGATATCCTTGCCCTTACAAACTTCTTGGTTCAACTCCACATCATGTCGGAGGCTCCCAAGCGACACCTAACCACTCTAGGAGACACCACTCTCCAAAAGGTAATAGACAATGTGTTGTTGATGAACTCCTTGCTCTTGTGCTTCAAATGATAGTCTCCCGAACACTCAACTCTCTCTCACAGGTTTGGCTATGGTGGAAGAAGGATTTGAGTGGAAAGCAACTTGGGAAAGGCTAGAGATCAAGGTTCAAGTGGTAGGAATGGGTTCTCTTGATCTCAACACATGAGCATGTGGTTCTCTCTCAGAAAATGAGTAGTGGAAGTGTAAGCACGTTCTGATGGCTCTCTTACTAAGTAAGAGGGGGTGGAGGGGTATATATAGCCTCCACACAAAATCCAACCATCACACACTTTTGACGCAAATCGGTGGCACCGATCAGAAATCTCGGTGGCACTGACCTGTGTAAAAGATATGAACGTTAGGAATCTTGGTGGGACCGATGTGCAATGGCAAAGGCAAGCCTCGTTTCGGTGGCACCGATTGCATCATCTCGGTAGGACCGAAGTAAAGCAATAAGGCAACAGAAAAGTTGGCAAGACATCTCGGTGGGACCGATTGCAAATCTCGGTGAGATCAAAATGAACGCAACAAGTTACAGAAGGTTTGGCAGGCCAACACGGTGGGACCGATTGCAAAACTCGGTGAGACCAAAACTATTGCAACAAGTTACAGAGAGTTGGGCAGGCCAAACCGGTGGGACCGAGAACCATATTGGTGGATCCGATTTGTTAGGGTTTGGCTGTGGCAGTGTCCAGATGAACTCGGTGGCTCTGGATAGGGAAATTTTGGTGGGGCCGAGTTGGAATGTAGGGTTTGGACATATTTGGGTAGAGAAAGTGGATGAGGGTTTTGGAGCGATATCACTAAGCACTTGAGAAAATAGACCATTAAGCAACACCTCATCCCCTTTTAATAGTATTAGCTTTCCTATGGACTTAATGTGATCTTGGATCACTTAACCAAAAATGTAGAGTCTTGAGATTTTGTCAATCCATGTCCTTAGCATTTTGAGGGGTCCACAATCACTAGTCCTTGCCATGCCAATCATTGAACTTCCTGAAATCTTTAACTTGAATGGATATTAGTTCAATGAGATATAAGTTGTTATGAATTACCAAACCACCCGAGGGTTGGTTGCACTTTCAAATGCTCTATGAACTTCACTTATATCTTTTAGAGTATGAATAAAATTATCATCGAAAGTGGGTTTGGAAGAGTATCATTAAAATATCAATGCTTAGCTAAAAAGCTTTAAAGAAAAGTTCCTATGGGGACAACCCGATATTTATCCTTAATGTCTTTTTTGTGTTCACATGATTAGGCTACTATAGTGATCATGTTTTATAGCTTTTGTTTCAATAAAGTGCCAAGTAAAGCCTTTGGGATAGTGTGGATGATAGTGGACTTGATTGTGTGCCAAAACAGAAACTTTTGTGTCTAGTGCAGAAAATCCTATAAATTACTAATTTTTTTACAAATGATTGATATAAAAATTTCCTATGTTGTCCTAATTTTTCAGAATTTTTAGAGTTTCAGAAGTATGGTTATTGCTCAGATCATTACAGATTGTTCTGTTTTTGACAGATTTTATTTTCAATGCATAGTTTGCTTGTTTTATAGTTTCTATGGCTTATATTTGTCAATATAAATTGTGGAAATGATAGAGTACAGTAGGCATTATGTGGAAACAATTATGAATCTTGTCTTGACAGTAACCAACTGAATGATTTGGTTTATCATACTAACCCATCTCACGAAGTTCTATTAAGTTTTGTGTGATTGAAGTTTTCAAGTTTTGAGTGAGATATCGATATGACGAGAATAAGGAGCGGCAAGACCCTAGGCTTGGGGATGCCCAAGGCACCCCAAGGTAATATTCAAGGAAGGCCCAAGCAACTAAGCTTGGGAATGCCCCGGAAGGCATCCCCTCTTTCATCTTCAACATTATAGGTAACCTTACTTGGAGCTATATTTTTATTCATCACATGTATGTGTTTTGCTTGGAGCGTCATTTTCTTTTATTTTCATTTTGCTTTCTGTTTGAATAAAATACTTGGATCTGAAATCTTTATTTGGAGAGAGTCTTCACATAGCTACTTGATTGTTTGACTACTCATTGATCTTCACTTATACCTTTTGGAGTAGTTTGTCATTTACTGTGCTTCACTTATATCCTAAGAGTAAATTGTTGAATGAATCGAATATCATAAAGTTGAAATTATCCATGTTCCATATGCTTAGTAATATTTCACATTGGGTTTAGAAAGCAAAATCTATTGAAGCTTGACAATCACAACATTGGTCATACAAGCAATTCATGAATGATTAGTATAAGGAAGAGAACTTTCACGTATAAAAATATTATCTTGGACATCTTTTATGATTGTGAATACCCATTAATTATGTTCAAAATTGAGTAAATTAGTTGAAGTTGGACAAGGAAGACAACGTAATGAGTTGTGTTTGGGTATATTTGCATAGAAGTTATATTGTTATGGATCCTTCAACATGTGGTGCTTGCTTATGATCCTTTGCTAGCCAAAAAATCGTACCAAGTAGAGATACTACTTGTGCATCCCAAAAACCCTTAAACCCAGTTTCTTGCCATGAGTGTCCAGCATAGCTACCTATGGATTGAATAAGATCCTTCAAGTAAGTTGTCATCGGTGCAAAAAGCAATAAAAGTTGCTCCTAAAATATGTATGATCTTTTATTGCAAGGGAAAATAAGCGTTGTACGAACTTGTGATGGTAAAAAAAATAAAAGCGACAGACTGCATAATAAAGGTTGCTATCAAAAGGGGGAATATAATGTGACGTTCCTTTGCATTAAGAGCTTGCACATCCAAAAATAAAAAGCGCATGACAACCCCTGCTTCCCTCTGCGAAAGGCCTATTTTTTACTTTTCCGTATTTACTTTTATGCAAGAGTCAATAAGTATTCATTCTCATTTCAACCTCAATTATTCTCTAGTTTGCAAGCATTATGTGGTGGGGAATGATCCAGACACATATATTCACTCAAATATATTTGATCATGAATTATTATTGTTGACAATTATCTTTATGATAAGCAAGTTGGGAGGCAAAACATTTAAGCCCATATCTTTCTCTATGTTCGATGGACGCTATTTATTCTAAAAATATGCTTTGAGTACTAGCAATCATAGAAGACTATATGATAATTGAGCATGTGGAACTCTTACTTAGACTTTGTTGAAAATAAGTTGAATTGTAATTGTTTGGTGACTAATAATATAGGTTGTTAAGTTTCAAGAGAATGCCTTGTTTGAACCATAACATGTGAATTGATTGCTACTTTATCATGATGAATTTTATGAGAAAGAGTTGCTGTTATGATGCTAGGAAAAGTGATTGAAATTATCATTGATCAAATTTATACACTATGCTAGCATTCACACTTCATAAATTATTTCTTTTACCATTTACCTACTCGAGGACGAGCAAGAATTAAGCTTGGGGATGCTGATACGTCTCCAACGGATCTATAATTTATGAAGTATTCATGCTATATTTAGATGAGTTTTATATGGTTTCAGTGCACTTTTATATTATTTTTATGGACTAACTTATTGATCAAGTGCCTAGTGCCAGTTCCTATTTTTTGCATGTTTTTTGTTGGCAGAAATACCATATCAAACGAAGTCTAAAACACAATAAAAATTTATGGAGATTTATTTTTGAATACATGTGATTTTTGGTAGGAAGAATCAATGCAAGACGGTGCTCGAGGGCCCCACAAGGCACCAGGGCGCGCCCAGGTGGCTTGTGGGTACCTCGTAGGTCGGTTGATGCCCTTCTTTCGCCACAAGAAAGAGAATATCCGGATAAAAATCCCCTCAAAATTTCAGCCCAATCGGAGTTAGGAATCTCGGGGAATTTAAGAAATGGTTTTCGGCCAGAAACAGGAGTGCAGAAAAAGAAGAGAACAGAGAGGGAGTGTGACGACCCCGGCTTAATCGTGCACTAACCATACATGCAAATGCACACGATCAAGCCTACGGACTCACTTGAAGATATCACAACACAACTCTAAAACATAAATAAAGTCATACAAGCTTTATATTACAAGCCAGGGCCTCGAGGGCTCGAATACATAGCTCGATGGCATACAAGCGTCAGCGGAAGCATCAGATATCTGAGTACAGATATAAAAGATAAAACAGAGATAGGCCATTAGAATGGCGGAGCAAAATAAAACACTACGATCGAAAGGCGCAGGCCTCCTGCCTAGGACCCTCCGAACCTACTCCTGGTCGTTGGTCGACTCCTCGTAGGAGTACTCGCCGGGAGGGTAGTAGTAGTAGTAGCCATCGGCGGGGGCAGCTGGCTCAGGGGCTCCGTCATCTGGTGGCGACAAACGGATATGGGAAGAAAAAGAAAGCAAAGCAAACATGAGTACTCATCCGAAGTACTCAGCAAGCAAGGATCTACACTACATATGCAACATTATCAAAGGGAGGTTGTATATGTGGACTGGGCTGCAGAAATGCCAGAATAGAGGGGAAAGCCTAGTCCTATCGAAGACTAGCATCTTCAGCGGTCTAGCAGCATTAGAAGAGTGCAGAATAACATAATGTTAAGTAACAGTAGTGTCATCAACCTCGCCCAGAGATCCTTCCTCGACTCCCTGCGAGAAAGCAATCCCAGAGCCATACTATCCAGTTATCATCTCAAGTATCCAGTTCTAGTTGTACCGATCGGGATACAACTCCGAGTGTCCATTACCGTAGGACAGGCTATCGATAGATTGTTTCTTCCCTGCAAGGGTGCACCAACTTACCCATCACGCTCGCTTAACTCTGGCCGGACACACTTTCCTGGGTCATGCCCGGCCTTGGCCAAACGATACGCCGCAACCCAACCTAGGCTCTAAAGAGAGGTCAGCACGCCGGACTAACCTATGCCCCCAGGGGTCTTGGGCCTTCGCCCTAGGAACCCTGCACGTTGCGAGGACGCTCCGGAAGCAGACCTAGCCCCCTTAATACAAGCGCGGGCTTAACCAGTCCAATCCAAAGCGGGCCGCTCCTCGCTGACGTCTATAGAGCTTCGGCTGATGTATACGACGCAGAACGCCCATACTATGCCCACGTGATGGTTAGTGCTATCAGGCCAGAGGCCCCTCGGATCAAATATCCAAACCATTAGTGGATTAGGAGCGCGCGGTAACGAGCAGAGACTCATGATCGATGTGACCCCATCGCCCCGTCTCGAGGACTTGCGGCAAAGACTAAGAATGCCCAGCCACGCCTCGTATTCATCTCTTGGGCACCATCCAGGTCAACCCGTCTCCACATCACTTCGCAAATATGATCGCGCGGGTACCCCTCAGGGCCGACCCGTCTTTAGTAACATGGTTCAGTGTAAATCCATAGTAACCATAGTAACCATGTGTTTAACACCAAGGGGAACCCTGAGGAATCACCCTCGATGGAATTCCACCTGATGTTATCGTCAAGGTGAACGAAGGAGGAATCACCCTTGAGGTCCACACTTGAGAAGTTGCAGGACGACGTCATTATCGGGGGTGGTGTAGGAGGAATCACCCTCGCTGACCACGACCGATTAACTAACCTACAAGGTTATCATCAGAAGTGCTGACGAGGTATCACCCTCGGCACTCGATAGTAACCCAGTATTGTCGAACATCTAAGGGGGAAGTGATGTGCGGTGCCGGGCCTGGTCTTCGATCCCGTTGATCGGGTCTTCTGATAATCCAGCGGGGCAGTCGGGATAAAGTGGGGTCTCTGTGGGTCTCTACCCAACCTATACTAAACAGTTTAGGATAAACAGGCAGGTAACAACAGCAGGTTACAATAAACAGGCTATGCATCAGAATAGGTAAAGCAGTAGCAGCAGCAATTCTAATGCAAGCATAAGAGAGAAGAGAATAGGCGATATAGGCATGTTCAAAAGGGGGGTGCTTGCCTGGAAGCTCTGCGGCAAGTGTCTGGTCGTCAGGGGCGTAGTCGACCTCCGTAGCTGCGTCGGCCTCCGGGACTACGTCGGTGTCGGGGTCTACCGAGAGAGAAGAGGGGGAGGAAACAAATAAATACACAACAAATAATGCAACACAGAGCATGCCATGCCTAGGATACAGTGCAGGGTTGCCTAAAGATACGTCTAAGTCATTTTAGTTATTTTAGGAATTAAGTTGGATTTATTAACCGGTGTATATGCACTATTCATCTACCGGAAACAGAAGGAAAGATGCGGGTTCACCTACGTAGAGGGTTCCGACATGGAAACAGACGACACGATCAGATTCGTCTCGTCTTTCTGATCAACTTTCATGTAGAAAGTTTTTCGATCCGAGCTACGGTTTAATTTATACGAATTTTCAAAGATTATTGCTTTTTTCTGAAATTATTTAAATTAACAGAATTATACAGAAAAAGAGATATGACATCAGCATGACGTGTGGATGACATCAGTGGTCAACAGACACGCTGATTAGGGTCAAACCTGACATGTGGGTCCAGTGTGACCCACATGTCGGCCTCTGTTAGTTTAACAGTGGTTTAAATTAACTAACAGGGTTAATTAGGGGTGTGGGCCCCATATGTCAGTGGGTAATTAGCATAGCTAATTAGTTTTAATTATAAAACATTTTAATTAAACTAAATAACAGAGGGGGCCCACATGTCATAGACACGGGACTGCCCAGTCAGCAGTTGACCGAAGTCAGCTGGTCAAAGGGGGCCCCTGGGCCCACCAGTTAGTGGCACAAGGCGGGCCCACCGGCGCCAGGTCAGCACGGCAACCGGAGACGCGCCGGCGACCTCTCCAGCGGCGGAAGTTCGCCTGAACGCATCGGAAATGCGCTACGGAGGATCTTTTTGCGCGCGACCACTTGTGTTCGAACCGCGGGAGCGTTCCGCGTCGGTTAGTGGTGGAGCCGGACCAAAAGGTCACCGAAAAAGTGGCCGGCGATGAGCTTTGGCGGCAGCGCGTTCGGGACCTCGACGGAAGCTACGCTATGAAGCATGGGGAGGCTCGGGCGCGGGCTCGTTGGGCTCCTGGGAGCACCAGGAGCACGGCGGGGCCTCAGGCGATCGCGACAGGCGGCGAACAGAGCTTGGGCGCAGCAGCAGCTAGCTACGGCACGTGAAGATGCTATCGAAGGGGAGCAGGAGACGGAAGAGCTCACCTAGCAGCACGCACGAGGGCCCTTGGGGGTTTAGTAGCTGCAGATGTCGCCGGAGAGGAGGAAGATCATCGGAGCCGAGGCGAAAGGGGGCGGCGTCGTGCGGCGTCAGCGTTGCTTCCCAGCTCCACCTGATGGCACCAGACGAACGAGCGGTCGACGACGGTTCCCCTGGACAGCTCGAGCAGTCGGAGCGGCACCGGTGGCCGCGGGATCTCGCTGGCGCGGCGGCGGCTCCACTCGGGCGTCGACGGAATCGATAGAGAGAGAGAGCGCGAGGAGGAAGGGGGAATGGTGGAGGAGGACCAGGGGAGATGGACGGGGCCGGGTCCTTATCCTCCCCGCGTCGGTGGGGCGTCGGTGGCGCCGCACTGTCGCCGTTTCACCGACGCTCGCCGGCGCGGCCATGGGTGTGCCAACACGCAGTGAGAGAGAGAGAGAGAGAGAGGGAGTTGGGCTGGCTCAGGCACTGTGCACTTGGGCCAGTGCACAGTGGCCTTTTTCTTTTCTTTTATTTCTTTCTCTGTTTTTCTTTTTCTGAGACAGTTTTTGAATATTTTAAACATCCAAATGGATTTGCAAAAATGTGAAACTTGCTCACACCAGGGTATTGCAATATACAGCACTGCCACAAAAGTTTGGGCATTTTTGGAACCCATTTGAAATCATTCAAAAATGATTAGGGCGTTTAAGTGTTGTTTTGGCTCTGTTCAAATGCATTAGGCCCATCTAGACTTGATGATGATGTTGTGTTCCTTAACAGCAAATAGTTTTGGATTATTTGCTATAAGGTGAACATTTTTCCCACAAGTTTTGAGCAACTTTATTTTGCACTTCGAATTTGAGTTGATTTTCAGAGAAGTTTTGAATTGTTTTGAATAACCACTATGACTAGGCACTGCAAATGAAGATGACTTGGCATATTTAGCAGAGTGTCATAGTGCTTATTACATAGGGGTGTTACAAATTCTCCTCCTCTAAAAGAAATTCTCGTCCCGAGAATTTAGGAGGTAGAAGGAAAGAGGTCTGGATATTCTTCTCGTAGATGATCCTCGCGTTCCCAAGTGGCTTCATCTTCAGTATGATTCGACCACTGCACTTTAAGGAACTTGGTCGTCTTCTGACGAGTCCGACGTTCAGCTTCATCGAGAATGCAGATCGGATGCTTCTTATAAGAAAGATCATCTTGCAATTCGAGCATTTCATGATCCACTGCTCGGTGCGGAGATTCCTTGAAGCATTTACAAAGTTGTGACACATGGAAGACGTCGTGGATATGAGAGAATTGCGGCGGCAACTCCAATTTATATGCCACCTGTCCACGTCTGGCAACAATGCGAAAGAGGCCAATGTAGCGTGGAGCTAGCTTGCCCTTTATTCCGAAACGACGAGTGCCCTTCATAGGAGTGACATGAAGATAATCTTGATCACCTGGTTGATAAGTCAAGCCCCATCGTTTGCGATCATAGTTGCTCTTCTGGCGGTCCTGAGCCGCCTTGAGATTTTCTCGGACAATGCGGACTTGTTCTTCGGCGTGTTGAATAATGTCCGGTCCCACGAGTGGCCGTTCCCCAGTTTCTGACCAATTCAGAGGGGTTCGACACTTTCGTCCATAAAGCACTTCGAAGGGGGCCATTTTCAAGCTAGCTTGATAGCTGTTGTTATAAGAGAATTCGGCAAACGGTAGAGATTCTTCCCACTTCTTACAGAACGATATAACACAAGCCTGAAGCATATCTTCAAGCACTTGATTAACTCACTCAACTTGGCCTTGGGATTGTGGATGATACGCTGAACTCCAGGTAATGTGAGTTCCCATAGCTTCTTGGAAACTTTCCCAGAACTTGGAAGTGAAAAGACCGCCACGGTCCGAACTGATCTCCTTCAGAATACCGTGGAGTGAAACAATTCTGGAGATATATAGCTCTGCTAACTGGCTAGCACTGATAGTCTCTTTGACAGGCAGAAAATGTGCAACATTGGAAAGTTGGTCGACGATGACAAGAATAGCATCGTGACCTTTCTAAGACTTGGGAAGACCAGTTATGAAATCCATTTGCACTTTATCCCATTTCCATAGAGGAATAGGGAGTGGTTGCAGAATTCTAGCAGGCTTCTGATGTTCTGCTTTGACGCGATGGCAAACGTCACATTCAGCAACATATCGAGCAATATCCTGCTTCATCTTAGACCACCAGTATCTTTGACGGAGATCACGATACATCTTGGTGCTACCCGGATGGATAGACGGCGGTGTATCATGTGCCTCCTTCATGACTTTGTCAGTCATAAGTTCGAAGCGAGGTACCACAATGCGGTCTCTGAAATACAAGGTTCCGTCTTCAGCAATTGAGAAATCCTGTACTTCTCGAGGTGAAGCTCTTTCTTCATTAAATCTACTTCGGCATCTTTGGCTTGTGCATTCTTAACAGCTTTCTCAAGATCTGGCTGTACGACAAGGTTATTAAGAGAACCTTGCGGAACAATACGAAGGTTCAACTTGCGCAGTTCTTCATAAAGCTGGGGTTGAGCTCGCTTAACCATGAGGTTGTTGCAATAGGACTTGCGGCTCAAGGCATCAGCCTTCACATTGGCCTTGCCAGGGGTATAAGAAATACCACAGTCATTGTCTGTGATTGTTTCCAACCATCGCTGTTGACGAAGATTAAGATCCGGTTGAGTGAACAAATACTTCAGACTCTGATGATCGGTATAGATCTCACACCGATTACCAAGAAGGTAATGTCGCCACTGCTTCAAAGCATAGATCACAGCAGCGAGTTCGAGATCATGCACTGGATAGTTTTCTTCACGCGGACGCAATTGTCGCGAGGCATATGCAATTACCTTTCATTCTTGCATTAGGACACAGCCTAATCCCTGACGAGAGGTATCACAATATATCACAAAGTCTTTGCGAGAATCTGAAGGAGCAAGCACTGGAATAGAAGTTAGCTTGTCCTTGAGGGTCTGGAAACTTTCCTGACATTTGTCTGTCCACTCAAACTTAACGCCTTTGTGAAGCAGATTAGTCATGGGCTTGGCAATCTTGGAAAAGTTCTCGACGAATCGGCGGCAATAACTTGCAAGGCCGAGAAAACTTCTGACTTGCTTGGCATTCTTCGGAGGAGTCCAGTCAAGAATAGCCTGAACACGCTCCGGGTTAACGGTGATACCGTCCTTGGAAATCACATGTCCAAGGTAGGTTACTTCAGAAAGCCAGAATTCGCATTTGGAGTACTTGGCATACAACTTGTGTTCTCGAAGTCTTTCCAGAACAAGACGAAGATGTTCAGCTTGTTCTTTCTTATTTTTCGAATATACCAAAATATCATCCAGATAAACCACGACGAACTTGTCGAGGTAATCCATGAAGATATAATTCATCAGGTGGGAGAACGTAGCTGGAGCATTTGTTAGGCCGAAGGACATGACGGTGTATTCATAGGAGCCATAACGAGTAACGAAGGCAGTCTTCGGAATATCCTCTTCACGGACACGGATCTGATGATAACCCAACCTCAAGTCGAGTTTAGAGAACACCGATGATCCAGCAAGTTGATCGTATAAATCATTGATCCGAGGAAGCGGATATTTATTCTGAATGGTTGCCTGGTTGATAGGACGGTAATCTTGGACCAGCCTATTCGTACCATCTTTCTTCTTGACAAAGAGAGAAGGTGCTCCCTGGGCAGAGGAACTAGGGCGGATGAAGCCCTTCTTAAGTGACTTGTCGATTTCTTCCTTAAGCTCGAGAAGGTGGTGCGGAGGCATCTTATAAGGACGCTTCGCAATAGGGGTAGTGCCAGGCTTCAAGTCGATGACAAACTCGACAGCTCTAGCAGGGGGTATTCCTGGAAGTTCTTCTAGAAAAACATCCTGGAAGTCACAGACGACTGGAATGTTTTCGATCCCCTAAAGCGGAGAAGCATTCAACGCATTCAAGGCATAAATTTGAGCCTCGGCGTTTTGAGTGATATGAGCATGTTAATTCACTAGCTCATTTGATGGGTGCAGGAGGTGTACAACTTTAGTGGCACAATTGATTGAGGCGTAGTGAGCCTTCAACCAATCCATTCCCAGAATAAGGTCAATTTTGGAAGAACTCGGGATAATTGGGAGTGCCTGAAACTTCAACCCCTCAATTTTAACAGTGACTTCGGGGCTGAACAGGGAGGCTCGACATCTACTCGCGGGAGTGTCAACCCCTAACGGATGATGCAGGTTGTCACACTTAACGCCATGCATGAATGCAAAGTCTTCCGACATGAATGAATGCGATGCTCCTGAATCAAATAAAACAGAAGCTGGTACTGAATTAACAGGAAGTGTACCCATCACAGTAGCTGGTTGGTCTGGGTCTTCACTCATGTTGATATGATAGGCCTGCTCACGACCATAAGAGGGCATGGCATTGTTGTTACGCTGCTGAGAAATTCCACGACCAATTCCACGGCCAGCAGGAGGAAGTGCTAGCTGATTCTGACTCTGAGAACAGTCTCTGGCACGGTGACCTGGCTGGCCACACTTGAAGCAGAGTCCACTGTCTGGATGTGGTGCAGGAGCTCGAGGTGGTGGAGCTCGAAGAGGCTGCCTCAGTGGTGGAGGAGGCAGGCGAGGTGCAGCATAAGCAGGTCTGTACACTGGAGCTGTTGGACGGTACATGCTGTGAGGAATCCAGATACGGCGCTTCTGAGAAGACGAGCCCAAACATGAGCCCGCTTCACGGGTGCGTCTAGTCGCTTCCTTATGCTTCTTCAGACCAGTCTCGACCATGATAGCCTTGTTCACCAAGGTGGCGAAGTTAGGAAAGTCTTGGATGAGCAGGGCTAGCTGAATGTCATGGTGTAGCCCATCACGGAACTTCTCCTGTCTATGAGCATCAGTGGGAATGTCTTCTTCAGCGTAGCGAGACAAGTCAAGGAACTCTCGCTGGTAGACCTCCACAGTCTTGTTGCCTTGAACGAGGCTACGGAACTCGGCCTTCTTCCGATCTATAACTCCTTGAGGAATATACCGGGCACGAAAAGCAGCCTTGAATTCCACCCAGGTGACGACAGTTCCAGGAGGTAAGGTCTGTCTGTGAGTTGCCCACCATTGTGTTGCGGGTCCCTTCAGGAAGTATGTCGCGAATGTGACATAGCTGACAGGAGGAACATCAGCTGACTCCATCTCATAGAAGATGTCATGCAGCCAGTCATCGGCATCCAGCGGATTAACTGTGTTGCAAAATATCGATGGGTTGAGTCGCACAAACTCTGGCAGTGTGATTGAAGCTGGCTGCTGGTTGGCATTGGGACGGGGGAATTGATCCATAATCCCCGTCATGAACTGACGGTTGAGTTCAAATTGTTGCATCATAGCTGCCATATAGTCAGGCGGTGGCGGCGGTGGCGGCGGTGGTGGATTGTTATCACCCATCCTACTAAATTTAGCAGAGGTAGTTTAGCAAAGGCTATAGTGAGTGTTTAGCGACGAGCATGATGTAACACGACAATAATAAAGTAGTGTAACAGATGCTTAACAGTAGTCAATTAAGACATACAGATCCATACATAGTTGATTACAATCGGACAACATAACGGCGCAAATTCAAAAGCTAGACATGCTAGGCGGCGCGCAGGTACGCGGTAAGGAAGTACACAACGAGACATAGCAAAGGCTACATCAACGTCGGAGAAAACCACTGAAATGGGGTAGCTGCAAGTGCGGACAACGAATGTTCGTCGCGGAAGGATCCTACGCTCCATGTGCACTCTGATGCAGAACCCGGTCTCGAACTGAAAGAAGAGATCCACGTGCAGGTGTGTGACCTCCCACAGCAGGCCAATCAATCCCTGGTGGCATCTCGGTTCTGCGCGGGTAAAGGATGTGCTTCGGAAGTATCCCTGCACGAACAGCTGGTAGCAACTGCGTCATAGCATCGTAGAGGCGTGCTCGAGTGGCAAACAACTCGACGGAAAGAGCCCGAACAGTGCGATCCAGAGCCTGAGTGCACTGAATCAGAACCCGCGGGTCGTAGCAACGAGGCTCGTACGGGGCACAGATAGATGTGTAGTATCGAGTAGCATCTCCAGCAGGGGTATACGGAATGTATCGAAACTCAGAGGCATCCAAGCTAACGCTGAGCTCTCCTCGGAGACGTGCGACAGCAGAGTAGGCGGCATCATGGACTGCTATCTCAATCGTCACGCCGATACCGTGGAGAGGTACAGCTCAGTGTATGAGTCATCCTACTGATCATAGATACGAACATCAGCATAGTACTGCTCCTGGTTGAACTCGCGGTATACCTCGTAGACCATGTACTCGGGGTACCAGCAGTAACCCAGTCTAGTTAGGAGGGCGATCAGGACAGCTGGAAACCCAGGGGCATCACGAGCCCAAGTGCGAAGCACAAGCTGCGTCGTAGGGCGTGGTGGAAACAGACGATCCATCTGAAATAAAGAAAATTCAGGATTGTCATGCGACGATGAGAAGTATAAGAAATCTCGGAGAGAAAGGTTAAACAAAACAATGGAAAGGAAAATGATTATCAGACTAATCAGATCAATGACAGGGAAATCGCACAGATATCCAGCTCTCCGGGTGGACGAAATTTACGAGATACTAAGTGTCGGCGTTAGTAAATTTATTTAACCTGAATAGAAGAGTGATCAGAGTCCTAGAGTAAAGACGAGGAATAAAAGATCCTAATACCACAAAGTTGGCGACGTGGGCCCGTAAGCCACACAGCCAAGTTAGTAAAACAGTTTTGGACCACTAGACTAAACTTCGACCAAGTTGTTGGAAAGGGGGATTCCTAGAGGCAGTCGGCTCTGATACCAACCTGTGATGACCCCGGCTTAATCGTGCACTAACCATACACGCAAATGCACACGATCAAGCCTAAGGACTCACTTGAAGATATCACAACACAACTCTAAAACATAAAAAAAGTCATACAAGCTTTATATTACAAGCCAGGGCCTCGATGGCTCGAATACATAGCTCGATGGCATACAAGCGTCAGCGGAAGCATCAGATATCTAAGTACAGATATAAAAGATAAAACAGAGATAGGCCATTAGAATGGCAGGGCAAAATAAAACACTACGATCGAAAGGCGCAGGCCTCCTGCCTAGGACCCTCCGAACCTACTCCTGGTCGTCGGTCGGCTCCTCGTAGTAGTACTCGCCGGGAGGGTAGTAGTAGTAGTAGCCGTCGGCGGGGGGCAGCTGGCTGAGGGGCTCCGTCATCTGGCGGCAACAAACAGATATGGGAAGAAAAAGAAAGCAAAGCAAACGTGAGTACTCATCCGAAGTACTTAGCAAGCAAGGATCTACACTACATATGCAACATTATCAAAGGGAGGCTATATATGTGGACTGGGCTGCAGAATTGCCAGAATAGAGGGGAAAGCCTAGTCCTATCGAAGACTAGCATCTTCAGCGGTCTTGCAGCATTAGAAGAGTGCAGAATAACATAATGTTAAGTAACAGTAGTGTCATCAACCTCGCCCAGAGATTCTTCCTCGACTCCCTGCGAGAAAGCAATCCCAGAGCCATACTATCCAGTTATCATCTCAAGTATCCAGTTCTAGTTGTACCGATTGAGATACAACTCCGAGTGTCCGTTACCGTAGGGCAGGCTATCGATAGATTGTTTCTTCCCTGCAGGGGTGCACCAACTTACCCACCACGCTCACTTAACTCTGGCCGGACACACTTTCCTGGGTCATGCCCGGCCTCGGCCAAACGATACGCCGCAACCCGACCTAGGCACTAAAGAGAGATCAGCACGCCGGACTAACCTATGCCCCCAGGGGTCTTGGGCCTTCGCCCTGGGAACCCTGCACATTGCGAGGACGCTCCGGAAGCAGACCTAGCCCCCTTAATACAAGCGCGGGCTTAACCAGTCCAATCCAAAGCGGGCCGCTCCTCGCTGACGTCTATAGAGCTTCGGCTGATGTATACGACGCAGAACGCCCATACTATGCCCACGTGATGGTTAGTGCTATCAGGCCAGAGGCCTCTCGGATCAAATATCCAAACCGTTAGTGGATTAGGAGCGCACGGTAACGAGCAGAGACTCATGATCGATGTGACCCCGTCGCCCCGTCTCGAGGACTTGCGGCAAGGGCTAAGAATGCCCGGCCACGCCTCGTATTCATCTCTCGGGCACCATCCAGGTCAACCCGTCTCCACATCACTTCGCAAATATGCTTGCGCGGGTACCCCTCAGGGCCGACCCGTCTTTAGTAACATGGTTCAGTGTAAAGCCATAGTAACCGTGTGTTTAACACCAAGGGGAATCCTGAGGAATCACCCTCGATGGAATTCCACCTGATGTTATCGTCAAGGTGAACGAAGGAGGAATCACCCTCGAGGTCCACACTTGAGAAGTTGCACGACGATGTCATTATCGGGGGTGGTGTAGGAGGAATCACCCTCGCTGACCACGACCGATTAACTAACCTACAAGGTTATCATCAGAAGTGCTGACGAGGTATCACCCTCGGCACTCGATAGTAACCCAGTAGTGTCGAACAACTAAGGGGGAAGTGATGTGCGGTGCCGGGGCCTGGTCTTCGATCCCGTTGATCGGGTCTTCTGATAATCCAGCGGGGCAGTCCGGATAAAGTGGGGTCTCTGATGGGTCTCTACCCAACCTATATTAAACAGTTTAAGACAAACAGGCAGGTAACAACAGCAGGTTACAATAAACAGGCTATGCATCAGAATAGGTAAAGCAGTAGCAGCAGCAATTCTAATGCAAGCATAAGAGAGAAGAGAATAGGCGATATAGGCATGTTCAAAAGGGGGGTGCTTGCCTGGAAGCTCTGCGGCAAGTGTCTGGTCGTCGGGGGCGTAGTCGACCTCCGTAGCTGCGTCGGCCTCCGGGACTACGTCGGTGTCGGGGTCTACCGAGAGAGAAGAGGGGGAGGAAACAAATAAATACACAGCAAATAATGCAACACAGAGCATGCCATGCCTAGGATACAGTGCAGGGTTGCCTAAAGATACGTCTAAGTTATTTTAGTTATTTTAGGAATTAAGTTGGATTTATTAACCGGTGTATATGCACTATTCATCTACCGGAAACGGAAGGAAAGATGCGGGTTCACCTACGTAGAGGGTTCCGACATGTAAACAGATGACACGATCAGATTCGTCTCGTCTTTCTGATCTACTTTCATGTAGAAAGTTTTTCGATCCGAGCTACGGTTTAATTTATACGAATTTTCAAAGATTATTGCTTTTTCTAAAATTATTTAAATTAACAGAATTATCCATAAAAAGAGATATGACGTCAGCATGATGTGTGGATGATGTCAGCGGTCAACAGACACGCTGACTAGGGTCAAACCTGACATGTGGGTCCAGTGGGCCCCACATGTCAGCCTCTGTTAGTGTAACATTTGTAGGAGATATGCCCTAGAGGCAATAATAAATGTTATTGATTATCTCCCTGTTCATAATTAGGTTTATGTTCCATGCTATAACTGCTATGGTTCTCGAGTCTGCAAATAAAACGAGGCTCAGAGGAAGACTCATATGCACGTGTGGAATAATAAATGATAAAATGTATTCCTAGTCAAGCCTCTATGACTGGCTCAAGTATTGCATGATGATCCTGTTTTCCTGATCATGGGCATGACTATGCCAGCAATTTTGAGGGCACAATGTTAACAGAACATTTGTGTTGAATCGACCCGATTGATGTTATGCTATGAGATTCTTTCGTCACAAGTTAATGGTTAATAACAGAGAGATGGTTAATGTTTGCATGATTCCTTAGACCATGAGAGTATCGAGTTTCTTCATGCTTGCTTCATGAACTTTGGGGTTTGTTAAACGTCATCCGTAAATGGGTGGCTATTACGGCGGCTTACGGGGTCATGGAAAAGTGTGTCAAGTAACTTGATAGCTCAAGATTGGGATTTGCTCCTCCGGCGATGGAGAGATATCTCTGGGCCCTCTCGGTGTTACGGTATCCATCATCGTCTGGCCAGACACTTTGTGATTTGATCACGGGGATGCCGGAACATGGTAACGAGAAAAGAGAACAATACCGGTAACGAGGTAACTAGCATAGTGGACAAGTGTTGATCCACGGGAATGCCAACATGTCTCACCTCGGGTATTTGTAACATATCACGAAGCAATAGGAATAGCACACGGCAACTGGAGGTTCACTCGAATATTCATTCGTGTGGGTATAGGGGTCAATATGGGTGTCCACGGCTCCGATGTTGATCATTGATCGGAAGGGGTTCCGTGTCATGTCTATACTTCACCGAACCTATAGGGTCACACGCTTAAGGGTCATCTATCTGCTGAATACTAGATAGGGAGTTTGAGAGAAAATCACCGAAAAAGTTTCGGACACCGAAAAGTTTCGGACAGCGGAAAAGTTCCGCAGAGAGAGGTCACCGGATGAGTTCCGGTGAAACTGAAAAGTTGTTTCAGGGGATACCATTAAGTCAAAATGGTTTCGGCACATGCCTGATAACTCTTGGAGGATACCAGAATCATTCTGGAAACTTCTGGGAATTTTCTGGAAGAAAAACCGGAAATGTTCCGGGGCTGCCGGAACCGCTTCAGATGCTTTTCACAGATGAAATCACTAAACTGGAATTGTTCCAGAACGCATTGAAAATTATTTTAGTGGGTACTGGAAATGTTCTAAGCCCACATAAATATTTTCAGTTCGAACGGACGCTGAAAAATGTCGTCGTGAATAGTGAAAGTGCTTTTTGGGAATTTTATGGAAAGCACCTTTTTGGAAATTCCAAAAGGGCCTTCTAGAAGGGGAAGGAGGGCATGGCACCTCATGGGGGGGGTCCCCCCCCAAGGGTGGCCGGCCAAGGAGGGGGAGCACCATGGTGCTCCACATGGCACTCCCATATGGCATATTCCCTTTTGGAAAGGGATATTCCAAGGGCACTTTGGGGTTTTTGTGTGACAATTTTACCCCTTGGCTAGCCTATATATAGGAGTGATCTTGGCAGCCATTTCCCCATCCTTAGCTCTCACACAAGCCATGCATGATCTGGCATTCTCTCTCCCTCCCAGCGAAATAGTTTCGTAGAGCCGAAAGGCTGTCTGGGTTCCGGTGGGAACTAGTTCTGGACGGCGAAGCCCTGCCGGATAGATGACACCGTATGTGTGCAACTCTGTAGAGAGGTCGTAGTTTCGATCTTAGTGCCCGAGGGGCTGTTCGAGAGTGCCTCCCGAAGGGCTGTCCAAGTGACGGTCCGAGTTCTGTGAGTCCTCCCGAAGGGCTGTCCGAGTGACCGTTCGAGTTTCGAAGGTCCTCCCGAAGGGCTGTCCGCGACATCGTCTGGGGGACTGTTCGACAGCCTCCCGGAGGGCTGTCCGAAGGGAAGACGAGGGTATACATCCTTGCGGTTGGGAGGTTGTAAATCCTAGCTGCGGGGATCTGCACCGACGATCGTCATCGACTCTACTTCCGCTGCGCTTCGAGTCGGTAACGAAAATGATCAAACCTTGTATGCAGTCTCCATAGTGGTCCTGGGCTGGTGCGTAGGTCGGAAAATTTTTGTTTTCTGCTGCGTTACCCTACAGTGGCATCATGAGCCGTGCTATGCATAGATGCAGGTTGCGATCTAGAATACATAGAGATGTATGGGTGTTGCACAATATAATTAGGTAGTAGATGAGTTCTATTACTGAAAATTATTTGTGCGGGTAGCAGATGAAATCTGTTACCCGATGTTCTTGTTGCTTCCCTTGAATCTGCGTAGTCTTGATCTTGACAGCATTGTGGAATCTCACAAAGTTCTGGCAATCCGCGATCCTTTCATGCTGCTCCTGAGTATGCTGATTGACAGATCAACGAAGTGCTAACAGTTCTTTGGGTTCCACTTTAGTTAAAGAAAGATGGATGTTTCGCAGACGAAAGGGCAATGCAGATATGATCTGCACGGGGGTCATGCGTATGACGAAGTTCAGTATGGGGCTCGAGATTTTATTATCTCGTGTTTCATACACCCCGCATTGTTAATCTAGCGACTTGAATTATCATACTTGATGATGGACGTTGGTAGCTTCGGTTTGTTTCGAAACCTTAGAAGCCACGTAAAACTAGTTTTTTTTTTGCATGAACCAATTAGAGGCGTCTAACTTGGTTTTGCAGGAGGGTTTACATGTGCATGTGATGTGGTATAGCAGTGCTCATAATAATTTGATTATGTATGAGATGACTATATAATGTAAATTGATTAACATGACCTGCGTGTCATGATTCGGCATGATGGCTGGAGCCATATGATTGCACTTTAAATGACCTGTGTGTCAACCTTGTGTAATGCATTATTTTATTAGCTATAGAGATAGCAATATTATCTGTTGCATCGACAAGGTGGTGGCAATCTTCACGAAGGTGATCACCGACGTGAATGCCGAAGACGAAGGAATACAAGACTTCTCCGTCAGAAAGGGCTATACCATATCATGCTATTATGAATTGCCTGAGATGTTTATCCCTTATGTTGCACCCTTCTTGATTGCGCGGTAGTCGCTTTTATTAGGGTGATCTCTCACAAAAATATCAAGTAGTTAGTGTTCTCCCAAGTGTAGCACCGTCACGGCACCTAACTTTTCGGGGTATCACATGCTAACATGGGTACGAACGATTAGGGATGTGTGAGGCGGGTGAGTTGAGACCTCGCAGCGAGATCACTTGGTTGTCTTGACGTTCAGGCATGAAAGTCATGAGCTCGGAACACACGCATCGAAAGATGAACAAGAGTCACATAGAGATGTGATTGGCAAGTTTGCCTACCGATTGAGATTTTCGTCATCAGTGATGCTACCATCAATGGCGTTGAATTGAAATGCGGATCTTGAATCACTCACAATCAATTATGAGAGATATTGATTTGAGTGAGAGCGCACTGTTGAATTAACTTGTTTAATTCTCAGTGCAATTAATTTTGAACACTGTCTAAGTGTGATTTGCATAATAGTTGTAGAATAATGGCTCGCATTTCCACCTTCCCTATTAAAATTGAATAGCTGTTAAATATCTGGTTAAAACTTTACGGTTGGTAACGTAATGTGAGGATTGTCCTCAAGAGTGCCGAGAAGGACTTTGTCCTATCGCATACTTTCGGTATTCTCTCGCTTATGCTATGGATCATGTGACTCTCGTCCGTTGATCCAAAAGCTAGAATTCCAATTCAGTCAAGCGCAATATGTTTGTTTCCATGAGACCCAAACTTCGAAAGTTTGGATAGTTATGTGATATTCATGGAATCTGAAAATTATTTTCAGAGACAGACAAAGGCTAAAAGATATGAGATATCCAAAGCAATGTTTGTTTGCAAACTATTAGTAAAGGAGTTTACTATGCATTAGACTGATAAGAGAGGGATCCAGAAGAACGCCTGTCATATGATGAAAGGTGAATAAAACAACAACTTAAAGAGAAAGGAAGTGTCCGAAGGGTGTTAGTAAGACTTTCACGCCTAGGAAGTCCGGGGCTAACGCCACTCTTAAGTTCAGTGCTTTTTCTGAGAGTAGGAGAAATACTGAAAGTTAAACTGTTAGAAGTATAAAGGCAGAAAGAAAGGAGACTGGAATATCCAGCTCATGTATGAATGTCATACAAGTTTTTGATGTATAGAAGGCTGGTCAAAGATATAGTCCTTGGGAATTATGATTAAATTGTTAATCACTGATTCTTGGGTATTGTGAGTTAATCACAAAGATACCCGCTCGATTGCTTTCTGTTGCAACTCGATGTAAGAACTACTATGGCCTGAAAGACTAGCCATAAATGAGTTTTAGGTATACACGGGGAACATAGTAAATGTTACTATACCTTCCATCGGTGTATTACCGTCTGTATTTATTTTTATAATTCGTTTGGAGTTTCACAAACTCTAGCCCATTGCATAAGGTATCTTGCAAGAAGTTTGTTTATAAGAGAACTTTTGATGTTCGATGTTATGAATAACATAAGGGCCATACTTTCATTATGAGTGAGATGTATGTTATGAATATTGATAATAATACATTACCTCTGGGTTTACTTTCATAATTCATTTTAGAGTTTCATACACTCTAGGCCTTTGCACAATGTTTGTTGCAAAAGAATTGTTCATAGAAGAACAATTGTTGTTCAGTATTATGAATAACATGAGGGCCATACTTCCATCATCGATGGGACGTATGTTATGAATATTGATGGTAATATGATACATCCATAACACTGACGCTAAATGTCATAAGACTAAAAGAATACCACACAAGTGTGGCACTGCATTTGGTCACATTGGAGAAACCCGCATGGAAAATTCCATTATGATGGATTTTTGAAGTCGTTTGATTTTGAATCACCTGACACTTGCAACTTTCCTCCGAAAAGTGAAGTGACTGAAATACCGTTCACAGGCAATAAGGAACGAGCAAAAGAACTTATTGGTGATCATACATTTTGATGTATGTAGTCCGATAAATGTTGTTGCAAGTAGTGGATTTATCTATCTTCAGAAATGACTCAAGTAAATATATGGATATTTACTTGATGAGACGTAAGTCTGGATCTTTTGAAATCATTTGAAAGGTTTTCAAAATGAAGTAGAAGTTATTGTAACAAGAAAATTATGTTTCTACAATTCGATTGCAGAAAGAAATATTTGAGTTACAAGTTTAGCGAATGTCTGATGAGTTGTGAAAAGAGTTTCATAACTTACACCACCCGGAACACCACTGTGAGTGGAAAGTCCGTGAAGATGTAATCGAACCATTTATGACATGGTAAGATCAAAGATGACATAAATAAATTTGCCATTATCCCTTTTAAAAGGTGATGCTTTAGAGACTACGGCTTTTACACTGAAAAGAGCTCCATTAGGTCTGTTGAAATGACACCATGGTATGGTACGCCCAACCATGTTATATCTTTTCTTAACATTTGGAATATGGGGCTTGTGTAAAAGGTTACAAACCTATTCCAAATCAGACAAGTGCTACTTTGTAGGTTATCCCAAGTCATTGGGTATTCCTCCCTCACTATACCGAGGCAAATAGGTTTGCCACAAAGAACGGTATGCTTTTAAAGAGAATTGTTCTTGCAAAAGGTGAGTGGGAGGACAGTGCAACTCGACGAGATAACCAGTATCTTCGTCATCAGGTCAAAGGAAAGGAACCTTGGAAGTGATTCCGGAGTTTCCTACTGCGACTGATACGGAAGTCTCTACAATAAAATGTATGGACTTCAGTCGAACTTGCAGCTGAACCACGTAGGCAAGGCTCGTGCAAACCTCTCAGGTGCGCAAACGAGATATTGTTGTTAGACAACAGTATACCTACGATACACAAGGAAGCGTTGATGGACCCTGACTCCGGAATTGGCTAAATGCCAATACAATCCGAGATAGTTTCCATATAAGTGATTCAAGATTAAAACCTTGATACACCTTTCGGAAGACTTAGAGTCTGACGAATATTTATGGAACTTAAAACTGATACGGATAAAAATGTTTTATCCATAAAGCTCGACTTGTTGCAATATAAAAGTTCAAGGAGTTGACTACGATGAGATTGTTTCACCGTAGCGATGCTTAAAGTCGGTTCGGGTTGAACTAGCAATTAATACATATTTCAGTCATGAGATATGAAACATGGATGCCAAAAGGATTTCCATAAGATGGAAATGCAACCTAGGACTTGTGAGTGATACAGTCCAAAGTATTTTGTCGATCCAGAGGATGCTAGTGAATGTGCATACTTCAGAGTTCCAGCAATGGACAGAAGAGAGCAAAATGGAGTTGGAATCTTCGCTTTGATGAAATGGTCAAAAAGGTTTTGACTTCATCAATGGGTAACGAAGATGCTTATGATTCAAGAAAGTAAGTGGGAGCATAACAAAATTTCTAAAAACCGTTGTGTGCTTGACACATTGTTAATTGGAAATAAATTTCTTGACACGAATTAGGACTTCATTTGAAAATAGTTTTTCGATGAAGTGCTTGGGCTAAATAGCCTTTATATTAGGCATGATGATCTATGGAGATAGATTTACCTAATGGGGCTGAGCAAAGATACATATTGACAAGATGCTAAAACTTTTTAGCATTTAAAACGCCAAGGAGTGATTCTTGCCGAAGTCACATGGAAAGAGTTTTTGCAAGACTCGGTGTCCCAAAAACACTGATGAGCAAAATACATGATGGAGATTCCACACACCTTCGTGTTTGGATTAATCATGCATTCCATGGTATGTAAAACAACCAGATATGTCCAATACTCCCAAAGTTGTTGCAAGTATACATACCAAAGTGATCAAAAGTACTGATCATGGGACAATAGTGAAAAAGGGTCATTAAGTACTATAGTAGCACTGATGACATGTTTTCTCGCAAGCGGAGATCATGAAGAGTTCGTTGTAAAAGGTTACATCGATACAGTCTTCATCCATGCTCCAAGCGATTTTCGATTTATGTTAAGGGTTTTGTGCAATACACAATATGGTGGCACGGTAGTTGGAAATTGTTCCAAACAAGTTACTGTGGCGAATTCTATAACAGAGGCAAAGTATGTTGCCGCCTTTAAAAGCGACAAAGAAGATGTTGAATCATATAGTTCATTCATGAACTTAGTATGGTTCCAAGATGGCTTTTGTCAATGGGACACTACTGCAAGTAGTTGCTCCATAACTCAGTCTGAGGAATCCAGGTTCGACCTGTGATTCGCATACATACCAAGCCAAGTCCACACAAAATATGAATTTTGTGAAAGCGTGAAGACGCGAGGATATGCAAAGATACACACGGAGCTGAAGTCGTCAGATCCGTTGGACATTCAGGCTATACCACAAGCGAAGCATATTTACACCGGTGTGCCACAGGTGTAAAGTGCATTAGCATTAACTAGATTATTGACTCTAGTGCAAGTGGGAGTCTGTAGGAGATATGCCCTAGAGGTAATAATAAATGTTATTGATTATCTCCCTGTTCATAATTAGGTTTATGTTCCATGCTATAACTGCTATGGTTCTCGAGTCTGCAAATAAAACGAGGCTCGGAGGAAGACTCATATGCACGTGTGGAATAATAAATGATAAAATGTATTCCTAGTCAAGCCTCTATGACTGGCTCAAGTATTGCATGATGATCCTGTTTTCCTGATCATGGGCATGACTATGCCAGCAATTTTGAGGGCACAATGTTAACAGAACATTTGTGTTGAATCGACCCGATTGATGTTATGCTATGAGGTTCTTTCATCAGAAGTTAATGGTTAATAACACAGAGATGGTTAATGTTTGCATGATTCCTTAGACCATGAGAGTATCGAGTTTCTTCATGCTTGCTTCATGAACTTTGGGGTTTGTTAAACGTCATCCGTAAATGGGTGGCTATTACGGCGGCTTACGGGTTCATGGAAAAGTGTGTCAAGTAACTTGATAGCTCAAGATTGGGATTTGCTCCTCCGGCGATGGAGAGATATCTCTGGGCCCTCTTGGTGTTACGGTATCCATCATCGTCTGGCCAGACACTTTGTGATTTGATCACGGGGATGCCGGAACATGGTAACGAGAAAAGAGAACAATACCGGTAACGAGGTAACTAGCATAGTGGACAAGTGTTGATCCACGGGAATGCCAACATGTCTCACCTCGGGTATTTGTAACATATCACGAAGCAACAGGAATAGCACACGGCAACTGGAGGTTCACTCGAATATTCATTCGTGTGGGTATAGGGGTCAATATGGGTGTCCACGGCTCCGATGTTGATCATTGATCGGAAGGTGTTCCGTGTCATGTCTATACTTCACCGAACCTATAGGGTCACACGCTTAAGGGTCATCTATCTGCTGAATACTAGATAGGGAGTCTGAGAGAAAATCACCGAAAAAGTTTCGGACACCGAAAAGTTTCGGACAGCGGAAAAGTTCCGCAGAGAGAGGTCACCGGATGAGTTCCGGTGAAACTGAAAAGTTGTTTCAGGGGATACCATTAAGTCAAAATGGTTTCGGCACATGCCTGATAATTCTTGGAGGATACCAGAATCATTCTGGAAACTTCTGGGAATTTTCTGGAAGAAAAACCGGAAATGTTCCGGGGCTGCCGGAACCGCTTCAGATGCTTTTCGCAGATGAAATCACTAAACTGGAATTGTTCCAGAACGCATTGAAAATTATTTTAGTGGGTACTGGAAATGTTCTAAGCCCACATAAATATTTTCAGTTCGAACGGACGCTGAAAAATGTCGTCGTGAATAGTGAAAGTGCTTTTTGGGAATTTTATGGAAAGCACCTTTTGGGAATTTCCCAAAAGGCTTCTAGAATGCCTTAGGCACTAAGGAAGCCCCCTTGGGGGGGGGGCCCCAAGGGGTGGCCGGCCAAGCATGGTGGAGCTCCTTGGAGCTCCACATGGCACCCCTTTTATCTTTATTCTTTTATGAAAAGGCATAAAGTGGGGGTACTTTGGGGTTTTTTGTATGACATCTTTACCCCTTGGCTTTCCTATAAATAGAGGAGAGTGGGCTGCCCACAAAGCTCATCCCTTGCTCTCATACACATGCCAAGATGTTATCTGGCTTCTCTCTCCCTCCCACGAAAAGAGTTTCGTAGAGCCGAAAGGCTGTCTGGGTTCCGGCAGGAACTAGTTCTGGACGGCGAAGCCCTGCCGGATAGCTGACACCGTATGTGTGCAACTCTGTAGAGAGGTCGTAGTTTCGATCTTAGTGCCCGAGGGGCTGTTTGAGAGTGCCTCCCGAAGGGCTGTCCAAGTGACGGTCCGAGTTCTGTGAGTCCTCCCGAAGGGCTGTCCGAGTGACCGTTCGAGTTTCGAAGGTCCTCCCGAAGGGCTGTCCGCGACATCGTCCGGGGGACTGTTCGACCGCCTCCCGGAGGGCTGTCCGAAGGGAAGACGAGGGTATACATCCTCGCGGTTGGGAGGTTGTAAATCCTAGCTGCGGGGATCTGCACCGCCGATCGTCATCGACTCTACTTCCGCTGCGCTACGAGTCGGTAACGAAAATGATCAAACCTTGTATGCAGTCTCCATAGTGATCCTGGGCTGGTGCGTAGGTCGGAATTTTTTGTTTTCTGCTGCGTTACCCTACAGTGGCATCAAGAGCCGTGCTATGCGTAGATGCAGGTTGCGATCTAGAATACATGGAGATGTATGGGTGTTGCACAATATAATTAGGTAGTAGATGAGTTCTATTACTGAAAATTATTTGTGCGGGTAGCAGATGAAATCTGTTACCCGATGTTCTTGTTGCTTCCCTGGAATTTGCATATTTCTGATCTTGATAACAGCATGGTGGAGTTTCAATGTTCTGGCAATCCGCGATCCTGATTGATCAACGAAGTGCTAACAGTTCATTGAATTCCACCGTAGTTAAAAAGAAAGATGAAATTTCGCAGACGAAAGGGCAATGCAGATATGATCTGCACGGGGGTCATGCGTATGACAAAGTTTAGTATGGGGCTCAAGATTTTATTATCTCGGTTTTCATACACCCCGCATTGTTAAACTAGCGCTTGAATTATCATACTTGATGATGGACGTTGGTAGCTTCGGTTTGTTTCGAAACCTTAGAAGCCACGAAAAACAAGTTTTTGCATGAACCGATTAGAGACGTCTAACTTGGTTTTGCAGGAGGGTTTACATGTGCATGTGATGTGGTATAGCGGTGCTCATAATAATTTGATTATGTATGAGATGACTATATAATGTAAATTGATTAACATGACCTGCGTGTCATGATTCGGCATGATGGCTGGAGCCATATGATTGCACTTTAAATGACCTGTGTGTCAACCTTGTGTAATGCATTATTTTATTAGCTATAGAGATAGCAATATTATCTGCTGCATCGACAAGGTGGTGGCAATCTTCGCGAAGGTGATCACCGACGTGAATGCCGAAGACGAAGAAATACAAGACTTCTCCGTCAGAAAGGGCTATACCATATCATGCTTTTATGAATTGCTTGAGATGTTTATCCCTTATGATGCACCCTTCTTGATTGCGCGGTAGTCGCTTTTATTAGGGTGATCTCTCACAAAAATATCAAGTAGTTAGTGTTCTCCCAAGTGTAGCACCGTCACGGCACCTAACTTTTCGGGGTATCACATGCTAACATGGGTACGAACGATTAGGGATGTGTGAAGCGGGTGAGTTGAGACCTCACAGCGAGATCACTTGGTTGTCTTGACGTTCAGGCATGAAAGTCATGAGCTCGGAACACACGCATCGAAAGATGAACAAGAGTCACATAGAGATGTGATTGGCAAGTTTGCCTACCGATTGAGATTTTCGTCATCAGTGATGCTACCATCAATGGCGTTGAATTGAAATGCGGATCTTGAATCACTCACAATCAATTATGAGAGATATTGATTTGAGTGGGAGCGCACTGTAGAATTAATTCTTTTAATTCTCAGTGCAATTAATTATGGACAATGTCTAAGTGTTTTATGCATAATAGTTGTAGAATAATGGCTCGCGTTTCCACCTTCCCTATTAAAATTGAATAGCTGTTAAATATCTGGTTAAAACTTTACGGTTGGTAACGTAATGTGAGGATTATCCTCAAGAGTGCCAAGAAGGACTTTGTCCTATCGCATACTTTCGGTATTCTCTCGCTTATGCTATGGATCATGTGACTCTCGTCCGTTGATCCAAAAGCTAGAATTCCATTTCAGTCAAGCGCAATATGTTTGTTTCCATGAGACCCAAACTTCGAAAGTTTGGATAGTTATGTGATATTCATGGAATCTGAAAATTATTTTCAGAGACAGACAAAGGCTAAAAGATATGAGATATCCAAAGCAATGTTTGTTTGCAAACTATTAGTAAAGGAGTTTACTATGCATTAGACTGATAAGAGAGGGATCCAGAAGAACGCCTGCCATATGATGAAAGGTGAATAAAACAACAACTTAAAGAGAAAGGAAGTGTCCGAAGGGTGTTAGTAAGACTTTCACGCCTAGGAAGTCCGGGGCTAACGCCACTCTTAAGTTCGGTGCTTTTTCTGAGAGTAGGAGAAATACTGAAAGTTAAACTGTTAGAAGTATAAAGGCAGAAAGAAAGGAGACTGGAATATCCAGCTCATGTATGAATGTCATACAAGTTTTTTATGTATAGAAGGCTGGTCAAAGATATAGTCCTTGGGAATTATGATTAAATTGTTAATCACTGATTCTTGGGTATTGTGAGTTAATCACAAAGATACCCGCTCGATTGCTTTCTGTTGCAACTCGATGTAAGAACTACTATGGCCTGAAAGACTAGCCAGAAATGAGTTTTAGGTATACACGGGGAACATAGTAAATGTTACTATACCTTCCATCGGTGTATTACCGTCTGTATTTATTTTTATAATTCGTTTGGAGTTTCACAAACTCTAGCCCATTGCATAAGGTATCTTGCAAGAAGTTTGTTTATAAGAGAACTTTTGATGTTCGATGTTATGAATAACATAAGGGCCATACTTTCATTATGAATGAGATGTATGTTATGAATATTGATAATAATACATTACCTCTGGGTTTACTTTCATAATTCATTTTAGAGTTTCATACACTCTAGGCCTTTGCACAATGTTTGTTGCAAAAGAATTGTTCATAGAAGAACAATTGTTGTTCAGTATTATGAATAACATGAGGGCCATACTTCCATCATCGATGAGACGTATGTTATGAATATTGATGGTAATATGATACATCCATAACACTGACGCTAAATGTCATAAGACTAAAAGAATACCACACAAGTGTGGCACTGCATTTGGTCACATTGGAGAAACCCGCATGGAAAATTCCATTATGATGGATTTTTGAAGTCGTTTGATTTTGAATCACCTGACACTTGCAACTTTCCTCCGAAAAGTGAAGTGACTGAAATACCGTTCACAGGCAATAAGGAACGAGCAAAGAACTTATTGGTGATCATACAATTTGATGTATGTAGTCCGATAAATGTTGTTGCAAGTAGTGGATTTATCTATCTTCAGAAATGACTCAAGTAGATATATGGATATTTACTTGATGAGACGTAAGTCTGGATCTTTTGAAATCATTTGAAAGGTTTTCAAAATGAAGTAGAAGTTATTGTAACAAGAAAATTATGTTTCTACAATTCGATTGCAGAAAGAAATACTTGAGTTACAAGTTTAGCGAATGTCTGATGAGTTGTGAAAAGAGTTTCATAACTTACACCACCCGGAACACCACTGTGAGTGGAAAGTCCGTGAAGATGTAATCGAACCATTTATGACATGGTAAGATCAAAGATGACATAAATAAATTTGCCATTATCCCTTTTAAAAGGTGATGCTTTAGAGACTACGGCTTTTACACTGAAAAGAGCTCCATCAGGTCTGTTGAAATGACACCATGGTATGGTACGCTCAACCATGTTATATCTTTTCTTAACATTTGGAATATGGGGCTTGTGTAAAAGGTTACAAACCTATTCCAAATCAGACAAGTGCTACTTTGTAGGTTATCCCAAGTCATTGGGTATTCCTCCCTCACTATACCGAGGCAAATAGGTTTGCCACAAAGAACGGTATGCTTTTAAAGAGAATTGTTCTTGCAAAAGGTGAGTGGGAGGACAGTGCAACTCGACGAGATAACCAGTATCTTCGTCATCAGGTCAAAGGAAAGGAACCTTGGAAGTGATTCCGGAGTTTCCTACTGCGACTGATACGGAAGTCTCTACAATAAAATGTATGGACTTCAGTCGAACTTGCAGCTGAACCACGTAGGCAAGGCTCGTGCAAACCTCTCAGGTGCGCAAACGAGATATTATTGTTAGACAACAGTATACCTACGATACACAAGGAAGCGTTGATGGGCCCTGACTCCGAAATTGGCTAAATGCCAATACAATCCGAGATAGTTTCCATATAAGTGATTCAAGATTAAAACCTTGATACACCTTTCGGAAGACTTAGAGTCTGACGAATATTTATGGAACTTAAAACTGATACGGATAAAAATGTTTTATCCATAAAGCTCGACTTGTTGCAATATACAAGTTCAAGGAGTTGACTACGATGAGATTGTTTCACCGTAGCGATGCTTAAAGTCGGTCCGGGTTGAACTAGCAATTAATACATATTTCAGTCATGAGATATGAAACATGGATGCCAAAAGGATTTCCATAAGATGGAAATGCAACCTAGGACTTGTGAGTGATATAGTCCAAAGTATTTTGTCGATCCAGAGGATGCTAGTGAATGTGCATACTTCAGAGTTCCAGCAATGGACAGAAGAGAGCAAAATGGAGTTGGAATCTTCGCTTTGATGAAATGGTCAAAAAGGTTTTGACTTCATCAATGGGTAACGAAGATGCTTATGATTCAAGAAAGTAAGTGGGAGCATAACAAAATTTCTAAAAACCGTTGTGTGCTTGACACATTGTTAATTGGAAATAAATTTCTTGACACGAATTAGGACTTCATTTGAAAATAGTTTTTCGATGAAGTGCTTGGGCTAAATAGCCTTTATATTAGGCATGATGATCTATGGAGATAGATTTACCTAATGGGGCTGAGCAAAGATACATATTGACAAGATGCTAAAACCTTTTAGCATTAAAAACGTCAAGGAGTGATTCTTGCCGAAGTCACATGGAAAGAGTTTTTGCAAGACTCGGTGTCCCAAAACACTGATGAGCAAAATACATGATGGAGATTCCACACACTCTTGTGTTTGGATTAATCATGTATTCCATGGTATGTAAAAACAACCAGATATGTCCAATACTCCCAAAGTTGTTGCAAGTATAGATACCAAAGTGATCAAAAGTAATGATCATGGGACAACAGTGAAAAAGGGTCATTAAGTACTATAGTAGCACTGATGACATGTTTTCTCGCAAGCGGAGATCATGAAGAGTTCGTTGTAAAAGGTTACATCGATACAGTCTTCATCCATGCTCCAAGCGATTTTCGATTTATGTTAAGGGTTTTGTGCAATACACAATATGGTGGCACGGTAGTTGGAAATTGTTCCAAACAAGTTACTGTGGCGAATTCTATAACAGAGGCAAAGTATGTTGCCACTTTTAAAAGCGACAAAGAAGATGTTGAATCATATAGTTCATTCATGAACTTAGTATGGTTCCAAGATGGCTTTTGTCAATGGGACACTACTGCAAGTAGTTGCTCCATAACTCAGTCTGAGGAATCCAGGTTCGACCTGTGATTCGCATACATACCAAGCCAAGTCCACACAAAATATGAATTTTGTGAAAGCGTGAAGACGCGAGGATATGCAAAGATACACACGGAGCTGAAGTCGTCAGATCCGTTGGACATCAGGCTATACCACAAGCGAAGCATATTTACACCAGTGTGCCACAGGTGTAAAGTGCATTAGCATTAACTAGATTATTGACTCTAGTGCAAGTGGGAGTCTGTAGGAGATATGCCCTAGAGGCAATAATAAATGTTATTATTTATCTCCGTGTTCATAATTAGGTTTATGTTCCATGCTATAACTGCTGTGGTTCCCGAGCCCGTATATCCATAAAGGCTCTGGGGAAAACCCGTGTGCATGTGTGGAATAATAAACGGTAAAATGTATTCCTAGTCATGCCTCTAAGACTAGCTCAAGTGTTGCATGATGATTATGTTTTCCCAATCATGGGCATGTCTATGCCATCAACTTTGAGGGCACAATGTTAGAAGAACATTTGTGTTGAATCGACCCGATTGGTGTTATGCTATGAGATTCATTCGTCACAAGTTAATGGTTAATAACACAGAGATGGTTAACGTTTGCATGATTCCTCAGACCATGAGAGTATCGAGTTTCTTCATGCTTGCTTCATGAACTTTGGGGTTTGTTAAACGTCATCCGTAAATGGGTGGCTATTACGGCGGCTTACGGGTTCATGGGAAAGTATGTCAAGTAACTTGATAGCTCAAGATTGGGATTTGCTCCTCCGACGATGGAGAGATATCTCTGGGCCCTCTCGGTGTTACGGTATCCATCATCGTCTGGCCAGACACTTTGTGATTTGATCACGGGGATGCCGGAACACGGTAACGAGAAAAGAGAACAATACCGGTAACGAGGTAACTAGCATAGTGGACAAGTTGTTGATCCACGGGAATGCCTACATGTCTCACCTCAGGTATTTGTAACATATCGCGAAGCAACAGGAATAGCACACGGCAACTGGAGGTTCACTCGAATATTCATTCGTGTGGGTATAGGGGTCAATATGGGTGTCCACGGCTCCGATGTTGATCATTGATCGGAAGGGGTTCCGTGTCATGTCTATACTTCACCGAACCTATAGGGTCACACGCTTAAGGGTCATCTATCTGCTGAATACTAGACAGGGAGTCTGAGAGAAAATCACTGAAAAAGTTTCGGACACCGAAAAGTTTCGGACAGCGGAAAAGTTCCGCAGAGAGAGGTCACCGGATGAGTTCCGGTGAAACTGAAAAGTTGTTTCAGAGGATACCATTAAGTCAAATTGGTTTCGGCACATGCCTGATAATTCTTGGAGGGTGCCAGAATCATTCTGGAAACTTCTGGGAATTTTCTGGTAGAAAAACCGGAAATGTTTCGGAGCTGCCGTAACCGCTTCAGATGCTTTTCGCAGATGAAAATCACTAATCTGGAATTGTTCCAGAACGCGTTGAAAATTATTTTAGTGGGTACTGGAATTGTTCTAAGCCCACATAAATATTTTCAGTTCGAACGGACGCTGAAAAATGTCGTCGTGAATAGTGAAAGTGCTTTTTGGATAATTTTTGGAAGCCACCTTTTAGGGCTTTTGCTAAAGGCTTCTAGAAGGTGATGTGGATGGATGAGAACCCCCTTTGGGGGGGCCCTCATGGGGGAGTGGCCGGCCACACTAGGGGCTCCACCTTGGAGCCCCTCTTGTTCCTTGGTTTCTCCTTTAGGTCCTTGTGGAAGGACTTCCCTCATATGCCTTTGGGTTTTATTGGATAACTACCCTACCCCTTGGCTTTCCTATAAATAGAGGTGGAGGGGCAGCCCTCCACACTCATCCTTGGATCTCACATACACATGCTATGCTTTGCAAGCTCTCTCTCTCCCTCCCACGAAAAGAGTTTTTCGTAGAGCCGAAAGGCTGTCTGGGTTCCGGCAGGAACTAGTTCTGGACGGCGAAGCCCTGCCGGATAGCTGACACCGTATGTGTGCAACTCTGTAGAGAGGTCGTAGTTTCGATCTTAGTGCCCGAGGGGCTGTTTGAGAGTGCCTCCCGAAGGGCTGTCCAAGTGACGGTCCGAGTTCTGTGAGTCCTCCCGAAGGGCTGTCCGAGTGACCGTTCGAGTTTCGAAGGTCCTCCCGAAGGGCTGTCCGCGACATCGTCCGGGGGACTGTTCGACCGCCTCCCGGAGGGCTGTCCGAAGGGAAGACGAGGGTATACATCCTCGCGGTTGGGAGGTTGTAAATCCTAGCTGCGGGGATCTGCACCGCCGATCGTCATCGACTCTACTTCCGCTGCGCTACGAGTCGGTAACGAAAATGATCAAACCTTGTATGCAGTCTCCATAGTGATCCTGGGCTGGTGCGTAGGTCGGAATTTTTTGTTTTCTGCTGCGTTACCCTACAACATTGGTATAAATTAACTAACAGGGTTAATTAGGGGTGTGGGCCCCATATGTCAGTGGGTAATTAGCATAGCTAATTAGTTTTAATTATAAAACATTTTAATTAAACTAAATAACTGAGGGGGCCCACATGTCATAGACACGGGACCGCCCAGTCAGCAGTTGACCGAAGTCAACTGGTCAAAGGGGGCCCCTAGGCCCACCAGTCAGTGGCACAAGGCGGGGCCCACCGGCGCCAAGTCAGCACGACAGCCGGAGACGCGCCGGCGACCTCTCCAACGGCGGAAGTTCGCCTGAACGCGTCGGAAATGCGCTACGGAGGATCTTTTCGCGCGCGACCACTTGCGTTCGAACCGCGGGAGCGTTCCGCGTCGGTTGGTGGTGGAGCCGGACCAAAAGGTCGCCGGAAAAGTGGCCGGCGACGAGCTTTGGCGGCAGCGCGTTCGGGACCTCGACGGAAGCTACGCTATGAAGCTTGGGGAGGCTCGGGCGCGGGCTCGTTGGGCACCTGGGAGCACCAGGAGCACGGCGGGGGCCTCAGGTGATCGCGACAAGGGCCATGGCCACGGCCACGAGCTCGTCGGCGGCGAACAGAGCTCGGGCGCGGCAGCAGCTAGCTACGGCGCGTGAAGATGCTATCGGAGGGGAGCAGGAGACGGAGGAGCTCACCTAGCGGCACGCACGAGGGCCCTTGGGGGTTTAGTAGCTGCAGATGTCGCCGGAGAGGAGGAAGATCACCGGAGCCGAGGAGGAAGGGGGCGGCGTCGTGCGGCGTCAGCGTTGCCTCCCAGCTCCACCTGATGGCACCAGACGAACGAGCGGTCGACGGCGGTTCCCCTGGACAGCTCGAGCAGTCGGAGCGGCTTCTTTGGCCGCGGGGTCTCGCTGGCGCGGCGGCGGCTCCACTCGGGCGTCGACGGAATCGATAGAGAGAGAGAGCGAGGAGGAAGGGGGAAATGGTGGAGGAGGACCAGGGGAGATGGACGGGGCCGGGTCCTTATCCTCCCCGCGTCGGTGGGGCGTCAGTGGCGCCGCGCTGTCGCCGTTTCACCGGCGCTCGCCGGCGCGGCCATGGGCGTGCCGACACGTAGTGAGAGAGAGAGAGAGGGAGTTGGGCTGGCTCAGGCACTGTGCACTTGGGCCAGTGCACAGTGGCCTTTTTCTTTTCTTTTATTTCTTTCTCTGTTTTTCTTTTTCTGAGACAGTTTTTGAATATTTTAAACATCCAAATGGATTTGCAAAAATGTGAAACTTGCTCACACTAGGGTATTGCAATATACAGCACTGCCACAAAAGTTTGGGCATTTTTGGAACCCATTTGAAATCATTCGAAAATGATTAGGGCGTTTAAGTGATGTTTTGGCTCTGTTCAAATGCATTAGGCCCATCTAGACTTGATGATGATGTTGTGTTCCTTAACAGCAGATAGTTTTGGATTATTTGCTATAAGGTGAACATTTTTCCCACCAGTTTTGAGCAACTTTATTTTGCACTTCAAATTTGAGTTGATTTTCAGAGAAGTTTTGAATTGTTTTGAATAACCACTATGACTAGGCACTGCAAATGAAGATGACTTGGCATATTTAGCAGAGTGTCACAGTGCTTATTACATAGGGGTGTTACAGGGAGATCCAATCTCGGAGGGGCTCTCACCCCTCCATGCGCCATGGAGGCCAAGGACCAGAGGGGAAAGCCTCTCCCCATCTAGGGGGAGGCCATGGAGGAGGAAGCCCAAGGGGGAGACTCTCTCCCCCTCTCTCTCGGTGGCGCCGGAGTGCCGCCGGGGGAACCATCGCTGCGGTGATCGTCTTCATCAACATCACTGTCTTCATCACCTCCCTCATCTATTTTCATCGGTCCAGTCTCCCGCATCCCGCTGTAATCCCCTACTTGAACATGGTGCTTTATGCCACATATTATTATCCAATGATGTGTTGCCATCCTATGATGTTTGAGTAGATTTCTTTTGTTCTTTGGGTTGATTGATGATCTTGATTGGTTTGAGTTGTATGTTTTATTTCGGTGTTGTCCTATGGTGCCTTCCATGCCGCGCACACGTGGGGGATTCCTGCTATAGGGTATTGCAATATGTTCATGATTCGCTTATAGTGGGTGGCTAGAGTGACAGAAGCTTACACCCGAATAAAGGGGTTGTTGCGTATGGGAGTAAAGGGGACTTGATACTTAATGCTATGGTTGGGTTTACCTTAATGATTTTTAGTAGTTGTGGATGCTTGCTAGAGGTCCAATCATAAGTTCATATGATCCAAGTACGGAAAGTATGTTAGCTCATGCCTCTCCCTCGTATAAAATTGCAATAATAAATTGCACAGCGAAGTGTTGTAGTTTACGTCTCCGGGAGGAGGAGATGTAATTTTTTTTGCATCTACATCGTCTGCTGGAGTAGTGTTTTTTTGGCTCCTGAGATGTAAAAATTACATCTTCCGTTGGAGATGCTCTTAGTATGCGGAGAGGAGAGAATGCAGGAGGATATGGCACCGTTCGCGACCACCACTTAAAGCAAAAGATGACGTGGCTGGTTTCACATGCGCTAAGATTAGTTTCACGTGCGCTAAGATTAGTGAACGTGATGGACGGTGATAGCAACGTTCGGATGAGATTCAAAAAATCTGACACGTTTGGTAGATATCGTTTCCGTTTATTTATTTTTGACATCATATACGCATTTGATTAATCGGCTGTCAGGCAGTAAGATATACGCAGAACATGAATGAGTCATTTGAAAGCAAAATCAAAACAGTGTCGCGCTCAATGCTCCGTTGAGAATTAGCCGTCCTTGGATATGATGAACGAACATTTGTCTCCATCTAGTGTACCAAACAATAGTGTACACGTTATTATCGGAGGGTTCTAGTGCTACCGTGTCAAACCGATCATCGCAACCCACCCAGTCAAAAATGTTCTCCTCGGGTATCAGGTGTGCCGCAGGATTTGCAGCTGCCACGTCAAGGTATCCAGCAGCGGTGTTCCTTCTCTACGCTGCTTCAGGCTGACGGGTGAGCTTGTCCAGATCCACGGAAATATCGAGGCCCGACTTCGCCATGGAGCTGATCATCTTTGGGATGTCCTCAATCAAAGCTTCCTCCATTGCCTGGAATATTCAGAGACTTTGTTACTAGTCGACTGGTGTGATAACATATAGGCTAGTGAGTAAGAGTGGTGAGGCAAAAATAATCATGCCAGGAGCTACAGGCTGCAGAAACTGAACCAAAGACCGTTTACATCAATCTCACCTTCCTGTCATCTTTCTTCTGTCTTTTTATCACCTCTGTTGGCCATTCAGCAACAAGCTTTTGGAGTTCATCTTTCACAAATGGTTTCTTCTGATCAGGCAGGTGCTACATGAAACCAAAAGTTGTCATCAGGCAAATATCAATTGCGTAACTAGGAACTGACTACCAACTCTTTTGGGATCCAGATTTCCTAGAGTTGTGAAAAACATTTGTACAAACTAAAAAATGCCAATAATAGCATGAGATAGAAATAGAAAAGCTTCAGGAACATAGCCACCTAAGATGAAGTAGGACACTAAGAGTGATGAAAAGCCATTGTCATCCTGAGACAAACCAGTGCATGTCCTTGTTGTTTTGGTATGTAGGAATTCCTCCTTTTGGTATGAAAGAATTTCAGTATTGTAGTAATACAATACACAAGTCTAATAACAGGATGCAGTTGGATAATAAGACTCTATCAAGAAGGGAAATAAGAAGCTGCTGGTCCATATGAAGTAATACCAGTATTTCAGAAACACATCTAGTAGCAATGAGCATTGTGTAACCAACCTTGTGAAGAAGTTTAATGGTGGCAGCGGCATTTTCTGGCCTGCGGTCAAGCAGAGAGCCCTGCAACAAGACAATTCATAATGGGTCTCGGATTAGAAGAAATTAGTGTAGCCAACTAGCCATGAGGTGAAACATTAATGTGAAATATTAAGAAGTACAGAAGTGAACAAATTCAGTAAGTTCACACAAAATAAACATTAGAAGAATCAGTATCATAGTTTTATCACTTTGTACAAAATAGTGTGCATACAAGGAGCAATTACCTTTATGCATGCAAAACCTGATGTAAGAGTATAGTGTTTGATAGACTTGCCTCTCAGGCTATTGATGTTCCATATAGATTGAGAATCTCCTGCAGAGGCAGAAATATATTAGTAAAGCATCCTTCACAGAACAAAACCTTCTACTTTCTGTCAAAAGAATAATGCTCTAAGATGCAAAGGTTGAAGCTTTAAAGTTTAAAAAGCAACAGCAAAACTAAGATTTGACTGGTAAACAACTGAAAATGGTTATTATGAGTGGCAACATCACAACACGAAATTAACAGAAACATTATTTTTCACAACATCACTCTCCTGGATGTTATAATGAGGATTACTACCTTAGGAGCAAGCCAGGCCACTAGCAACGAGCAGTGAAACATATTTAGTCCATCCCTGATTGGCTAACTTGTAGCAATTTCTTGCCCTTTTTCGGCGGAGGTCCAGAACGACCATGCATCACTAACACAGCTAACCTCAAGCTTAGGTTGACTGTTACACTATAATTTACATAAGAAGAGTCAAACTGCTTACCAACTTTGGCAGCAAAATCCATCCATACATCAAATGCAGTACGACGCAACTTGACCCCAGCCTGAACAAATCTTGCCGCATATTTTGAGAGTAAATCCCATCTATCAGTGTTATAGCAGATACTGCATAATACAAAAGGTGTCCATGGAATTAATACTTAAACATGGTCAGAGTCTTGGGCTAAAAAGGAAAACCGAAATGTAATTAAAATCACAACGAAACAACTCTGTGATACAAATACTGAAAGATACACATATTAAACATACTTCTGCACTATGTGTAGATGTGTAATTAATAGCATACCAAGATAACATTTGGAAGATTTGTTAGGTCAAAAAATAAGGACAAAGTTGGTCAGAACTATCATGCAAAAAAGAAAAGACAAATACGATGCAGTAAAACACCAGAACTGGTTTAAATTCTCCAAAGAGCTATTCAACTATGTACAGTTACACTTTAATCTAAAAGGGTAGGACTTGGCATGCTACGATGTGAAAAGTTTTAAACACAGAGAAAAAAATGGTATACATTGGTAAATAGTAACCGAGAACAAATGTAAGAACCTGAAGACAATATCAGCAGTGCCTGGTTGTAATGGCAAGGAATTCCTCCGGAGGACTTGCATTATCTTCTCCATTAGTTTAGTATCATTGTGCTCTTTAGCATGTTGCTGTAGAAGAAAAAAAATATCATTACAAAGCAACTTGGGAAGTGATCAAAGGAGTTAGTAACATTGGATACCAGTAGATAATGGGCAGAACCAATGGTTGGCGTTATTCCATAGACATTATGATTCCATAAAACCTTCAACCCTGCATTCATGGCACAACGATGAATTACAGGTTTCCGGTTCCATTAGCCATAACATACGAAGCTAGAATGTGGCATTGATGCAAAAAGTTGCATGCATTATTTTATCCACATAGCCATGTCAACTTATCTAATGCTTTCTAAGGCCTACAAGGTGATCTAGAGCTAAATACTAGAAATACATCAAAACACTGATTTATGTGCCAACAAAAGGCCGGAAAGAAACACACGTTAACAAATAACCACAAATTTTTCAGACTGCTAAATAGAATCATACCATAGTCAAGGACACCCACACGAGCACAAGCCTCAGAAACTTTCATACAGAGATGGTCGTTGAAGTTTGCATTGATGCGAAGATTTGATAGCCTCTGCATCAATAGAAAAAGTGCTGGTTTAAGGCAGCATCTAGTCACAGAAAAATATAACTAGAAGTACAAAGAACACTCTTTGCCTGTCTACCACCTGGAAGAAAACTATTAACTAAAAGGGGGAAGAAAAGACTGACATGAAAAACTGCTAACTATAGTCAGATACTTCATGAGCTAGCAATGCAAGAGTCTGGACAATCAATTGAAATCATGATCCAAGAACATAGCACCGTGACCCATATGTATATTCAAAGTCACCGGTAGAAATTTGTTAATATGTTCAACATACATTGGAAATTCTATGTTAAACTCGGAAGTGAGCGGCTATGTTTCATAGAAACAAGAAAAGATGCTGGAAATCAAGAGTAGATGTTTCGTGTAACTGTCACCAGCTAGTTTAGGTCACCAGGTTGAAGGCAAACTGGTGATACCACAAATGAGAATCTGTTGAGATAATAAAACTACGTGATGCAGCCTACTAAACTGGCAAAAGGAAGCATTCTTAATGTAAGAGGATAATGGACGTGACTTACAAATATTCTTAGCTTCTGCAAGATCTGAAAAAGAAGTTTTATATCCTCCTCACTGGAGCAACTATTAATCATTGACCACAACCAGGCATTTGGCGGCATAGTCTGGGCTTCAACAGACTTCAGCATTTTCTGGTACAGCTCCTCTGCAGATTCTGCAGCAAATCATGACATGAGCAAATGCAAACACTATATTAAAAACATACCAAAAGGGGATGCTGATGAACCTTAGGAAATTTGCAATTAGTAAATACGATCAGATAGAAACTTACATTATATTGTAACAATATGAAAGTGAGATCACTGACACAAAACTGGTTGTGGTACGTATAAATATATAAGAGCATACAAAATCAATTCACTTGTATCAGAAGAAAACCAACGTAAATTTGCTAGAGAACATAATTCAATGAACTATTTGTTTTGCTTTCTGAAAATGGTTGAATTTATCTGCAAATGTTGTATATGTTTATGAACTTCTAAGAGCCAAAAGGAAAGGCCAATTTGGGTAAATTGAATATAAGATCACAGCCTTCATTTGAGCATTAAGAGTCAGGACAAAAACCCTGATGAGTCCACATAATAGATGGCAGGCCAACACTTGTAAGAGAAATTCTTACATTGCTAACTTAATAATGATACATAGTAAAACATAGTAAGTTAATGAATGTAGAACATAGTGGTAAGGATTAATGGGAGAGCAGGAACAGAAGACAATGACAGGACCAGGGCAGAGCATAGTACTCAAAAGTTAACCTTTAGGTTGGTCGATTCCGCTTGAGTCTGTCGACAAATGAGCTCTTGCCATGTGATAGCACACTGATTTCTTACACCGGCAGTGAGAAGTTATGGTTTGCGATAGCAAAGTACCTAAATTATCCAAATAAATGTAGTTAGCTCAGCTGATTTGTAAGTAGTTTGCACTACCTAATTGTTTTTCTCAGAGAAAATGCAATACTGCATCCATTGGAGCAGCGGACGATCAGAAGCAACAGAACAATAAAAAGAATAACCATGGCTCCCTAAAATCACTAGTCATGTGGCTTCTCCGCAAACTAAATGGCCACGTTCAGAGCATAGTACTAAACGGCCACACAAGCGCGTGGAGACTTAGTAATATAGTGTATGTTCTATGATGATACATTACTAGGTCCTAACGTACATCAAACGAGGCAAATGCACCACAAAGTAACTGCATAGCCACTCTCAACTAATAATCCAGTACATCATCCGAAAACGTGCCTCACCAAATAAGTTGTCACCCAAGATACATATCTCTAAACCATTCAAATAATCACATCCCTAAGTCCCAGCTAATTGGCCGTGAATTGGCGTGAAAAAGTTGACAACAGCAGAAGACCACAGCCTCGTATCTACCACATTAAGCCTTCCAGAGCATGACGCGCACTCGCGAACATTTCCATCGCCCTAAACCCTTAAACCTTCAAAAGCTATTCGGGTCCCCTTATCCCCACGCTTAACCACCCGCCCCTAGAACATGAGCTGGACTAACAAAATGAAACCCTCGAGACCACGAGCTTGAGATCGTACAGCTAGCGCACCACCCTGCCTGCACACCACCAGTTCGACGAAATGCTGCACCAAATAACTCGGAAGCAGCGCGCTGCCGATGTCGTCACCATGAGAAGATCGATGTTTTGAGGCCAGAGAACTCACGAGGTAGGTGGGAGGAGAAGCTCCTGTGATCCGGAGAGGAGAGGGAAGCGCGGAAGCCATTCTCGAGATGGGGCAGGAGAGCGAGCTCGGCGGCCGCCGCGCACCCGCGGTGTGAGGCGGAGAGGAGTCCCTGGATCCCGGTGGTCGCCGGTGACGCGAGGAGGCGGCGCGCGCGCGCTGCGGCGGCCTGCATGGCTCGTCCTTCTCCGTGCGGCGGCCGGAGGAGAGGGAGGAGTCTGGGAGGAGATGAAGGCGGCCTGAGCTGGGCTGTTTGTGAGTCTGGTTAATTCGTCTGGGCTTGGGGCCCAAAAGCTCCAAGCAGAACATATCCAACGTCTCTGCGCCACTGTTTGCCACCTCGATCTGAGCCGTAGAAAGCTGATCGAAAGGTGGAGAGAAGTCCACGGCACACTTACGAAGAGTGTAGGTTGGCATACGCTCGCACAGAGCATTTCCAGCGAGTATCGCTACATCCACGGACCATTAGGCCTCGTTCGTTTCGCGTGGGTCGAAGGGGTTTTCAGAGGATTAACCCCGTGAGGCCCAGAATCCTCGCAAATACCCGTTAGCCCATTTGGTATGCGGGGTTTCGATGGCCCAATCCTCTTGATTCCCCTTCGATCCACTAGTTTCCACGCGCTTCAGAACCCTCGAGGCCCCCCTCGAGGATTTGGTCGCCCGACTCGAGACGCCGCCGCCGACTCCTCCCCAAGACGCCACGCCGCCCGACGCCTCGACGCCGGCGATCTCCTCCGGCATACTGGACTTCTCCCCGGTGGTTAGTCATCGCAGCCCCCCTCCCCCCCTCCTCTCCATGGCTGCCACCTCCCGCACGCCCTCCGTCCGCCTCGTCCTCACCGGCGAGCACGCCAAGAACGGCGTCTCCTACCCCCAGCTCCACATGGACCCTAACCCCACCCACCTAGCTTGCCAAGAACGCCGTCCTCTTCTACCCTAACCCTAGCCGTCGAGATTGCCATAAATTTGTGCGTTGAGGATAAATTGGCAGATTGTAAACCACCTTTTTCATTGTTGATTGTAATGGCAGTGTGATACGTCTCCGTCGTATCTATAATTTTTTATTGTTTCATGCCAATATTCTACAACTTTTACATACTTTTGGCAACTTTTTATATTATTTTCTTGGACTAACATATTGATCCAGTGCCCAGTGCAAGTTCCTGTTTGTTGCATATTTTTTGTTTTGCAGAAAATCCATATCAAAGGGAGTCCAAACGCGATAAAAACTTACGCAGATTTTTTTTGGAATATATGTGAATTTTGGGGATTGGAATCAACGCGAGACGATGCCCGAGGGGGCCACAAGGCAGGGGGCGCGCCCCGGGGGTAGGGCGCGCCCTGGACCCTTGTGGTCACCCCGTAAGGCGGTTGGTGCCCTTCTTTCGCCGCAAGAAAGCTAATATCCGGATAAAAATCGTGTTAAAATTTCAGCCCAATCGGAGTTATGGATCTCCGGGAATTTAAGAAACGCTGAAAGGCCAGAATATGGGAACGCAGAAACAGAAGGAAACAGAGAGAAAGAGATATCCAATCTCGGAGGGGCTCCCGCCCCTCCGCCGCCATGTAGGCCATGGACCAGAGGGGAAACCCTTCTCCCATCTAGGGGGAAGGTCAAGGAAGAAGAAGAAGGAGGGGGGCTCTCTCCCGGTGGCGCCGGAACGCCGCCGGGGCAATCATCGTGTGATGGCGACCTACACCAACACCTCCGTCATCTTCCCCAACATCTTTATCACCTTCCCCCATCTATATTCAGTGGTCCACTCTCCCGCAACCCGTTGTACCCTCTACTTGAACATGGTGCTTTATGCTTCATATTATTATCCAATGGTGTGTTGCCATCCTATGATGTGTGAGTAGATTTTTGCTGTCCTATCGATGATTGGTGAATTGCTATGATTGGTTTAATTTGCTTGTGGTTATGTTGCTATCCTTTGGTGCCCATCATATGAGCGCGCGTGTGGATCACACCATAGGGTTAGTTGTATCTTGATAGGACTATGTATTGGAGGGCAAGGGTGATAGCACCTTCAGCCTAGTATAGAAATTGATGCATACGGGATTGAAGGGGGACCAATATATCTTAATGCTATGGTTGGGTTTTACCTTAATGAACGTTAGTAGTTGCGGATGCTTGCTAATAGTTCCAATCATAAGTGCATAGAATTCCAAGTAAGGGATGACATGCTAGCAGTGGCCTCTCCCACATAAAACTTGCTATCGGTCTAGTAACGTAGTCAATTGCTTAGGGACAATTCCGCAACTCCTACCACCACTTTTCCACACGTTAAACTAACGTAATTGTTTCTTTATCTAAACAGCCCCTAGTTTTTATTTACGTGCTCTTTATTATCTTGCAAACCTATCCTACAACACCTACAAAGTACTTCTAGTTTCATACTTATTCTAGGTAAAGCGAACGTTAAGTGCGCGTAGAGTTGTATCGGTGGTCGATAGAACTTGAGGGAATATTTGTTCTACCTTTAGCTCCTCGTTGGGTTCGACACTCTTACTTATCGAAAGAGGCTACAACTGATCCCCTATACTTGTGGGTTATCACAGTGTGGTGCAGATTGTTAATTAGTGATGGTGATGGTGATGGTATGATGTTGTAACTGTTGTCTGTATGTCCTGTGACCATGGAGCAAACATACCTATCACTGCCACAGTATTGGTTTTGATCTTGATATGTTCCCTCTCTAGCATAATCCCACAAGTTAGTACTGGCCCATGTCATTTTACCTAGTCACAGTGATGATAGGTTCAGACCAGAATAGCTGTTAGTTCCAGAGTCAATTAGCCCGTGGAGTACAAGTCAATGTTGTATAGCAGATTCAGCTGGAGATCTATGACATTACTATGATGTTACACGTGGTGAGTGCCATGACCAAATATGACATGGCACTGCCAATTAAAGTGCTTACTAATAGCTTCCAGAATAACAGCTGGAGGTTCTCTGTCTGTACATTTATGCACTTCTGGTTTCTGAACAACCCAAGCAGAAAATGGCAGTTGGCCAAATTATATAGAGACTGTGAGTTCATGTTTTGAGTCTGTACTTGATTGGAAATTGGAGTATTGCCTGAACTGGAAGATATGATATGATGTAACCTAATTGGAATATACCTGATTTTTCTTGTTTCATTTTTAATTACTGATTGGGAGGGTCTGATGAATGATTATATGTCATCTTACATGCCGCTGATATGTTCTTATTTTGACAGCCAGCAGCTTGGGTTCTTGTTGGGGTGGACGAGTTGCCTCCATCTTGGGATCCAGTTGTCATGCCTAACTTAGGTAATTTACACAAGCTTTTTGACCTCTAGACCTTGTTTCTTAAGTCTTAATCGAAGTACTATATCCTACTTGATAGCTCTTGTAGTCTTATCATTCTGGCCTCATGATATGAAATCCAGACCTTGCTTCGAAAGTCTTAACCGAAGTACTATATCCTACTTGATAGCTCTTGTAGTCTTACTATGTGTGTATGTCTTATTAATAATTTGCTTCAAGTCAAGTAAACCATGAAATGTAGTTCTTATTTATTGCTTGTTTACTCTAGTTTTAGTGCCCAGATGAACTCCGAGATTATCGATCGAATTAGGAAGAGGAGAAGTGAGGATGATGAAGATATGATGTCCTTTATTCTGCCCGTATTGCATCGAATGCGTAATAGGGGACCAATCGAGAGAAAGCAGCGACATAGCTCTATCCTATATGGCAAGAAGCGTGTTGACGATATCCTTACAGGGCATGTTAAGAATTGCCTCATAGTTTATAGGATGGAGCCACGTATCTTCCGGGCGTTGGCATCTTATCTTAGAAGAGAAAATCTGCTATCGGATACAAGAATTAAGGTGGAGGAGAAGTTAGCCTTTTTCCTGTACATGGTGTCTCACAACGCATCTTATGAAGATCTCCAGCTAGAATTTCAGCATAGTGGACAAACATTACATGAGTACATCAATGAGTTCTTCAACATCGTCCCCGTCTTAGCTAGTCGATTTTTTAAGCCCCCGAACATTGATGAGCCACATCCAAAATCTCCACCGACACAAGATTCTATCCTTACTTCCAGGTTTCCATTTTTAACGCTTCCACAATTCCTTTTCTTATCTAACTTATAGTTCTTTATTGACCTGCAATCTTTGCTTCCAGAACTGTTTAGGAACCATTGATGGGTCACATGTTCCTATAACCGCAACACCTAGGATTGCTGCTCCATTTTGGAATAGGAAGGGTACCTTGAGTCATAATATTATGGTTGCATGCGACTTCGGTCTAAGATTCACTTTCATGTCATGTGGCTGGGAGGGTTCAACTACGGATGTGAGGGTTCTTCATTCTGCAATGAGCAAAGGATTTAGAGTACCCGAGGGAAAGTTTTACCTAGTTGATGGGGGTTATGCAAACACTCAATCATTTCTCGCACCTTATCGGGGTGTCCAGTATCATTTGAAGGAATTTGGTCATGGACACCCTCGGCCACAAAACCACAGGGAATTCTTCAATCATCGGCATGCTGTTCTACGGAACCATGTGGAAAGGTCCCTAGGAATTCTTAAAAAGCGCTTCCCAATTCTTCATGTTGGCACACTGCATTCAATAGAGAACCAAGTGAAACTTCCTGTAGCTGCCGCAGTTCTTCACAATATCATCAAAATGGAGAATGGTGACGAGACTTGGCTTGACAACCAGCCCGATAACATAGCACCAAATGTTTTTGTTGATCTCCCGAATGGCGACGAGAATAACTATGGGAACAATGACTTAGGGAACACTCTAAGGGATGAAATCGCAATGCAAATGTGGGAAGCATACCATCCTGAATAGCCAACATGATGGTGTGTGTTTTAATCATATATACATATATTAATTAATTAACTTTTGTCATCTTCATCATCTAATAATGTAGTGTGTGTTGAAATGCAAATATGTATCCAAAGGGGTCCCCAATGTATAATCTCATGAAAGCAAGTGGAAAAAAGCTTCACACGGTGCGAAGAAGCCATCACCCAAAATTAAAAAGACACCTCCAAGAGGTATTTTAATGCTTCATCTCCACATGCAATTTCGTTCATCTATACTTGTTGCATTAATATTTATCATCTTGAATATTAGCTAGCTCATGATAGTTATCACTATTTGTTTTCAAATTGAATGATAGTAACTCCTCTTATCATGTTGAGCATTAAGTTTGAACAATGTAAATTTGTGTTGGTGTAGTTAAAAAGCCAAGAACACTCCCTACCATAGGGGGCAAAATGGTTGGTCAATTAAAGCTTGGAATAGGATGGCAAATTTATTTCATGAAATATATGGCCACACAAATTTTACAAAGCAACAGATTCAGGAAAAACAGAAAGATTTGAAAGCTCAATACAGGCTTCTTAAGAATGCTCGCAAACAGAGCGGTGTCAGCTGGAACTATCATACACACATGATAGATGCTGACGCTCATCTTTGGCAAAACTTGATGACCGTAAGTTCTAGTTTAGTGCATTTTGTCTTTGCAAAACTTGATGACTTTATTCCATGCTTTTGTAATCAATCTTGTTTTAGAGTAATCTAAGTTTGATAAATCATTTCTTTTATGTACAGTCGTGGACAGAAATAACTAAGTTCCAGAATAAGCCTTTTCCCCTCTATGATAAGCTTGGTGATATCTATGATGGTGAGTTACTGAGTTGAATGGGTTTTCATTTCCTCTCTTTTTGTTGACCTTTATAATGAGTTTTCATTGCTATGTGGCCTTTAATGATAACTTGGGTGTTTGTGCAGAACACATAGCAGAAGGTAACTTCAATTTCACATCAATTGAAGCTACACAAGTGGGTGATGGTGATCATGAAGTGGAAAGAGAGGAGAGTGCCTTCTCTTTTGACCTGAATCAATATGGTGATGATTTACGCATGTATGATGGTCCAAGAGATGCTGCCCCAAGTGACGAGCCAAGAGATGCTGCCGCAAGTGATGGTCCAAGAGATGCTGCCACAAGTGATGCTACTCAAACAGGTGCTCCTCGTGGTTCAAATAAGAAGCCAGTGAAGGAGACTAAGAAGAAGAAACGTGATGATCCAATGGTGGAAGTGATGGCACACTATGTGGAGATCAAAACGGAAGCAAGCGGAGGAGGAGTCTGCTCTATTGGCCGGGTCAAAAAATGCCCAAGAATTCTTCATCAGCAAGTGCATTGCTGTTTTGCACAAGATGGAAAGCATCCGCCGGATGAAAGAGCCGCTACCTACAAAGTGTTCAAAAGTGTTGAGAACCGTGAGATTTTTCTCAATTCTGCCGCCGAAGATGAAGAGAGTGTTGCTGTGTTTCTTCAGAGCGAAATGGCAGAGTTGCCTCAACGTATCTAAGGTAAGCTACTTATGACTCTAGGTAAGTAAATTGTTTGTTGTTCCAGATCAGTAATCCTCTTATGACTCTAGGTCCTTCTTGTTTGTATGTAGTTGGCTGCACCTGCACAATTGTGTTACATCAGATTCTTCTTGCTTTTGTGTTTATTACTATTTGATTTAATCTGAAAGTAGTTCTGTACCTCTTGATGTAGCTCTAACAAGGCCATGAAATAATTCATATTATTTCTTCATTGTACTTTTCCCTTTGCCTCTGAAGTTGAACGGAGCTTGCCTTTGTTCTCTTTTTAATTTTGTATTTTGTGATGGAGGCTACAGTTCCATATGCACGATCTATAGTTGTTAGTTGTTACTAATCTCTACCATGCAGTTGTGCTCTTGATAGTATTAATAATGTACAATAAGATTTTAGGTCGATGATCCATTTCATATGATTCCTTGAAATATACCTGATCGTTGTTGTGCTCTTAATATCATTTACTTGAAATATACCTGATCGTTGTTATGCTCTTAATATTCCTTGAAATATACCTGATCGTTGTTGTTTATGCAAGGGAAAAGTCTCTTTGTTTCCTTACACGAATTTTGTAGGTTCATTAGGTGCGTTCTTGCAGGTTCATTAGGTGCAGAAGCAACTAGTCCTGAGTGCTAATTGTAATTGCTCGGTGGAAATGCTCTCTTGTTTTGGTTTGCGAATGTGTAGGAGACTAGGAGTCAATGGTGTCCATAAGCAAATACTAGTATCAGTCAACTAGTTAGCCTCTCTTTATTAACTTTGTGTGATGTATAAATCCTGTCACCCCGCAAAAGAAAAAACCGTAAGTTCTGGATTACTTGACCGACATATCAGGCAAGTTCTGTTCTAGAATGCTTGCCTGCCTCCCTGTTTACTTATTGACTACGAGTTACAAGTCTGATTTATGTGCACTTTTGGTGAAGCAATGGTCCACTGGTTGTACTTTTGTGGCGGTATCATGCATTAATGATGTTGTCAACTGGCTCCTCTGTTTGTGGGTTTTGGAATTGAAATTGAATGAGAAATATCTGCGTTGGACTGAAATGAGATATAATAGCAACACTATCTCGTTTTCTTCAGTATCATCGGCTTTTTTCTGGTGTCATTGAACCAGGTTGAGAAGTGGAACAAGCAAAGGGAGAATGGGAAGTTTGCAGGGTCCCTCGAAATCGTCTGTTTGAGAGAGTCTCCTCAGTTGCTTTTGTGTCGGCGCTACTGTTGTTTTGTGGTTGGAATTTATGCTCCTGTCATGTACTCTCTTCCAACAATCACTGCAGAACATCAACTAATGCTTTTTCTCTATGTTGCATAAATAGTTCAGCATGCTTATGTATTCTTGGCATGCTTAAATGTACGCATGTCTTTCCTCGGACTTGTGAATGCCGAAAACCTACGAGATATTTTTGGTTCCAAGTCATGCTGATGTGAGAGATTATGTTGCTGTTATGTGACAGCACAATTATGTGATGATATATTGGTTCCAAGTCAAGCAAATTATGTTTTTCATGTGAAGAACTGTTGCAAGATTAGATTTTTAACTGTTTTACACCATTTTAATTCAATATGGCAATCCCTCCCTGTCAAACAGTGTTCTGTACGGAGGGGGATTTGAGGTATGTGTGGCTAGAGGGGGATTTGAGGTTTCAAGGGGGTTGGGTGGAAGAGGGGGATTCACCAAATCCCCTCCTCCCAAAACCTCCACAATCCCGTGCTGTCAAACAAGGCCTGGGGTCTTACGGGGTTGTTATTGACCTAAGAGTTGTGATTGGTTTAGGGGGGGGGGGCACGGCCCCACCCACTCGGAAAGAAATCGGGGGGGGGGGGGGGGCGTGAAGAGAATTATGGAAAGGGACGTAACAACCCCGTAATATGCCTGTGTGTGTAGCATTTTTTATTTCCATCGGATGATTAAAAAATTGTTGCCGTGCCAAAAAACGGCCGTTTAGACATTGGAAAATGTTGGTGATCGACACGCCGGCCGAAGATTGCACCGGACTCACGCTCGTTGTTTGATCAAACCCGGTCGAACAGACCACGCATGACGCAGCCCATGCGAGGCTTCTCCACGCATCCTTGCTGGCCCACGTGCCATGGGCCCACGCACACACGCGCGCGACGGTGGGAACAGATAAGATCGTGATGTGGCCGCCTTCTCTCGTTCATCTTATCTCCTCTATCTCTCGAACTACTCTCTATCTTGCTCGTTTCGGGTGGTCGCCGCCGACGTTTTGTTCTCGTTCTTGAACCCAATCTCCTCCGCTGTCATGGTGCCGTTCGCCCCCACGGTCACCGCCGACTTTTTTTTGTTGCCGCGTTTGACCCCAACCTTCTCTTCCGTCATGGCAGGGGGCCATAGCCATGGCCATACTCCTCCCCTCCTCCTCGCCGTGCACCGGGGAAGCTTTAACGGTGGACGACGGGGACAACTACAATCGGCACTTGTGCTTTTTTTGCTGCTGAGATTTGATTTTGCTGGAACCAGCGTTTCCTTTTGCTAGAACTAGCCAATTCATTTGCTACAAATAGATTGTTGGAGTTTTCCGCCGTTGAGATTTTTGCTGGAACCATCAGTAAATTTTGCTGGAACAGGCAAATCTTTTTGCTTCAATCTAGTACTCCGGAGGTTGATTTTTGCTGGAACCATCAATAAATTTCGCTTCAACCAGCATTATGTTTTGTTGGAACCAGCTAGTCTTTTTGCTACAATCTTTTTTCTTTGAAGTTTGTTGTTGTGGCTTTTTTTATTACAACCGGTGTTATATTTAGCTGGAAACGGCAATTGTTTTGCTTCAACTGACCATTTGGAGGTTTTTGTAATAAAGTTTCAACCGGGCACAGTGAAAACCAAAAAAGCTTCAACCATTGCCTGAATATGTGAAAAGATTCAACCGGCGTTTGAGAAAGCTTCCATCGATCACAGCGAAAAGGAAAATAGCTTCAAGCATCATGAAAAAAGCTTCAAGTGACATGGAAAAAAGCTTCAACCGATGGCAGGGCGGTGTTACATCAGCGTGCTACGACGGCGGCGGGCGACGACGGGGTTGCTACGGGACGACGGCGAGGGGCGAGCCAGCGGCAGGGGTGGAGGTGAGGAGGTGCGGGGCCGCGCGGGACATGCGTGCAGGGAGTGGGTCAGGCGGGGAGGAGATGCGGGGGAGTTCGTGGGTGCGAGGAAGGAGACGACCGATTTCCAGCGTGAACCTTTTTTTCCGACACGAGCGTGCGCGTGATCCAGCAATCGTTGCGGTTCTGTGCAGGTCAGATCCAACGGCCCGCAGGCGACCGGCCGAGTGTTCGGGTCGGCGCACCGGCGCAGATCACTACCCTTAGTGTAGCGATCCGACCTCAGATGGTCAAATCTCTGTGTTCAAGTGTCATCCCTGGATCGGTAATGCTGACACACACAGTACTCGAAGGATTTATAACAGAGTGCAATCACACACTTATTACATCGAATGTCTCAAAAGAGAACTTATTACAATAAATATGGCTTAAGGCCATCTAAATAAGATAACAGCGGAAGGCTTGGAAGATAAAGTGAGTCCATCAACTCCAACGGCATAGCTGAGTGCACGACAACGACCTAGCGCACCTTACTCTTCGTCTGAAAAGTTTGCAACATGATATGTTGCAGCCCGAAACGGGTCAGCACATGGAATATGATGGCAATATAACACAGTAGAGCAATGAACAGATAAATGCTATCACTACATGCATATATGGCTGGTGGATAAGCTCTAGGGTTATATTGTTTTGCGAAAAGCCAATTTTTCCCTACATCAAAGGAATATGTTTTATTTAACTATCATGGTGGTTGAAACATTGAGAAGGTAAATCCCCATCTCAATCCCAATTAAAAGTAATCATTAAACCCAACAAATTAATTTAGAGTGATGAGATCAAATCAATAATTCAAGTACCAGATACTCAAGATGTCCATAACCGGGGACACGGCTAACCATGATTAGTTTATACACTCTGCAGAGGTTTGCGCACTTTTCCCCACAAGACTCGATCTCCTCCGTTGGATTTCTCGCACTACATGGTGTTTGAGAAACGGATGACCGAGACACAATCTTTCAGAAACATTTACTCTTTACTCTGGGTAGACAGTTACACCTACTTTCCCCTACATCTGCTAGCCTACCACTGAAAGAGGTCATGCAACATACTCAACTATGCTAGAGCCCATAATAGCTTATGGCTGCACACGGAAGTTTCTAGCATGAATAATCTTATGATCCCTTTGAGCCTGGGTGGCGAACCAAAAAGACAACACTGGTATATCCCCAGGTGCCTGCAACCAATCCACCCAGATGTGTATTTAAGTAGCCACCTTAAGTTAACCATTAATTAACAATCTCACATCTGTCATGAATACACTCAAAACCCAATCCACATCTACGAGCATAGCATGACAATATAAGCATAACGTAGAAGTAACTCCCAAGGTTTGATAATAAAGGGCAATAGGTTCTACCTCATCATCTACTTCCCAATACCCACAAGTTAATCACATCCTAATCATGCAGTGTTTGAGGATTGTAACTAATGCATAAAAACTGGGTAATGAAGGGATATGATCAATGTGTTACTTGCCTTGCCGACGATCTGCAAACCCTAGAGACTCGTAGTAGCACGCTTCGCACTCCGGAAATTCTATCGCAAACAAACAATAGCATACATAAGCAATCAAGCATAGATGCAAGGGTAAAACTCAAATAAGAAGATCAAATCTGAAAGTTCAACTGAAGAGATTCGATCTGCAAAAAGAATCAATCGAATCGGAGCTACGGAACTGAAACTACGGTCAAAGAACTTCGAAAACAAATCTGCTTGAAACCAAATTTTAAATTGTCAAAATCATGTTCAAGTTGATTAAACAGAAAGAGGGGTTCGAGACGAAGATTTTGGCGTTGGTTTCACTGGATTTGGACGAATGGTTTAGAAACGGCGAGGGTTTGAAGATCAGGGGCTAATCTGCGATAAAAATAATCGCGGATAGGTCCCTGACTAAAAATAAATGGAAAAAGAAAAATCTATCAGACGAACGTCCGCTAACAGAGACGAACGGGCGAAAACGTTAGTTAAAACGAACGAACGAACGAACGTTCGCAAACGAACTAAACCGAGAAAACCGAACCGATCTAAAAATAAATAAATAAAATAAAAAAACGAACCTAGGGTTTTAAGAAAACCGGCGGTTTTTACCTAAAACCGAAAAAAACCGGCGGCGAGATCCGCGAAGTCCGGCGCGGCTCCGGCGGCTTCCGGCGGGCGGGGCTACGCGGGACGGCGCGGCGGGCAGCGGCAGCGGCGCGGCTCGGCGAGGTGGCGGGCTGCGGCGGCGGCGGTGGTGTGGGGACGAGGGGGGGGGGGCGGCGGCGATTTAAAGAGGGGGGGCGGCTTCCTTGGGCGAGGGGGCGGCCATGGGGAGTCCGGCTCGGACTCCCTCGGCGTCTGTGCGGCGGCGGGACTCTCCCGCTCGGGAGGAAGGCGGCGGCGGCCTGGCTCGGCTGGGCCTTCGGCCCAGTCGGGCGAAAAGTTTTTTTATTTTAAATAAATTCCGCCTAAAAAATATCCTAATAAAAAAATTCTAAAAATGCCTAAAACAATTTTCACCATCTAAATAAAATATTTAGAACAAAGTGAACATTTTTCTGGCCTAAAAATGCAATTTTGAAAAATGCATATTTTTCCTAATTCAAATAAAATAGCAATAAATATCCAAATAAAATATTTATTTGATTTTAACATTTTTCCTCCAATATTTTCTTTTATTTTGGAGAAGTCATTTTATCTCCGCTCTTTTATTTTTGACATGAAAAATAAGTCATTTTATCTCCTCTCTTTTATTTTTGACATGAAAAATATTTTGGAGAGAAAAATTATTAAAACCAAAATGATTCTCTTTTCAAATTTGAGAAAAATTCAAATATGAAAATAAATGAAATCCCCAACTCTCTCAGTGGGTCCTTGAGTTGCTTAAGATTTCAAGGATCACAAATAAAATGCAAATAAAATATGATATGCATATGATGACCTAAGTATAACATCCAAATTGAAAATTTGGGATGTTACACTTAGACATTTTGGTCCCAGCAAAGATGATATGTCTAAAATGGTGAGAGAAAAAGTTGAGCAGCCCAAAATTTCAGATCCAAGTGCTTATATTTGCCGCACCACTACCTATTGTCACAAAAACAAATCAGAGTCGCGCGAAAGCCTATCACTTCGCGGAAGTTTCCCCGCCGCCTGAAGCCAATTTTGGTTGGATTTCGCTGTAGCAGCAAGTCTGGCGTCAGCCCCGTCTTAGGCCACCTCGCCGCTCCGGACGTCTGCAACAGCCCCTGTCTCCACCGCCAGCCGACTTGCTACGATTCGGGCAGCTTCGCACCCCATCGCCGCCCAATATGATCACCGCAGCAACAGGGCTTGTCATGGAGGTCGATTAGTTGCCGCCCATCCCCATGTGACAGTCGCTACCACCATCGGGCCGCTGCTCCTTTCAACACTCGGGCGGTACGCCGCCGCCGGAGTTGGCCACGCCATGGGCTCCCCTCCGACCCTTGTGCCTCTCGACGCCATCCCTAGGCGGCCCGGTGACTGTCTCAGCACCGGTGATCCATGCTAGTCGGAATTGAACTCAATGCCCTGGGAACAGTTAGATCCGCCTTGCGGCCTCCCAACCGTTGGGTCCTTATAAGAGCACCCAGTCTGAATTTTTAGGGCGCTAGTTTTTAGGCATATCTTACGGCAGGAACTCTACTGGTGCCCAAAAACCTTTTCTCCTACCCTAAACCATTTTTAGGCACCAAACTTCTTCTTCATCTGTTGGAGATACTTTCAGACATGCTCCTGCGATCCAATTGCCCGTGAAAGCTTACATGTACAATTGACGAAGACAGGAACGCATTTTGCATCGTGTGCGTGTGTGTTTCGTATGGTGACGTGTATGTAAGCCTCAGCATTTGTATTGTTTTCAAAATAAAATGAACATTCTAACCAGTGTACATTCGCGTGATCGCCCATAGGGTTCATACATCAAATATGTTCCCAAATTACATGCCAACTTCGCGAACCAAAAAGCAAAATGTCACCATCGGAACGAGGCCAGATCGATCGAGTCAGTCTCTAGGGCTAGAGCTTGAAGAGCTTCCCGAGGTTCATGGGCGAGCTCAACCCCGCGCGCCAAGTTTTTCTCCGACGAAGCCCCACACCACCACCGCCCCCACCCTAAACGCTAAGATTGATACTGGGGTAGCCTGCCCAGCAAGCTTCTTCCTCCCCTTTGGTTGTTTCTCCCTTCGTCCAAAATTTACTGACCCAACTTCGAAATTTAATTGACTGACATGTAGCTGTTGTGAAAAAAAAATGAGTAGCCTAAAATTTCAGATACAAGTGCTTATATTTGTTGCGCCGCTACCTGTTGTTGCTGCAAAAACAAATCACAGCCGCGCGAAAAGCCTACTGCTCTGCGGAAGTTTCCCCGCCGCCCAAAGCCGATTCCGGCTAAATTTCGCCGTCGCGGCTAGTCCGATAATCTGCCCCCTTCCTACCCTAAGCCATTTTTGGGCACCAAACTTCTTCATCATTTGTTGGTAAATACTTTCAGACACGGTCCTACGATCCCATTGCGCCTGAAAGCGCACGTGTACAATTGACGAAGACAAGAGCCCATTTTGCATCGTGTGCGGAGTGAAGTTTGATTTAAACCTTAAAGTTGTAGAGCTCGTCGCAAATAAGCCTCAACCTCTAAATCCCTGAAGTTTCATATGGTGACGTGCATGTGTGAGCCTCTGCGTTTGTATTGTTTTCAAAAAAATAAAATCGACTTCAAACCAGTGGTACATACGCGCGATGGTCCATAGCTAGGGTTCATACATCAAATATGTTCCCAAGTTATACATGCCAAACTTCGCGGACCAAAACGCAAAATGTCACCGACGGAACGAAGCCACCGGATCGATCGAGTGGAGTCTCTCTGTCTAGAGCTTGAAGAGCTTCCTGAGGTTCATGGGGGAGATGTACTTGCTGTCGCCGTCGACGATGTACTTGGCGAGCAGCACGTTGGCCTTCTCGCTGGGGTGGTAGGGGTCCCAGAACACGTGGTTCTCCCGGTCGTCGCACATGCTGGACGTCGGCCCGCACGGCACGATCCCGGCGTACCTGCCGCCGTTGCCGCAGCACGCCACGCTGGCCGTCGAGAACCCGTACTTCCTGTGGTTGGCGATGAGCTCCATCACCAGGTCGTACACGTTGGCCAGCAGGAACCTGCCCCCCGGCAGGCTCCCGCCGCCGTTGAGCTCGATGAGGAGGTCGCGCAGCCGGCCGTTGTACTGCGCGGCGAGCGTGTTGGGCAGCTTCACGCACTCGTCGTCCTTGACCCGGTTCAGCGTCTTCTGGTACGGGATGCACCCCAGCGGCCCCACGTTGGCCACCACGAACTTGCGGGCGCCCAGCGCGTGCAGCCGCGTGAGCTGCTCCCGGAGGTGGATGATGAGGTCGTCGATGAAGCCGTCGGGCGACTCGGCCACGCGCGTGCCGGCGGAGAGCAGCGGCATCAGGTAGTTGTTGAGGAAGTCGTTGGAGCCGACGGTGATGGAGAAGATGGCCTTCTTGTGGATGAACTCCCTCGCCTTGTCCTTGCCCAGCAGGCCGTCCAGCTCCCGCCGCGTGATGTTGAAGTAGTCCACCTGCACGTCCATGCCGATCCGGTTCACGAACACCCTGCCCGTCCCGTTCAGGATCCCCGCGCCGCCGGACGCGTAGTTCACGCCGTTGAGCAGCGCGCCGCCCGTCGTGTTTGGGGCCAGGAACGGCGGCGAGTAGTCTGCCTGGCCCAGCATCTCCCCTGGAAAATGGAATTTACATCTGTTTAAGTGACAGGGTGATGGCAACTTGTGTTGCTTCTTTAGAAAAAACAGAGTGATGGCAACTCTAAGCTCATCGTATACAAGGATAATATATTCAGTACTTGAAAATGTTTCATGTTACAAGGACTGAAATTACCTATGATGTCGGCGATGGTCCTGCCGTTGGTGAAGCGGCCGGTGGGCGTCCCGCCGGAGGCGGCGAAGTCGATGCCGTTGGGGTTCATGTCGGCCTTGGAGAGCGTGGAGAGGTAGTTGTTGTTCCCGGCGTCAACCAGCGAGTCCCCGAAGATGAAGGACGCCCCGGGCGTGTCCTCGTCCACGGTGTCCTCCCCTCTCACCCTCACCACCGCCGCCGCGCACAGCACCGCCACCACGGCCACGGCCACGGCCACCGCCGCCGCCGAACCCATTCTCCCCATGCAGATCATGCCGCAAGATACAGAGCTACCCGCAACGACAGTACGCACGTACGAACTGAGCTGACACCAGAAGCTAGCTGCAGGGGTATATAGGCAGGCAGCGAGGCGCGTGTTAGGTGGCGCGGTCGATGACTATCTGGACCGTATGTCACCTTCTCCTAGCTCAGGATCTCCATGGGAGCGAGACCATGGATGGGAGAAGAACACACGGCTCGATGATCGACTGGGGCTGTGGGTTTCGTGTGCTGGGGGCGTGCTTGATATGGAAGCTCAGTGGTGGAGGGTTTGGTTTGTTGGTTTGACGCATGTGGTGGACAGTGCTAGATATGGTAGTTAAGCAAACAAGCGTTACGTCTCACTCTCGTCGCTGCCCTCCTGCCTGCACGTATGCCTCGAGTCGTGTGGAGACGTATGCGCGCGACCGCCGGAGTCAGCAGGGACGGTTGATGCGCGGTGGGCGCTCCCGAAAAGCGGCGCCTTTTCCCCTCTGTTGGCGCGGTTGGGTGGGGGTTTAGGTGGCCTGAAATAACCAAACGATGCTGCACGCGTTCCATGGGTAGGGATGTACTCTCGTCGTTGTCTGGCAGATGGTTTCTGTGGGGTTTGCAGCTTTGTGGAAACTAGTAAGTGTACACGTGCAATTTTTGCTTGTGGAATCATGCCAAGCTAGTCTTCGATTTAAGCTGATGTAATAATGTAGGATGCATTGTCCAGTCACATTTCCTTTCAAATGCACCGTGTAAATCTAATTGAGTGATATATAATGAATTGAATTATGCATGCTCACTTAGTCACTCAAATTGAAATAGTGCATTTTACCAATAAAGAAGACGTGTTGAAACAAAAAGAATGACACTCCTGTCAGCTTTAAATCCACACAAGATAAATGGCAAATAAAATCAGAGCACATCCAATAGTCTGTTTGTTGGTAAATTTACCATACCACTAACCAAAAGAGTACTTGGTTTATCTAGCGGGTGGTGAGAGAATGTACAAGGTTGCTCGCTCATTTTACCTTGGAGCTTATAGGTTTTGGGTTCATCCACATACAACCTTGCTCTCTCTCCTTATTTCCGCATACATAGTGAGTCGTTTATTGCCAAAAAGAAAAAGAAAATAGGTGAAGATGATATATGAAGGAAAATTCTTAAGGGACCTTAAACTTCTGGTTCCTTTCCATGTACAAGAAGGCAAGAATAAATCTATATGATTGGTACTTAAGCACAAATATCCATCTTACAAAAAAAAATCATAGTTCATTCACATATCTGATCCGGAACACAATGATGGCAACGGACCGCCTCCATGGCCAAATGACATGAAACAATGAAATCTCATAGAATGGACCCCAAAAAACATGTGTACGCTCCTCCACTGAGATCGATAGAGTGCATTGAGGCTTAAGTTGCAAAGACAGGATAATATCATTCGTGGAGACAAAAACACCTAAAAATAAGCAACAACAAGAGGATAGTTTATGACTTTCAGACAAAGACAAATTCTTCATTAATACTCACAACAATTCAATGATGAAAATTTAGGAGGTAAAATAGAAGCAGAAGGTGTGATCAGAACCGAAATAGATGACAATATAATCAACAAATATTAAGTACAAGGTTAATGACACTTCAAGGATGTATTAACTAAAAACCTGCTGCTGGAAGCAAACCATACCTCAAGGTAAAGATAAATGTTCTGGCACTTGGATTCAAGAAAATGCATACTTAAATTGTAAGCACTTGTAAAACCTCCTTAAGTATCCTCTTTGTATCATTATGTAGCGCGGCTCTCTACTTATTAGCCCAACATAACTGCTAAAGTCGGCAGCATAACATGCATAGAAATAAGGAAAAAGAAAAGAATAAGTAACATATATGACAATAAGTACACCTTATATTATATAGAGAATGTCGTGTTATATGAGGTGTATACTTTCTTTCAACAGTCACAAAACCATCAGGAGCAGGGTTGAGTTGAAAAACAACACACACTTCAGTACCTACAGGTCAATATCCCAATGCATTTAGGAATGTCTATTACTCCAGATCCGAATGTGTTTCCAACTTGCGCAAATAGGTTGCTAGTTACCTTTCCACCTGAATATCATGTACTGCTATTTTAAACAGACGAAAAGTTCAATCAAGAATTTGGGACCTGAACAAAATTAACTAATAGCCTGTTATATAAGGATCAAGTTTCAGAGAATAAGAGATACACAACTTGTTGGTCGACCTCTGTCGCACAAGTGTAACTTACCCACCAATTGACAGGCATCAATGATACAGTTTGGAAGAAAAAGACTGCTACCTGTACTGTCAGGCTGTGTGATCCTTTTGCTTGCAAACTCAACCTATGGTGCTTCATATAGCTTCAGGATCTGAACCAAAACTACAAGAGCGTTCAACCACTGGAGGTAAAATAGGTGTGACGTTTTCTCTCCCCTGTAAATAAGTTTCGAGGATTCGTTCCATGTTCCTATCTAACTTTGGAGGATGCAAGAGTCTGAATGTGTCATTGTAGAACTACAATCACTGACCGATTACAATCTTACACTTGGTTGAACACTTGAACTGTTGTTTTTTGCAGCTGACAACCAAGTTGTCGTTGTCGTTGTCGCTGCAGCTCAAGCTCCACGCCTTCCCGCTCTGGCTGTCCGTCGGGTTCCTGATGCATGTTGGCATGCTACTGATCAAGTTCTCTCGCAACGTGAAGAGCGCCAAGGCCGTAATCACACAATTAAGCAATGTACATCTCAACTTACCACGCAACATGAAGAGTATATACGATTTAGCAGATAATTTTAAGACTAAGATGCTCTGAATTTATTCATTTGCAAAAAATGATACTGGAAGGTAAATCATTTTATTGTACAATCAGCTCTCCAAAAGCACCTAAATTTCAGTGTACAACCAGAATTGCTAATAATACCTATAACAATATAGGCATGGAAATTCTTAGTGCAAAGATTAAAACAACCGAATTGCATAAACTTACAAGTTTCGTAGTTTTTTTCCGAAATAGATTATTTTCCATCAGATTATGTCCTATAACTAATATAGAGTTGGGATAGTTTACATGATGATTGGCAATAGCAATTAGTATCCATCAATATTGTTAGTCGAGTTGAGATTGCTTACAACCATTTGGTACAGAATTTACAGGTGTGCTGAAGGATATTGATCAAGAGCTAGCTAAATCATTCCATATAGGGAGCGAAAATCAAGAACTACTGGCATTAAGGTAATCAGTCAAAGCACATACCCGAACAAAATTTGAAGCAGCCAATTTGATACCATTGGTCTGATGATCCTCCCATTAGTCTTCGTAGCAACTACTATTATATTAGATTAGAAGATGATTCTGAAAACAATTTGGAGCTGAAGCAACATTTGTTGAGCCCTCCACTACCTCGCGTCTGCACATTCACACGCGCGCTACACGCCTCGCGCGAGCCCTCGCACACCTGCACGTACATATTTCAAAATATGCATGTTTAAACATGAAATTCTCCATGGACTGCCACTCATATAACCCACGCCTTGTACAACGTTGCACATGTTTCAAGGTAATTTTAAAAAGTATTGGCAAACAATTAAGAAGGCTAGTTCAGAAGCCATATAAAGGTTCGGCCAAAGCATTGTGACCTCTAAAAATGCACTACATCAAACACAAATTAATTCAGAGTGGTTTTCTTGATCCTCAATGGTCTTTATCAAATATCAGCAATCATTATCATCAAAGGAAATTGGATTGACCGTGCACATAAATGGAAATGAAAGAAGAAAGATTAGTACAAATCAATGAGGAAAAGTATAGTATTTAGCAGTTCCCACAATAACAGGCCAGCTCGTGAATAGCATGGACATACCGGCTTTCCTCATCTCTTGAAGCCATCCCGAAGTATGATTCCTGATCATATCAAGATAGTGCTCAGCTTCATGATCAGCAATATTCAAGAGCACAACGGAACCATATTGGAATACAACCACATAGCATAGCAAAATCTGTTGTCCTTCACTCCAGTGTACCCAACAACATCATCGTGGCAGGCAAGGTCTTCCTTGACGGGGAATATAGGGCGCCAGGCCTTCTTCCTCCTCCTCCTCCTCTAGTGGACGCGTGGGGGCCGGGGCAGCCTCTGCCGCCGCCCAGATCCAGGCCAGAGTCGCGGGCTTCATGGGGCACGGCTCCAGGCCGAGGTCCCGAGGCCAGAGTCGCGGGCGTCATGGAGCGCGGCGGCAGCGACCGCCACTGCCGATGAAAATTTTCATTTAGACACGCGGGCGGGCAAGTGCGGCAGTTGCGCCGGAGTGGCTCAATGGTGGTGAGGCGGCGGAGATGGTGGCGGCACATGCGCAGCCAGCCCATCGGTGGCAAGCGTGGTGGTGGAACGGAAGTGCGGCGGCGCTGGGCTCGCGTGGAGGCTGTAGGGGATTGTGGCGGCAACGCGAGTGGGAAAGTGGGTCTCGGGCAGAGGAATTAGCGGGTGATTCGGTGTGGAACTGATCCGCAGATCAAGGCATTGGCGGAGGGGCCGCTGGGATCGGGGAACTGATCCACAAATCAAGCCATTGCCGGAGAGGCCGCTGGGATCGGGGACGTGGAGCGCTTGAAGATTGGCAGACGCGGCGTCTGCCCGGCAGAACATTTGATCTGAGCTGTTGATCTGGGTAGCAAATTATTGGTGTAATATGAGTAGTAGAATGTGGTTAAGTTAATTTGATCGGAGGGTCCTGATTATCCCGGGCACAGTTTTTTTTTGCAACGAAAAGAAAGCTTTATTCAGCGAAGTATTAACCGATTACAATCTGCCCGAAGGCAACTGAAAAGGAAATCCTGGCTCTGATCTAGCCAGCTCTCCGTCCCATCTAGTGAACACACGCGTTGCGCACACTCATGAGCCGGAACATTTAGCTCCCTGCTGATATGCTGAACTGAAAAAGAAACAAAACTGGGTACAATAGCCTCCAATTCTCTTAAGATAGGCGCCGCAATTGATCTTGTGGTGGTGCGCGTATTCCAGAGGTTGATCAACTCCAAACAATCAACCTGTATTATCACATGTGAGTATCCCCGGAGCTGAGCAAAAATCACTCCCTCCCGAAACGCCAACAGCTCAGAGACAAAAGGGTCTGAAACTCCTAGCATTGGCTTGCACCATGCTCCCAAGAACGCGAGGTGCGAGCGAGCAACTGCACCTGCTCCTGCAAAGAGGGCATCTGGCAGCACTGAACCATCAGTGTTGATAATAATCCAACCCGCGTCCGGGGGACGCCACGAGTGTGCTGAGGTGGATCTCAAACGTCTTGCCGGAAGCTCAAGAAGTGAAAGTGTTTCGTGGACCCATTTGATGGCCGCGATCGGGTCATACCCTTCCTTGTCATGAGTCTATCTGTTACGAGATGACCAAATGGAGTGCATGATGGTGATGATCTTGCATCTGTCATCTGTAGAAAATTGCTGGTCTAGCAAGATGTCGCGCGCCCAAGTATGTGGGCTTAGCCTGGGTAGATTCAGGTCAAGCCGATCCTTGGCTGCGATCCAGAACGACTTAGCATGTGTGCACGAGATGAGCGCATGCATAAGCGTTTCATCCATGGTCAGGCATATATCACACCGGCCAATAGGTTTAATATGTCGATACTTCAGAGTCGCTGCGTCCGGTAGGATACTGCGGAGAACCCTCCACCAGAACACTCGAACCTTAGGTACGACATGTAGTTTCCACAATGCAGACCATAACTGTTTATTTGAGGATGAAGTATCCATAATCGTCCCTTCCTCTAGAGTGCTATGCTCGTTGCGAGTCATTAGAGAGCGATACGCCGATTTAACAGTATACTGACCTGATTTTTCCAGAGCCCACGCCAAAGTATCTTCACCCCCAGCCGGGTTCAAAGGGATATTCAAAATTGCCTCCGCATCCGGGTGAAGAAAGTTTTGACGGACCAAGTCCACGTTCCAATTTCCTGTGTAGTTATCAATCAAATCTGAGACATTTTCCAAAGGTGCAGAGCCAATTCGACCCATGGGTTTCAGACTCATTGTATTGGGGATCCACTGATCGTTCCATATGGATATAGAGGAACCGTCTCCAATCCTATGAATTAGTCCAGTGTCCAGAGCTTTTCTGCCTGCCACAATCGCTCTCCAGGTTGAAGAAGCTCGAGTGGGAACCGTAGTATGCAGAAAATTGGTGTTTGGGTAATACTTTCCTTTCAGTACACGCGCACATAAACTGTTGGGATGTGTCAACAGCCTCCAGCCTTGCTTGCCGAGCATGGCAAGGTTAAAAACTTCAGGATCTTTAAAGCCCATCCCTCCTTTGATCTTTGGCTCGGTTAATTTCTTCCACGATAGCCAGTGGAGGGATTGCCTGTCGATAGAGCTACCCCACCAGTATTTAGCCATTGGTGAGGTTATCTTCTTGCATACTTTCTTTGTCAACAAGAAACAACTCATGCTGTAAGTTGGTATTGCTTGGGCATTGGACTTCAGCAAAACCTCTCGCCCTGCACAAGCTAGGTTCCTTTCCGACCAACCACTGATTTTGCTGCGCACCCGCTCCACAATATGAGAGAAGGTGCTGCTAGTTATTCTTCCAATAGCAGTAGGTAGCCCTAGATAGCGTTCTGAGAACGCTTCCTTGGAAATCCCGAGAGAAGATTTTAACTCCTCTCTCAGTGGCTGCCCTGTATTTGCACTGAAGAAAATAGAACTTTTCTCGCGGTTCACTGCTTGACCCGAACAGTCCGCATAAATCCGGAGAACTTCATTTAGCCGTTCTGCACTCTGAATTTTGGCACCGAGGAAGATGAGACTGTCGTCAGTGAATAATAGACGATTGATCCACGGTGCATGAACACTTACCCGAATACCTCTATCAATATAGGCCCCTCCATAATTATTCAGGAGTGATGTTAGGCCTTGTGCACAGATGAGAACGAGGTAAGGTGACCACGGATCGCCTTGCCTTAGTCCCCTGGTAGGAGTGAAATATGGCAATAGCTCTCCATTTACTTTGATTGTAAACCTTACAGAGGATATACACTTCATAACCAACCTGATAAAACGATCTCCAAAGCCTAGTCTTGCCAACATGGCCTCAAGATAGTGCCACTCAACTCTGTCATAGGCTTTGAGCATATCTAACTTCACCGCACAGCAAGAGTTCTTTCCCTTCTTCCTCTTTCTGATAGCGTGAACAGTTTCGTACGCAACCAACACATTATCCGTAATTAACCGGCCCGGTACGAAAGCGCGTTGTTCCTCTCCTATGACCTCATCAAGGATAAGTCGAGTCCTGTTGGCTGCGACTTTTCTGCAATTTTGTATAGTACAGGGCATAGAGCAATCGGTCTGAATTGGGAGATTTTTTGGGGATTACGAACCTTGGGTATTAGTGTGATCGCAGTATCGTTCAGACCCAAAGGAAGCTCACCCCCATTCAGAAATCCCAAGACAGCTGCAGTGATATCTTCTCCAATGACATCCCAGTGCCGTTGATAGAATCCTGCTGTAAAACCGTCGGCCCCGGGGCCTTCAACGGTGCCATCTCGAAGAGTGCGTCCTTCACCTCCTGAGCAACAAAGTCTTTCTCTAGCATTTCATTCATAGCTTCAGTCACTCGAGGTTGGACACAGTCCAATAGCTCTTCCATCGGCGTGTAACCTTGGGAGTGGTACAACTCCTCATAGAAGCTCAATATCTCAGTCTTTACTTCATTCGGTGCCATGCACACATGTCCATCAGCTTTTTCCAAAGAAGTAATCCTATTAATCCTCTTTCTTTGGGCAGCCTGAGCCTGGAAATATCCAGTGTTTTGATCCCCTTCTTGCAGCCACGAGACACGCGAGCGTTGTTTAAGCCAAATCTCTTCCTGTCGCAATGCCTCACACAGCTGGTTCGCCACTGCTGCCTCTTCCTCTGATGGGCCGCGACCCACTGAGGCGCATCTCAGCCTTTCAAGTCTTTTCTATAACTTCCTGACTTTCTTCTCCATGTTACCAAACTCCTGCTCCCCCCAGGAGCCGAGTTGTGTCTGTACGATCGCAAGGGCATCCACCACCCCCTGCAGACCTCTTTGCTCGGTACCTACTTGCCACATAGCCCAGACTTTGGCATCATAGTCTGCATGGGTCTGCCACACATTCTCGTATCTGAACGAACGTTGAGCACGCGCCCAACCTGACGCCATAACGGATCTCAGCTTTGCCAGCACAAAGCAATGATCAGACTCTACATTGCTAATGTGCTTCATGGAAGTAAACTCAAACAACCCAAGGAAACTGGAGTTGGCTAGTGCACGGTCCAGCCTTGCTTTAACGTTCATATCACCTTGTTGTCTGTTATCCCATATGAATGGAACTCCTCGCCACCCCAAATCTTGGAGTGCGCAGTCTGCCACTGCTTCCCGGAATGCTCGCATCTGGTTCTCCAGCCTTGCATTGGCTCCAAAATGCTCTTCGGCATGAAGTGTTTCGTTGAAATCTCCCATACACATCCATGCATCATGTTGAATGGCAAACAAAGTACGTAAAAAACGCCAACTGTGGTGTCTATTTGCCACCCTTGGCTCACCATAAAAACCAGTGAAGCGCCAAACCGTATTATTCAGAGTGACTTTCACATCAATATGAGACAAACTATAGTTTTGCAAAGTTACATTAGCATCCTTTGTCCAGAAAAGACCAATTCCTCCGCTAAGCCCATTGCTATCAACGGCAAAGCATCCAGAAAAACCTAAGATGGTTTTCAAATCCTTGACTCGCTTTCCCTTTATTTTGGTTTCCATGACGAACAAAAGGAAGGGACCTTCTTGTTTCACAATCTTGCGAAGCTCTCGAACTGTCTGAGGGTTCCCAAGCCCTCGGCAGTTCCAGCTTAAAACACTCATTGACTCGGGCAGGGCTGACTAGCAGCCGCTGCCGAGGATTCAGACGTTGGTGGTGTCAGCTTCTTTTTCTTTGGATCTCTCTCAACAAAAACATCGCCCAAGTTTCCAGATTCTGTAGCTGAACCTATTTATGTTGCCCCTTCAGTAGTCGCATGCACTTCACCCTTTTCTGTTATAGCTAGCGGAGCTGGCTCCACCTGGCGATAAACCTGTTGTGGCCCGCCCTTCTGCTTGTTCTATGATGAATTCTTCACTGGGGAAGTAACCTCGACCCCCTTATTCTGCTTAGAGCTTGACGCACGTGATTCCTTCATGCTATGCCTCGTATCATGATGTTCCGTAGATGAGCTCTCACCAGAAAAACCTTTCTTCCGGTCCTCAGCCACCCGCAGGCTAGACTTGAAAGGAAGATCGCCATTTGCATCGCGTGTCCCTGGCGTGGGGCAAAAGAGATCAGAGTGCCCCAGATGACCACAGGAGAAACAGAAGTGGGGAATCTGTTCATACTCGATGTCATAGCAGTCCACTTTATCTCTCTTGGTCGATTCAATAACGATCCATCGACGAAGGGGTTTGAGTACATCAATGGTTACTCGTGCTCGCAGAAAACCCCCCACCGGATCAATCTGGACGACCGAGGCATGCTTGTCGATCTGCTGAGATATCGCCAAGCCTCGCCTGTCGTTCCTAAGGTTGTATGGTAGATTAACTACCCTTGCCCAGACCTGCAGCCTATCAAACTTGAGTTCAGAGGGTTGCATATGTGCTTCAAACTCCTCAAAATCACCGCGTTTTTACTGATGTGCCAAGGTCCACCCTCCCAAACACGATCTCGATCACGCTTGGATTCGAATTCAGCAGCAAACAAGTTTTCCCCCATTGGGCGAAAGATCAGACCTCTAGGGTTTCCCCATGCTGGTCGGAGGGCGTTGCTAATTGTATTGATGTGAAGGAGATTGCAGTGTAGAACCTTCCTTGCCAGCAGAAACTTAGTCGGATCACCATCGTTAGCATCGTCGATCACCAGGGGTGTCGCTTCCTCCTTAGATATGTCCAACTTTCCAAGCGCTTCCTCCATCTACGCTCGTGCGGAGCGAGGGGAGAGGGTGCCGCGCTTCCACCCCTTGCCGGCAGATGATGTTGCCATCGCCCCCGTGCTTTCCGATGCGCCCCGCCGAAGAGTTCCGCGGGCGCCGCCGTATCCACCTAACCCTAATCGCCGCCAGTGGTTTTTAGGGCTTCAGGGAAAAAGTAATATCTTTCTCCCGGGTACAGTTTGTTGTGTGGTTTTAGGAGAATTTATGTTTGTTCTTTTACTAGTAGTGTAGATTACTAGTAATGTAGATGTAGATGGATATATGTTTGTTTGTTTTTTTGCGGCGAGGGAATAGATAGATGTTGGTGATGGACAATCTGGGGTGCATTAAGAAAATTGTGATGGAGATTTTTTTTTACTTTTCTATTTTCAAGCTAGTGAGGCAAATTCCTTTTTAAGAGGATTTACAACCGGGCTTGACAAATCCAACACCCCAGAACGTGCTCGCGGGCGAGACCAGATGTGCCACGGACAACACCCGCCAGCCGTGGCGGAGACAGGGATGCCAGCTAGGGCTCAGACCCAGGTTAACATGCAATGTTTTTCACTAGAACACTGAGTATTTCTGCTAAAACAATGTATTAGTTTTGCATTTCATTGGTTTGGCCCTCCCCAAGCTAGTTTATCAGCCCTTCCCCTTGGCTACCCTTATTCAATTTTTCTGGCTCTGCCACTGCCCGCCGGCTCCTTATTTGTTCTCTCTGACAACCACGCTTCCTATATGCAACTCTCATATTCATGCAAATCCATACGCACCACCATATAACACAAATTCATCATCAATTCAACAATTTGATGATACAAAATAAAAGACAATTCAACAATTTATTACATGCGAAAATAAAATTTAATAATTCATACATAGATAAACAATACAAAAATGAATCAAACACCTCCATTGTTGCCCTCGTTGATCCTCTTCTTCGTGCCTATCAACCACTTCTTGCCTTCATCATCCAAGATGTTAGTGTCCCACAACATGATCCTCAATTCCTCCGTGTCTCTCGCAAGCCTCAAGCTCTCTCTCTCTCTCTCTCTCTCTCTCTCAATTCCTTGCTATGTTGTCGCCTTTTCAACCTCCCATTTTGCATACTTCTCTTACTCCTCCAATTCTATTTTCTCCCTCTCCATGTTCAACCTTTCCCAGTCGAACTGCATCTTCTCCTTGCACATTTATGAAGATCTTGTACCTCTCCTCCTTCTTCACCTCCATGCAGAAAAATACATGTCCATGTGGCGCACATTTGCTTGCCGCGCCATCATGTGCGACCCGCTCCTTCTCCCACTTGTTTCCTATCACCTACCAGTTCCTCTTTGGCGCAGTGGCTTGTATGTCCGCCACTCCACTATGCTCTTCTTCGTCATCAAATCCAATTGATTGATTGGAGCTAGACCCATCGTATTTCTTCATCTTCTTGGTGTCGTTTTGAAGGTCCTCAAGGATGGTTTGCCACTTTGATTTCCCATTTAATTTCAACCAAAAATGGGACGAATTGAAGGCTTCTTTCGGTTTGTTGGTACAAACTCGCCGCTGATACGTCCCAAACGTATATACTTTTCCAAAAACTTTTAGTCTTGTTTTGATCTCTAATTTGCATAATTTGAGTGAAACTAACCCGGACTGACGTTGTTTTCAGCAAAACTACCTTGGTCTATTTTTGTGCAGAAATAAAAGTGCTCGGAATTGGACAGGGGTTTTTGGAGAATTATTTTGAAATATTTGAAGATTTATGGAACAAAGATGCACTAGGGGGGCACCCTCCAGGGTGCATAACCTGGCTGTGTGGGGCCCTGGTCACCGCCTTACAATGATTCCACCACCATAAATTCCCATATATGCCCAAAAAATCATGGAAATTATCATCGCATTTTACGATACGGAGCCGTCGCCATCTCCTATTCTTCCTCGGGAGATCTGATCTGGAGTTCGTTTCTAACTCCGGAGAGGGGGATTCGTCACCGCCGTCCGCAACTTCAACAGTTCGGAGCCGCTGCCCCACGACCAACCCGTCGTTGTGAAATGCACAATTCTTTGGCATGATGCATACGCTTGTAATTCAACAATATCAATATGTTATGTGAATTGAACATGTATATGCATATGTTTCAACTTGGATTCATGTAAAATGTATTACATTATAACATTCATTATTAATTGTATGAGTATATTTCTATATGTATGAAATGTGCAAATGCTGCTAGCAAATACCGTTGTCGCGGCAGTATTTTTCCTTGCCATGCTACAAAACAAACAAGTAGCGATTAAATTGAGTAAACACTGCTAATAGTGTGAGTAAACACTGATAATAGTATAGAAAAGTAGCAGCGTTCAACCTGCCCGAATGCTGCAGGTTAGCTCTGACACCAGCCACATTTAATGTACACAAGCGTCGCTAGTGTTAGAACAGACTTGCAGTGTGTACATGGGTCGAACGATGCTGGTTACTAACAAACTAGCCGCATGCGCACGGAACGCTGCTAGCTATGCCACACTAGCCGTGTGTGTAGCACACGCGGCTAATGGTACCTTACCAATAGCGCTGTACCGGCGGCGTTTGCAGCACCGAACGCGCCTGGAGGGCTAGAGCGCACACGGCTAGTAAGGGTGCTACACGTGTGTGTCCTTGTTTTACCTTGGGTTTTGGTTGTCAATAGGCATCGGCGAGATGGTACCGATGATGGTGCATTGGAACAAAGTCCCTCTTGGCTCTTCCTACCTCGATGGTGTTTGATCTAACGTCAACGAAGGGACAGTGGGGGTCAGGGACAAAGCTAGAAAATAAATCTTATGTAGTCATCTCTACAACAATGGTGTCATCTTCACAAAATAATGATGATTAGTGCATAGATCACCTTCTGGTACGTGGCCCCGGCGTCCTGGAGCCAAGACGGCTTCTTGGGCCAGGGTTTGTTCGCGAAGATGCTATTGAGGTTGATGAAGCCACCGATGCGATATGCTTGATCGGCGGGATGCACATGCGGAGGTCGCATTGGTTGTTGTGTTGGGGAACATGCAATTTCAAAAATTTCCTACGTTCACGCAAGATCTATCTAGGAGATGCATAGCAATGAGAGGGGGAGAGTATGTCCATGTACCCTCGTAGACCAAAAGCGGAGGCGTTAGCTTAACGCGGTTGATGTAGTCGAACGTCTTCGCGATCCAACCGATCAAGCACCGAACGTACGACGCCTTCGAGTTCAGCACACGTTCAGCTCGATGACGTCCCTCGAGCTCTTGATCCAGTTGAGGACGAGGGAGAGTTCCGTCAGCACGATGGCATGGCGACGGTGATGATGAAGTTACCGGCGCAGGGCTTCGCCTAAGCACTACGACGATATGACCGAGGTGTGTAACTGTGGAGGGGGGCACCGCACACGGCTAAGAGATTGTCTGTTGTGCCTTGGGGTGCCCCCTGCCCACGTATATAAAGGAGGGAGGGAGGAGGAGGCTGGCCAAGGGGGAGGCGCACCAGGGGGGGGGAGTCCTACTAGGACTCCAAACCTAGTAGGATTCGGCCCCCCCTTTCCTTCCAACGGAGAGGGGGAAAGGGGAAAGGAGGGAGAGGGAGAAGGAAAGAGGGGGGCCGGCCCCCTCCCCTAGTCCAATTCGGATTGGGGCAAGGGGGGCGCGCCCCACCTCCTGTGGCCTGCCTCCTCTCCTCCACTATGGCCCATTAGGCCCAATAACTTTCCCGAGGGGTTCCGGCAACCTCCCGGTACTCCGAAAAATCCCCGAACTTCTTCGGAACCATTCCGGTGTCCGTATATAACCTTCCAATATATCAATCTTTATGTCTCGACCATTTTGAGACTCCTCGTCACGTCCGTGATCTCATCCGGGACTCCGAACAAACTTCGGTCATCAAATCACATAACTCATAATACAAATCGTCATCGAACGTTAAGCGTGCGGACCCTACGGGTTCGAGAACTATGTAGACATGACCGAGACACATCTCCAGTCAATAACCAATAGCGGAACCTGGATGCTCATATTGGCTCCTACATATTCTATGAAGATCTTTATCGGTCAAACCGCATAACAACATACGTTATTCCTTTTGTCATCGGTATGTTACTTGCCCGAGATTTGATCGTCGGTATCATCATAACTAGTTCAATCTCATTACCGGCAAGTCTCTTTACTCGTTCCGTACTGCATCATCCCGTAACTCACTCATTAGTCACATTGCTTGCAAGGCTTCATATGATGTGCATTACCGAGAGGGCCCAGAGATACCTCTCCGATACTCGGAGTGACAAATCCTAATCTCGATCTATGCCAACCCAACAAACACCTTCGGAGACACATGTAGAGCATCTTTATAATCACCCAGTTATGTTGTGACGTTTGATAGCACACAAGGTGTTCCTCCGGTATTCGGGAGTTGCATAATCTCATAGTCAGAGGAATATGTATAAGTCATGAAGAAAGCTATAGCAATAAAACTTATCGATCATTATGCTAAGTTAACAGATGGGTCTCGTCCATCACATCATTCTCCTAATGATGTGATCCCATTAATCAAATGACAACACATGTCTATGGTTAGGAAACTTAACCATCTTTGATCAATGAGCTAGTCAAGTAGAGGCATACTAGGGACACTCTGTTTGTCTATGTATTCACACATGTACTAAGTTTCCGGTTAATACAATTCTAGCATGAATAATAAACATTTATCATGATATAAGGAAATATAAATAACAACTTTATTATTGCCTCTAGGGCATATTTCCTTCAGTCTCCCACTTGCACTAGAGTCAATAATCTAGTTCACATCACCATGTGATTTAACACTAATAGTTCACATCTTTATTTGATTAACACCCATAGTTCACATCGCCATGTGACCAACACCCAAAGGGTTTACTAGAGTCAATAATCTAGTTCACATCGCTATGTGATTAGCACCCAAAGAGTACTAAGGTGTGATCATGTTTTGCTTGTGAGAGAGGTTTAGTCAACGGGTCTGCCATATTCAGATCCGTATGTATTTTGCAAATTTCTATGTCTACAATGCTCTGCACAGAGCTACTTTAGCTAATTGCTCCCACGTTCAATATGTATCTAGATTGAGACTTAGAGTCATCTAGATCAGTGTCAAAGCTTGCATCGACGTAACTCTTTACGACAAACTCTTCATAATCGAGAAACATTTCCTTAGTCCTCTAAGGATAATTTTGACCGCTGTCCAGTGATCTACTCCTGGATCACTATTGTACCCCCTTGCTAAACACATGGCAAGGTACACGATATGTCTGGTATACAGTATGGCATACTTTATAGAACCTATGGCTGAGGCATAGGGAATGACTTTTATTCTCTCTCTATCTTCTGCCATGGTCATGCTTTGAGTCTTACTCAACTTCACACCTTGCAACACAGGCAAGAACCCTTTCTTTGACTGATCCATTTTGAACTTCTTCAAAATCTTGTCAAGGTATGTGCTTTGTGAAAGTCCTATTAAGCGTCTCAATCTATCCCTATAGATCTTGATGCTCAATACTTAAGCAGCTTCACTGAGGTCTTTTTATTGAAAAATTCTTATTCAAGTATCCTTTTATGCTATCCAGAAATTCTATATCATTTCCAATCTGCAATATGTCATCCACATATAATATCAGAAATGCTACAGAGCTCCCACTCACTTTCTTGTAAATACAGGCTTCACCGTAAGTCTGTATAAAACCATATGCTTTGATCACCTTATCAAAGCGTATATTCCAACTCCGAGATGCTTGCACCAGTCCCTAGATGGATCGTTGGAGCTTGTACACTTTGTTAGCACCTTTAGGATCGACAAAACCTTCTGGTTGCATCATATACAATTCTTCTTTAAGAAATCCATTAAGGAGTGCAATTTTGACATCCATTTGCCAGATTTCATAAAATGCGGCAATTGCTAACATGATTCGGACAGACTTAAGCATCGCTACGAGTGAGAAAATCTCATCGAGTCAACACCTTGAACTTGTCGAAAACCTTTTGCGACAAGTCGAGCTTTGTAGACAGTAACACTATCATCAGCATCCGTCTTCCTCTTGAAGATCCATTTATTCTTTATGGCTTGCCGATCATCGGGCAAGTCAACCAAAGTCCATACTTTGTTCTCATACATGGATCCTATCTCAGATTTCATGGCCTCAAGCCATTTCGCGGAATCTGGGCTCATCATTGCTTCCTCATAGTTCGTAGGTTCGTCATGGTCTAGTAAAATGATTTCCAGAACAGGATTACCGTACCACTCTGGTGCGGAACATACTATGGTTGACCTATGAGGTTCGGTAGTAACTTGATCCGAAGTTTCATGATCATCATCATTAACTTCCTCACTAATTGGTGTAGGCATCATTGGAACTGATTTCTGTGATGAACTACTTTCCAATTCGGGAGAAGGTACAATTACCTCATCAAGTTCTACTTTCCTCCCACTCACTTCTTTCGAGAGAAACTCCTTCTCTAGAAAGGATCCACTCTTAGCAACAAATATCTTGCCTTCGGATTTATGATAGAAGGTGTACCCAACAGACTCCTTTGGGTATCCTATGAAGACGCATTTCTCCGATTTGGGTTCGAGTTTATCAGGTTGAAGCTTTTTCATATAAGCATCGCAGCCCCAAACTTTAAGAAACAACAGCTTAGGTTTCTTGCCAAACCACAGTTCATACGATGTCGTCTCAACGGATTTAGATGGTGCCCTGTTTAACGTGAATGCAGCTGTCTCTAATGCAAAACCCCAAAACGATAGTGGTAATCGGTAAGAGACATCATAGATTGCACCATATCTAATAAAGTACGGTTACAGCGTTTGGACACACCATTACGCTGTGGTGTTCCAGGTGGCGTGAGTTGTGAAACTATTCCACATTGTTTCAAATGAAGACCAAACTCATAACTCAAATATTCACCTCCACGATCAGATCGCAGAAACTTTATTTTCTTGTTACGATGTTTTTCCACTTCACTCTGAAATTCTTTGAACTTTTTCAAATGTTTCAGACTTATGTTTCATTAAGTAGATATACCCATATCTGCTTAAATCATCTGTGAAGGTCAGAAAATAACGATACCCGCCGCGAGCCTCCACACTCATCGGATCGCATACATCGGTATGTATTATTTCCAATAAGTCATTAGCTCGCTCCATTGTTCTGGAGAACGGAGTCTTAGTCATCTTGCCCATGAGGCATGGTTCGCAAGCATCAAATGATTCATAATCAAGTGATTCCAAAAGTCCATCCGAATGGAGTTTCTTCATGCGCTTTACACCAATATGACCTAAACGGCAGTGCCACAAATATTTTGCATTATCATTATCAACTTTGCATCTTTTGGCATCAATATTATGAATATGTGTATCACTACGATCGAGATTCAATAAACCATTTATATTGAGTGTATGACCATAGAAGGTTTTATTCATGTTAACAGAACAACAATTATTCTCTGACTTAAATGAATAACCGTATCGCAATAAACATGATCCAATCATATTCATGCTCAACGCAAACACCAAATAACATTTATTTAGGTCCAACACTAGTCCCAAAGGTAGAGAGAGTGTGCGATGGTGATCTTATCAACCTTGGAATCACTTCCAACACACATCATCACCTCGTCATTAACTAGTCTCTGTTCATTTTGCAACTCCTGTTTCGAGTTACTAATGTTAGCAACTGAACCGGTATCAAATACCCAGGGGCTACCATGAACACTAGTAAAATACACATCAATAACATGTATATCAAATATACTTTTGTTCACTTTGCCATCCTTCTTATCCGCCAAGTATTTGGGGCAATTCCGCTTCCAGTGACTATTTCTTTTGCAGTTGAAGCACTCAGTTTCAGGCTTAGGTCCATCTTTGGGCTTCTTCACGGGAGTGACAACTTGTTTACCATTCTTCTTGAAGTTCCCTTTCTTTCCCTCGCCCTTTTTCTTGAAACTAGTGGTCTTGTCAACCATCAACACTTGATGCTATTTCTTGATTTCTACCTTCACCGATTTCAGCATCACGAAGAGCTTGGGAATCATTTTCGTCATCCCTTGCATATTATAGTTCATCACGAAGTTCTAGTAACTTGGTGATAGTGACTAGAGAACTCTGTCAATCACTATTTTATCTGGAAGATTAACTCCCACTTGATTCAAGTGATTGTAGTACCCAGACATTCTGAGCATATGCTCACTAGTTGAGCTATTCTTCTCCATCTTGTAGGCAAATTATTTGTCAGAGGTCTCATACCTCTCGACACGGGCATGAGTCTGAAATACCAATTTCAGCTCTTGGAACATCTCATATGCTCCGTGGCGTTCAAAACATTTTTGAAGTCCCGGTTCTAAGCCGTAAATCATGGCGCACTAAACTATCAAGTAGTCATCATATCGAGCTTGCTAAACGTTCATAACATTTGCATCTGCTCCTGCAATAGGTCTGTCACCTAGCGGTGCATCAAGGACATAATTCTTCTGTGCAGCAATGAGGATAATCCTCAGATCACGGAACCAGTCCGCATCATTGCTACTATCATCTTTCAACTTAGTTTTCTCTAGGAACATATCAAAAATAAAACAGGGGAGCTAAACACGAACTATTGATCTACAACATAATTTACAAATACTACCAGGACTAAGTTCACGATAAATTAAAGTTCAATTAATCATATTACTTAAGAACTCCCACTTAGATAGACATCCCTCTAGTCATCTAAATGATCACGCGATCCATATAAACTAAACCATGTCCGATCATCACGTGAGATGGAGTAGTTTTCAATGGTGAACATCTCTATGTTGATCATATCTACTATATGATTCACGTTCGACCTTTCGGTCTCAGTGTTCCGAGGCCATATCTGCATATGCTAGGCTCATCAAGTTTAACCCAAGTATTCTGCACGTGCAAAAACTAGCTTGCACCTGTTGTATGTGAACGTAGAGCTTATCACACCCGATCATCACGTGGTGTCTCGGCACGAAGAACTTTCGCAACGGTGCATACTCAGGGAGTACACTTATACCTTGAAATTTAGTGAGGGATCATCTTATAATGCTACCGCCGTACTAAGCAAAATAAGATGCATAAAAGATAAACATCACATGCAATCAAAATATGTGACATGATATGGCCATCATCATCTTGTGCCTTTGATCTCCATCTCCAAAGCACCATCATGATCTCTATTGTCACCCGCTTGACACCTTGATCTCCATCGTAGCGTTGTTGTCGTCTCGCCAACTATTGCTTCTACGACTATCGCTACCGCATAGTGATAAAGTAAAGCAATTACATGGCGATTGCATTTCATACAATAAAGCGACAACCATAAGGCTCCTGCCAGTTGCCGATAACTTTTACAAAACATTATCATCTCATACAATAACGTATATCATATCATATCTTGACCATATCACATCACAGCATGCCCTGCAAAAACAAGTTAGACGTCCTCTACTTTGTTGTTGCAAGTTTTACGTGGCTGCTACGGGCTTCTAGCAAGAACCGTTCTTACCTACGCATCAAAACCACAACGATTTTTCATCAAGTGTGCTGTTTTAACATTCAACAAGGACCGGCCGTTGTCAAACTCGATTCAACTAAAGTTGGAGAAACAGACACCCGCCAGCCACCTTTGTGCAAAGCACGTTGGTAGAACCAGTCTCATGAACGCGGTCATGTAATGTCGGTCCGGGCCGCTTCATCCAACAATACCGCCGAATCAAAGTAAGACGTTGGTGGTAAGCAGTATGACTATTATCGCCCATAACTCTTTGTGTTCTACTCGTGCATATCATCTACGCATAGACCTGGCTCGGATGCCACTGTTGGGGAACGTGCAATTTCAAAAATTTCCTACGTTCACGCAAGATCTATCTAGGAGATGCATAGCAACGAGAGGGGGAGAGTATGTCCACGTACCCTCATAGACCGAACACGGAAGCGTTAGCTTAACATGGTTGATGTAGTCGAACGTCTTCGCGAACCAACCGATCAAGCACCGAACGTACGGCGCCTCCGAGTTCAGCACATGTTCATCTCGATGACGTCCCTCGAGCTCTTGATCTAGTTGAGGACGAGGGAGAGTTCCGTCAGCACGACGGCGTGGCGACGGTCATGATGAAGTTACCGGCGCAGGGCTTCGCCTAAGCACTACGACGATATGACCAAGGTGTGTAACTGTGGAGGGGGGCACCGCACACGGCTAAGAGATTGTCTGTTGTGCCTTGGGGTGCCCCCCTGCCCACGTATATAAAGGAGGGAGGGAGGAGGAGGCCGGCCAAGGGGGAGGCGCACCAAGGGGGGGGGGAGTCCTACTAGGACTCCAAACCTAGTAGGATTCGCCCCCCCTTTCCTTCCAACGGAGAGGGGGAAAGGGGAAAGGAGGGAGAGGGAGAAGGAAAGAGGGGGGCCGGCCCCCTCCCCTAGTCCAATTCGGATTGGGGCAAGGGGGGCGCGCCCCACCTCCTGTGGCCTGCCTCCTCTCCTCCACTATGGCCCATTAGGCCCAATAACTTTCCCGGGGGGTTCCGGCAACCTCCCGGTACTCCGAAAAATCCCCGATCTTCTTCGGAACCATTCCGGTGTCCGTATATAACCTTACAATATATCAATCTTTATGTCTCGACCATTTTGAGACTCCTCATCATGTCCGTGATCTCATTCGGGACTCCGAACAAACTTCGGTCATCAAACCACATAACTCATAATACAAATCGTCATCGAACGTTAAGCGTGCGGACCCTACGGGTTCGAGAACTATGTAGACATGACCGAGACACATCTCCAGTCAATAACCAATAGCGGAACCTGGATGCTCATATTGGCTCCTACATATTCTATGAAGATCTTTATCGGTCAAACCGCATAACAACATACGTTATTCCCTTTGTCATCGGTATGTTACTTGCCCAAGATTCGATCGTCGGTATCATCATACCTAGTTCAATCTTTTTACCGGCAAGTCTCTTTACTCGTTCCGTAGTGCATCATCCCGTAACTAACTCATTAGTCACATTGCTTGCAAGGCTTCATATGATGTGCATTACCGAGAGGGCCCAGAGATACCTCTCCGATACTCGGAGTGACAAATCCTAATCTCGATCTATGCCAACCCAACAAACACCTTCGGAGACACCTGTAGAGCATCTTTATAATCACCCAGTTACGTTGTGACGTTTGATAGCACACAAGGTGTTCCTCCGGTATTCGGGAGTTGCATAATCTCATAGTCAGAGGAATATGTATAAGTCATGAAGAAAGCTATAGCAATAAAACTTATCGATCATTATGCTAAGCTAATGGATGGGTCTCGTCCATCACTTCATTCTCCTAATGATGTGATCCCATTAATCAAATGACAACACATGTCTATGGTTAGGAAACTTAACCATCTTTGATCAATGAGCTAGTCAAGTAGAGGCATACTAGGGACACTCTGTTTGTCTATGTATTCACACATGTACTAAGTTTCCGGTTAATACAATTCTAGCATGAATAATAAACATTTATCATGATATAAGGAAATATAAATAACAACTTTATTATTGCCTCTAGGGCATATTTCCTTCATGTTGATGACGAAGGCCACATCCCGACGTAGATCGTGCATATAGGGTGGGCCGGTGGGTTGATGTCGACCCGGTCGGCCCCGTCTGCGATGAAGGTGAAAGAGCCTAAGGTGAGGCTCCTGGAGGCCAAAGAAGATCCGATCTGAGATCAGTCTCCAGCCGACGCAGCCCATGCATGGCGCACCGGTGCGTAATCACGTTAGTATCATCGATAGGGTACCTAGCGTGCCTGCAAGTCTTAGATCGAAGGTCACACAAGGGTTTAACCCAGGTTTGGGCCTCCGGTGAGGAGTAATACCCTACATCCTGCTTGCTATTGTTATTCATGGTGGTACATCTCGTGTGAGGGATTACAAATGGAGTATATGCAGGGCCGGTCCTGAGATTTTGGGGGCCCGGGGCGAACATAAAATTTGGGGGCCCCTGATATAAACATCATATGCATATTATCTTCAAATTTTCTTGTAACATTCTTCGATGCAAAGTCACTTATGATTGTGTCGATTTCAATGTCATCCACTTCTCGATGCATAATGTTGCCTATCCAGTTAAGATGTTTCAGGTAATTGTATATCCCAAATGGTTGTACAATAATTTCAAATTTGAAAAGCTTTTTTATCTGAGATGCAACAATCACATACATAGTAAATATGAATAAATCTTTAAACACTATGACTTTCTTAAATCTTTTACTGGAGTGAAGTGATTCATATCAACCAAAGCAAACAAATATTTAACATGAAAATCCTTCTCAGCTTCTAGAATTTTATTTTGGCAACTACTTTTATCAAATTGTTTATTCCTCGAAGCACGAAGCTGTACTTGAAACTGTAGGGAATAGTAATATGATATGCAGTACCTCAGATTGATTAGATCGGCATCAATCATCGAACGCTGGGCGATGATGTGATGTGGATTTCTGGTGGCGAGCATTCGGCGATGTACGTGTGCGCCCCACTCCGGCAGCGTCAAATTTCAGGGGCTAGGGGATGTTCGTGTTGCGTCGTCACCGCGACCATGAACACGAACTGGAGTTTGGAGCAGAACAGATAATATAGGAAAATATGGATGAAATCACATTACACGATCGTTTTTCTTTTGGAGGGAGATTGTCTCAGGATAGTAAGGAATAAAGCGAACGGGCCGACGTGATTTACGTACGTTATGCTGATTTGTTTCCTCACGATGGTACGCAGATTTGCATGCATACGCTGCCTGCTGTCCCTTCCTTTCTGGACCTGGGCTACTTCCACGTTTTCTATGTGAAGCTACGACCTATGGGCTACATCACACCTGGGAGGGGGCCCCTAGATCTTGGGGGCCCGGGGCGGCCGCCCCCTGCCCCCCCCTCAGGGCCAGCCCTGAGTATATGAAGTGCAACCGAGAGTCTATTCTACCAGAGTAGATGATAATGAGAGCCTCCTACCTCCACCTTATATACACGATGGGGGCTAGGGTTTTACAAATAGGGAGATGCGTGTTGGAAATATGCCCTAGAGGCAATAATAAAATGGTTATTATTATATTTCCTTGTTCATGATAATTGTCTATTGTTCATGCTATAATTGTATTAACCGGAAACCGTAATACATGTGTGAATACATAGACCACATCATGTCCCTAGTGAGCCTCTAGTTGACTAGCTCATTGATCAATAGATGGTTGTGGTTTCCTGACCATGGACATTGGATGTCGTTGATAACGGGATCACATCATTAGGAGAATGATGTGATGGACAAGACCCAATCCTAAGCATAGCACAAGATCGTGTAGTTCGTTTGCTAGAGCTTTTCTAATGTCAAGTATCATTTCCTTAGACCATGAGATTGTGTAACTCCCGGATACCATAGGAATGCTTTGGGTGTATCAAATGTCACAACGTAACTGGGTGACTATAAAGGCGCACTACAGGTATCTCCGAAAGTGTCTGTTGGGTTGGCACGAATCGAGACTGGGATTTGTCACTCCGTGTGACGGAGAGGTATCTCTGGGCCCATTCGGTAATACATCATCATAATGAGCTCAATGTGACTAAGGAGTTAGTCACGGGATCATGTGTTACGGAATGAGTAAAGAGACTTGCTGGTAATGAGATTGAACAAGGTATAGGGATACCGACGATCGAATCTCAGGCAAGTAACATACCGATGGACAAAGAGAATTGTATACGGGATTAATTGGATCCCCGACATCGTGGTTCATCCGATGAGATCATCGTGGAACATGTGGGAGCCAATATGGATATCCAAATCCCGCTATTGGTTATTGGCCGGAGAGGTGTCTCGGTCATGTCTGCATGGTTCCCAAACCCGTAGGGTCTACACACTTAAGGTTCGGTGACGCTAGAGTTGTAATGGGAATTGTATGTGGTTACCGAAAGTTGTTTGGAGTCTCGGATGAGATCCCGGACGTCACGAGGAGTTCCGGAATGGTCCGGAGGTAAAGATTTATATATGGGAAGTCCTATTTTGGCCACCGGAAAATGTTCGGAATTTTTCGGTATTGTACCGGGAAGGTTCTAGAAGGTTCCGGAGTAGGGCCCACCTGCATGGGGGGACCCACATGAACGTGGGTAGTGGGGGCAAGGCCCCACACCCCTGGTCAAGGCGCACCAAGACCCCCCCCTTAGAAGGAATAAGATCATATCCCGAAGGGATAAGATCAAGATCCCTAAAAAGGGGGGATAACAATCGGTGGGGAAGGGAAAGGATGGGATTTCTTTCCTCCCACCTTTGCCAACGCTCCAATGGACTTGGAGGGCAAGAAACCAGCCCCCTCCACCCCTATATATAGTGGGGAGGTGCATGGGAGCTGCATCCCTTGCCCCTGGCGCAGCCCTTCCCCCCTCCAACTCCTTCTCCTCCACCGTAGTGCTTGACGAAGCCCTGCCGGAGAACCGCAAGCTCCACCACCACGCCGTCGTGCTGCTGGAGCTCTCCCTCAACTTCTCCTCTCCCCTTGCTGGATCAAGAAGGAGGAGACGTCCCCGGGCTGTACGTGTGTTGAACGCGGAGGCGCCGTCCGTTCGGCGCTTGAATCGGATCTTCCGCGATTTGAATTGCCGCGAGTACGACTCCATCAACCGCGTTCTTGTAACGCTTCCACTTAGCGATCTTCAAGGGTATGAAGATGCACTCCCTCTCACTTGTTGATAGCATCTCTTAGATTGATCTTGGTGACACGTAGGAAAATTTTGAATTATTACTACGTTCCCCAACAGTGGCATCATGAGCTAGATCTATGCGTAGATTCTATGCACGAGTAGAACACAAGTAGTTGTGGGCGATGATTTGTTCAATTTGCTTACCGTTACTAGTCCTATCTTGATTCGGTGGCATTGTGGGATGAAGTGGCCCAGACCGACCTTACACGTACGCTTACGTGAGACAGGTTCCACCGACTGACATGCACTTGTTGCATAAGGTGGCCAGCGGGTGTCTATCTCTCCCACTTTAGTCGGATTAGATTCGATGAAGAGGGTCCTTATGAAGGGTAAATAGCAATTGGCATATCACCGTTGTGGCTTTTGCGTAGGTAAGAAACGTTCTTGCTAGAAACCCATAGCAGCCACGTAAAACATGCAACAACAATTAGAGGACGTCTAACTTGTTTTTGCAGGGTATGCTATGTGATGTGATATGGCCAAAAGGATGTGATGAATTATATATGTGATGTATGAGATTGATCATGTTCTTGTAATAGGAATCATGACTTGCATGTCGATGAGTATGACAACCGGTAGGAGCCATAGGAGTTGTCTTAATTTATTGTATGACCTGCGTGTCAATGAAAACGCCATGTAATTACTTTACTTTATTGCTAACCGTTAGCCATAGTAGTAGAAGTAATAGTTGGCGAGACAACTTCATGAAGACACGATGATGGAGATCATGATGATGGAGATCATGGTGTCATGCCGGTGACGATGGTGATCATGCCGCGCCTCGAAGATGGAGATCAAAAGCGCAAGATGATATTGGCCATATCATGTCACTTTATGATTTGCATGTGATGTTTATCATGTTTACATCTTATTTGCTTAGAACGATGGTAGCATAAATAAGATGATCCCTCACTAAAAATTTCAAGAAATGTGTTCCCCCTAAGTGTGCACCATTGTGAAGCTTCGTTGTTTTGAAGCACCACGTGATGATCGGGTGTGATAGATTCTAACGTTCGCATACAACGGGTGTAAGCCAGATTTACACATGCGAAATACTTAGGTTGACTTGACGAGCCTAGCATGTACAGACATGGCCTCGGAACACAAGAGACCGAAAGGTCGAACATGAGTCGTATAGTAGATGCGATCAACATGGAGATGTTCACCGTTGATGATTAGTCTGTCTCACGTGATGATTGGACACGGCCTAGTCGATTCGGATCATGTATCACTTAGATGACTAGAGGGATGTCTATCTGAGTGGGAGTTCATTAAATAATTTGATCAGATGAAATTAATTATCATGAACTTAGTCTAAATTGTCTTTACAATCTATCTTGCAGATCCAATGGCCCACGCTAATGTTGCCCTCAACTTCAACGCATTCCTAGAGAAAACCAAGCTGAAAGACGATGGTAGCAACTATACGGACTGGGTCCGTAACTTGAGGATCATCCTCATAGCTGCCAAGAAAGCATATGTCCTTGAAGCACCGCTAGGTGACGCACCCATTTTCCCAGCAACTCAAGACGTTATGAACGCCTGGCAGTCGCATAGTGATGATTACTCCCTGGTTCAGTGCGGCATGCTTTACAGCTTAGAACCGGGGCTCCAAAAGCGTTTTGAGCAACACGGAGCATATGAGATGTTCCAAGAGCTGAAAATGGTTTTCCAAGCTCATGCCCGGGTCGAGAGATATGAAGTCTCCGACAAGTTCTAGAGTTGTAAGATGGAGGAAAACAGCTCTGTCAGCGAGCATATACTCAAAATGTCTGGGTTGCACAACCGCTTGTCTCAGCTGGGAGTTAATCTTCCAGATGACTCGGTCATTGATAGGATCCTCCAGTCGCTTCCACCTAGCTACAAGAACTTTGTGATGAAGTACAATATGCAAGGGATGGAGAAGTCCATTCCTGAGTTATATTCAATGCTGAAATCAGCGGAGGTGGAGATCAAAAAGGAACATCAAGTGTTGATGGTGAATAAGACCACTAGTTTCAAGAAAGGCAAGGGTAAGAAGAACTTCAAGAAGGATGGCAAGGGAGTTGCCGCGCCCGGTAAGTCAGTTGCCGGGAAGAAGCCAAAGAATGGACCCAAGCCCGAGACTGAGTGCTTTTATTGCAAGGGAAATGGTCACTGGAAGCGGAAATGCCCCAAGTACTTAGCGGATAAGAAGGCCGGCAACGCCAAAGGTATATATGATATACATGTTATTGATGTGTACCTTACCAGCGCTCGTAGTAGCTCCTGGGTATTTGATACCGGTGTGGTTGCTCACATTTGTAACTCAAAACAGGAGTTGCGGAATAAGCGGAGACTGGCGAAGGACGAGGTGACGATGTGCGTCGGGAATGGTTCCAAGGTCGATGTGATCGCCGTTGGCACGCTACCTCTACATTTACCTTCGGGATTAGTTTTAAACCTCAATTAATTGTTATTTAGTGCCAGCTTTGAGCATGAACATTGTATCTGGATCTTGTTTAATGCGAGATGGCTACTCATTTAAATCCGAGAATAATGGTTGTTCTATTTATATGAGAGATATGTTTTATGGTCATGCCCCGCTGGTCAATGGTTTATTTTTATTGAATCTTGAACGTGATGTTACACATATTCATAGTGTGAATGCCAAAAGATGTAAGGTTGATAATGATAGTCCCACATACTTGTGGCACTGCCGCCTTGGTCACATTGGTGTCAAACGCATGAAGAAACTCCATGCAGAAGGACTTTTGGAGTCTCTTGATTATGAATCATTTGACACATGCGAACCATGGCTCATGGGCAAAATGACCAAGACTCCGTTCTCCGGAACAATGGAGCGAGCAACCAACTTGTTGGAAATAATACATACTGATGTATGCGGTCCAATGAGCGTTGAGGCTCGCGGTGGCTATCGTTATGTTCTCACCCTCACTGATGACTTAAGTAGATATGGGTATGTCTACTTAATGAAACACAAGTCTGAGACCTTTGAAAAGTTCAAGGAATTTTAGAGCGAGGTAGAGAATCAACATGACAGGAAAATAAAGTTCTTATGATCAGATCGTGGAGGAGAATACATGAGTCACAAGTTTGGCACGCACTTAAGGAAATGTGGAATTGTTTCACAACTCACGCCGCCTGGAACACCTCAGCGTAATGGTGTGTCTGAACGTCGTAATCGCACTCTATTGGATATGGTGCGATCTATGATGTCTCTTACCGATCTACCGCTACCATTTTGGGGTTATGCTTTAGAAACTGCCGCATTCACTTTAAATAGGGCACCGTCTAAATCCGTTGAGACGACACCGTATGAATTATGGTTTGGGAAGAAACCTAAGCTATCATTTCTGAAAGTTTGGGGATGTGATGCTTATGTCAAGAAACTTCAACCTGAAAAGCTCGAACCCAAATCGGAAAAATGCGTCTTCATAGGATACCCTAAGGAAACTATTGGGTATACCTTCTACCTCAGATCTGAAGGCAAGATCTTTGTTGCCAAGAATGGATTCTTTCTGGAGAAAGAGTTTCTCTCGAAAGAAGTAAGTGGGAGGAAAGTAGAACTTGACGAGGTACCCCCTCTTGAACCGGAGAGTAGCGCAGCTCAGGAAGATGTTTTTGTGGTGCCTGCACCGACTAGAGAGGAAGTTAATGATGATGATCATGAAACTTCGGGTCAAGTTGCTACTGAACTTCGTAGATCCACGAGGACACGTTCCGCACCAGAGTGGTGCGGCAACCCTGTCCTGGAAATCATGTTGTTAGACAACGGTGAACCTTCGAACTATGAAGAAGCGATGGCGGGCCCAGATTCCAACAAATGGCTTGAAGCCATGAAATCCGAGATAGGATCCATGTATGAAAACAAAGTATGGACTTTGACGGACTTGCCCGATGATCGGCAAGCCATAGAGAATAAGTGGATCTTTAAGAAGAAGACTGACGCGGATGGTAATGTGACCGTCTATGAGGCTCGGCTTGTCGCTAAGGGTTATCGACAAGTTCAAGGGGTTGACTACGATGAGACCTTCTCACCCGTAGCGAAGCTAAAGTCCGTCCGAATCATGTTAGCAATTACCGCATTCTATGATTATGAGATCTGGCAAATGGACGTCAAAACGGCATTCCTTAATGATTTCCTTAAGGAAGAATTGTATATGATGCAGCCGGAAGGTTTTGTCGATCCTAAGAATGCTGACAAAGTATGCAAGCTCCAGCACTCCATCTATGGGCTAGTGCAAGCATCTCGGAGTTGGAACATTCGCTTTGATGAAATGATCAAAGCATTTGGGTTTATACAGACTTATGGAGAAGCCTGCATTTACAAGAAAGTGAGTGGGAGCTCTGTAGCATTTCTCATATTATATGTGGATGACATACTGTTGATGGGAAATGATATAGAACTTTTGGAAAGCATAAAGGCCTACTTTGAATAAGTGTTTTTCAATGACGGGCCTTGGAGAAGCTGCTTACATATTAGGCATCAAGATCTATAGAGATAGATCGAGACGCCTCATTGGTCTTTCACAAAGCACATACCTTGACAAGATATTGAAGAAGTTCAATATGGATCAGTCCAAGAAGGGGTTCTTGCCTGTATTGCAAGGTGTGAGATTGAGCGCAGCTCCACGCCTGACCTCGGCAGAAGAAAGAGAAAAGATGAGTGTCATCCCCTATGCCTCAGCCATAGGCTCTATTATGTATGCCATGCTGTGTACCAGACCTGATGTGAACCTTGCCATAAGTTTGGTAGGGAGGTACCAAAGTGATCCCGGAATGGAACACTGGACAGCGGTCAAGAATATCCTAAAGTACCTGAAAAGGACTAAGGATATGTTTCTCGTTTATGGAGGTGCCGAAGAGCTCGTCGTAAAGGGTTACGTCGATGCTAGCTTTGACACAGATCTGGATGACTCCAAGTCACAAACCGGATACATGTACATTTTGAATGGTGGGGCAGTCAGCTGGTGCAGTTGCAAGCAAAGCGTCGTGGCGGGATCTACATGTGAAGAGGAGTACATAGCTGCTTCAGAAGCAGCTCAGGAAGGAGTCTGGATGAAGGAGTTTATCACCGACCTAGGAGTGATTCCCAATGAGTCGGGCCCGATGACTCTCTTCTGTGACAACACTGGAGCTATTGCCATTGCCAAGGAGCCCAGGTTTCACAGGAAGACCAAGCACATCAAGCGCCGCTTCAACTCCATTCGTGAATATATTCAAGATGGAGACATAGATATTTGTAAAGTACATACAGATCTGAATGTCGCAGATCCGTTGACTAAACCTCTTCCACGAGCAAAACATGATCAGCACCAGAACTCTATGGGTGTTCGATTCATCACAATGTAACTAGATTATTGACTCTAGTGCAAGTGGGAGACTGTTGGAAATATGCCCTAGAGGCAATAATAAAATGGTTATTATTATATTTCCTTGTTCATGATAATTGTCTATTGTTCATGCTATAATTGTATTAACCGGAAACCGTAATACATGTGTGAATACATAGACCACAGGATGTCCCTAGTGAGCCTCTAGTTGACTAGCTCGTTGATCAATAGATGGTTGTGGTTTCCTGACCATGGACATTGGATGTCGTTGATAACGGGATCACATCATTAGGAGAATGATGTGATGGACAAGACCCAATCCTAAGCATAGCACAAGATCATGTAGTTCGTTTGCTAGAGCTTTTCTAATGTCAAGTATCATTTCCTTAGACCATGAGATTGTGCAACTCCCGGATACCGTAGGAATGCTTTGGGTGTATCAAATGTCACAACGTAACTGGGTGACTATAAAGGTGCACTACAGGCATCTCCGAAAGTGTCTGCTGGGTTGGCATGAATCGAGACAGGGATTTGTCACTCCGTGTGACGGAGAGGTATCTCTGGGCCCACTCGGTAATACATCATCATAATGAGCTCAATGTGACTAAGGAGTTAGTCACGGGATCATGTGTTACGGAACGAGTAAAGAGACTTGCCGGTAACGAGATTGAACAAGGTATAGGGATACCGACGATCGAACCTCGGGCAAGTAACATACCGATGGACAAAGAGAATTGTATACGGGATTAATTGGATCCCGACATCATGGTTCATCCGATGAGATCATCGTGGAACATGTGGGAGCCAATATGGGTATCCAGATCCCGCTATTGGTTATTGGCCGGAGAGGTGTCTCGGTCATGTCTGCATGGTTCCCGAACCCGTAGGATCTACACACTTAAGGTTCGGTGACGCTAGAGTTGTAATGGGAATTGTATGTGGTTACCGAAAGTTGTTCGGAGTCTCGGATGAGATCCCGGACGTCACGAGGAGTTCCAGAATGGTCCGGAGGTAAAGATTTATATATGGGAGTCCTATTTTGGCCACCGGAAAATGTTCGGAATTTTTCGGTATTGTACCGGGAAGGTTCTAGAAGGTTCCGGAGTGGGGCCCACCTGCATGGGGGGACCCACATGAACGTGGGTAGTGGGGGCAAGGCCCCACACCCCTGGTCAAGGCGCACCAAGATCCCCCCTTAGAAGGAATAAGATCATATCCCGAAGGGATAAGATCAAGATCCCTAAAAAGGGGGGATAACAATCGGTGGGGAAGGGAAAGGATGGGATTTCTTTCCTCCCACCTTTGCCAACGCTCCAATGGACTTGGAGGGCAAGAAACCAGCCCCCTCCACCCCTATATATAGTGGGGAGGTGCATGGGAGCTACACCCCTTGCCCCTGGCGCAGCCCTTCCCCCCTCCAACTCCTCCTCCTCCTCCGTAGTGCTTGGCAAAGCCCTGCCGGAGAACCGCAAGCTCCACCACCACGCCGTCGTGCTGCCGGAGCTCTCCCTCAACTTCTCCTCTCCCCTTGCTGGATCAAGAAGGAGGATACATCCCCGGGCTGTACGTGTGTTGAACGCGGAGGCGCCATCCGTTCGGCGCTTGAATCGGATAATCGCCGCGAGTACGACTCCATCAACCGCGTTCTTGTAACGATTCCGCTTAGCGATCTTCAAGGGTATGAAGATGCACTCCCTCTCACTTGTTGCTAGCATCTCCTAGATTGATCTTGGTGACACGTAGGAAAATTTTGAATTATTACTACGTTCCCCAACAATGCGTTCTATGCCGCCGCCAGTGTAGACTTGGGGGCCAAGATGATCCATGCCCGTATCTGCTCCTTCGAGCTTCTTCCTGTCGTTAGACATGTGGTGGACCTCCTGCCCCCTAGGCAGTTCTGTTGCTGGGCTCCCTATAGATGAGCGACCCCGGCGTATTACACCGTCACTGGGATTATTTATTTATTTATTTATTTATGTGATGGTTGTAACTATTCTTTCTTAATCAGTTGCTTGTTATTCCAATCTCCTATTATATCTGGTTTGTACTTTGCTAATCGAAAGTTCTGAGTACTTTGCTAATCACACTTTAATTTTTCCGCTTACTCATTACTACTTAATAACTATTCTAATTGTTTGAAGGACACGGTATCGTGGCGGCTCTCACCTTCGGGTGAGTTTTCCGTCAAATCCGCATACAAGGCTTTAGGCCGCCTCCCCGCTATCCCTTGGCTAGCTAACTTGTGGAAGGCCCCCATGCCCCTGAAGATAAAGATCTTCGTTTGGCAGCTTCGTAGAAATCGCCTCCCTTCTGGGACCGAGGTGCTCAAGCGACAGGGCCCAGGTGATGGACTGCCCTTTATGCAGGGTCCCTGAGACTATGGCCCATATCATATTCTCGTGCACGGCGGCTCGTGTCCTTTGGCAATTCGTCCGTGAGGCACTAGGGCCCGACTGGGAGGCCCTGGATCTCGCGGACTTCCTTCAGGCCAGGGCTACCATGTCAGGACAACACCGCCGCATATTCTGACTAATCTTTGCAGCCATTTGACTCTTTGGACGACAAGAAATAAAATGGTGATTGAGAGGGTGTTCCCAAGGCAGGCGTCTGACTCTTTGTTCAAATTCCTTGCTTTTCTGCAGCAATGGCACCCGCTTACTAGGCAGCATGATCACGACCGTCTAGGCATCATGCTGGATGTGCTCATGGATTTGGCACATTGGCTTTCATCATCTTAGTTTTGCTCATCGACAGCCACTAGGCGGCCTTGTTTTTCTTTTCTCTTGTGTTTCTCTTTGGGCATTATTGTGCTATTGCCCCAGCCATCGCCTTTATGGCTTTTCTGGATGTTGGTTGTATGGATCTTTGCTTTATCTATAAAGCGGGGCGAAAGCCTATTTCGAGGAATTGTTTAAAGGAAAATAAACAAATTTCCCTGATGCTTAACATGCATAACGTGTCGGTGAACTATGGGTCATCACTCCAATATTTCTTTCAATAAAGGGAATATATTAATATCGCGAAGATACCAATTACACCCAGCCTCTGCACCGACAAAGATGTCCGGAAACATGAAGGATACACACAGCCAAAAAAGAAAATAAAAAAGAGAAGAAAGACCTTGCCAAGGTGATCAATCACTCGTAGCAGCAACACTTTAACCACCACCAAAGACAACACCCGGACTACAAAAATAGTTCTCCATAAGCAACGCCTCCAAGAAGGAAACAATACACAAGCGTTGTCGTCGCCCGATACAAGATCTTAGGTTTCACCCTGAAGAAAGTCTGCGTTCCCAAAAACATTGTCTTCAACAAGACCATTGCCAGGTTCAACCAATAAAGGCCAGACCTTGGGTTTTCACCCTAGAAATCACGACTCGGTACTCGAGGAGCACCACGAAAGCTGAGGTCCTCCAGTCATGCCGCCCCCACTTGCCTATGCTGCTAGTTCAAATCACCGATCACCAGGCTCACGGGCACCGTGTATGCGGTTTGGACAGGAAAAGTCTCACAGTCAAACCCACACGACAGTCCGTGAAGCAATGTCTTCATCGCGTCCAGGATCCCACCTCCGCCGTTACCATCTGGTCTTCCAATCTTAGCCATCTTGACATTCCCCGCCTCTGCGAACACCATGGAAATCGCAACTTCGACATGTCCCATGATGTCGGTTGATAGCTTAGCTTCGCAACACGCCCCATGAAGCCCCACAGGCTGATGATTGTGGACGCGCCGGACTGGATCCTCTTCAAATCAGAGGTCTAGGAGCACTTTGCCAATCCATAAAGACTGTCAGTGGAGAAATCTAGAACGTCTTAGCGGCCAGATCGAAGGTGACCGGCAGCAGCAGATCGGCGAGAAGGACGGAAGAGGACCACTAGGCCAAAAAAGGGGGGGGGGGGGAGCACCGCTTTATTGGGGTCACCTGATAATCCCCAAGTGCAAGGAATCATCGTAGCAATTTCCAGAGATGAAAGTGATAAGTATGGAGTGTCGAACCCACAAGGAGCTAAAGGTAAGATCAATATTCTCTCAAGTCCTATCTGCCACCGATACAACTCTACGTACACCGAGCGTTTGCTTCCATCTAGAAACGAGAAATAAAACTACGTTGTGGGTATGAAGAGGATAGCTTTGCATGATATCGGAGAGCTAAAATATAAAAATAGGTGCTGTTATCATAAAGTTAGAATATATTATAATATATTACAAATAACGAGTGTGGAATAATGATGGATCGGTGTGCGGAATTATCCTAGGCAATTGTTAACAAGATCGGTAGTCATTATTGCAATTTTATATGAGGGAGAGGCATAACCTAACATATTTTCTCTACTTCGATCATATGCACTTATGATTGGAACTCTAGTAAGCATCCGCAACTACTAAAGATCATTAAGGTAAAACCCAACCATAGCATTAAAGTATCAAGTCCCCTTCATCCCATACGCAACAACCCCCTTACTCGGGTTTAAGCTTCTGTCACTCTAGCAACCCACTATAAGCGAATCATGAATGTATTGCAACACCCTACAGCGGGAATCCTTCATGTGTGCACGGCACGGAAGGCAGCATAGGACAACACTAAAATAAAACATACAACTCAAACTCAAACTCAAACCAATCTAGATCATCAATCAACCCAAAAGACAAAAGAAATCTACTCAAAACATCATAGGATGGCAACACATCATTAGATCATAATATGTGGCACAAAGCACCATGTTCAAGTAGGGTATTACAGCGGGGTGCGGGAGAGTGGACCGCTTAAAAGAGATGAGGAAGGTGATGAAGATGGTGATGTTGATGAAGACGATCACCGCGGCGATGGTTCCCCCAGTGGCACTCCGGTGCCACCGAGAGAGAGGGAGAGGGTCTCCCCCTTGTGCTTCCTACTCCATGGCCTCCCCTCTGGATGGGGAGAGGTTCTCCCTCTGGTTCTTGGCCTCCATGGCGATGATGGCCCCCTCCGGCTTCCTCCTCCATGGCCTCCGGTGATGATGGCCCCCTCCGGCAGGGTGCCGGAGAGGGCCTAGATTGATTTTTCGTGGCTACAGAGGCTTGCGGCGGCGGAACTTCCGATCTAGGGTTCTTTTCGGAGGTTTGGGGATTTATAAGAATTTTTGGCGTCGGTCTCACATCAAGGGGGTGCTCGAGGGGCCCACAAGCCACAGGGGCGCGCCCTACCCCCCCCAGGGCGCGCCTTGATGGCTTGTGGCCACCTCGTCCACTGTAACACCCCCAATGGTTAGCCACAGTAATCCCATTTTGATAATGCCATGCCATCGTGATCAACAATGCTTAAACATCATTTGGATCCTATCTCTTTTCAAAATTCAAATTCAAATGGAAATTCAAACTAAAAGTGAAAATAAAACTTGTCCAAACCTAGAAACTAAAATGTGCATTAAATAGCAAATAATTTGGAGGCAATGATAAAATTGTAACCAACCTTATTGAAATTGGATAAGTGACTTAAACATCATCAAACAGTGACTGAAAATAATATTTAATAACCTATTAATTAATATAACATAAATATGAAATGATAAATACCCCAAACTAATTTTTGGTGATAGGGTATGTTGCACTGTGATTTATGGACCAGTTCATACATTTTACAAAATTCATTTTGGTGCCACACATTTTGCAAAACAGATACAAAAAAAAGAAACAAAAACAGAAAAGAAGAGAAGAAGAAAAAGCCCACTGTGGCTGGGCTCAAGTCACCCGCGCGGCCCAGCCCACTCCCCGCGCCTGTCCCCTCCTTCCTCCTCTGTTCACCGCCCTCGCTCGCTGTGGCCATGCCCGCGCGCCGCACCCCGTCCCCCCTGCTCGCCTGCTCGACAGCGAGCCCCGTGCCCGCCGTGGTGTGGATAAGAGCATCTCCGCGGACCCCTCTGACACACCCCAGGCCACTCTCTCCTCTTCCCTCGCTCTCTCCCACCCCGAACGAGCGCTGTCGTGGCCGCCCGTCGTCGCTGACGCAGCCACCTGCCCCCCCCTCGCCGAGCCGACATGCCCAGGAGGAGCAGCGTCCTCGTCCTCGTCGCCTGCAAGCTTCAGGTTGAGCCCCGCGCCTCGGCATCATCGCCGTCGCCCCGACTCCATCCACCCCGACCGCCGTCGCCATTAGAGTCGATCTACTCCACCTCGACCTCACCGGCTCCCCCGAGCCCCCTGCTTCTCTCCCTGTGAGCCTCCGGCCCTCCACGGCCTTTTTCCCCTCCTCCCCGTGCCCTCTATCGCCGGTTGCCGCTGGCGCCGCCGCTAGCCGCCGCTCGGCTGTCGCCGTTGTCGCCACTCCCGGCCACCTCAGTCCGAGCCACCGCCGTAGATGGATGCGCGGCATCGCCCGCGTCATGTAGGACCTCTCGGTCGACCAAATGGTCGCCGGAGATGGCCGCTAGGGCCTCGCCGCCGCCCCTGTAGTTCATCGCCGGCGGGCACACGCGTGCCCGTGCGCGTTAACCAGTGGGTTGACCCACTATAGTGTGGGCCCGCCCGTTTAGATTAGCCCTAACCCCTAATTAGTCTAACCATAGATACTGACTGACAGTTGGGCCCCACATAGTTAATTAGCCAAATGAAAATGATTTAGTTAAATTAATGAACTGACATGTGGGGCCCACTTTTACTATTCAATTGGATAAGGTCTGCTGACTGTGCCCTGCTGACTCAGCATAGGGCCCACACGTCAGCCACTACTGATTGGGCGGTTGACTTGGTCAACCTGGCCCACTGGTCAGCCACTGTGTGCACTCTGTGTACGCAGAGCTGGGTACCCGTAGCATTTTTCCAATTTAATTTAGAATTTAAATTAATTCAAGTAAATTCAGAAAATGTTTAAGTCTTTAGAAAATCATAGAAAATAATCCATAGCTTAGATCGAAAAACTTTGTACATGAAAGTTGCTCAGAACGACGAGGCGAATCCGAATACGCAGTCCGTTCGTCCATCACGCATCCCTAGCATAGCGAGCATGCAACCGTTCCCCTCTGGTCATCTGTCCGAAAATGCCAAACACCGGGGATACTTTCCCGGATGTTTTCCCCCTTCGCCGGTATCACATATCCCTGCGTTAGATCACCCCTGGCACCGCGTATTGCCTTGTTATATTCTGTGTTGCATATGTTTGCTGTGTATTTATCTGTTTCCTCCCCCTCTTCTCTCTCGGTAGATCCCGGTACCGACGTAATCCCCAAGACCGACGCAGCTCCGGAGATCGACTACGCCTCTGACGACCTTGCCTTTGCCGCCGAGCAACCAGGCAAGCACCCCCCTTTTGAGCATACCGATATCGCCTATTCTTTCTCTCTCATGCTTGCATTAGAATTGCTACTGCTACTGCTTTACCTATTCTGATGCATAGCCTTTTTATTGTAAACTGCTATTGAAACCTTACCTGCTTATCCTAAACTGTCTAGTATAGGCTGGGTAGAGACCTATCAGTGACCCCACTTATCCTGACTGCCCCACTGGATTATCCGAAGACCCGATCAACGGGATTGAAGAACCGACCCCGGCACCGCACATCATTCCCCCTTAGTTGTAACGACACTGCAGCGTTACTATCGAGTGCCGAGGGTGAGACCTCGTGTAGCACTACTAATGTTAACTCTGTAGAGTAGCTAACCGGTCGTGGTCATCGAGGGTGATTCCTCCTTCACCGCTTCCGATAACGACGCCGTCGTACAACACCTCAAGTGTGAACCCAGCGAGGGTGATTCCTCCGAGTTCACCTTGACGGATACATCGTGTAGGAATCCAACGAGGGTGACACCTCGGATTCCCTTGATGTTATGGACACACGGATACTTGGACTGTACTATTGTTACTTGGAAAGGCGGGTCGACCCTGAGGGGTACCCGCGTGTGGTGTGAAGACGGGTTGCCTGTATGGTGACCGAGTGATGAATACGAGGCGTGGCCGGGCATTCTTTGCCCTTGCCGCAAGCCCTCAAGACGGGGCGACGGGGTCACATCGATCGTGAGTCTCTGCTCGTTACCGCAACCCCAAGGTACTAACGGTTTGGATATTTGATTCGAGTGGGTCTCTGGCCCGATAGCACTAACCATCACGCGGGAATAAATATGGGTACTCTACATCGTGGTATCAGCCGAAAGCTTTGTCAGACGTCCAGTTCAGCATTATGGCCGGGTTGGATCGTGCCGTAGGCGCTGGTATCCACCCTGCTCGCAACGACCCGGAGTGCATAGGGCGACGGCCCAAGACCCCTGAGCGCCTAGGATGTAGACCGGCGGGGACCTCTCTGCTGAGCTCTAGGTAGGGCTGCGGGGTGTCGTTTGGCCGAGGTCGGGCATGTCCCGGAACAGTGTGTCCGGCCGAAGTTAAGCGAGCGTGGTGGGTAAGTTGGTGCACCCCTGCAGGGAAGAACTAATCTATGCATAGCCGGATCCTCGGTAACGGACACTCGAAGTTGTATCCCGATTGATACAATTAGAATTGGATACTATGGCTCTGGGATTGCTTCTCGTAGGGCGTCGAGAAGGGATCTCCGGACGAGGTTGATGACTGTATGGCTCTGGGATTGCTTTCTCGCAGGGAGTCGAGAAAGGATCTCTGGGTGAGGTTGAGAGTTAATGATACTACTACTTTATACGGTACTAATCTACACTCTTCTAATGCTGCAAGACCTCTAAAGATGCTAGTCTATGATAGGACTAGGCCTTCTCTCTATTCTGGCATTTCTGTAGCCCAGTCCACATATACAGCCTCCCTTTGATAATGCTGCATATGTAGTGTAGATCCTTGCTTGCTGAGTACTTCGGATGAGTACTCACGGTTGCTTTGCTTTCTTTTTCCCCCATATCCTTTTGATGCGACTAGATGACGGAGCCCCGAATACAGCTGCCCCCGCCGACGATCGCTACTACTACCCCGAGGGTGGATATTACTTCGAGCTTGCCGTCGACCAGGAGTAGGATCGGAGGGTCCCAGGCAGGAGGCCTGCGCCTTTCGATCGTAGTGTTTTCTTTTGCCCCGCCTTTTAAGGGCCTTTCGGTGCTTTCTTTTATATCTATTCTCAGATATCTGATGCTTCCGCTGACGCTTGTACGCAAGCTTGTGTATTCGAGCCCTCGAGGCCCCTGGCTTGTAACATAAAGCTTGTATGACTTTATTTATGTTTTAGAGTTGTGTTGTGATATCTTCCCGTGAGTCCTTAGGCTTGATCGTGTGCATTTGCGTGTATGATTGCACGATTGAGCCGGGGGCGTCACAAGTTGGTATCAGAGCCGACTGACTGTAGGAACCCCCCCTTTCCAACTCCTTGGTCGAAGTTGAGTCTAGTTGTCCAAAACTAATTTACTAACTTGGCTGTGTGGCTTACGGGCCCACGTCGCCAATGGGGTGGTATTAGGATCTTTTACTCCTCGACCTTTACTCTGGGACTCTGATCTCTCTTCTATTCGGGATAAATGATTTTACTAACGTCGACTCTAGGTTCTCGTAACTACTTCCTCTCGGAGAGCCCTTACTCCAGATAATTACTTGGTGCACCAGAAGATTCCGAAGTTACTCTCCGATGTTCTTTCGAGAACTTGTGCTCATCGGATTTTCAATTCCCTACCATCGAGACATCCCTATGGATAGCTACTTATACTTGCCATCCATACCTTCATTCTCGATAACTCTTGTTAGTACAAGATACCCTGAACTACTTCCCGCTACTCCGAGAATCCTTTGTGATTACTGCCTTGCAGCTCTTTCTGCATGATTACACCTACGAATAATTCCTCACACTTATTGAGGATTTGTTCATTCCTAGTTGTTCTTGTGTTACACAAAATTCTTCGAAATACTATTCGATTTTCGGAAGATCCTCAGCAGTTTATTGCTCCTGAATTCCTTGCCTTCCTGCATTATGGTAAAATCCATATTTCTAGTAATCTCCGTTGACATCCTCTGTCACTATCATTTCGAGTCCCTTGATTCAATATATTGAGAATGCTCGCAATCCTCAATCAGATCCTAGAATTCATCCTTCCGGCTCAGACGTCATTTTTAACATGAGCTGGATCTCGATCAATCAAATAGCCATCGATTGTACCCCTGAGCCTACTCTACTTATCCATCCTTAATCAGGGCGTTTGCTTCTGATCCCTTGATTTGGAAATCATAAATCCTTTGCAATTGAGCTTTGAATTAGTCATTTGATTCTATAATCCAGTGCCTTTGCTTTGTTTCGTCCTCTGATTGTGTGCCGATGCCCACATCAACCCCGATATGGACCTTCAGATCCTTTGTTGAATTATCATTTGACAGTGTCCTTTGTATGCAAAAACCTCAAGTTCTTCTCTGATACATAATGCCATTGGTAAATCCTATTGTCTGATTTGTCCAACCATGCTTTGCTTTCGAGCTGGTGATAATTACTCTCGAAGCTTGTGGTATATATTTCTAAGATGCCCCGATGGGTTGAACCTATGCCTTCCTTAACCTGTGTGAACCCGAAAGTTTTCCAAGGTTCATACTCCTCTGGTTATTCACTATGTAGGTCTTCGCACTCAAATCATTTTTAATAGAGCAGCGTATGAAAGGTTATGCATTGTAGAAGTGGGAGTCGACCTTCAACTTTGTGTTCATGCCCATGGACACGAGGTATATCTAGTCATTAAAGCTTCTCTTAAATTAATTATTCCCTTGGTATAAGTTCATCTTATATCTGGGATCTGGCCTTTTGCAATCGTGGTTCCGACCATGTCCTCCTTTTAATTACCATTTCTCGTGTAAGATAAGCACTTGCCTTCTGTAGAGCAATACCCCAGTCCAACCTCTGCTTTGATCTGTCGTCGAGTAATACCCCCTGGTATCTCGAGATTATCACGGAACTACATAACTCCTTATGAGTTCTTCATCTACTATTATTTCTCACCGATTCCAATTTTTCCCCGGGTTCTGAGTTGTTAGACACTCAAGGACACCGATAACGGAATCGAGCCCGCATTGCGATTCGACAAGTATTTGAAATCTTCATTGCTTACAAGTTTAATACTCCATAATGTTAATCCTATCCTGAACGGCTACATCATTATCGTGCTTTGGATATCTCATATCTTTTAGCCCTTGTTTGTCCTTGAAAATGATTTTCAGATTCCATGAATATCACATAACTATCCAAACTTTTGAAGTTCGGGTCTCATGGAAGCAAACATATTGCACTTGACTGAAATGGAATTCTAGCTTTTGGATCGAAGGACGAGAGTCTCATCATCCATAGCATTGTGGGAGAATACCGAAAGCATGCGATAGGACAAAGTCCTTCTCGGCACTCTTGAGGACAATCCTCACATTACGTTACCAATCGTAAAGTTTTAACCAGATATTTAACAGCTATTCAATTTTAATAGGGAAGGTGGAAACGCGAGCCATTATTCTACAACTATTATGCAAAACACACTTTGACAGTGTTCATAATTAATTGCACCAAGAATTAAACAAGTTAATTCTACATTGCGCTCCCACTCAAATCAATATCTCTCATAATTGATTGTGAGCGATTCAAGATCCATATTACAATTCAACGCCAAGGATGTATCCATCTCAAGTGACGAGAATTGCAATCGGTAGGCCAACTTGCCAATCACATCTCTATGTGACTCTTGTTCATCTTTCGATGGGTGTGTTCCGAGCTCAGGATGCTCCTCCAGAACGTCAAGACAACCAAGTGATCTCGCTGCGAGGTCTCAACTCACCCGCCTCACACTTCCCTAATCGTTCGCACCCATGTGTCCATGTGATGCCCCGAAAAGTTAGGTGCCATGACGGTGCTACACTTGGGAGAACACTAACTACTTGATATTTTTGTGAGAGATCACCCTAATAAAAGCGACTACCGCGCAATCAAGAAGGGTGCATCATAAGGGATAAACATCTCAGGCAATTCATAATAGCATGATATGGTATAGCCCTTTCTGACGAAGAAGTCTTGTATTTCTTCGTCTTCGGCATTCGCGTTGGTGTTCACCTTCGCGAAGATTGCCACCAACTTGTCGATGCACCAGATAATATTGCTATCTCTATAGCTAATAAAATAAGTGCATTACATAAGGTTGACACGTAGGTCATTAAAGTGCAATCATATGGCTCCAGCCATCATGCCGAATCATGACACGCATGTCATGTTAATTAATTTACATCATATAGTCATCTCATACATAATCAAATTATTATGAGCACTGCTATACCACATCATATGCACATGCAAACCCTCCTGCAAAACCAAGTTAGACGCCTCTAATCGGTTCATGCAAAAACTTGTTTTTCGTGGCTTCTAAGGTTTCGAATCAAACCGAAGCTACCAACGTCCATCATCAAGTATGATAATTCAAGTCGCTAGATTAACTTCGCGGGGTGTTTGAAACACCAGATAATAAAATCTCGAGCCCCATACTAAACTTCGTCATACGCATGACCCCCGTGCAGATCATATCTGCATTGCCCTTTTGTCTGCGAAATTTCATCTTTCTTTTTAACTACGATGGAATTCAATGAACTGTTAGCACTTCGTTGATCAATCAGGATCGCGGATTGCCAGAACATTGAAACTCCACCATGCTGTTATCAAGATCAGAAATATGCAAATTCCAGGGAAGCAACAAGAATATCGGGTACCAGATTTCATCTGCTACCCGCACAAATAATTTTCAGTAATAGAACTCATCTACTACCTAATTATATTGTGCAACACCCATACATCTCCATGTATTCTAGATCGCAACTTGCATCTATGCATAGCACGGCTCATGATGCCACTGTAGGGGAACGCAGTAGAAAACAAAATTTTTCCAACCTACGCACCAGCCCAGGACCACTATGGAGACTGCATACAAGGTTTGATCATTTTTGGTACCGACTCATAGCGCAGCGGAAGTAGAGTCGATGCCGATCGTCGGTGCAGATCCCCGCAGCTGGATTTACAACCTCCCAACCGCGAGGATGTATACCCTCATCCGCCACCCGGACAGCCCTCCGGGAGGCGGTCGGACAGTCCCCCGGACGGTGTCGCGGACAGCCCTTCGGGAGGACTCACAGAACTCGGACCGTCACTTGGACAGCCCTTCGGGAGGCACTCTCAAAACAGCCCCTCGGGCAAAAGGAGGAAACTACGACCTCTCTATGGGGTTGCACACATACGGTGTCATCTATCCGGCTGGGCTTCGCCGTCCAGAACTAGTTCCCACCGGAACCCAGACAGCCTTTCGGCACTACGAAACTATTTCGTGGGAGGGAGAGAAGAAAGGCAGATCATGCATGCCATGTGTGAGAGAGTTGGAGTGGAGTTGGAGGGCACCTCTCCTCCTCCTTATATAGTGGTGGAAGGGGTGGAGGGGGCTGAAATTTCAGCCCACTAAACATGGGGAAAACATGTTCCCACAAAACAAGGAGAACATGTTCCCACCAAACAAGGGAAAAACATGTTCCCTTGTCCATGGTGTTCCCCCATGGGGCCCCACCTTCCTCCCAACACTCTCCACCATTTGTGGGGGCTGCCCCCCACCATGGGGGGCCCCCCAACATCTTTGTTCAGCCACAAGGGGCTGCCCCCTCAAGGGGGGCGCCCCCAAAACATCCCCCACGTATCATGGGATCTTGTCCCCTCACGCTGGGACAAGATGTTTTCCGCGACTATTACTTCTGAAAAATTCCGGAAGGTCCCAGAACATTTCCGACACCCTCTAAAATTATCTGGACATGCTCTGGAACATTTCCAGTATGGTGGTTTAATTTAAAACCATCTTTGTTTACCCGGTAAACAACTCCGGCAGCTCCGAAACTTTTTTTCGGTTTTATCTCCGAAAAAATTCCAGAAATTACCAGACCAATCTGGCAACCTCCAAAACATTCCCGGTGCTTGCCAAAACCTTTTTGGATCAATGGTTTTATCCGAAACAACTTTTCGGTTTTACCGAAACTTTTTCGGTGTTCTCTCCGGAACTTTTCCGTTGTCTCCGAAACTTTTCCAGCGACTATCTCTCGAACTCCTTGTCTAGTATTCAGCAGATAGATGACCCTTAAGCGTGTGACCCTATAGGTTTGGTGAAGTATAGACATGACCGGAACTCTTTTCGATCAGTGATCAACATCGGAGCCGTGGACACCCATATTGACCCCTATAGCCACACGAATAAATATTCGAGTGAACCTCCAGTTGCCGTGTGCTATTCCTGTTGCTTCGCGATATGTGACAAATACCCGAGGTGAGACATGTTGGCATTCCCATGGATCAACAACTTGTCCACTATGCCAGTTACCTCGTTACCGGTATTGTTCTCTTTTCTCGTTACCGTGTTTCGGCATCCCTGTGATCAAATCACCCTGTGTCTGGCCAGACGATGATGGATACCATAACACCGAGAGGGCCCAGAGATATCTCTCCATCGCCGGAGGAGCAAATCCCAATCTTGAGCTATCAAGTTACTTGACATACTTTTCCATGAACCCATAAGCCGCCGTAATAGCCACCCATTTACGGATGACGTTTAACAAACCCCAAAGTTCATGAAGCAAGCATGAAGAAACTCGATACTCTCATGGTCTAAGGAATCATGCAAACGTTAACCATCTCTGTGTTATTAACCATTTAACTTGTGACGAATGTATCTCATAGCATAACATCAATTCGGGTGGATTCAACACAAATGTTCTGCTAACATTGTGCCCTCAAAATTGTTGGCATAGACATGCCCATGATTGGGAAAACATAATCATCATGCAACACTTTAGCTAGTCTTAGAGGCATGACTAGGAATACATTTTACCGTTTATTATTCCACACGTGCACATGGGTTTTCCCCAGAGCCTTTATGGATATACGGGCTCGGGAACCACAACAGTTATAGCATGGAACATAAACATAATAATGAGCATGGAGATAAATAATAACATTTATTATTGCCTCTAGGGCATATCTCCTACAGACTCCCACTTGCACTAGAGTTAATAATCTAGTTAATGCTAATGCACTTCACACCTGTGGCACACCGGTGTAAATATGCTTCACTTGTGGTATAGCCTGATGTCCAACGGATCTGACAACTTCAGCTCCGTGTGTATCTTTGCATATCCTCGCGTTTTCACGCTTTCACAAAATTCATATTTTGTGTGGACTTGGCTTTGTATGTATGTGAATCACAGGTCGAACCTGGATTCCTCAGACTGAGTTATGAAGCAACTACCTGCAGTAGTGTCCCATTGACAAAAGCCATCTTGGAACCATACTAAGTTCATGAATGAACTATATGATTCAACATCTTCTTTGTCGTTTTTAAAAGCGGCAACATACTTCGCCTCTGTTATAGAATTCGCCACAGTAACTTGTTTGGAACATTTTCCAACTAACTGTGCCACCATATTGTGTATTACACAAAACCCTTAACTTAAATCAAAAATCGCATGGAGCATTGATGAAGACTGTATCGATGTAATTACTTACAACGAGCACTTCATAATCTCTGCTTGCGAGAAAACATGTCATCAGTACTACTCTAGTACTCAATGACATCTTTCACTGTTGTCCCATGATCAATACTTTTGATCACTTTGGTATCTATACTCGCAACAATTTTGGAGTATTGGACATATCTGGTTGTTTTTACATACCATGGAATACATGATTAATCCAAACACGAAGGTGTGTGGAATCTCCATCATGTATTTTGCTCATCAGTGTTTTTGGGACATCGAGTCTTGCAAAAACTCTTTCCATGTGACTTCGGCAAGAAACACTCCTTGGCATTTTAAATGCTAAAAGGTTTTAGCATCTTGTCAATATGTATTCATTGCTTAGCCCCATTAGGTAAATCTATCTCCATAGATCATCATGCCTAATATTGAGGCTATTTAGCCTAAGTACTTCATCGAAAACTATTTTCAAATGAAGTCCTAATTCGTGTCAAGAAATTTATTTCCAATTTAACAATGTGTCAAGCACACAAGGTTAATAGAAATATTATTATGCTCCCACTTACTTTCTTGATCACAAGCATCTTCGTTGCCCATTCATGAAGTCAAAATCCTTTTTGACCATTTCATCAAAACACGAAGATTCCAACTCCATTTTGCTCTCTTCTGTCCATCGCTGGAACTTTGAAGTTTGCACACTCACTAGCATCCTCTGGAATGACAAAATACCTTGGACTGTAACACATGCAAGTCCTTGGTTTCATTTCCATCATATGGAAATCCTATTGTCATCCATGTTTCACATCTCATGACTGAAATATGTATTAATTGCTAGTTCAACCCGAACCGACTTTAAGCATCGCTACGGTGAAACAACCTCATCGTAGTCAACTCCTTGAACTTGTTATTACAACAAGTCGAGCTTTATGGATTAAACATTTTTATCCGTATCAGTTTTAGTTCCATAAATATTCGTCAGACTCTAAGTCTTCTGAAAGGTGTATCAAGATTTTAATCTTGAATTACTCATATGGAAACTATCTCGGATTATATTGGCATTTAGCCAATTCCGGAGTCAGGGCCCATCAACGCTTCCTTGTGTGTTGTAGGTATACTGTTATCTAACAACAATATCTCGTTTGCGCACTTGAGAGGTTTGCACGAGCCTTGCCTACGTGGTTCAGCTGCAAGTTCGACCAAAGTCCATACATTTTATTGTAGAGACTTCTGTATCAGTCACAGTAGGAAACTCCAGAATCACTTCCAAGGTTCCTTTCCTTTGATCTGATGACGGAGATATTGGTTATCTCGTCGAGTTGCACTGTTCTCCCACTCACCTTTTTGAGAACCATTTTCTTCAAAAAGCATACCGTTCTTTGGGGCAAACCTATTTGCCTCGGTATAGTGAGGGAGGAATACCCAACATTTTGGGATAACCTACAAAGTAGCACTTGTCTGATTTGGAATAGGTTTGTAACTTTTTACACAAGCCCCATATTCCAAATGTTTAAGAAAAGATATAACATGGTTGGGTGTACCATACCATGGCGTCATTTCAACAGACCCGATCGAGCTCTTTTTAGTGTAAAAGCCGTAGTCTCTAAAGCATCACTCTTTAAAAGGGGTAATGGAAAATTTATTTATGTCATCTTTGATCTTACCATGTCATAAATGGTTCGATTACATCTTCACGGACTTTCCACTTGCAGTGGTGTTCCGGGAGGTGCAAGTTATGAAACCCCTTTCACAACTCATCAGACATTCGCTAAACTTGTAACTCAAATATTCCTTTCTGCAATCTAATTGTAGAAACATAATTTTCTTGTTACAATAACTTCTACATCATTCTTGAAAACCTTTTGAATGAATTCAAAAGATCTAGACTTACGTCTCATCAAGTAAATATCCATATATCTACTTGAGTCATTTCTGAAGATAGATAAATCCACTACTAACAACATTTATCGGACTACACACATCAAATGTATGATCACCAATAAGTTTGTTGTCCATTCCTTATGGCCTGTGAATGGTATTTCAGTCACTTCACTTTTCGAAGAAAAGTTGCAAGTGTCAGATGATTCAAAATCCATCATAATGGAATTTTCCATGCTGGTTTCTCCAATGTGACCAAATGCAGTGCCACACATGTGTGGTATTCTTTTAGTCTTGTGACATTTAGCGTCAGTGTCATGGATGTATCATATTACTATCAATATTCATAACATACATCCCATCTCTAATGGAAGCATGGCCCTTCATGTTATTCATAATACTGAACAACAATTATTGTTTTTATGAACAAATCTTTTGCAACAAACATTGTGCAATGGGCTAGAGTGTATGAAACTCTAAAATGAATTATTAAAGTAAACCCAGAGGTAATGTATTATTATCAATATTCATAACATACATCTCATTCATAATGAAAGTATGGCCCTTATGATATTCATAACTCCGAACATCAAAAGTTCTCTTATGAACAACCTTCTTGCAAGATACCTTATGCAATGGGCTAGAGTTTGTAAAACTCTAAATGAACTATGAAAATAAATACAGACGGTAATACATCGATGGAAGGTATAGTAACATTTACTATGTTCCATGTGTGTATCTCAACCTCATTCCTGGCTAGTCTTCAGGCCATAGTAGTTCTTACATCGAGTTGCAACATAATGCAATCGAGCGGGTATCTTTGTGATTAACTTACAATACCCAAGAATTAGTGATTATCATGTTTAACCATAATTCCCAAGAACTATATCTTTGACTAGCCTTCTATACATCAAAAACTTGTATGACATTCATACATGAGTTGGATATTCCAGTCTTCTTTCTTTTTGCCTTTATACTTCTAACAATTTAACTTTTAGTATCTCTCCTACTCTCAGAAGAAGCACCCAACTTAAGAGTGGCGTTAGTCCTGGACTTCCTAGGCGTGAAAGTTTCACTAACACCCTTCGGACACTTCCTTTCTCTTTAAGTTGTTGTTTTATTCACCTTTAATCATATGACAGGCGTTCTTCTGGATCCCTCTCTTATCAGTCTAATGCATAGTAAACTCCTTTACTAATAGTTTGCACACAAACATTGCTTTGGATATCTCATATCTTTTAGCCCTTGTTTGTCCCTGAAAACGATTTTCAGATTCCATGAATATCACATAACTATCCAAACTTTCGAAGTTCGGGTCTCATGGAAGCAAACATATTGCACTTGACTGAAACGGAATTCTAGCTTTTGGATCGAAGGACGAGAGTCTCATCATCCATAGCATTGTGGGAGAATACCGAAAGCATGCGATAGGACAAAGTCCTTCTCGGCACTCTTGAGGACAATCCTCACATTACGTTACCAACCGTAAAGTTTTAACCAGATATTTAACAGCTATTCAATTTTAATAGGGAAGGTGGAAACACGAGCCATTATTCTACTACTATTATGCAAAACACACTTTGACAGTGTTCATAATTAATTGCACCGAGAATTAAACAAGTTAATTCTACAGTGCACTCCCACTCAAATCAATATCTCTCTTAATTGATTGTGAGAGATTCAAGATCCATATTACAATTCAACGCCAAGGATGTATCCATCTCAAGTGATGAGAATTGCAATCGGTAGGCCAACTTGCCAATCACATCTCTATGTGACTCTTGTTCATCTTTTGATGGGCGTGTTCCGAGCTCAGGACGCTCCTCCAGAACATCAAGACAACCAAGTGATCTCGCTGTGAGGTCTCAACTCACCCGCCTCACACTTCCCTAATCGTTCGCACCCATGTGTCCATGTGATGCCCCGAAAAGTTAGGTGCTGTGACGGTGCTACACTTGGGAGAACACTAACTACTTGATATTTTTGTGAGAGATCACCCTAATAAAAGCGACTACCGCGCAATCAAGAAGGGTGCATCATAAGGGATAAACATCTCAGGCAATTCATAATAGCATGATATGGTATAGCCCTTTCTGACGAAGAAGTCTTGTATTTCTTCGTCTTCGGCATTCGCGTTGGTGTTCATCTTCGCGAAGATTGCCACCACCTTGTCGATGCATCAGATAATATTGCTATCTCTATAGCTAATAAAATAAGTGCATTACATAAGGTTGACATGTAGGTCATTAAAGTGCAATCATATGGCTCCAGCCATCATGCCGAATCATGACACGCAGGTCATGTTAATTAATTTACATCATATAGTCATCTCATACATAATAAAATTATTATGAGCACTGCTATACCACATCATATGCACATGCAAACCCTCCTGCAAAACCAAGTTAGACGCCTCTAATCGGTTCATGCAAAAACTTGTTTTTCGTGGCTTCTAAGGTTTCGAAACAAACCAAAGCTACCAACATCCATCATCAAGTATGATAATTCAAGTCGCTAGATTAACTTCGCTGGGTGTATGAAACACGAGATAATAAAATCTCGAGCCCCATACTGAACTTCGTCATACGCATGACCCCCGTGCAGATCATATCTGCATTGCCCTTTTGTCTGTGAAATTTCATCTTTCTTTTTAACTACGATGGAATTCAATGAACTGTTAGCACTTCGTTAATCAATCAGGATCGCGGATTGCCAGAACATTGAAACTCCACCATGCTGTTATCAAGATCAGAAATATGCAAATTCCAGGGAAGCAACAAGAATATCGGGTACCAGATTTCATCTGCTACCCGCACAAATAATTTTCAGTAATAGAACTCATCTACTACCTAATTATATTGTGCAACACCCATACATCTCCATGTATTCTATATCGCAACCTGCATCTACGCATAGCACGGCTCATGATGCCACTATAGGGGAACGCAGCAGAAAACAAAAATTTTCCGACCTACGCACCAGCCCAGGACCACTATGGAGACTGCATACAAGGTTTGATAATTTTCGTTACCGACTCGTAGCGCAGCGGAAGTAGAGTCGATGACGATCGTCGGTGCAGATCCCCGCAGCTAGGATTTACAACCTCCCAACCGTGAGGATGTATACCCTCATCCGCCACCCGGACAGCCCTCCGGGAGGGGGTCGGACAGTCCCCCGGACGGTGTCGCGGACAGCCCTTCGGGAGGACTCACAGAACTCGGACCGTCACTTGGACAGCCCTTCGGGAGGCACTCTCCAAACAGCCCCTCGGGCCAAAGGAGGAAACTACGACCTCTCTACGGGGTTGCACACATACGGTGTCATCTATCCGGCTGGGCTTCGCCGTCCAGAACTAGTTCCCACCGGAACCCAGACAGCCTTTCGGCACTACGAAACTATTTCGTGGGAGGGAGAGAAGAAAGGCAGATCATGCATGCCATGTGTGAGAGAGTTGGAGTGGAGTTGGAGGGCACCTCTCCTCCTCCTTATATAGTGGTGGAAGGGGTGGAGGGGGCAGAAATTTCAGCCCACTAAACATGGGGAAAACATGTTCCCACAAAACAAGGAGAACATGTTCCCACGAAACAAGGGAAAAACATGTTCCCTTGTCCATGGTGTTCCCCCATGGGGCCCCACCTTCCTCCCAACACTCTCCACCATTTGTGGGGCTGCCCCCCAACATGGGGGGCCCCCCCAAAATCTTTGTCCAGCCACAAGGGGCTGCCCCCTCAAGGGGGGCGCCCCCAAAACAGCCCCCACGTATCGTGGGATCTTGTCCCCTCATGCTGGGACAAGATGTTTTCCGCGACTATTACTTCTGAAAAATTCTGGAAGGTCTCAGAACATTTCCGACACCCTCTAAAATTATCTGGACACGCTCTGGAACATTTCCAGTATGGTGGTTTAATTTAAAACCATCTTTGTTTACCCGGTAAACAACTCCGGCATCTCCGAAACTTTTTTTCGGTTTTATCTCCGAAAAAATTCCAGAAATTACCAGACCAATCTGGCAACCTCCAAAACATTCCCGGTGCTTGCCGAAACCTTTTTGGATCAATGGTTTTATCCGAAACAACTTTTCAGTTTTACCGAAACTTTTTCGGTGTTCTCTCCGGAACTTTTCCGTTGTCTCCGAAACTTTTCCAGCGACTATCTCTCGGACTCCTTGTCTAGTATTCAGCAGATAGATGACCCTTAAGCGTGTGACCCTATAGGTTCGGTGAAGTATAGACATGACCGGAACTCTTTTCGATCAATGATCAACATTGGAGCCGTGGACACCCATATTGACCCCTATACCCACACGAATAAATATTCGAGTGAACCTCCAGTTGCCGTGTGCTATTCCTGTTGCTTCGCGATATGTGACAAATACCCGAGGTGAGACATGTTGGCATTCCCGTGGATCAACAACTTGTCCACTATGCCAGTTACCTCGTTACCGGTATTGTTCTCTTTTCTCGTTACCGTGTTCAGGCATCCCTGTGATAAAATCACCCTGTGTCTGGCCAGACGATGATGGATACCATAACACCGAGAGGGCCCAGAGATATCTCTCCATCGCCGGAGGAGCAAATCCCAATCTTGAGCTATCAAGTTACTTGACATACTTTTCCATGAACCCGTAAGCCGCTGTAATAGCCACCCATTTACGGATGATGTTTAACAAACCCCAAAGTTCATGAAGCAAGCATGAAGAAACTCGATACTCTCATGGTCTAAGGAATCATGCAAACGTTAACCATCTCTGTGTTATTAACCATTTAACTTGTGACGAATGTATCTCATAGCATAACATCAATTCGGGTCGATTCAACACAAATGTTCTGCTAACATTGTGCCCTCAAAATTGCTGGCATAGACATGCCCATGATTGGGAAAACATAATCATCATGCAACACTTGAGCTAGTCTTAGAGGCATGACTAGGAATACATTTTACCGTTTATTATTCCACACGTGCACATGGGTTTTCCCCAGAGCCTTTATGGATATACGGGCTCGGGAACCACAGCAGTTATAGCATGGAACATAAACATAATAATGAGCATGGAGATAAATAATAACATTTATTATTGCATCTAGGGCATATCTCCTACACATAACCCACAGTTCCACAGGATCGAAACCTGACTCTCCTGTACATCCCTGTTTTCCAAAATGGTTTCTCGTGCTTGGCTTTGTAAGTACATCACGAGCCACCCACCTAGTGATCTATTCTGGTATCATACGAAATGCTTATTCCCATTGCTCTGAACCCCCTTTACCCTCTGTTTCAGGCAACGAACGATTGCCTATTTGGTTGAAGCTTCTTATTGCACCTCCGTACCTTGCTCTCGGTGACCTTCTTGAATTTCAACTCGAGAGATGCCCCTATGCGACGTCACTAAGATCGCCCCTAGGTACCTATCTTGTGTTGGGCTCCGTCCTTCCCGAGTCTTTCCCCCTTACTCCACCTCTTAATTCTCGGGACGAGAATTCTTATTAGTGGAGGAGATTTGTAACACCCCCAGTGGTTAGCCACAGTAATCCCATTTTGATAATGCCATGTCATCGTGATCAACAGTGCTTAAACATCATTTGGATCCTATCTCTTTTCAAAATTCAAATTCAAATGGAAATTCAAACTAAAAGTGAAAATAAAAGTTGTCCAAACCCAGAAACTAAAATGTGCATTAAATAGCAAATAACTTGGAGGCAATGATAAAATTGTAACCAACCTTATAGAAATTGGATAAGTGACTTAAACATCATCAAACAGTGGTTGAAAATAATATTTAATAACCTATTAATTAATATAATATAAATATGAAATGATAAATACCCCAAACTAATTTTTGGTGACAGGGTATGTTGCACTGTGATTTATGGACCAGTTCATACATTTTACAAAATTCATTTGGGTGCCACACATTTTGCAAAACAGATACAAAAAAAAGAAACAGAAACAGAAAAGAAGAGAAAAAGAAAAAGCCCACTATGGCTGGGCTCAAGTCACCCGCGCGGCCCAGCCCACTCCCCGCGCCTGTCCCCTCCTTCCTCCTCTGTTCACCGCCCTCGCTCGCTGTCGCCATGCCCGCGCGCCGCACCCCGTCCCCCCTGCTCGCCTACTCGACAGCGAGCCCCGTGCCCGCAGTGGTGGGGATAAGAGCATCTCCGCGGACCCCTCTGACACACCCCAGGCCACTCTCTCCTCTTCCCTCGCTCCCTCCCACCCCGACCGAGCGCTGCCGTGGCCGCCCATCGTCGCTGACGCAGCCACCTTCCCCCCCTCGCCTAGCCGACATGCCCAGGAGGAGCAGCGTCCTCGTCCTCGTCGCCTGCAAGCTTCAGGTTGAGCCCCGCGCCTCGGCATCATCGCCGTCGCCCCTGCTCCATCCACCCCGGTCGCCATCGCCATTAGAGTCGATCTACTCCACCTCGACCTCACCGGCTCCCCCGAGCCCCCTGCTGCCCTCCCTATAAGCCTCCGGCCCTCCTCGGCCTTTTCCCCTCCTCTCCATGCCCTCTATCGCCGGTTGCCGCTGGCGCCGCCGCTAGCCGCCGCTCGGCTGTCGCCGTTGTCGCCACTCCCGGCCACCTCAGTCTGAGCCACCGCCATAGATGGATGCGCGGCATCGCCCGCGTCACGTAGGACCTCTCGGTCGACCAAATGGTCACCGGAGATGGCCGCTAGGGCCTCGCCGCCGCCCCTGTAGTTCGTCGCCGGCGGGCACACGTGTGCCTGCGCGCGTTAACCAGTGGGTTGACCCACTGTAGTGTGGGCCCGCCCGTTTAGATTAGCCCTAATCCCTAATTAGTCTAACCCTAGATACTGACTGACAGTTGGGCCCCACGTAGTTAATTAGCCAAATGAAAATGATTTAGTTAAATTAATGAACTGAAATGTGGGGCCCACTTTTACTATTCAAATGGAAAAGGTCTGCTGACTGTGCCCTGTTGACTCAGCATAGGGCCCACACGTCAGCCACTGCTGACTGGGCGGTTGACTTGGTCAACCTGGCCCACTGGTCAGCCACTTTGTGCACTCTGTGTACGCAGAGCTGGGTACCCGTAGCATTTTTCCAATTTAATTTCGAATTTAAATTAATTCCAGTAAATTCAAAAAATGTTTAAATCTTTAGAAAATCATAGAAAATAATCCGTAGCTCAGATCGAAAAACTTTGTACATGAAAGTTGCTCAGAACGACGAGGCGAATCCGAATAAGCAGTCCGTTCGTCCGTCACGCATCCCTAGCATAGCGAACATGCAACCGTTCCCCTCCGGTCATCTGTCCGAAAATGCCAAACACCGGGGATACTTTCCCGGATGTTTTCCCCCTTCGTCGGTATCACATATCCCTGCGTTAGATCACCCCTGGCACCGCGTATTGCCTTGTTATATTCTGTGTTGCATATGTTTGCTGTGTATTTATCTGTTTCCTCCCCCTCTTCTCTCTCGGTAGATCCCGGTACCGACGTAATCCCCAAGACCGACGCAGCTCCGGAGATCGACTACGCCTCTGACAACCTTGCCTTTGCCGCCGAGCAACCAGGCAAGCACCCCCCTTTTGAGCATACCGATATCGCCTATTCTTTCTCTCTCATGCTTGCATTAGAATTGCTGCTGCTACTGCTTTACCTATTCTGATGCATAGCCTGTTTATTGTAAACTGCTATTGAAACCTTACCTGCTTATCCTAAATTGTCTAGTATAGGCTGGGTAGAGACCTATCAGTGACCCCACTTATCCCGACTGCCCCGCTGGATTATCCAAAGACCCGATCAACGGGATTGAAGAACTGACCCCGGCACCGCACATCACCCCCCCTTAGTTGTAACGACACTGCAGTGTTACTATCAAGTGCCGAGGGTGAGACCTCGTGTAGCACTACTGATGTTAACTCTGTAGAGTAGCTAACCGGTCGTGGTCATCGATGGTGATTCCTCCTTCACCGCTTCCGATAACGACGCCGTCGTACAACACCTCAAGTGTGAACCCACCGAGGGTGATTCCTCCGAGTTCACCTTGACGGATACATCGTGTAGGAATCCAACAAGGGTGACACCTCGGATTTCCTTGATGTTATGGACACACGGATACTTGGACTATACTATTGTTACTTGGAAAGGCGGGTCGACCTTGAGGGGTACCCGCGTGTGGTGTGAAGACGGGTTGCCTGTATGGTGACCGAGTGATGAATACGAGGCGTGGCCAGGCATTCTTGGCCCTTGCCGCAAGCCCTCGAGACAGGGCGACGGGGTCACATCGATCATGAGTCTCTGCTCGTTACCGCAACCCCAAGGTACTAACGGTTTGGATATTTGATTCGAGTGGGCCTCTGGCCCGATAGCACTAACCATCACGCTGGAATAAATATGGGTACTCTGCATCGTGGTTTCAGTTGAAAGCTTTGTCAGACGTCCAGTTCAGCATTGTGGCCGGGTTGGATCGTGCCGTTGGCGCTGGTATCCACCCTGCTCGCAACGACCCGGAGTGCACAGGGCGACGACCCAAGACCCCTGAGCGCTTAGGATATAGACCGGCGGGGACCTCTCTGCTGAGCTCTAGGTAGGGCTGCGGGGTGTCGTTTGGCCGAGGTCGGGCATGTCCCAGAATAGTGTGTTCGGCCAGAGTTAAGCGAGCGTGGTGGGTAAGTTGGTGCACCCCTGCAGGGAAGAACTAATCTATGCATAGCCGGATCCTCGGTAACGGCAACTCGGGGTTGTATCCCAATTGATACAATTAGAATTGGATAATATGGCTCTGGGATTGCTTCTCGCAGGGCGTCGAGAAGGGATCTCCAGACGAGGTTGATGACTGTATGGCTCTGGGATTGCTTTCTCGCAGGGAGTCGAGAAAGGATCTCTGGGTGAGGTTGAGACTTAATGATACTACTACTTTATACGGTACTAATCTATACTCTTCTAATGCTGCAAGACCTCTGAAGATGCTAGTCTACGATAGGACTAGGCCTTCTCTCTATTCTGGCATTTCTGCAGCCCAGTCCACATATACAGCCTCCCTTTGATAATGCTGCATATGTAGTGTAGATCCTTGCTGGCTGAGTACTTCGGATGAGTACTCACGGTTGCTTTGCTTTCTTTTTCCCCCATATCCTTTTGATGCGACCAGATGACGGAGCCCCGGATACAGCTGCCCCCGCCGACGATCGCTACTACTACCCCGAGGGTGGATATTACTTCGAGCTTGCCATCGACCAGGAGTAGGATCGGAGGGTCCCAGGCAGGAGGCCTGCGCCTTTCGATCGTAGTGTTTTCTTTTGCCCCGCCTTTTAAGGGCCTTTCTGTGCTTTCTTTTATATCTGTACTCAGATATCTGATCCTTCCGCTGATGCTTGTACGCAAGCTTGTGTATTCGAGCCCTCGAGGCCCCTGGCTTGTAACATAAAGCTTGTATGACTTTATTTATGTTTTAGAGTTGTGTTGTGATATCTTCCCGTGAGTCCTTAGGCTTGATCATGTGCATTTGCGTGTATGATTAGTGCACGATTGAGCCAGGGGCATCACATCCACTTCCTGGCCCAGCTCCAGTGCTTCGGAGGTCTCTTTTGGTCGATAAAAAATCACTGTAAATTTTCAGCCCATTCCGAGAACTTTTATTTCTGCACAAAAAACGACACCATGGTAGTTCTGCTGAAAACAACGTCAGTCCGGGTTAGTTCTAATCAAATCATACCAAAACCATATAAAATTATTGTAAACATGGCATGAATACTTCATAAATTATAGATACGTTGGAGACGTATCAGCATCCGCAAGCTTAATTCCTGCTCGTCCTCGATTAGGTAAATGATAAAAATATAATTTATGAAGTGTGAATGCTAGCATAGTGCATAAGTTTGATCAATGATAATTTCAATCACTTTTTCTAGCATCATTCTATATCATAAACAATAGCTCATCTTATAAAACTTATCATGATCAAGTAACAAGCTATTCACATGTTAAAGCATAGACCATAAAGTTTCTTGAAAACTAACAAACTATGTTTTCAGTCACCAAACAATTACAATTCATCTTATTTTCAGGAAGGGTCTATGTAAGAGCTTTGATTTAGCAAATTCCACATACTCAACTATCATATAGTCTTCCATGATTGCTAACACCCAAAGCATATTTTTAGAACAAATAGCATCCGTTGAACACAGAGAAAGATAGGGGCTTAATGTTTCGCCTCCCAACTTATTTATCATATAGATAATTGTCAACAATAATAATTCATGATCAAATTTATTTGAATGGCCATATATGCTTGGATATTTCCCCACCACATGATGCTTGCCAACTAAAGAATAATTGAGGCTAAAATAAGAAGGAATACTATTGACTCTTGCATAAAAGTAAATATATGAAAGTAAAAGATAGGCCCTTCCCAGAGGGAAGCAGAGGTTGTCATGCGCTTTTTGTTTTTGGATGTGCAAACCCTTAATGCAAGGGAACATCACGTTCTATTGCCCTTTGTAATAGCAACCTTTATTATGCAGTCCGTCACTTTTATTTCTTTACCATCACAAGTTCGTACAACGCTTATTTCCCTTACAATAAAATATCATACATATTTAGGAGCAATTTTTATTGATTTTTGCACCGATGACAACTTACTTGAAGAATCTTATTCAATCCATAGGTAGATATGGTGGACACTCATGGCAAGAAACGGGGTTTAAGGGTTTTGGATGCACAAGTAGTATCTCTACTTAGTTTAAAATTTTGGCTAGCAAAAGGTCCTAAGCAAGCACCACATGTTGGAGGATCCATAACAATATAACTTCTATACAAATATACCCAAACATAACTCATTACGTTGTCTTCCTAGTCCAACTTCAACTAATTTTCTCAAGTTTGAAAATAATTAATGGGGTTCACAATCATAGAAGATGTCGAAGATAGTATATTTATATGTGAAATCTCTCTTCCTTAAATATTCTTTCATGAATTGTTCAAGTGACCAATGTTGTGTTTGCTAACTTTCAATAAATTTTACCACCTATACTTCTTATATGTGAAGTCATTACTCCCCATGGGATAAGCATATGAAACATATATAATTTCAGATTTATGATATTCAATTCATTCAACCATTTAGTCATAGGATATAAGTGAAGCACGAGAGTAAATGACAAACTACTCCAAAAAGATATAAGTGAAGATCAATGAGTAGTCAAATAGTTAAATAGCCATGTGAGGACTCTCCCTCTCATTCAAGATTTCAGATCCAATGATTTTATTTAAACAGCTACTAAAATGAAAATACGCTCCAAGCAAAACACATATCATGTGACGAATAAAAATATAGCTCCAAGTAAGGTATACCGATAGTTTTGAAGACGAAAGAGAGGATGCCTTCCGGGCCATCCCCAAGCTTAGGCGCTTGAGTCTTCCTTGAATATTACCTTGGAGTGCCTTGGGCATCCCCAAGCTTAGGGTATTTTCACTCCTTATTCTCATCATATCGAAACCTCACCCAAAACTTGAAAACTTCAATCACACAAAACTCAACAGAAAACTCATGAGCTCCGTTAGTATAATAAAACAAATCATTCACTTGGGTACTGTCAAGACAAGATTCATAATTGTTTCCACATAATGCCTACTGTACTCTATCATTTCCACAATTTATATCACTTAATATAAGCTATGGAAACACTAAAACAAGCAAACTATGCATTGAAAATAGAACCTGTCAAAAACAGGACAGTCTGCTAAGATCTGAATTGTTCTCATACTTATGTAACTCTAAGAACTCTGAAAAATTAGGACATCGTAGAAAATTTGTATATGAATTCTCTGTAAAACATTCAGAGTTTTTCCACGTTCCAGTGAATTTTAACAATTCTGTTACTGGACACAAAAGTTTCTGTTTTTGCACAGAATCAAATCAACTATCAACCACACTATCCCAAAGGCTTTAATTGGCACTTTATTGAAACAAAAGCTATAAAACATGATTAATACAGTAGCATTATCATGAGAACACACAAAAACGGTAGGGTTAAATATTGGGTTGTCTCCCAACAAGCGCTTTTCTTTAATGCCTTTTTAGCTAGGCATGATATTTTAATGATACTCTTCCAAGCCCAATTTCGATGATAATTTTATTCATACTCTAAAAGATATAAGTGAAGTTCATAGAGAATTCTACAATTAATATAGATTGACCAATATCCAAGCTCAAAATATATAAGTGAAGCACACGAAGCATTCTATAAAGCCGTACTCAAAAGATTTAAGTGAAGCACAAAGAGCATTCTATAAAGCCATACTCAAAAGATTTAAGTGAAGCACATGAAGCATTCTATAAATCAATTAAGTAATATCTAATAATACATGGTGAATAAAGGAAAATAAAAGAAAAATAAACACAAAAGACGCATATCATGTGAACAAAACAAAAACCGAGGTATACCGAGAATTGTTGAAGAAGAAAGATGGGATGCCCACCGGGGCATTCCCAAGCTTAGATGCTTGAATATCCTTGAAATATTTACTTGGGGTGCCTTGGGCATCCCCAAACTTGAACTCTTGCCTCTCCTTATTCTTCTCATATCGATAACTCCTCGATCTTCGAACACTTCATCCACACAAAACTTAACAAAAAAAACTTGTGAGATCCATTAGTATAATAAAGCAAATCACTACCTTTAGGTACTGTTGTAAACTCATTACAATTTCATATTAGCATTATATCTACTCTATTCCAACTTCCCCATGGTTCATACCCCCCGATACTACCCATAGATTCAGCAAAATAAGTGAACAACACATAGAAAACAGAATCTGTCAAAAACAGGACAGTCTGTAGCAATCTGGAAACTTCGTATACTTATGTAAATCCAAAAATTCTAAGAAAAATAGGACAAAATAAATTTTTTGCATAGAAGTACTGTGTAAAAATTTCAGAAACTTTTGACATTCCAGTAAAAAATGTAAAATCATGCACTACAGCCAAAGTTTCTGTTTTTGCACCGCACATAGCAAACAAGCAATCTAATCATCCTAAAGCCAAATCTTGGCACATTATTTTCATAATACAATGGATATATACAAGGGGATACTTATTTTTGAGAAACTTCCATTAAAAATTCTACATTGTTTCCATGAGCATGAACACAAGTGTTCAAGGTCGACCCTCACCTCTCCAATGCATAACCTTCCAATCACTTCTCTTTTTTGAAAAACATTTTTAGGCATAAGAGGCAAGTAATTTTTTGTTGTATTTTGCATTCTTAAATTATTTTTGTTTGTTTCACCCACAACTAAAGAAAACAAAAACAAAATGGAAAACAAAATCTACTTAGTGAAGAAAGCAAACAAGCACACACGAGAATATCAACCCCACGCTATTGCTCCCCGGCAACGGCGCTAGAAAAGAGCTTGATAATCCCCAAGTGCAAGGAATCATCGTAGCAATTTCCAAAGATGGAAGTGATAAGTATGGAGTGTCGAACCCACAAGGAGCTAAAGGTAAGATCAATATTCTCTCAAGTCCTATCTGCCATCGATACAACTCTACGTACACCGAGCATTTGCTTCCATCTAGAAACGAGAAATAAAAGTACGTTGTGGGTATGAAGAGGATAACTTTGCATGATATCGGAGAGCTAAAATATAAAAATAGGTGTTGTTATCATAAAGTTAGAATATATTATAATATATTACAATTAACGAGTGTGGAATAATGATGGATCGGTGTGCGAAATTATCCTAGGCAATTGTTAACAAGATCGGTAGTCATTATTGCAATTTTATATGAGGGAGAGGCATAAGCTAACATACTTTCTCTACTTGGATCATATGCACTTATAATTGGAACTCTAGCAAGCATTCACAACTACTAAAGATCATTAAGGTAAAACCCAACCATAGCATTAAAGTATCAAGTCCCCTTTATCCCATACGCAACAACCCACTTACTCGGGTTTAAGCTTCTGTCACTCTAGCAACCCACTATAAGTGAATCATGAACGTATTGCAACACCCTACAGCGGGAATCCTTCACATGTGCGCGGCACGGAAGGCACCATAGGACAGCACCAAAATAAAACATACAACTCAAACCAATCTAGATCATCAATCAACCCAAAAGACAAAAGAAATCTACTCAAAACATCATAGGATGGCAACACATCATTGGATCATAATATGTGGCATAAAGCACCATGTTCAAGTAGGGGATTACAGCGGGGTGCGGGAGAGTGGACCGCTTAAAAGAGATGTGGAAGGTGATGAAGATGGTGATGTTGATGAAGACGATCACCGCGGCGATGGTTCCCCCGGTGGCACTCCGGCGCCACCGAGAGAGAGAGGGAGAGGGTCTCCCCCTTGTGCTTCCTCCTCCATGGCCTCCCCCCTAGATGGGGAGAGGTTCTCCCTCTGGTCCTTGGCCTCCATGGCAATGATGGCCCCCTCCGGCTTCCTCGTCCATGGCCTCCGGTGATGATGGCCCCCTCCGACAGGGTGCCGGAGAGAGCCTAGATTGATTTTTCGTGGCTACAGAGGCTTGTGGCAGCGGAACTTCTGATCTAGGGTTCTTTTCGGAGGTTTGGGGATTTATAAGAATTTTTGGCGTCGGTCTCGCGTCAAGGGGGTGCTCGAGGGGCCCACAAGCCACAGGGGCGCGCCCTACCCCCCTGGGCGCGCCCTAATGGCTTGTGGCCACCTCGTCCACTTCCTGGCCCAGCTCCGGTGCTTCGGGGGTCTCTTTTGGTATATAAAAAATCACCGTAAATTTTTAGCCCATTCCGAGAACTTTTAATTCTGCACAAAAAACGACACCACGGTAGTTCTGCTGAAAACAGCGTCAGTCCGGGTTAGTTCTAATCAAATCATATCAAAACCATATAAAATTGTTGTAAACATGGCATGAATACTTCATAAATTATAGATACGTTGGAGACGTATCATCACCCAGCACCGCCTACGGCCACCATCCCAACCACCCAAGCTCCAGATCGCTGCTCACATGGCCGGGATCCACTGCCAAGGAAGCCAAGCTATGAGGATCCTAGAGGTGCACCTGAAGCAGGGCAGATCGATCTGATCTGGACGGAGATGGAGGAGAGGTGGGGCTGCGTGTGAGAGGGGCTGCTGGCCACCGCCGTCGGGGTGGCTAGCGACGGCGGCGGCGAGGGGATCTAGCTAGGAGAGGCCTCGAGAGGGTTGCGGCGGGGACGCCTCGGAATCGCCAGGAGGCGACCCGGAGGCGGCGGCAGGGAAAGACTCGAACGTGTGATATCACTCCAATATTTGCCTGTTGGCAATGAGTTCCAGGATTGACCACTTATTTTTGAGTTACATTAAGTACCACTTCCAAGATCTCCCCTCAACTCAAATAGTTCAGTCGGTGAAACTAGGAAAAAGAAGCACATCGATGGCTCAGATAGATAATCTGAGAAGCCGTCCTAGCAGATTACTCGGTCACCCTACATACAAAGTCACAACACACAAACACCTTTGCTATCTCCTTCGTTTACAATTGTCTTACCAGATTACTATTGGTTCACTCACCGATCAGGCATACAAGTATTATGCACTCCAAGGCTAGTACAACGGCACATGCAACAACAACAAACCTCCAGCTGCAGGCTAGGAACGATGTGAGAAAAGCCAGCGGTACCTTGCTTGTACTGTTGCCGCTTTCCAGTTCCCCCACAACTGAATGCCTCCAACCGGTGACCACGGAAACTGTAGCTTAAATTCGACAAGTCACAACTCACAAGCCAATGCCAATCAAGGACCGAATCAATTACTCACCAGTTATATTAGATGGAAATTGTAAAACGTTGAATCCAATCCGATCTAACATCTGTGTGATCGATAGATACGTGAAATGTAAGATGCTGAATCCGAGGTCAACCGACAGAATTTAACAAACTCGGTCTGGACAAAATTTTACCTTTTTTATGCACGTTGCTGGTTGGTTCGCCACAAGTGTGGCGTGCTCTGCCGCACTTCGTTGGCACACTGCTAGACTGTCACTTTCTCATGAATCTGGCTTGCTAAGCAATAATCTTATCGAAGTCTGTCATACTCCCTCTGTTCCTAAATATTTGTCTTTTTAGAGATTTCAAATGGACTACCACATACGGATGTATATAAACATATTTTGAGTGTAGATTCACTCATTTTGCTCCGTATGTAGTCACTTGTTGAAATCTCTAGAAAGACAAATATTTAGGAACGGAAGGAGTAGATATCTAATTCCTCTGTCCGAAAATACTTGTTGGAGAAATGGATAGAAATGAATGTATCTAGACGTAGTACTTGTCGGAGAAATGGATGTAATTTCGGACGGAGGGAGTATGTCGCTGTCCAAGCGATTTTTTGGTTTTGAAAAGGTATTGCATGGTTTCTTGTTTTATTTTTTTCGTGTTCTCACTGGTTTTAACTAATAGTTTTTCTTTTGGTTTTTTCTGCATTTTTTCCTGATTGTTTTTTGGTTTCCTTCAATTTATATTATTTCATTTTAGTTTTTCCTTTCTTTTCTCTTTTTCACCGGTTTTAATAGTTTTCTTTTGGTTTCTCAATATTTTTTCCGTTTATTCTTCTTTTATTATTTTATTATTTATTTTTCCACTTGTTTATTCATGAATATTTATTCAAATTAGTGACCATTTAGAAAAAAATATGAAAAATTGTGTACAATTCATCAAAAAATTTGTACTTCATCAGTATTTATAGTTCACAAATTTTTTAAGATCCGAGAACATTTTTTAATTTAAGAACCTTTCCAAATATGCGAACATTTTTTGAAATGCACAAATATTTTTTAAATTTACGAACATTTTCCAAGATTCTAGTTTTAAATACATGAACTTCTTTTGATTTAAGGAACTTAGCAATGGAGTGAGCGGAAAAAAGGCTAAGCGAGCGATCGGAGCAGGGAGCCGAGCTGAGCGAGTAAGAGCTTCATGGGCCAGCCCGTGTGAGTGTTATAGCAACAATTCATGCTTTCAACGTGGAACAAGAGCTCCCAAGGGGCTCACACAACCACCACGGGCTGATACCGAGGGCGAAACATGTAAGGACTCCACAACCACGCACCAAACAATTCCACTCTCGTCTTAGAAAAAAAATATCATCTCCAACAAAAGCCCAACACAATACACAAATGAAAAAAATACCCCCGTAACATATTTAAAACTCAAGCCAACAGAGATAAAACCAAAACAAACAACCGGGGCAAGAAAAAAAATATTAATCCCACGAGTGAAGAAAGGCGCGATGAAGCGCATTGGCATCTAGTACGGATATACGTGTCGTGACAAACAAAGGGCTGACTGTCGCCTGACATTTTTTAGTTCGGCCAAATCTCCTCGCTACCAGATCTATCCAACAAACCATATTCTTCTCTTCCTCCTGCAGCGCTGACCGTCGACCCACTCTCTGATGCCGACTGAACCGCTAGCTCCTGTCACCAGCTTGCTAGTGCACGGGGCATCGTCTTCGTCGTGTCGCTGTAACACCCCTATGTAATAATCACTGTGACACTCTGCTAAGTATGCCAAGTCATCTTCATTTGCAGTGCCTAGTAATAGTGGTTAATCAAAACAATTCAAATACTTCTCTGAAATCAACTCAAATTCAAAAGTGCAAAATAAATTTGCTCAAACTCTGTTGAAAAAATGTTCACCTTTTAGCAAATAATCTAAAACTATTTGCTGTTAAGGAACACAACATCACTTATGTGTAAGATGAGCATTAGCAAATATAACAGCACCAATTCAGCATTTTTAAATGCTATCTTAATTATGAAAAATTCAAATAAAGTCATTTGGCCTCCTAACTTTTCATGGCAGTGCAAATTATTGTATTGCATTATGTGGCTGAGTCACATATTTTACAAAAATCAACTGGACTTAAAAATAAAATGTAACAGAAAAGAATAAAAGAAAACAGAAAATAAAAAGAAAAGAGGCACTGTGCACTGGGCCTAAGTGCACAGTGCCCCGATTCCAGCCCACCTGGCCCATCCCTCCTTCTCTCTCCCTCGCCGTGTCAGCTCGCCAGAGGTCGCGCGCGCGCGCGCCGGTCGAACGGCAACGGCCACCGACGCCCTCAGCCCGTCGAGGGGATAAGGCCGAGGCCAGCTCCTTCCCCCTTGGCCTCCCCCTCCATCTCTGTCCATTCTCTCTCCCTCTCCATCGCTTCCCCCCTCAGATCCACCGACACCCGAGCGCCACCGTCGCCGCGCCTCGCCACCGTCGTGGCCAACGGCCTCACTGCGCCGGCTGCTGGTGTCCGGGAGGATCGCCGTGGACCGCCACGAACTCTGGTGCCGCTGGAAGGAGTTGTGGAGCTCTGCATCGCCGGGAAGCCGCCTTCTTCCTCCTCGGATCCCGACGCTCCACCGCCGTCGATCTGCTCCGTTCTGCTGCTCCTAAGCAGACAACGGTCTTTCGTGACCCCTCGGTGAGCTCCACCCGTCCTCTCCCCGCTCCTTTCTCGTCTCCCCGCGCCGCTAGCTGTAGCTGCCACCGTAGCCGTAGCTCATCTCCGCCAGCGAGCTTGTGGCCGTGGCCACAGCCCTAGTCATGCTTGCCCGAGCCCACGGCCGTGCTCCTGGTGCTCCCAGGATCCCAACGAGCTCGAGCACGAGCTTTCCCGTGCCCCCTAGCGCTGGATCCCCTAACTCCGCGCCGTTTCTTATCGTCGCCGGTGCCGTTCCGGTAGTCCCTGACGCCTCGCGCTAGCATAGATGAACGCGGCGCTCCCTGCTCGTTCGAGCGCGCCCAACGGCGCTCGTTTTGGCTCCCTGTGAAGCGAATCCGAGCATCTCCGGTGAGATCGCATGTGGCACCCCGCCTGATTACCACTGTAGCCAGACGGTCGCCACGCAAGCCAGCCCAAGAAATCACTCTGGCATGCGTGTTTACAACAAGTATCATGAATACAGGCATTTCTATTAATGGATATATAGGTCTTACATGATATCTTACAAGAGTGATGGCAGCGGAAAAGCTCTATCTAAGGCAGCATGGTCTTGGCGCGGCTCCAATCCATAGGGATCTGACTGGGTTACGCTTCTAGCCCGCGAACGCTCAGGCACCTCGTCGACGGATGACGGATCCTTATGTGAACCTGGCCACATTAAAGGCCGTTGAGTACTTTTGAATGTACTCGCAAGCAAACCAAACTAACATATACACCAAGCAAAGCAATCCATGGCATTCAAGCATGCATTTGTTATTAGAGCAACAATAATTATCATGGCATAGCATACCTATCTAGCCATATAACTACTAAAGTAAAATACAGTAAAGTAAAGCATATCAAGTAAGTGATCCATACTCCGAACAATCTCAGGATCCAATCCAACTCTTTCGGTCATCTGACCATCTCTTTCATAGCCATTCCATGGCTATCATATCATATTCCTGACACCATCCAATGTCTATACATCTGCACTACAAGTCTGATAAACTTACTCTCTTCCGGGTTGCCTTACAACCCTCATAATACTCATGATCCACTGAGTACTTCAAGGCATAAGACGAGTTTTTCCATCATTATTATTACTGTTCCGGTTGACCACCTAGAGAGGTCTGGACGGACTGTCCAATACCGTGGACGCGGCTATTCGAATAGATTTTACACACTGCAGAGGTTGCGCACTTTACCCACACCATGGAGCACCTGACCTCGTGATCCCATTCGGGTGGACCAGCGTTGCTCCAACGAAACCTGCCTGACCCGTGACTCCTCTACCGTATCACCGACAATCATACCCTCCCAGGGTCATGTCCTGGGTGGCCCCTGTGTCACCTCGTGACGCCTGCCACCGTCGTGGCCAAACTAAACTGTCCCAAACGGGGACGCCAGCAAATAACTCAACTCGGCTCACAAGGTTATCGTCACCTACCGGGCCAGGACAGTGCGCACGCATAACCTTCCCTAGTTGGTGGTACCGATAAAAGAGCACGCGACCAGACCAAGCCAAGGCCGTCCCATACCGGCAAATGTGGTTGCACGAATAAGTCCGGACAGGTGACTCTAGGTCAACCGACTAGGTTTAGCTTTAGCCAGTATTTAGCAAGCATTGTTGTTCATCATGAATAACTTAACATGGTGGCAACTATGTATGTGGTAACAACTGTGGAATCAAAATAATATATCTCCTTATAACATCATAATGAGTCATTAGTGAAGCAAGATTTAAATGACAAATTATCACGTTACAAGTTCTAGCTGTAAGTGACGACCATCGGAACCCTTGTACAAAACCGACAAGGAAACCAGTAGCCACCAGAACGGTCTTTACAACTCAGATCTGGGACATTACCGGAATAACTCAACCCCGGCTCAAGACGGCTGGAAAGCAGCTCAGAGCATGAAACGGTGTTGATAAGAAGAATGTAGCAGCTCCCTAAGACGGCCGAGAAACAGCTCAAAGCATAGGGTCACTGCTACGGAAAGAAATTCAACAGCTGCCCGAGACGGCCGAAAAGCAGCTCAGAACACGGACAGTTGCTGATAAGAGAAATAAAAGTCGGCATCCACCCCGGACGGCCGGAAACAGCTCAGAACACAGGCGTGGTGCCGTCACCGAAGAAAGTGTAAGCAAGGGTTCGTCAGAGTCACATACAGCTCACTACTACACAAACAAGCACAAGCATTTTAAACATGCAAGAAATATCACAGAGCAATGCTTTAGGGCATATATCAGATGGTCGGCTTGCCTGGGGTCAAAGAATACTCCGGGAAGAAGTGCGGTGAAGCCGCGGAAGAATTTGCCGGAAAAGTTCTCTCTCGGAGGGGGCTGATAGAAGGCAAGGGCAAAATGGTCATTTCCATTGTGTGACCACCTTGTGAAAATGATACCAAAAGAACGGGCTCGACGAGACTAAGAAGTGGGCGTTGGATTCACCTCGATCGGAGTTACGAGTGAAAAGTTGTGAGTGTTTTTCTGTCAGGGACTAATTTGTAAAAGAAATCTCCACAAATAAGCCCCTGGCTGGAAAACAGAAGGCGCCTTTTGAAGAAATACGCGTTCGCTGCAGAGAAAACGTATTTCAGCTGAGAACTAGGCGAAAGTACGTTTTCAGAAACAGAAAGCATATTCTCCAAAAACCGTTTCCACTTAATCCGACGTGGCGACCCCTAGTTACTGATGACTGGGCCCCACGCCACCCTCTCTCTCCTCCCGTTCTCTTTCTTCTTCCTCTTTGCTGGTCCCCGACGCGACGGCAGGAGCGCCGGCTCTGCCGTGGCTCACGTGCTCTGGTGGTCTACTCCAGCAGGCGAACGGGAGGAAGGGGTTGCTGGTGAGCGGCTCGACCGGTGAGGGTAGCACGGAGCTTGAGGAGTGGCCGTTGGCGCGGTTGTACGCGGCCGTGGGTGGCGAGCTCCGATGAGCTCGGGCTCGGGTGGCTTCGGCCGTCTCCGGCTCAGGCGAGGACGTCGGCGCGCTCAGGGAGGAGCTCCAAGTCCGGTGGAGTGCAGGGGTATCGCCGGGGAGGACTGCAGCGGGGACGCCACGCGGAGGCAGAGAGCAAAGGCGGTGGCTGGACTTGGGGGAGACGCGGCCACGGTGGCTCCGGCGGTGAACTGAGGAGTGGGGAAGACTCGCCGGAGCACGGGGCTCCTCCTGGTGGTGGAATAAGGGGAAGGAGAGCTCGGGCTTGCCCGAATTTAGGCGAAGCCGAGCGGCGGCCACGGCGGAGATGTGGTGGCAGGGGAGCTCCTCGAGCTCCAATGGCTGGTTGGGGAGGAGGCTAGGAGGTCGGAGAGGGGCTAGGAGTGGTGTGGGTGCTCGGAGCGAGCTCGGCCACGGCTATTTATAATCGGCCAAAGGCGACGGACAGGCACGACCGCGGTGGCGTGCTTATCGCCGTCCTGGAGCTCTGGCGACACGCGTCAGGAGAGGGAGATGTCGGCAAGGGTTCTAGGGACGTGGAGAAGCAGGTGGTGGCTTCGGGAGAGCTGGAAGAGGAAGAAGACAGAGGTCACGGGCTGAACAGAGTCGCGGCGGCGATCGCCGTGGCGTGGGGAAGAAGAAGAGAGAGGGGGAAGCTACGGGAGAGGGTGCACGCAGCGACTGCGGAGCTAGTCGGCACGAACGGACAAGCCGCGGCAGCTCGAGCTGGCTTGTCCGATGCGAGGGGCGCAGAGCGCCACTGTTGCGGGCTACATCCGTGGTCACCACAGGCACCACGCGTCCAAGGCATAGTAGCAACCTCAAATCATGTCAACTGTATAGATTAGAGGTCAGTGAGTTGACCCATCGTGGTTTGGATGCAAGTGATGACAAGAGTTGACAGATGAGAGCTCACATGTGATCTGATATGAAGGTGTTTGATGAGATTTCTGGAGATATCGCTGGGTGAAACGAGCTGGTTTTTGGCATGGAGCAATGATATACCAAGGTAACTACCCTGGTAAATTTTTAGGCCAGTTGGATAAGAATTGGGGGCACTTGCCGTAGAATGGACCCTGCTGAACAGAAAGGCAAACTTTGATGTGGCACTCACATACTAGCTTGCATTGAACTGAAATTTTGAGGAGATGAATTATTTGAACATATGAAGGTACTGGAAAAGTTTCAGCTCATTTGGAAATGCCTATATGGTACTTCCTTCACAACACTTCCAAATGGACAGAAACTTGAGAAAAATGCTGTGGATGAATGGACAGATGGATTGAGCTGGTTTTTGGTTTCCATGAGTGATTTATCAATGTGAATCACCATGAAAAATTTCAGCTCAAATGGATCAAGGGTTAAAGCACTTCCTTTGCAAATTGCCCAACTAGACAGAATTTGCAAATTGGTGTTGTGCTCAAAATTTAATGGGTGGAACTTGGGTTCTTGATGGAAATGGTGAATATATGGATAGGAGAAGCTCCACAAATTATTTGGAAATTTTCCTGGCTACCAAAATGGTAGTTCCTTTAGAAAGGGCCCAAAATGCAATATTGGCATTAAATAGAAAAATGCAATTTCCCTTATTTAATTATTGCCAATATTTTTGTGGGAGCTCAATATGATCAAAGAGAATATCTCCACAAGTTTTCATGAACTTTGGAGATGGATAGATATTTTCCTGGATTTAATTCCCTTAACTGGCAGAAAAAGGAATTAATTATAAATGAAAAATATTGCAAATGGCTTGGCAATATTTTTGCATATCCAGGGTTTACAAAGATAGGATGATCACTGGGAAATGTTTGGGAGGCATCGGATCAAAGGAAATTAGGGTTCCTTTGTAACGGAAGAGATTAGGGTTTCCCTTCCGGCAACTCGGAAGGTAGGGTTTCGACGGAAAAATCCTGAGAATAGATCTTGGGTGGCAAGGTTGATCTGAAGAGAATCCCCGGCTGGATAGGAAAGGCAAGGCTATATGACCATCTTCATATACCGAGAAGCTGGAGAAATCCGATAACACCGAGAAAAAAGATGGGAGTCAAATCCTGCGAAGGAAAAAAAACAGGAGCGAAAACCAGGGTGTCACAAACCTACCCCCCTTAAGAAAATCTCGTCCTCGAGATTTCCGGGCTTACCTCCCGGGGAAGGGGGACTTACCTGTGTGCGACTTGGATCCATCAGCGGTCTTGTCTTTGTTGGGTGCACTGACCTTTTAACTGCCTCTTCTGATGGACCATGCGTTGTCTCTGCACACAACTTTCCTTGAATCCTTCTCTTTCCTGTCAGGTGTACCTTTTGTCCTGGTAGTGGTGTTGTTGGGTGGGGTAGCGGGTAATACCAACAAACAGCTTGGTTTCCATAGCCTGATAGTACCTGCTTCAGGTTTTATTGTGATACTGCGTATCCTGACTGTCATGGGCAAAACATCCTTTCCTAGTACCAGGCTCACGTGATCGTATGGCCTCGAGTGAGTGGGATGACTTTCTTTTTGCCGTGTCAGAATGCTCAGTCTGACTATGGGTTCCATACTGACATTTCCTTTTGCCTTCGGCATTCTGACTTGGTCCTTGGGTGTCCCACAATTCAAGGAACAACATGACCGAGCTATTGCTGCTATATCCCCAACTGAATTGTCAGGCGTGATCACAAAGTAATCATAGACAGTAATCTCTTATTCCAATGATATCATGATGTCTACGAGCTATTGATGCTGATGTGCTTTGAGCCATTCTATCTGAATGTCTTGTTTCAAACTCTGTCGCTCGTGGAGATAGCTCTGTCATATATAGCATCTTGCTATGACCACGGAGTTGAGCATAGGACTACTGAGCTAAACATAGTATCACTATCATCTGGTGTATTCTTTCAGAGCATAGCCTTTTATCTTGGTTGATGGCCCGCATTTAGGATGAGTATGACATGTTGGATGCATTGTTGTGGCCGGATATGCAAGAGTCTGACGAGGATTGGTAATAATACCTTGTTTGTGAAGTTGTATCTTGTTGACCGTCACGGAGGTTGTTTATCCACAACTTCTTTGTTCTTGTGGATTCCTTTGACGGACCGGTAATGACCTGCCAACATGGCTTATTGATTGCTTTCCCGATTTGTCGGGCTTGTTCTCACAACTTCTCTTGCATATCTCGTAGGGATTGCTGTGCTCATATTCTTCTTTGAACTATGGGGCCAACGTTTCCCTAAACACAGTCATTCCCGTGTATGAGTTGCTCGTATGAACTGATCCACTGGACTGCATGCTCACAACATATGCAGGTGTAGGAATAATCCTTTCATAACCACTGAGTTCTAAGGCAGACGGGTGTCCGGGCTAGTTCGTGCTTCTGACAGGATTGTCGTGGGCACGGGGTGTGTTGAAGAAGGCTGAATTCCTTAGGCTCGAAGTTTCTACCAGGGTAGCGTGCCGAAGAAGGATGGATATCGTACCTCAGAAATTTACCGTCATGTGGCTTGCGGCGGAAGGTCAGGTGCCTTATGCCGGAAGTTTCCCGCGGTAGCACGCTGAAAAAGATTGGAGTGTTGTACCCCCGAAGATTTTCTCACCAAGTGGCGTATCAAGGAAAATTGGCAGTCTGGTGTCATCAGCTCTTCTCGGTAGCTTGCAGAGGAAGGCTGGGTTCCTTATACCAGAAGCCTTGTGTACGCAGTCGGATCCATGGCCGATTCTGGCTTCCTTCCGGAATACCAGGAAGTTACCCATAGCGGAGCCAAACTTGGTATAGGCCATACCATGTCTGAATATATTTTGTTGTCATGCACATCGCTTGTCTTCTGCTGGTCTGATCATTGCTACTGTAAAGGCGGTACAACTGATGCAGAGCTCACATTGTTAATTAATTCGGAATACCCTTTGCGTTCAAACCAAGTGTTACCAATAATAAGCAGTTGACGGATCATTCCTTCCGGTTCAGCTGAGTTTCCAATCATGTTAGGTGCTCCTTGATTCTGGATGCTTGGAAGCTCAGTGATTCTGGGCAACCGTGAACTCATCCATATTCCTTGCAAACCTTGTCACAATGCCAAGAAAATTTTGTATTTGCACCGGTGAGCTTTAAGATTTGCTTTGAAATTTATACCAACATACCGGAGTTTTGGTGTTGCTCATGGCATATTTTCACATTCTTGAAATATGTCTTCGGTGGGTACTAAATGGTTCTTGAGTCCATTGAGAAAAGACTCAAAGTTCACCCCACTGATTGAAATAGTCCTTGTATCACGGACGGAATAATTTTGTCCTTACTGGTGTTCATTCTTGGTAGCTTATCTGACTGTTCCTCAGGTGCGATCCATTCCGAGGCCAACTTTCTCAGGTATATTCTATCCTTGTCAGTTGCACATAGATTATGCTTCTGACCTATTCTTCATTCTTGACAGATCCGGTGATATCATGCAGTTGGCTTGGCTTGACTCTTGCTGAATTGGGATTATTGGGTATTATCCAAGTTGCATGCTGGTCTTCTTGACGGCACTTGCGGATGGATCCAGTCGGAGCGAATAAACGGAACCAACAAAAGAAACAAAAACCGCGAAAACCAAAAAGCAAATAAAGCTCAAATATTTGCGGACCTTACACATGTGGCCGAGGATCTACGAGTATAACTAGTATAGCGCACTCGATGCACCTCTAAGGATTTAGAATCGAAGCCACACAATGCTCCTGGTAGCACTGGTGTCAAGCTCCTACTACTTCCTTAGGGAACATCACACTCTCGATGCAGGACCATAGCCAAAATGGCTTAGTCAACAATCCTATGGTTGTCAGGGAAAGGATGGAATTTATAAGCGTTTCCCAAAGGAAACTAGAGTTAAGGAGAGAAATGCCATGGCTAGCAAGCAGGGTAAGGATATCTGGTTTACCTAGGGGTTCAGGGCTCACGGGTCGTTGCCGGGTGCGAGCATTTCACACCGGAGGCAAAGGCCACGAGAGTTGGGGTCTGATGGAGCCAAAACCTATGGGGTTGCCTTGTGATCAATAGTAGCCATGCCTACTTGGCAAAGATGGCTGAAATCCATCTGGGCTTTCTACTAATCAAGAGGCAATGAAGTCTGGCTAGGGGTAACCTATAGTCAGCCTGGCTGCTCTGATACCATCCGTTGTGGCACCCCGCCTGATTACCACTGTAGCCAGACGGTCGCCACACACGCCAGCCCAGGAAATCACTCTGGCATGCGTGTTTACAACAAGTATCATGAACACAGGCATTTCTATTAATGGATATATAGGTCTTACATGATATCTTACAAGAGTGATGGCAGCGGAAAAGCTCTATCTAAGGCGGCATGGTCTTGGTGCGGCTCCAATCCACAGGGATCTGACTGGGTTACGCTTCTAGCTCGCGAGCGCTTCGGCTCCTCGTCGACAAACGACGGATCCTTATGTGAACCTGGCCATATTAAAGGCCGCTGAGTACTTTTGAATGTACTCGCAAGCAAACCAAACTAACATATACACCAAGCAAAACAATCCATGGCATTCAAGCATGCATTTGTTATTAGAGCAACAGTAATTATCATGGCATAGCATACCTATCTAGCCATATAACTACTAAAGTAAAATACAGTAAAGTAAAGCATATCAAGTAAGTGATCCATACTCCGAACAATCTCAGGATCCAATCCAACTCTTTCGGTCATCTGACCATCTCTTTCATAGCCATTCCATGGCTATCATATCATATTCCTGACACCATCCAATGTCTATACATCTGCACTACAAGTCTGATAAACTTACTCTCTTCCGGGTTGCCTTACAACCCTCATAATACTCATGATCCACTGAGTTCTTCAGGGCATAAGACGAGTTTTTCCATCATTATTATTACTGTTCCAGTTGACCACCTAGAGAGGTATGGACGGACTGTCCAATACCATGGACGCGGCTATTCGAATAGATTTTACACTCTGCAAAGATTGTGCACTTTACCCACACCATGGAGCACCTGACCTCGTGATCCCATTCGGGTGGACCAGCGTTGCTCCAACGAAACCTGCCTGACCCGTGACTCCTCTACCATACCACCGACAATCATACCCTCCCAGGGTCATGTCCTGGGTGGCCCCTGTGTCACCTCGTGACGCCTACCACCGTCGTGGCCAAACTAAACTGTCCCAAATGGGGACGCCGGCAAATAACTCAACTGGGCTCACAAGGTTATCGTCGCCTACCGGGCCAGGGCAGAGCGCACGCATAACCTTCCCTAGTTGCTGGTACCGATAAAAGAGCACGCGATTAGACCAAGTCAAGGCCGTCCCATACCGGCAAATGTGGTTGCACGAATAAGTCTGGACAGGTGACTCTAGATCAACCGACTAGGTTTAGCTTTAGCCAGTATTTAGCAAGCATGGTTGTTCATCATGAATAACTTAACATGGTGGCAACTATGTATGTGGTAACAACTGTGGAATCAAAATAATCTATCTCCTTATAACATCACAATGAGTCATTAGTGAAGCAAGATTTAAATGGCAAATTATCACGTTACAAGTTTTAGCTGTAAGTGACGACCATCGGAAGCCTTGTACAAAACCGGCAAGGAAACCAGTAGCCACCAGAACGGTCTTTACAACTCAGATCTGGGACATTACCGGAATAACTCAAAACGGCTGGAAAGCAGCTCAGAGCATTAGACGGTGTTGATAAGAGGAATGTAGCAGCTCCTTAAGATGGCCTAGAAACATCTCAGAGCATAGGGTCACTGCTACGGAAAGAAATTCAACAGCTGCCCGAGACGGCCGAAAAGCAGCTCAGAACACGGACAGTTGCTGATAAGAGAAATAAAAGTCGGCATTCACCCCGGACGGCCGGAAACAGCTCAGAACACAGGCGTGGTGCCGTCACCGAAGAAAGTGCAAGCAAGGGTTCGTCAGAGTCACATACAGCTCACTACTACATAGACAAGCACAAGCATTTTAAACATGCAAGAAATATCACAGAGCAATGCTTTAGGGCATATATCAGATGGTTGGCTTGCCTGGGGTCGAAGAATACTCCGGGAAGAAGTGCGGTGAAGCCGCGGAAGAATTTGCCGGAAAAGTTCTCTCTCGGAGGGGGCTGATAGAAGGCAAGGGAAAAATGGTCATTTGCACTGTGTGACTACCTTGTGAAAATGATACCAAAAGAACGGGCTCGACGAGACGAAGAAGTGGGCGTTGGATTCACCTCGATCGGAGTTACGAGTGAAAAGTTGTGAGTGTTTTTTCTGCCAGGGACTAATCTGTAAAAGAAATCTCCACAAATAAGCCCCTGGCTGGAAAACAGAAGGCGCCTTTTGAAGAAATACGCGTTCGCTGCAGAGAAAACGTATTTCAGCCGAGAACTAGGTGAAAGTACGTTTTCAGAAACAGAAAGCGTATTCTCCAAAAACCGTTTCCACTTAATCCGACGTGGCGACCCCTAGTCACTGATGACTGGGCCCCAAGCCACCCTCTCTCTCCTCCCGTTCCCCTTCTTCTTCCTCTCTGCTGGTCCCCGACGCGGCGGCAGGAGCGCCAGCTCCGGCGTGGCTCACGTGCTCCGGTGGTCTACTCCAGTAGGCGAACGGGAGGAAGGGGTCGCCGGTGAGCGGCTCGACCAGTGTGGGTAGCACGGAGATCGGGGAGTGGCCGTTGACGCGACTGTACGCGGCCGTGGGCGGCGAGCTCCGATGAGCTCGGGCTCGGGTGGCTTTGGCCGTCTCCGGCTCAGGCGAGGACGTCGGCGCGCTTAGGGAGGAGCTCCAAGTCCGATGGAGTGCAGGGGCATCCCCGGGGACGACTGCAGCAGGGACGCCACGCGGAGGCAGAGAGCAAAGGCGACGGTTGGACTTGGGGGAGACGTGGCCACGGTGGCTCCGGCGGTGAACTGAGGAGTGGGGAAGACTCGCCGGAGCACGGGGCTCCTCTTGGTGGTGGAATAAGGGAAAGGAGAGCTCGGGCTTGCCCGAATTTAGGCGAAGCCGAGCGGCGGCCACGACGGAGCAGGGGAGCTCCTCGAGCTCCAATGGCTGGTCGGGGAGGAGGCTAGGTGGTCGGAGAGGGGCTGGGAGTGGTGTGGGTGCTCGGAGCGAGCTCGGCCACGGCTATTTATAACCGGCCAAAGGCGACGGATAGGCATGGCCGCGGTGGCGTGCTTATCGCTGTCCTGGAGCTATGGCGACACGCGGCAGGAGAGGGAGATGTCGGCAAGGGTTCCAGGGACATGGAGAAGCAGGTGGTGGCTTCGGGAGAGCTCGAAGCGGAAGAAGACAGAGGTCACGGGCTGAAGAGAGTCGCGGCGGCAATCGTTGTGGCATGGGGAAGAAGAAGAGAGAGGGGGAAGCTATGGGAGAGGGTGCACGTGGCGACTGCGGAGCTAGTCGGCATGAACGGACAAGCCGTGGCAGCTCGAGCTGGCTTGTCTGAGGCGAGGGGCGCGCAGAGCGCCACTGTTGCGGGCTACATCCGTGGTCACCACGGGCACCACGCATCCAAGGCATAGTAGCAACCTCAAATCATGTCAACTGTATAGATTAGAGGTCAGTGAGTTGACCCATCGTGGTTTGGATGCAAGTGACGGTAAGAGTTGACAGATGAGAGCTCACATGTGATGTGATATGAAGGTGTTTGATGAGATTTCTGGAGATATCGCTGGGTGAAATGAGCTGGTTTTTGGCATGGAGCAATGATCTACCAAGGTAACTACCCTGGTAAATTTTGAGGCCAGTTGGATAAGAATTGGGGGCACTTGCTTTAGAATGGACCCTGCTGAACAGAAAGGCAAACTTTGATGTGGCACTCACATACTAGCTTGCATTGAACTGAAATTTTGAGGAGATGAATTATTTGAACATATGAAGGTACTGGAAAAGTTTCAGCTCATTTGGAAATGCCTATATGGTACTTCCTTCACAGCACTTCCAAATGGACAGAAACTTGAGAAAAATGCTGTGGATGAATGGATAGATGGATTGAGCTGGTTTTTGGTTTCCATGAGTGATTTATCAATGTGAATCACCATGAAAAATTTCAGCTCAAATGGATCAAGGGTTAAAGCACTTCCTTTGCAATTTGCCCAACTGGACAGAATTTGCAAATTGGTGTTGTGCTCAAAATTTAATGGGTGGAACTTGGGTTCTTGATGGAAATGGTGAATATATGGATAGGAGAAGCTCCACAAATTATTTGGAAATTTTCCTGGCTACCAAAATGGTAGTTCCTTTAGAAAGGGCCCAAAATGCAATATTGGCATTAAATAGGAAAATGCAATTTTCCTTATTTAATTATTGCCAATATTTTTGTGGGAGCTCAATATGATCAAAGAGAATATCTCCACAAGTTTTCATGAACTATGGAGATGGATAGATATTTTCCTGGATTTAATTCCCTTAACTGGCAGAAAAAGGAATTAATTATAAATGAAAAATATTGCAAATGGCTTGGCAATATTTTTGCATATCCAGGCTTTACAAAGATAGGATGATCACTGGGAAAAGTTTGGGAGGCATCGGATCAAAGGAAATTGGGGTTCCTTTGTAACGGAAGAGATTAGGGTTTCCCTTCCGGCAACTCGGAAGGTAGGGTTTCGACGGAAAAATACCGAGAATAGATCTTAGGTGGCAAGGTTGATCTGAAGAGAATCTCCGGCTGGATAGGAAAGGCAAGGCTATATGACCATCTTCATGTACCGAGGAGCTGGAGAAATCCGATAACACCGAGAAAAAAGACGGGAGTCAAATCCCGCGAAGGAAAAACAAACAGAAGCGAAAACCAGGTTGTCACATCGCCGCCGCGGGAGGCCACTGGAGCAACTCCGGCGCCGGCCACCTACGTGGCTGGCCGGGCCCCACCTTTGGGTGGCTGACAGTGGGCCCCGTGAGTCCCAGTTGACTGGGTTGACCCAGTCAACTGCTGACTGGGCAGCCCAGTGACACTGACACGCTGGCCCCACCGCATATTTATATTAATTAAAATGTTTTATAATTAAAACCTAATTAGTTAAACTAATTAGTCTATGACAAGTGGGGCCTACCTGCTAAATAACTCTATTTAGTTAGAATTAAAACTCTGTTAGCCTTCTGTCAATGACATGTGGGTCCCACTGGACCCACACATCAGGTTTGACCCTGGTCAGTCGACTTGTTGACTGCTGACATCATCCTCTAGTCATGCTGATGTCATAATACATTTTAGATAATTCTGTTAATTTAAAATAATTTCTAAAAAGGCAATAATCTTCAAAAATTCGTAGAAAATAAACCGTAGCTCACATCGAAAAACTTTCTACATGAAAGTTGATCAGAACGACGAGACGAATCTGATCGTGTCGTCTGTTTCCATGTTGGAACCCCCTACGTAGGAGAACCCGTAACTTTTCGTCTGATTCCGGTAGATGAATAGTGCATATACACCGGATAATAAACCCAACTTAAATCCTAAAATAACTAAAATGACTTAGACAAATCTTTAGGCAACCCTGCACTGCATCCTAGGCATGGCATGCTCTGTGTTGCAATATTGCTGTATATTTATTTCTTTCCTCCCCCTCTTCTCTCTCGGTAGACCCCGACGTCGACGTAGCTCCCGAGACCGACGCAGCTCCGGAGGTCAACTACGCCCCTGACGACCAGACCCTTGCCACCGAGCTTCCAGGCAAGCACCCCCTTTTTGAGCATTCCGATATCACCTATTCTCTTCTCTCTTATGCTTGCATTAGAAGTTACTACTGCTACTGTTATCCTATTTCTGCTGCATAGCCTATTTATTGTAACCTGCTATTGCTACCTACCTGCTTATCCTAAACTGTTTAGTATAGGTTGGGTAGAGACCCAGCAAAGACCCCACTTTATCCCGACTACCCCGCTGGATCATCAGAAGACCCGATCTACGGGATCGAAGACCAGGCCCCGGCCCTGCACATCACTTCCCCCTTAGTTGCTCGACACTACTGGGTTACTATCAAGTGCCGAGGGTGATACCTCGTCAGCACTTCTGATGATAACCTTGTAGGTTAGTTAGTCCGTCGTGGTCAGCGAGGGTGATTCCTCCTACACCACCCCCGATAACGACGTCGTCGAGCAACTCCTCAAGAGTGGACCTCGAGGGTGATTCCTCCTTCGTTCACCTTGACAATAACATCAGGTGGAATTCCATCGAGGGTGATTCCTCAGGGTTCCCCTTGGTGTTAGACACACAGTTACTAAGATTACTATGACTTTACACTGTACCATGTTACTAAAGATGGGTCGGCCCTGAGGGGTACCCGCGCGAGCATATTTGCGAGTGATGTGGAGACGGGTTGACCTGGAAGGTGCCCGAGAGATGAATACGAGGTGTGGCCGGGCATTCTTAGCCCTTGCCGCAAGTCCTTGAGACAGGGTGACGTGGTCACATCTTTCGTGAGTCTCTGCTCGCTACCGCACTACCAACACACTAACGGTTTGGATATTTGATCCGAGGGGCCTCTGGCCCGATAGCACTAACCATCACGTGGGCATAGTATGGGCGTTCTACGTCGTATACTTCAGCCGAAGCTTAATAGACGTCAGCGACTGAGTGGCGCGCGCTGGGTTGGACTGGTAACACCCTGCACTTGTATAAGGGGGGCTAGGTCTGCTCACCGGCCGCGTTCGCAATGTGCAGGAGCGTCTGGGGCGATGGCCCAAGACCCCTGGATGCCTAGGTTTAGTCCGGCGTGCTGACCTCTCTGTTAAGTTTTCGGTCGGGTTGCGGCGTGTCGTTTGGCCGAGGCCGGGCATGACCCAGAAAAGTGTGTCTGGCCGGAGTTAAGCGAGCGTGGTGGGTAAGTTGGTGCACCCCTGCAGGGAAGAACTAATCTATCAATAGCCTATCCTACGGTTACGGACACTCGGAGTTATATCCCGATCGGTACAACTAGAACTGGTGACTTGAGATGATACTGGACAGTATGGCTCTGGGATTGCTTTCTCGCAGGGAGTCGAGGAAGAATCTCTGGGCGAGGTTGATGATACTACTGTTACTTTACATTATGTTAACCTGCACTCTTCTAATGCTGCAAGACCGATGAAGATGCTAGTCTTCGATAGGACTAGGCCTTCCTCTCTATTCTGGCATTTCTGCAGCCCAGTCCACATATACAGCCTCCTTTGATAATGTTGCATATGTAGTGTAGATCCTTGCTTGTTGAGTACTTCGGATGAGTACTCATGTTGCTTTGCTTTCTTTTTCTCCCCTTATCCATTTGTCGCAACCAGACGACGGAGCCCCGGAGCCAGTTGCCCCCGCCGACGGCTACTACTACTACTACCCTCCCGGCGCGTGCTACTACGAGGAGCCGTCCGACGACCAGGAGTAGGTTCGGAGGGTCCTAGGCAGAGGCCTACGCCTTTCGATCATAGTGTTTTATTTTACCCCGCCTTAAAGGCCTATCTGTAACTCTGCTATATCTGTACCCAGATATCTGATGCTTCCGCTGACACTTGTATGCCATCGAGCTATGTATTCGAGCCCTCGAGGCCCTGGCTTGTAATATAAAGCTTGTATGACTTTATTTATGTTTTAGAGTTGTGTTGTGATATCTTCAAGTGAGTCCTTAGGCTTGATCATGTGCATTTGCATGTATGGTTAGTGCACGATTAAGCCGGGGTCGTCACAGTCGCTGCCTCACCCAGCGTCCCTTCTAAACCTCATTGTCCTCCACGTTGGCGACCACCCCCATCCCCCGCACCCGAATCAATCAATTGTCCGCCTACGAGGCTACGATCCGTCTCCATCAGCGTCATCGTCGGCTCCGACTCATTCCTCCATGGCATTCCCGTCTTCGCCTCTAGGCAACATTTTGTTTGAATTCGACTAAACACGCAGAAATTGGCGTAATGTCTTTTTAATAAGGATCAACATGATGATCCTATAGTTTTTGCCAGATCTTTCACCGCAAGACAAACTAGATAGCAAACCTACTAATCATGGGAGCAATCCAAGCAACTTGAAGGTGAGGAAACGAATCCAGCCAGCAATGTGGAGATGAACAACACGCCTCTAACCTTGGCACGATGATCCTTGATCACACAAGAACTATCACACAACCATCACTTTATTTGATAACTAGCAGCGCCGTCCCTGGAGGGATGATTCACCACGTGAACACAATGTTTCAAACTCAATATAAATTCCCCCTCTAAACCTGGCCATTGGCCTCCTTATATAGGCATCTAGAAAACTAGTCGGTTGGACAGGCCCACATCGAAACACACAAAATAAAAATCCTAAGTGGCACATAACATGACCTAGAAATAAATATAGATAAAACTGGAACTGGCCAAGTACATGGTTCGGTCACCTCCTTTGGCACACCTCTAACTTGGAGTAGTCCTGAAGTTGGACTTCACCTCCTCCTTCATGGGGACAACATGAGGTACTGGGATGCCCTCATCATCCTCCCCCCTTGAAAAGACGTTGTCCTCAACGCTGGAGGGTCTTCTCTAATGAGTGGCATCAAATCAGCAACATTGGCATGGTTCGCCACTGTAAGGGCATATTTCTCCCTAAGTGGTTTTGGTGATTAATGACAATGCTTTTGCAGACTAATCATGTGCATTGAGCATTTCAAATATCTCATGTCTAGGCACAAGACAATTCGGTGCCCCTCGAAGCCTATCGAAGAAGGTTGTTCTCTACGTTTCTTTTCGGTGGATTTGAGTCATAGGAAAGCCGTACTATTAATAGGGGGTCCACTTCAGAAAGGTTAGGGTGGAATCAACACGTACACATCTGTTCCTTTGCACCACCTTTCCTTCGCTTCGATGGAGCACCGTCTGTTTATCCATGTCTCAGCGAGATGAAGGCAGCCAAGTGCTAAAGCCTCAGTGGTGTGAGGTAGTACTGCTCAAGGGAGCGGTAGTACCGCAGGGGCCAGCGGTAGTACCGCTCCTAGTGGCGGTAGTACCGCTGCCTCCAGCCCTGACGCTAATGCATGCGGTAGTAGGCGCGGATGTCATTTTTTACGTCCGCCCTCATGCGGTAGTACCGCGACTCCTGTCCGGTACTACCGTGTCGGACTTTTGCACAGCTCCAACCTCAGCGGAAGTTGTCATGGAAGTAATTTATTACTTCCGTGCATTTTCTGTGCCAGGTGATGCCTGTCTTACGGTAGTACCATAGGGGCGCACGGTAGTACCGCTCCGGCGGTTCTACCGCTCATTGCCCCGTGCAACAGGCCCTCATCTGGCCTCTGCCGCGCAAGCGGTAGTACCGTAACCTACAGCAGTAGTACCGTAGTCCTCTGCGGTAGTACCGCGTCGCGCGGGCTGAGAGAGGGGATAACGGTTGGATCTTTTCCCCCACTATATAAAGGGGGTCTTCTTCCCCAAGAAGACCACCTCCTCTCTCCCCAATTTCCATTGTTGCTCAAACCTCCATTTTCGCCCGATCTCTCTCCCTAGCCAATCAAACTTGTTGATTTTCTAGGGATTGGTTGAGAAGGCCCCAATCTACACTTCCACCAAGAGAAATTTGATTCCCCCCACTAATCCCTTGCGGATCTTGTTACTCTTGGGTGTTTGAGCACCCTAGACGGTTGAGGTCACCTCGGAGCCATATTCCATTGTGGTGAAGCTTCGTGGTGTCGTTGGGAGCCTCCAATTAAGTTGTGGAGATAGCCCCAACCTTGTTTGTAAAGGTTCAGTCGCCGCCTTCAAGGGCACCAATAGTGGAATCACGGCATCTCGCATTGTGTGAGGGCGTGAGGAAAATACGGTGGCCCTAGTGGCTTCTTGGGGAGCATTGTGCCTCCACACTGCTCCAACGGAGACGTACTTCCTCTCAAAGGGAAGGAACTCCGGTAACACATCCTCGTCTCCACCGGCTCCACTCTTGGTTATCTCTTACCTTTACTTGTGCAAGCCTGTATTGTGTTGTATTCCTTGCTTGCTTGTGTGCTTGTTGTTGTTGCATCATATAGGTTGCTCACCTAGTTGCACATCTAGACAACCTATTTTGATGCTAAGTTTAATTTGATCAAGAAAAGCTAAAAATTGTTAGTTGCCTATTCACCCCCCCTCTAGTCAACCATATCGATCCTTTCAATTGGTATCAGAGCCTCGTCTCTTTATTAAGGACTTTACCGTCCGAAGAGTATGGTTGGCACCGAAGACTAGGGGGAGGAGCACTCCGGTGTGAATCCATCCTTGTCTACGGCTGATGGGGGATCCTCGGTCTCTCGTGAGGAGTTCAATGCGGCTTTGGACACATTGAAAACCTCCATGACGACCGAGGTTAAAGGCATGTTTAAGGAGTTTCTTGAAGGCCTTAAATTATCCACCGCACTGTTGGAAGTGGTTGATCCCGCTAACAAGGTGGCGGATGCTAACTCCAATAAGGGGCAAGCTAGTAGTCGCCAAGTTCCTTTGCCTAGTGGTAAGAGTGGGAGTGGCATCTTTGCCCATGTTGAACCTCCCCTTACCTATGGAGGACCAGTTCCCTCCACGCATATGAATCATGTTGGTCCTCCTCCTAAGCTTGTGAAAAATGAGGATTTTGCCGCTTGGGTGTATCGCTTTAAAGGTCATTTAAATCATAGTTCTACTAATCTTTGGAGAATTATTGAGCAAGGTTTCTACCCACATGATCCAAGCAACTTCACTCCTAGAGAAGCCGCGGATCATCAATTCAACGAGTCCGCTCTCTTCATTCTCCAAGAAGCTATTCTTCCCAAAGATATTGCGCATCTCCGACCTTTCACCGTGGCCAAGGAAGCATGGGAGCATGTTGTTTCCTTGTACAAGGGAAGCGCAAGCATTCAACGCTCAAACTTTAAAGTGGTGCAAGATGAAGCCGAGAAGTTTGCCATGATTGAAGATGAAGAACCTCAAGAGCTTTATCGAAGATTAACTACTCTCGCGGTCTCACTCCAAGATCATGGGATCAAGGATACAGATGACAATTGGATCAAGCGCAAGTTTCTCAAGGCCATGCTGCCTTACCATAAGGCCATGTCCTCCGTCATCCGTCAAAGGCCGGACTTCCACACCTTGTCCTCAAGTGAAGTGTTGGATGAGTTTGTTGCAATGAGGATCTTGGACAAGATCGCCGACAATGCGGTGTTGTGTTCCCAATGATCAAAGAAGCCCAACCTTGCTTTGAAGGCCAAGGCTAGTCCGGAAGAAGAGGATGAAGAGGAAGAAGAGGAGAGTTGCCCCGAAGACACCAAATATGCCTATCATGAGCACATGGCTCTTGCTTCACGGCAATTTTGGGTCAACAAGAAGAACCCAAGGCCCAACTTCAACAAGAACAACTCAAGTGGCGCCAAGGGCAAGCAACGTGTGAGGACGTGCTATAATTGTGGCAATGTGAGCCACTTTATTGTGGGTTGCCCTGATGTCTGCTAGAACTACATCGGTATTTCCCCAAAGAGGAAGGGATGATGCAGCACAACGACGGTAGGTATTTCCCTCAGTGATGAGACCAAGGTTATCGAACCAATAGGAGAACCACGCAACACTACGTGAACGGCACCTGCACACAAATAACAAATACTCGCAACCTGACGTATTAAAGGGGTTGGCAATCCCTTTCGGGCAACGGCGCCAGAAATGGCTAGTGGACGGGAGAAATTTGTAATAGATTGGATAAATAGATCTTGAATAAATGCAAAATAAAATAAAGTGCAGCAAGGTATTTTTGGGTTTTTGGAGATATAGATCTGAAAACAAAAGCAAATAAAAATAGATTGCAAAGGCAAATATATTAAAGAAGAGACCCGGGGGCCGTAGGTTTCACTAGTGGCTTCTCTCGAGAAAATAGCAAATGTTGGGAAAACAATTACTGTTGGGCAATTGATAGAACTTCAAATACTCATGACGATATCCAGGCAATGATCATTATATAGGCATCACGTCCAAGATTAGTAGACCGACTCCTGCCAGCATCTACTACTATTACTCCACACATCGACCGCTATCCAACATGCATCTACTGTATTAAGTTCATGGAGAAACGGAGTAATGCAATAAGAACGATGACATGATGTAGACAAGATCTATTTATGTAGAAATAGACCCCATCTTGTTATCCTTAATAGCAACGATACATACGTGTCGTTTCCCTTTCTGTCACTGGGATCAAGCACCGTAAGATTGAACCCATTACAAAGCACCTCTTCCCATTGCAAGATAAATAGATCAAGTTGGCCAAACAAAACCCAAATATCGGAGAAGAAATACGAGGCTATAAGAAATCATGCATATAAGAGATCAAAGAAGACTCAAATAACTTTCATGGATAAAAACATAGATCTGATCATAAACTCAAAGTTCATCGGATCCCAACAAACACACCAGAAAAAGAGTTACATGATATGGATCTCCAAGAGACCATTGTATTGAGAATCAAACAAGAGAGATAAAGACATCTAGATACTAACTACGGACCCATAGGTCTACAAAGAACTACTCACGCATCATCGGAGAGGCACCAATGGACATGATGAACCCCTCCGAGATGGTGTCTAGATTGGATCTGGTGTTTCTGGAACTTGCGGCGGCTGGAATTGATTTTCGTCGACTCCCCTAGGGTTTCTGGAATATTGGGGTATTTATAGAGCAAAGAGCCGGTGCGGGAGGCAACCGAGGTGGGCACAACGCACCTGGGCGCGCCTGGGCCTCCATGCGCTCGCTGGTAGGTTGTGCTCCCCTCGGAGCACCCCCAGGTGCTTCTCCGACCCACTGGATGTCTTCTGGTCCAAAAAAAATCCACAAAAAGTTTCGCTGCATTTGGACTCTGTTTGGTATTGATTTCCTGCGATGTAAAAAACATGCAGAAAACAGGAACTGGCACTGTGCACTATGTCAATAGGTTAGTACCAAAAAATGATATAAAATGATTGTAAAACATCCAAGAATGATAATATAACAGCATGGAACAATAAAAAATTATAGATACGTTGGAGACGTATCAGCGTCCCCAAGCTTAATTCCTGCTCGTCCTCGAGTAGATAAATGATGAAAACAGAATTTTTGATGTGGAATGCTGCCTAACATGTTCATCACATATTCTTTTCTTTATATCATGGACATTTGGACTTTTATATGGTTCAAAGCAATAGTCTAGTTTTGACATGATAACTTAAATACTCAAGCATATCAACAAGCAACCATGTCTTTCAAAATATCAACGCTAAAATAAATTATCCCTAGCCCATTATGCTCGATCATTGATCCATTCATGAAACACACTCGCATATTAGCTACACCCAATGCTCAATACGATCATAGTGCCCCTTAGTTGGTGCTTTATAAGAGAAGATGGAGACTCAAAATAAAAATTGCATAAAGTAAAAGAAAGGCCCTTCGCGGAGGGAAGTAGGGATTTGTAGAGGTGCCAAAGCTCAAAGCGAAAATTGAGAGATAAAAACATTTTGGGAGGTATACTTTTCCTGCCAACGAAAACGACTTAGAGTTCCCCACACTTTCCATGCTAGATATATCATAGGCGGTTCCCAAACAAAAAATAAAGTTTATTCCTTTTTCCACCATTTCTTTCACTTTCCATGGCTAGCCGTGTCCATGGGTGCCCTCCATGCCAACACTTTCCAAGGAATTCATTATTTGACAACATAAAGTAAATTCATTTATTCATTTTGGGACTGGGCATCCCTAATACCTTTGCCTTACTCTCGTGCAATGACAAGTGAATAAACACTCATCGTGAGAATAACACATCTAGCATGGAAAATATCGGCCACCCCTCACCGCCTCGCGAGCGGTACGAGCACACAAAAGAGAAATTTATTTTGAAGATTAGAGATGGCACATGCAAATTTGCTTAGAACGGCAAAAGAATACCGCATATAGGTAGATATAGTGGACTCATATGGCAAAACTAGTTTAAAGGGTTTTGGATGCACAAGTAGTGATCATACTTAGTGCAAAATGAAGGCTAGCAAAAGATTGAGAAGCGACCAACCAAGAAACGAAAAATCTCATAAGCGAGCATTAAGCATAATTAACACCGAATAATGCACCACAAGTAGGATATAATTTCATTGCATAACTATTGACTTTCGTGCATGCATAGGGAATCACAAACCTTAACACCAATATTCTTACTAAAGCATAATTACTCATCAACATAACTCACATATCACATCATCATATCTCAAAACTATTACAAGGAATCAAGTTTATTTTGTCCAATGATCTTCATGAAAGTTTTTATTATATCCCTCTTGGATATCTATCACTTTGGGACTAATTTTCATGTGTTGCTTTTGATAAGCTCAAACAAATATAAGTCAAGATCATGAGCATAATATTTCTTTCTCTCAAATTAATTTAAGTGAAGCAAGAGAGAATTTCTTAAAAAATTTACTAACTCCCAAATAAATCTAAGTGAAGCATGAGAGCATTTCTTCAAAAATAATAAAGCACACCGTGCTCAAAAAGATATAAGTGAAGCACTAGAGCAATTCTAACAAGTCATGGCATAATTTTGGCACTCTCAAATAGGTGTGTCCAGCAAGGATTCAAGACTTAAAACAAAAAGAAAAACAAGCAAAGACTCATATCATACAAGACGCTCCAAGCAAAACTCATAGTATGTGACGAATAAAAATATAGCTCCAAGTAAAATACCGATGGTCGTTAGAAGAAAGAGGGGATGCCACTCGGGCATCCCCAAGCTTAGTTGCTTGCTTCTCTTTGGATAATAGCTTGGGATGCCATGGGCATCCCCAAGCTTAGGCTCTTCTTACTCCTTATTCCTTCATCCATCGTAAAATCACCCAAAACTTGAAAACTTCAAGTACACAAAACTCAACAAAACCTTCGTGAGATCCGTTAGTATAAGAAAACAAATCACTACTATAAGTACTGTAGCAATCCAATTCATATTTTATTCTTGCATTATATCTACTGTATTCCAACTTTTCTATGATAAAAACTCTTCAAAGAAAACCATAGAATCATTAAAACAAGCACACAATGCAAAAAAAAAAAAACAGAATCTGTCTAAAACAGAACAGTCTGTAGCAATATGAATATTTAGAATACTTATGTAACTACAAAAATTCTGAAAAATTAGGAAAACATAGGAAATTTGTATATAAATCTTGTGTAAAAAATTCAGAATAGTTAGTCTCTGGTGTGAATTATCAAAATTGTTTTACTGGACGCAAAAGTTTCTGTTTTCCAACAAGATCAAATCAACTATCACCCAACATAATCCTAAAGGCTTTACTTGGCACAAACAATAATTAAAACACAAAAAACTCAATCATAATAGTAGCATTATTATGCTAACACTCAAGAACAGAAAGAAAAAGGTAAAAATAAATAAATTTTATTCATTGGGTTGCCTCCCAACAAGCGCTATCGTTTTACGCCCCTAGCTAGGAATAAAGCAAGGATCTAAGTATTGTCATCTTTGGTTCTAGATCCATAAGATGCCCTCATGATTGATGCATATGGTGGCCTAATTCTTGTTCTAGGGAAGTGTTCCATACCCTTCCTTAGTGGAAATTGAAATTTAATATTGCCTTCTTTCATATCAATCACGGCGCCAATAGTACGTAAAAACGGTCTACCAAGAATAATTGGACAAGACGGATTGCAATCAATATCAAGAACAATAAAATCTATGGGCACATAATTCCTATTTGCAAGAATAAAAACATCATTAATTCTTCCCATAGGCTTTTTAATAGTAGAATCCGCCAAGTGCAAATTTAAAGAGCATTCTTCAATATCGGTAAGACCAAGCACATCACATAAAGATTTCGGAATTGTAGAAACACTAGCACCCAAGTCACATAAAGCAAAACACTCATAATTTTTAATCTTGACTTTTATAGTAGTTTCCCATTCATCATGTAATTTTCTAGGAATTGAAACTTCTAATTCCAACTTTTCTTCTAAAGCTTTCATCATAACATCAACAATATGTTTAGTAAAAGCTTTATTTTGTTCATAAGCATGGGGTGAATTTATCATGGATTGAAACAAAGGAATACAATCAATCAAAGAGCAACTATCATAATTAAAGTCTTTGTAATCCAAAAGAGTGGGCACATCACTAGTTAAAGTTTTGACCTCTTCAAACCCACTTTTATCAATTTTCTCAACAAGATTTTCACCCTCCGAATTATTGGGACGCCTTCTAACTAAAGTTGACTCTTCTCCAGTCCCTTTTTCATCAATCTTAATTTTACTAAACAAAGAATCACTAGAAGAAACACCAACCATTTTAAGGTCTTCATCACTTTTGTGAAAGCAATCACTAGAAAACGCCTTTTCTAAAAATTTTCTTCTAGCTCTAAGCATAGCGGTTCTTTTCTTACTTTCATCCATGGAAACATAAAGAGCTTTAATTGATTCTTGAACCTTAGGCACAAAAATTTTCATCTTGAGATTTTCTACATCATGAGAGATTCTATCAACACTTCTAGACAAATCATCAATTTTATTCAACTTTTCTTCTATTGTAGCATTGAAAACTTTTTGAGTATTGATAAATTCTTTAATATTATTCTCAAGATCAGAGGTGTTCCTATTATTATTGTAAGAAGGATTACCGTAGGAATTACCATAATTATTAGAGGAATTACTAGGAAAAGGCCTAGGATTAAAATTACCTCTATAAGCATTGTTATTGAAATTGTTTCGCGAAATAAAATTCACATATATGGCATCACTATTTTGCTCAATCAAAGTAGACAAAGGAACATCATTAAAATCAATAGGAGCACTTTTATTAGCAACCAATTTCATAAGAGCATCAACTTTTTCACTCAAAGAAGAAATTTCTTCAACCGAATTAACTTTTTTACTAGTAGGAGCTCTTTCGGTATGCCATTGTGAATAATTTGCCATGATATTATCAACCAATTTAGTGGCTTCACCCAAAGTAATTTCCATAAAAGTACCACCCGAGGCAGAATCTAAAAGATTACGAGAAACAAAATTCAACCCCGTGTAAAAAAATTGTACGATCATCCAAAGATTTAACCCATGAGTTGGGCAATTCCTTAGCATCAATTTCATCCTTTCCCAAGATTGTGCAACATGCTCATGTTCAAGTTGCGTGAAATTCATGATCAGGGTTCTAAGGGAAATAATTCTTGCGGGCGGAAAATACTTAGTAATGAAAGCATCTTTGCACTTATTCCAAGAATCGATACTATTGCAAGGCAAAGAAGAAAACCAAATTTTGGCACGATCTCGCAAAGAAAACGGGAATAATTTCAACTTCACAACATCATTGTCCACATCTTTTTTCTTTTACATATCGCATAATTCCACGAATGTGTTAAGATGGGACGCGGCATCCTCATTAGGAGTACCGAAAAATTGATCTTTCATAACAAGATTCGGCAAAGCAGTATTAATATCACAAGTCTCCGCACTAGTGGCGGGAGGAGCAATCGGAGTGCTAAGAAAATCATTGTTGTTGGTATTTGAGAAATCACACAACTTGGTGTTCTCTTGAGTCATTGTGACTTCGCAACAAGATTGCACTCAAAAACAGAACCGGCAAGAAAACGGCGAACAAAAAAGAGGGCGAATAAAACGGCAAATTTTTGTGAAGTGGGGGAGAGGAAAACGAGAGGCAAATGGCAAATAATGTAAATTGCGAGGAGATGAGATTTGTGATTAGGAACCTGGTAGATGTTGATGATGTCTCCCTGGCAACGGTGCCAGAAATTCCTTTTGATGTCTGCTAGAACTACGTCGGTATTTCCCCAAAGAGGAAGGGATGATGCAGCACAGCGACGGTAGGTATTTCCCTCAGTGATGAGACCAAGGTTATCGAACCAGTAGGAGAACCATGCAACACTACGTGAACGGCACCTGCACACAAATAACAAATACTCGCAACCCGACGTATTAAAGGGGTTGTCAATCCCTTTCGGGCAACGGCGCCAGAAATGGCTAGTGGACGGGAGAAAGTTGTAATAGATTGGATAAATAAATCTCGAATAAATGCAAAATAAAATAAAGTGCAGCAAGGTATTTTTGGGTTTTTGGAAATATAGATCTGAAAACAAAAGCAAATAAAAATAGATCGCAAAGGCAAATATATTAAAGAAGAGACCCGGGGGTCGTAGGTTTCACTAGTGGCTTCTCTCGAGAAAAATAGCAAACGGTGGGAAAACAATTACTGTTGGGCAATTGATAGAACTTCAAATACTCATGACGATATCCAGGCAATGATCATTATATAGGCATCACATCCAAGATTAGTAGACCGACTCCTGCCTGCATCTACTACTATTACTCCACACATCGACCGCTATCCAGCATGCATCTAGTGTATTAAGTTCATGGAGAAACGGAGTAATGCAATAAGAACGATGACATGATGTAGACAAGATCTATTTATGTAGAAATAGACTCCATCTTGTTATCCTTAATAGCAACGATACATACGTGTCATTTCCCTTTCTGTCACTGGGATCAAGCACCGTAAGATCGAACCCATTACAAAGCACCTCTTCCCATTGCAAGATAAATAGATCAAGTTGGCCAAACAAAAACCAAATATCGGAGAATAAATATGAGGCTATAAGAAATCATGCATATAATAGATCAAAGAAGACTCAAATAACTTTCATGGATAAAAACATAGATCTGATCATAAACTCAAAGTTCATCAGATCCCAACAAACACACCGCAAAAAGAGTTACATCATATGGATCTCCAAGAGACCATTGTATTGAGAATCAAACGAGAGAGAGAAAGCCATCTAGCTACTAACTACGGATCCGTAGGTCTACAAAGAACTACTCACGCATCATCGAAGAGGCACCAATGGACATGATGAACCCCTCCGAGATGGTGTCTAGATTGGATCTGGTGTTTCTGGAATTTGCGGCGGCTGGAATTGATTTTCGTCGATTCCCCTAGGGTTTCTGGAATATTGGGGTATTTATAGAGCCAAGAGGCGGTGCGGGAGGCAACCGAGGTGGGCACAACCCACCTGGGCGCGCTTGGGCCTCCAGGCGCGCCCTGGTGGGTTGTGCTCCCCTCGGAGCACCCCCAGGTGCTTCTCCGGCCCACTGGATGTCTTCTGGTCCAAAAAAATCCACAAAAAGTTTCGCTGCGTTTGGACTCCGTTTGGTATTGATTTCCTGCGATGTAAAAAACATGCAGAAAATAGCAACTGGCACTGGGCACTATGTCAATAGGTTAGTACCAAAAAATGATATAAAATGATTATAAAATGATTGTAAAACATCCATGAATGATAATATAACAGCATGGAACAATAAAAAATTATAGATATGTTTGAGACGTATCATGCCCTTACGAGAAGAGGGAAGACAATGGTGGCAAGCTTATCCGAAAAGACAAGGCCAAGTCTTTCCCCAACAAGAACAACTTCACCAAGAAGACTCCTCCCAAGGGGTTGGTGGCACAAGAAGAGTACAATGAGGATGATGATGATGATGATGAATATGCTGAGATGGTTGCCATGGCCTCCGTTGCCATTGCAACAACTCCACGGGTGTCTCTGTTCGATTCACCCAATGAGAACATCACCGCCAAGTGCCTCATGGCTAAAGCCACCAACAAGGTAACCCCCAACATCAAGTCTACCATCACTACTAATCCTTCCTTGACGGATTGCATTGATGAAAGTGAGGGGGCGAAGGAGGAGGAGAATGAATTTGAGTCTTTCATGAGTAAGCTCAAAGGTAAAACCAAGAAGCACTTCGTTGCTCTCTTGGAACAACTTGGTGAAGCCAATGGCATGATCGAGGCTCACAAAGAGACCATCTCTAAGATGGAAGGGCATAGTCATGACTATGCCAATGAGATATCGGATCTCTCTAATGCGCTTGAGGAAGAGCGTGGTCATCGTTTGGCTCTTGAGGAGTCACACAATGATGATCATGCTAAATTAAAGAAAGATCTTGATCATGCTCTAGTTGTCTCTCGTGTGCTCAATTCCGAGAAGGCCAAACTTGGGGTTAACCATGCTAGACTCAAGGAGGAGTTTGACCTACTTGACAAGGCTCACAAGGCCTTGAAGAGTGCTCATGCTAGCCTCAAAGAGTCTCATGATCAACTCCAAGTGAAGCTAACCAAGGAGAAAGCCACATTCCTCATATGGTTTTAATTGATAATTCAAATGCTACTAACCCGTGTTGTGAGCATGTGCATCTTGTGGAGGAGAATGCCAAGTTGAAGGAGCAACTTGAGAAAGGCCTTGTGTCTTGCATACAAGGTGAGAAGAACCTCAACGATCTTTTGAGCAATCAAAAGGAAGTTGTGGGCAAGGAGGGGATTGGGTTTGCACCCAAGTCCAAAAAGAAGAAGAAGAATGACAAGACCAAACAACCTCCTCCTCTCAAGCAAACGTTTATGAAGGAGGGAGAGGGTACTCCTAAGTAGAAGAAGAACAATGCGAAGGGTGGTGGTGTCAAGAAGGGCAATGCCACTCCTTCCAACAAAGCCGGTGACTTTAACCCTTCTTATGTGTTATGCCGTGCTAGTGATGGGCATGTTAATGCCAAATTTGTTGGTTCTTCTTATGAGTACATTGAATGGTCTATTTGGGTTCCTAAGACCCTTGTTGCTAACATCAAAGGACCCATTACAAAATGGGTACCTAAAACCAAGCATTGATCTCTTGTAGGTGTTTGCTTCCGGTGGGGGATCATGGTTGCTCGATAGTGGAGCCACAAATCATATGCCCGGAAGCAAGGACTTGGTGGTGGACATGCACAAGGTTTCATCTATGCCCACCAATGTCGAATGGGGTGATGCCTCATCTTCTAAGGTATTGGATCTTGGCAAGGTTGTCATTTCTCATGATATCACGATCGAGAAAGTCATGCTTGTTGAGTCCCTTGCATACAACTTACTTTCAGTTCGCCAACTTGCACTCATGGGCTTTGCCACTTTCTTTGATATTGATTCCGTGGCCCTCTTGTGGATCAAGACTCTTAAAGTAGCCTTTGTTGGGCATGTCAAGAATGGTCTTTATGTGATTAACTTTTCGGAGCGACCCACTAAGACCGTGACATGCCTAATGACTAAAGTTGACGTGGGATGGCTTTGGCATCGCCATTTAGCCCACGTCAATATGAGATCTTTGCAAAGTCTTCTCAAGGGGGACCATGTCCGTGGACTAACAAATATTAGTTTTGCCAAAGATCGTGCTTGCAGTGCTTGTATCGAAGGAAAGCTTCGTGCGAAGGCTCACCCTCCCACGACTATCATCTACTCGACGAGGCCTTTGGAGCTCCTTCACATGGATCTCTTTAGGCCTCCATACTTTGATAGTCTTGGGGGTAGAAATTATTGCTTGGTAATTGTGGATGATTATTCAAGATACACTTGGGTGTATTTCTTCAAGAGGAAGAGTGAGACCCAACAAACCGTCATCAACTTTGCAAATGAAGCTCAACGTCAACACAATGCAAAGATTCTGATGATAAGAAGTGACAACGGCACTGAGTTCAAGAACTACACCTTGGATGAGTTTCTTAGTGATGAGGGGATCAAGCATCAATATTCCGCACCTTACACCCCTCAACAAAATGCTGTAACGGAGAGGAAGAACCGGACATTGATGGACGTGGCAAGGACCATGATGGCGGAGTTCAAGTCTTCGTACAACTTTTGGGCCGAAGCCATCAACACCGCTTGTCATGCATCCAATCGGCTCTATCTCCATAAAGGCTTGAACAAGACTCTATATGAGATACTTACCGGCAAAAAGCCCAACCTCAAGTACTTCCGGGTGTTCGGTTGTAAGTGTTTCATTCTCAAGAAAGGTGTTTGTTTGTCTAAATTTGAGGCTAGAGCTCATGAGGGCATATTTGTTGGTTATGCTACAAACTCTCATGCTTACCGTGTCCTCAACAAGTCCACAGGACTCATTGAGGAGACGTGTAACGTGGAGTTTGATGAGAATAACGGCTCCCAAGTGGAGCAAAGTGGTACTTGTGATGTAGGTGATGAAATTCCTCCCCAAGCCATAAGAAGAATGGGTGTTGGCCATATCCTACCCATTGAGGAACCCCTTGTGGCCGAAGGAGAAGGACAATGTTCCACTCAAGTGGAACCATCACCAACCCAAGACCCACATGCTTCCGAAGAGCAAAGTGAAGGCCCTCAACCAAATGAACAAGATCAAGGGCAAGATCAACATCAAGATGGTGGTGATCCACCAATTGATGCCCAAGGTCAAGTTCTTGCTACCGAGCAAGTTCAAGATCAAGAGCAAGCTCAAGATCAAGAACAAGCTCAAGACGACGCTCATGATGATCAAGTTACCGCTCCTCAACTCTCTCTTGAGGAGCAGTTGGAGCGTCGTGCCGCCAAGATTTCTTCCAAGCTCACTACCAAAGATCATCTCATGAAGAATGTGCTTGGAAGCTTAATAAAGGGGGTCAGCACTCATAGACAATTAGCAAACTATTGTGAACATCCTACGTTTGTTTCTTGTGTTGAACCCCAAAAGGTCTATGAGGCGCTCGAGGATCTGGATTGGCTTAATGCCATGCATGAAGAACTCAACAACTTCGAGCGCAACAAGGTGTGGAGATTGGTGCCAAGGCCAAAGGAGAACCATAATGTCATTGGAGCCAAATGGATCTTCAAGAACAAGCAAGATGCTCACGGGATTGTCATTCGCAACAAGGCTCGTTTGGTGGCACAAGGCTACTCCCAAGTCGAGGGTATCGACTATGGTGAAACCTTTGCTCCCGTTGCTCGCCTTGAATCTATTCGTTTGTTGCTTGCTTATGCTTCTCATCATAACTTCAAGTTGCAACAAATGGATGTGAAAAGTGCTTTTCTTAATGGCCCTCTTAATGAGTTGGTGTATGTCAAACAACCCCCGGGGTTTGAGGATCCCAAGTTCCCCAATCATGTGTACCAACTCGATAAGGCGCTCTATGGCCTTAAACAAGCCCCACGTGCGTGGTATGATCACCTTACCGAGTTGTTGCGAGATCGTGGGTTTGAAGTTGGGAAAGTCGACCCCACTCTTTTTACTAAGAAGGTCAAAGGGGAGTTGTTTGTATGCCAACTATATGTTGATGATATTATCTTTTGTTCTCCTAACAAAGTTTTCAATGAGGAGTTTGCCACACTCATGACCGCGGAGTTTGCGATGTCCATGATGGGAGAGTTGAAGTTCTTTCTCAGGTTCGAATTCAAACAAAGAAGAGAAGGAATCTTCATCAACCAAGCCAAATACACTCAAGACATGCTCAAGAGATTCAAGATGAGTGATGTCAAGCCGGCTTCTACACCAATGCCTACCAAATGCCAACTTGACATTGATCCGAATGGTAAAGCGGTGGATCAAAAGGTATATTGTTCTATGATTGGCTCCTTGCTTTACCTTTGTGCATCTAGACCGGATATCATGTTGAGCGTGGGAATTTGTGCACGGTTTCAAGCCTCACCTAAGGAAAGCCACTATGTGGCGGTTAAGCGAATCTTTTGATATTTGGCTCATACCCCAAACTTTGGCCTATGGTACCCTAGAGGAGCAAACTTCAATCTCGTGGGATTTTCAGATTCGGATTGGGCTGGAGACAAAGTGGATAGGAAGTCAACTTCCGGAGGGTGCCAATTTCTTGGTTGCTCTTTGGTGAGTTGGTCTTCTAAGAAGCAAAGTTGTGTGTCTCTCTCCTCCACCGAAGCCGAGTATGTGGCCGCCGGTAGTTGTTGTGCTCAACTTCTATGGATTAGGCAAACTTTAAAGGATTACAGTGTCATTTGTGACAAAGTGCCTCTTTGGTGTGACAATGAAAGTGCCATCAAGATTTCTCTCAACCCGGTGCAACACTTCAAGACGAAGCATATTGAGATTCGGTATCACTTCATCCGGGATCACATTAGGCTAGGGGAGATTAATCTTAACTATGTCAACACTCATGATAACCTTGCAGATATTTTCACGAAGCCTTTGGATGAAGCAAGATTTCGCGAGTTAAGGCATGAGCTAAATATCATCGATTTGAGCAATGTGGCTTGAACCTTTGCACACCCCACCATACTCATCATGTTGTCTTGTGTAGGTGTAGGCATGGACATAGGGGGAGTGTTGTTCTCTCAATGAACTCTCCCTCCCCCCATTATGCATAAATCGATCAACTCTTTCACATTTGCCATGTTTGATGGCACTTGTGCTTCAAAGACAAGTTTTGGTCATGGGCCCAAGGATAATTCTTTGCGGTGCCATACCAATTGACTCAAACATAGGTGGCTCCGGCCACCGCCCTCTCTTCATGAGAGGTTTTGGTTCGATGTTTGGTCCTTGTTTTCTCCTTGCTTACCTTTTGGACCTTGTTCGTCGTTAAGTTGCTTCATTTGTGCTCTCTCATGTGTGTCCTTTTGCTTGAAGCTCTTTGATTTATCTTCGTGCCTTCGTGTCTTCCAAATTTCCTTAGCATGTTTGTATTGCAAAGACCCTTTTATTTCTCTCTTGCCAAAACCTGCACTTTCTTGGGTATGCGGTACTACCGTGGAATGCCACGGTACTACCGCTGGAGGTGGGTGGCTCCTGTGCTTGCACAGCTGCGACCACGGCACGGTACTATCGCCTCCAGCGCGGCAGTAAATTTTTACTGCCGCTGGAAGAGTAGTACTACCGCCCAAAGTGTGGTACTACCACCGGGGCGGTACTACCGCGATGACCTGCGGTACTACCACGCGGTCCAGACCGCGTGGGGGTTAAGCGCGGGCAGGGGGAGTTCCAACTCCCCCATACCCATTCATCTCTTCCCCTCACGTCTCTCTCTCCTACCCAAGAACGGCGCCGGAGGACCTCACCGGATCTCTGTCTCCGGCCACTCTCCTCTCATTTCAACCGGTGGGATCGTTCCCCACCTCGCCCTCTTGCCATGGACCCCGGTATCTCCCCTAGTCCTTCTCTCTTTGCCTCTTTATTTTGCATCTAGGTTTGGGAGAAATATGAGTTGGTCTTGTGATTTTTGGCTAAATCTTTGCAAGAGGAGATGGTTGGAGAGTGTTTGTGCAGTAGATATGCTATTTGGTGTGACACAACAACGTAGTTTTGATCAACGGTAGTACCGATTTATCTTTACGGATGTTCTCAAATCTGTTCGTGCGAGATCTGCCCCGTGCGGTACTACCGCTCTGCCTGGAGCGGTACTGCGCCCGGTGCGTAGATGTAAAATTTTACTTCCGCCCTGAGCACGGTACTACCGCGCTGACCCGGAGCAGTACTACCGCGGTCAGAGCAGTAGTAAAATTTTACTTCCACACCCAGTGACAGTACTACCGCTTGACTTAAAATTATTTTGTTTTGTCACATCCAATCTCATTTCTATTTGTTTTGTTTATTGGCCTTGGTCTTTGCAATAATCTTTCTCGCTCTTCTCGTGTGTTTGCGTTGTGTATCATAGGTGGTGGCTCCGGTTCCGTTGCTAGGCGCTCGAATTCCATCCGTGATACGAGCTCAAAGCGTCTTCGCAACCAAGAAGCTCCTGAGGGGTCCAATGCCCCGCAACGCAACTTCAAGACAACAGCCACCAAGATCAAGGAGCCAGTTGTCAGCTTGGAAGACATGCCTCTAGCAGAGTTTCAGCTTCGAAGGAAACTCAACCCCTACATCAAGCCTCGGGAACAAGTAAGGGGCAATGACTTGTTTTGGACCAAGCAACAAAATCTCATCTTTCTAGATGTGATCAAGGCCAAGCAGAACATCTACGTACCCATTCAGTGCATTGACATGGAGCATCTGAGGAAGAACCAGACATATTTTGGTGAGCCTCTGGATTTGGTGGAGCAGTTTGGTATTGAGGAGATCATCTCGTTCCACCTTGACTATGACCCGGAGATTGTGGCTCAGTTTTTTGCTTCTATCCACTTCCACTCGGATGTGAAGTGGAGCATGACATGGATGACAAATGGAAAGAAGATGACTGCTGAGTGGAAGGAGTTCATGGATCTATTGCACATTCATGATGAGGGGCTAGATGTGCCCGTTGGTATCCGCCCGCATGCCAACTCAGAGTCTGCTTCCAAGAAGAAGCTTCAACCATTCCTGGTTGAGAAGACTTTACCCAATGGCAAGAAGTCCTATGTGCTGAACCCGTTTCTCGACATCATGCACCGGATCTTTCGCAACTCTCTTTTTCCTCGCATGGGTGACAAAGACAAGGTGCATTCATATCTTGTGGACATGATGCTGATTTGTGAAGATGCGCGTCTTCATCAACCTAGACCACTTGGTGTTTCTCACATCATGTGGTGTGAGCTTCGGTCTGCTGTGTTCCATCGTAAGGTTCCCATCTATGGACCCTATTTGCACCTCTTGATTCAGAAGACTTGGGAGAAGCTCTTTCCGGGGTGAGGAGTTTCATGCTCCCAACTGGTTTCACCATGAGCCCATTAAGCTACGACAGAAGAACAAGTGGGCTAACACCACTACCCGGGCTGAAGCAGAGGCTGCCCGCATGGATGTTGATGAAGATGAGATTGCGGAGGAGGAGGAGGACAGTTCTGAGGAGTATGAGCCTCCCTCTGCTGAGCCATCTTGGGCTTCGAAGCTCAAAGACAGGGTGAAGACTCTGTTCTACATGCAGGCCAAGGGGCAGTACCAGACTCACGTTGCTCAGAAGGAGAGTCGCCAGCGCGACAAGCGGATTTTGAGGAAGCTTGGCGAGCACGTCTCGAGTGGGTCTGAGAAGATCATCACACCTGAGGCTGCTTGGATGAAGAAGAAGGGCTATCAGTGGGTTGAGTCAGATGAGGAGTCCATTCCTGCTGCTTCAGAGGAGGAGCTTGTTGGGTGATCACTTCAGTGGGAGCTACCACCTGTGTCTTAGGTGTCCTCTCTGCCTTTTTGGTGTCTCGATGCCAAAGGGGGAGAGAGTGTAGGATTTACGATTTCCGAGTTCTTTGATTTGTCTCCTTGCTTTCATTGAACCTTCGTCGTTGCTTTGGTTTGTGTTATTTGCGTGTGAGACCAGGAGACCTATTCTATCATATGGTGTGAGACATATGCCATCACTCTTATCTTTTATTGTCGAATATGATTAGTAGCTTGTGAGATTATTTTGTCTTGTGCCCTTATCTTCATGTTCATTTGCTATACCTTGCTTCCATGCTTAGTGTCACTTATCTTGTTGCAAGGATTGCCTTGTCTATAAAATATAGGGGGAGTGTTGATCCTAGTGTGTGTATTTTGTAGTCCAAAGCATATCTATAGAATGCACACATCTAGGGGGAGCTTGTCTATATTTTATAGATTTTGGGTTTGCTTATGCTCATTATATATCTCTATGTGCAAATCCCGAATTGTCATCAATCCACCAGAAAGGGGGAGATTGTAAGGGCATATTTCTCCCTAAGTGATTTTGGTGATTGATGACAATGCTTTTGCGGACTAATCGTGTGCATTGAGCATTTCAGATATCTCATGTCTAGGCACAAGACGATTCAGTGCCCCTCGGAGCCTATCGAAGACGGTTGTTCTCTACGTTTATTTTTGGTGGATTTGAGTCGTAGGAAAGCCATACTATTAAGAGGGGGTCCGCTTCGAAAAGGTTAGGGTGGAATCAACACGTACACATCTATTCCTTTGCACCACCTTTCCTTCGCTTCGATGGAGCACCGTCCGTTTATCCATGTCTCTGCGAGTTGAAGGCAGCCAAGTGCTAAAGCCTCAGTGGTGTGCGGTAGTACTGCTCAAGGGAGCGGTAGTACCGCAGGGGCCAGCGGTAGTACCGCTCCTAGTGGCGGTAGTACCACTGCCTCCAGCCCTGACGCTGACGCATGCGGTAGTAGGCGCGGATGTAATTTTTTACGTCCGCCCTCATGCGGTAGTACCGCGACTCCTATCCGGTACTACCGTGCCGGACTTTTGCACATCTCCAACCTCAGCAGAAGTTGTCACGAAAGTAATTTATTACTTCCGTGCATTTTCTGTGCCAGGTGATGCCTGCCTTACGGTAGTACCGTAGGGGCGCGTGGTAGTACCTCTCTGGCGGTTCTACCGCCCGTTGCCCTATGCAACAGGCCCTCATCTGGCCTCTGCCGCGCAAGCGGTAGTACCGCAACCTACAATAGTAGTACCGCAGTCCTCTACGGTAGTACCGCAGCTGTGTGCGGTAGTACCGCGTCGCGCGGGCTGAGAGAGGGGATAACGGTTGGATCTTTTCCCCCACTATATAAAGGGGGTCTTCTTCCCCAAGAATACCACCTCTTCTCTCCCCAAGCTCCATTGTTGCTCAAACCTCCATTTTCGCCCAATCTCTCTCCCTAGCCAATCAAACTTGTTGATTTTCTAGGGATTGGTTGAGAAGGCCCCGATCTATACTTCCACCAAGAGAAATTTGATTCCCCCCACTAATCCCTTGCGGATCTTGTTACTCTTGGGTGTTTGAGCACCCTAGACGGTTGAGGTCACCTCGGAGCCATATTCCATTGTGGTGAAGCTCCGTGGTGTCGTTGGGAGCCCCCAATTAAGTTGTGGAGATAGCCCCAACCTTGTTTGTAAAGGTTCGGTCGCCGCCTTCAAGGGCGCCAATAGTGGAATCACAGCATCTCGCATTGTGTGAGGGCGTGAGGAGAATACGGTGGCCCTAGTGGCTTCTTGGGGAGCATTGTAACTCCACACCGCTCCAACGGAGACATACTTCCTCTCAAAGGGAAGGAACTCTGGTAACACATCCTCGTCTCCACCGGCTCCACTCTTGGTTATCTCTTACCTTTACTTGTGCAAGCCTTTATTGTGTTGTATTCCTTGCTTGCTTGTGTGCTTGTTGTTGTTGCATCATATAGGTTGCTCACCTAGTTGCACATCTAGACAACCTATTTTGATGCTAAGTTTAATTTGGTCAAGAAAAGCTAAAAATTGTTAGTTGCCTATTCACCCCCCCCCCCTCTAGTCAATCATATCGATCCTTTCAGCCGCCATCTGCAAGTCTCGCTGACCTGCCACACCACCTCCTCCCTCTCGGCTAGTTGAACTTGCCACAACAGGTGGCACCACTTTCCGTCGCCACATAAGCTTGGAGTTAGGAGCCACCACCTTCTTCTTCTTCGTTGTCAATGGAGCTCGTTGTCGCTGAACGTGGATCTTCTTTGTACAACCCTGCAAAATAGGAGCAATGTCTAGGCCACACAATTGACGAACACATCCATCTTTGCCTCTATGCATACGCATAGCTGCTCCAACAAGTCTCCGCACAACTGGTCCAACAAACCTGCGGTCTACTACCCGCTCCTCCATATGCACCGAGACACAAGCAACACAACTATCATCTGTCTGAATGCCTTGGTCGACACAAATTGGAAGTGTAGGACTAGCTGCAATCACCGTCATCTCATCACTAAGAGGCTTGACATCAACCGGCTTGTCACCAACAGACACAACTTTCTTGTCATCGACAGGCACGGCGGAAGCTGAACTATCCTCTGTTGTGGCTTGGCCTTGTGCACTTTCTCCTTGCGCACCACCAACACCACATCAGACTTGATATGATCATCTGTCATCGGCTTCGACATTCGCTGTTTGCCATCATGCATCATGCTCCTCCGTCGGAAGCTGAACTATCCTCTGTTGTGGCTTGGCCTTGTGCACTTTCTCCTTGCGCACCACCAACACCACATTAGACTTGATATGATCATTTGTCATTGGCTTCAACGTTCGTTTTTTGCCATCATGCAAAAATGTATACGTATTTGCTCTCCCAACATGAGTAGCATTGTGATCATACTGCCATGGACGCCCAAGTAACAATCCACACACCTCCAATGGCAATACATCGCACTCCACCTCATCAGCATACTCACCAACTGTGAATGGCACACGCACCTTGTGTGTAACCTTCAGCATACCGTAGCTATTCAACCACTGTAGATGCTTAGGTTCAGGAATACGCCAAGTGGACAACCCCAAAGATGCCACCATTGCCTTGCTTATGCCACTGGTACAACTACCACCATCTATCATCAACTTGCACGCCTTGCCCTTGATCATGCACTATGTCTGAAATAAATTCCAACGCTGACCTCTATCAACTGTCATGCAGGCATCGCCATGTACCCGCTTGAGTTGCACATTTAGCCCAATCAATGGTACAACATCGTCCACCAAAATCGTGTCAACATCAGCCTTGTCCTTCTTAGAATCAGTACGTGTTGTCGCTGCCTCGTTGGCATCATCTATATGAACCACAGATGCGTCCTTGGAAAGTACCTTCGCGGAAGGCTGCACAGTATGCGCGGGAAAAACTGTAATAGGCTTTTTTAATTCCGCCTGCATCTCTTTCATGATCTTTTGTATATCAGCTATCTCAGTCCGAGCACGATCCTTACACTTCTCATCCAGCTGAGAAAACCATGTGGAAGGCATCTTCCAATTTGGTGTTTTTTAGGTAAATACACCCGCGGTCTTAGAACTTGCACTGGATGGTCACTTTGGCGCACAAAGTTGCAAAATATGTGTTTGTGGTCACTGAACTTACAAAACGGTGCAAATACAGTCACTCCCTTTGTACGCAGCCGTATGTGGCGACGCCAGTGTGGCACGGGCCCGCTGTCAGCGACCATGGCCTTCCAGCGAGGCGTGCACGCGGTCACTTTGCAGAAAACCCCATGGGTTTATTATTTTTTGCGCAAAAAAGCCCTATTGACAGTGGGCCATTCATAATAGTGGACAAGTCGTCCCCTCTTTCACAAATCCCCCCCGGTTCCCAAATCGCTGCGATTCCCAAATTAGGAACCCTAGACAGGTGATGGCTGAGCCCGATGGCTGCGGTAGCAGTTAGGTGAGTCCTCGCCGGCGTCGTTGCATTGAATAGTTATCCGCCGGCGGGATGAGGACTGAAGATAACTGAAGATAGCCATAGCTTAGTGAACTGGACATAAATGAAGATAGCCTACTAAACTGTAAATAGCAGACACACTAATCTGAACTGACTACAGTAGAGTTGACAGCGATAGCACTACTTCTCGTCATCATCGACGAAAGCTCGATAACCTCGCGCTCTCGGGCATTTATGATGGCCATGGTAGCCACGGCCGACGCCCTCCGCTCGTCATGTGCACGGCGCTCTGCGAGAGCGGCCTGGCGCACGATGTGGTCTGCCTGCTGGGTGGACAGGGATGCCACAAACACGGCATTGTCCAGCTGCTGCTGTGCCGCGTGTAGCGCCTCCTCGGCCTGCGCAGTGAGGATGGACGCCTCATACGCCGGTGCCGGCAGCCCAAAGACAACTTGGTCAGACGCAGAACCGGACGCACGGCGCCTTGAGCCGCCCTTGCGGTTGCTTGAGTTGCCGGTGCCGGCACTGGAGCTGCCCGCACCGGGCGCCGGAGCGCCGTCGCGACTACGCCCTCCAGTGGACAGCCTCTGTCTGTCAGTCATATGGGCGGCGGAGTAGAGGAAAGAGATGATGTACACTACATGGGAGAAAAGAGAGAGTTGGGGAGAACCTAACAAAATCCTCTCATTACCCCACTGGTTATATTGTGTCATCTATTACTGGCTGGTCCCGGGTTCGAATCCCAGATCGCCCACCTTTTTTGGCTCTTTCTATTATTTTGCATCAGGCGACACAGATTAAGTACATTTTGCATCACCAGTTGTGCAGATTAAGCACTGTCAAAACAATCTCAAGAATGAACCAATTGAAACCAGCATACATAAATCATAGAAAATTACTTAATATTGATCTGGGAGGCCTCTTGAACTACTAGCACTGTCATAGCAAAAACCAAAGCGTAGCAAAATACAGTTTCATACAGTCTGAACATTGAGAAAACCAAAGCAAAATAAAGTTGGAAAAGGCCTTACCTACTACATCTTTACCCCAACTGCAGGAGCAGTTCATTCATGAACTAAACCTAACCAAAAGTTCATTCATGAACTCTAACTTGTTCTGATGTAAACTAAAGAGAAAGAAAATCATGCAGATCAGCAGGTCGGCCATCTTGAGATAGAGCAGACTATGATGCATTTTGGCTAAATAGGACCTCCTCTTCAGCCTGCATGAACTATGCTCTATCAGCAGCTCCATCATCTCCAAACAGGAGATTGTAAAAGCCAGGAGCAGCAGCTCTTGCTCCTCTGTCATCTCCAGGAGCAGCACCTCTTCCTCCAAATGTAGCAGCTGCAGTTCTTCCTCCTCTTGCACCATTTCTTCCTCCTCTACCAGCACTTCTTCCTCCTCTTGCACCATCTCTTCCTCCCCTCCCAGCAGTTCTTCCTCCTCTTGCATCATTTGTTGCTCCTCTCCCTACACTACCTCCCCCTCTTGCTTGTTTTTTCTTGGGTCTTGTTGCAGCTGCTGCTTGCTGACTTGACTCAGCTGCTTCCTCTCCATTTGCAGGTGCTGCTTGCTGACTCCTCACCCTCCCCCTAACCATTGCTGTTGTCAGTCTGCCTATTGGCATTGCTTCTCTAGCAGTTGCAATAAATGTAGACTCAGGCAATGGGCCAAATTCCCTAGGGGGTGGGTATGTGAACCTCTCCTGCAAAAATTAAGACAGAGGAAGTGTGAGCACACATACTAGTGATTTATGAGTGTGTACAAGTTAATTAGTGAAATCATCATTGCATGTTCCTGCATCTTATACACCATACAATCAGGTGTTTGTGTTGGATCCAGCTAAGGGTATACCCTATGTGGCATTATGTTCTGCACAAGACAAGCAATGTACGAACTTAGAATATCCTAAATCTGAAAAAGTATATGGGAGTAAGCATAAGAGTACAAGTGTATTATAGCAAGTATTGATGGATCATCATACTCTTCTTCATATTCCCTAGCAGCTTCTTCATTTGGAGTCTTATCAGCATGATTATGGTGTGCCTTTTTGTTATGATCAGCTGCTCCACATATGGAACAATGCATGGTCACACCATGCTTGGTCACCTTCTTTACTCCATTTTTGTCAATCTTCTCTTCTAGATCTTTCTTCCTGTTTTTCTTTGGCCTGCCCATAACTTTTGTGTACAATGGTGGATACACATCAATCCTATTCATTTTCTCCCATAGCTTTGTATCCCTCATTGGCATCATGTTATATCCATAACACTTTTTGTACTCCTCCACTGTATAGCAGGAGTGAACCATGCTCTCTGGTTCAATCCTCTCATGCCTGAAAGTTGCTATTGCATGATGGCAAGGGATGCCAGACAGTGCAGTCACAGCTTAGCATATTTAAGTCCACTATGTATGAGTTTTGTAGAGAGAAAACTTTGAACACACCTCTACCATACTCTTGCACCTTGCAATTCTTTGCCCACTCAATGTATTTGTTGAGTTTCTTCTGAATCTTGGGGCACAGTCTTCCTGTCCACTTTTCTGACTCCTTTTGCTTACGAACTATCCTATTTGTGAGCTTTGTGAAAATATAATCCAGCATTGACTTAATTGGCAGCTCTCTTCCATCCAATATATAACTGCAGATGTTTTCATATGTTCATGTTATGTTAGTACCCAATGGCATTGTTTGACATGATATGAAGGAAAGGTGGGAGGGCAATGCAAACCTGTTGAAGAATTCAGACATGTTGTTTAATAATATGTGACACTTGCAAAATAGGTTGAAGAAAGCTTTGATCCATGTTTTAGGAGCTAACTTCTCAACCCACTTGTAAGCATCAAGGCTGTGCTCTTTGATCTGATTCATGCTTCTCGTGTAGGCCATCTCATTTGGGGATCTAACTATAGCCCACAAGTCATTTTTCAGCTGCTCACCCTTGTGGACTTTGTGAAAATTTTGGTAAATATGCCTAACACTATTTCTGTGTTCTGAATAAGGAAAAACCTTCTAAACTTCATTTATTAAACCCTACAAAATTGCAATATCATCAATAACAATAATTGAATAAACTAACAATAAACACTAGCATAAAATGGAAGGAAGTGTGCCCACCTTCTGCTTGTCACTCATAAGTGTATATGGTGTACTGTTGCTTATGTTGAGATCATCCTTCAATGAAGTTAAGAACCACTCCCAGCTATGTCTGTGTGTTGACTCCACTTCACATAGGCCAAATGCAATAGGAAATATGCAGTCATTTGGGTCAATTCCTACTGCTGTTAGCAAATTCCCCTTGTATCTTGTTTTAATGTGGCACCCATCAAGGAAAATGATTGGCCTACAAGCCTTAAGAAACCCCCTCTTAGATGCATCATAAGACCAATATAATGTCGAGAAGTGGTCCTTTGTCATCTTAGCCTTGTTGTCAAACACCTCCTTTGTGCACAAGAAGAACTGACTTCCTGGATTGCTTCTTCTAAGCTCCTGCCCATAGTCCCATAGGGTTTTGTACTGATCATCATATTCTCCCCTAATCTGCTTGACTGCTGCCCTTCTTGCCCTTCCCAACTTGGTCCTCTTTGCAACCAAGTTGAATTCTTGCTCAACTTTCTCTGAAAATTTCCTCAGAGGCATTTTCTCATTGTCTCTGAATTCATTCCTGAACTTGTGAGTAAGAAAAGGTGCAGTAAGAACTCTCAGGTCCCAAGCTTTGGTGCATGTATGCTTGTCAGTGTACTTTTTTATTTGAATGCTACTTGACCTGTTATCATGTCCTGCCTTCAAGTACCAAGTACAACCTGGCTTGCATACAGCCTCTAACAACTTTGAAGTATTCCTATGCTTGTTCACCTTCACTCTATTTCTGACACTATATGCAATGAAAGAATGCCTCAACTCTTCCATATCTCCAAATACCATCCCAAGCTTGAAAACAGGTGCATTAAGATCAGTTCTTGGGTTGAAAGTGCTGAATTTGTGCTTCAGCTTCTCTTTCTCTTCTTTTGACAAGTTCAAATGACTATCATCTAATGCATCTTCTGGAAGTTCTCCTTCAAAGTCCTGCACATTTTCTTTCTCTCTGTGATCATCAACATCTTTGTCCACATTGGCATCAAAAAGATCATCATCACCTGCTGCTATTTCATAATCACTCTCATAGAAATCCTCATCTGTCTCAGCCTCTACATCCTCTCCATTTCCCTCCGAACCACTGCTTTCACCATTGTCACTAATGTCAAACTCTTCCTCCTCTTCTTCAGATGCAATACTAGAACTAGATCCTTCTCCAAATGGCATAAACCTCTTTACCGGGCTTGAAAGCTTCTCTGTTGTACTGGGTTGTTTAGCTGAATAGCTGACATTTTCTTTACCATGCCTTAGTTTTGTTGGACTTATAACCTTTGGCAAATCAGGCACTCCATGAATCAGCACATCATCTATGGTTACTGACTAAAGTGTGTCACCATGGTCTACAACCAGTACCAGGTTATTGTGCTCAATTGTTGCAACAATCATAAGAACAATGTCTGCATCACATGTCATAAGCTTCAGGCCCTCACCAAATCATTTTCCTGGTTGGCACCAATACACATCAGTCTGGGACACTTCATTGTCATATCCTAGTTGCACAAGACAATCATTTATCCACAACATTGACCAAGTGTCACTCTGACAATTGTCAAACCAGTCAACCATATAATCCATGTAAGTCATGTAGCTTCTAGTTCCACAAAAAAACCATTGCGATGGATCTCAACAGTGAACAAGCCATCAAACTGTCTTGCATTGTCAAATGAACTTCAAGTACATACTGAAATGATCAAATTCAGTATAGAACAGAGCACTCACATTCAATACAGAACAGAGCACTCACATTCAGTAAAAACAGAACATTCACATTCAGTTATGAACAGTGCAGCCATATTCAGTTAAGTAACTCTCAAATTTAGTTAAAACCAATGCAGTACCATCAGCGCACCAATTTGCAATGCACAACATTATACATCCATGCACTAACATCTCTATGAACAAAGCAACATTATTCACATACAAAATTGCAGCAAATATTCAGTATTTTCAGACATGCTAATTATACAGAAAGCACACGTTCAGTTCCACATATGTTTAGTACACACACTGCATCAATGATGAAATCTGTCAACATAGCATGCCTAACATGAATTCTGGATTGCTTTCATCAATTTTTCTGAAGCAAAAAGACGCCTCCTTGAAAACCCCCAATTAAACCCTAGATCAGATTGGAGAAGCAGGAGTTTTGACCAGTCGCAACTAATCCATAGGCCAAATACGCGCTCGAATCAAAGCCTGAACATCTCAATCAACTAGTACAACCCACCGGTCTTACCATACAAATCCTACCCGCGCAGGGCTGACAAAATCGGTAAATAAAAGAGGAGGTAGACACATGGGATCACTCGCCGTATGTGGGTGATTCATCTCCAATGTATCTATAATTTATGAAGTATTCATGCCATGTTTGCAACAATTTTATATGGTTTTGGTATGATTTAATTAGAACTAACCCGGACTGACGCTGTTTTCAGCAGAACTACCGTGCTGTCATTTTTTGTGCAGAAATAAAAGTTCTCGGAATGGGCTGAAAATTTACGGTGATTTTTTATGGACCAAAAGAGACCCCCGAACCACCGAAGCTGGACCAGAAGAGTCCCGAGGAGTCCACAAGCCAGGCGGCGCGCCCTACCCCCCTGGGCGTGCCCTGAGGGCTTGTGGGCCCCTCGGGCACCTCCTTGACTTGAGACCGACGCCAAAAATTCTTATAAATATAGAAACCTCCAAAAAGAACCCTAGATCGGAAGTTCCGCCGCCGCAAGCCTCTGTAGCCACGAAAAACCAATCGGGAGCCCGTTCCGGCACCCTGCCAGAGGGGGAAATCATCACCGGTGGCCATCTTCATCATCCCGGCGGCCTCCATGACGAGGAGGGAGTAGTTCACCCTCGGGGCTGAGGGTATGTACCAGTAGCTATGTGTTTGATATCTCTCTCTCTCTCTCTCTCTCTCTCTCTCTCGTGTTCTTGATTTGGCATGATCTTGATGTATCGCGAGCTTTATTATTATAGTTGGATCATATGGTGTTCTTCCCCCTCTACCTTCTTGTGATGAATTGAGTCTTGCTCTTTGAGGTTTCATTATGTTGGATTGAGTATTGGATTTGAGAACACTTGATGTATGTCTTGCGATGAGATATCTGTGTTGACAATTGGATTTTCTATTGATTCACTTGATGTATGTTTTGGCACTCAACTCGTGGATTCCCGAGGTGACATTGGGGTAATCTATGCATAGGGGTTGATGCATGTTTTCGTCCTACGTTCTTTGATAGAATCTTCGGAGCGATTCTTTGTTGCACTTTGAGGGATTGTTATATGATCCAATTATGTTATCATTGTTGAGAGAATTTGCACCAGTGAAAGTATGAACCCTAGGTTTTGTTTTCAAGCATTGCAATACCGTTTTCGCTCCGTTTTGTTACCAGTTACCTTGCTGTTTTTATATTTTCAGATTACAAAAACCTTTATCTACCATCCATATTACACTTGTATCACCATCTCTTCGCCGAACTAGTGCACCTATACAATTTACCATTGTATTGGGTGTGTTGGGGACACAAGAGACTCTTTGTTATTTGGTTGCAGGGTTGTTTGAGAGAGACCATCTTCATCCTACGTCTCCCACGGATTGATAAACCTTAAGTCATCCACTTGAGGGAAATTTGCTACTGTCCTACAAAACTCTGTGCTTGGAGGCCCAACTAGAGTCTACAAGAAGAAGGTTGCATAGTAGACATCAAGCTCTTTTCTGGCGCCGTTGCTGGGGAGGTGAGTGCTTGAATGTATATCTTTAGATCTTGCAATTGAATCTTTTAGTTTCTTGTTTTATCACTAGTTTAGTCTATAAAAGAAAACTACAAAAAATGGAATTGAGGTTGCCTCATATTATTCATCTTTATAATGTCTTTTGTGAAAATGATGGAAAGGAAAATTGTGCTCAATTGATAGAAGAAGAATTCAATAAAATGTTTGGCATAAAATCTTTGAATGATGAGCATGATTGCAATGTTGTTGGTATGAATTCTTTGAATATCCATGATGCTAATGATATGCAAAGCCACAAGCTTGGGGATGCTATGTTTGATGAAGATGATATTTTTAGTCCCCCAAGACTTGATGAGCAAATTTATTATGATGATAGCATGCCTCCTATTTATGATGATTATATTGATGAAAGTGGGTTTGGAAGAGTGTAAACTCTAGGTAATGATCCCACTATTTTGGAGGGTGTTGAATCTTTTCACAATATAGATAAAAGTGGATTTGGAGAGGTCATCACTTTATTTAGTGATGAATCCACTATTTTGGAAGAGGTTTCAATTGATTATGAGAACAAAGTTGCTATGTATGATGATTATTGTGATGACATGTATGCTATAAAGAATAATGATAACCATGAAACTTGTCATCATCATTTTTATTTTCAATTGGATTATGCCTCACGTGATAGTTATTTTGTTGAGTTTGCTCCCACTACTATTCATGAGAATAAATTTGCTTATGTGGAGAGTAATAAAATTTCTATGCTCGTGGATCATGAAAAGAATGCTTTATGTGATAGTTATATTGTTGAATTCATTCATGATGCTACTGAAAATTACTATGATGGGGGAACATATGCTTGTAGGTATTGCAATAATATCAAGTTTCCTCTCTATGTGTTGAAAATCTTGAAGTTTTGCTTGCTTTGCCTTCCTATGCTAGTTGATTCTTGTTCCCATAATTTGTTTGCTCACAAAATACCTATGCATAGGAAGTGGGTTAGGCTTAAATGTGCTATTCATATGCTTCATGATGCTCCCGTTATGCTTCAATTCTTATCTTTTATGTGAGCATCATTGAAATCATCATGCCTAGCTGAAAAGGCATTAAAGAAAAGCGCTTGTTGGGAGACAACCCAATATTTAACCCTACTGTTTTTGTGTGCTCACATGATTAATCTAATGTATTAATCATGTTTTATAGCTTTTGTTTGAATAAAGTGCCAAGTAAAGCCTTTGGGATAGTGTGGTTGATAGTTGATTTGATTCTGTGCAAAAACATAAACTTTTGCGTCCAGTAACAGAATTGTTTAAATTCACTGGAACGTGGAAAAACTCTGAATTTTTTACATAGGATTTATATACAAATTTTATATGTTTTCCTAACTTTTCTGAGATGTTTGAGTAAGAAAAGTATGAGCATAATTCAGATCTTTACAGACTGTTCTGTTTCTGACAGATTCTGTTTTCGATGCATAGTTTGCTTGTTTTCTAGTTTCTATGGCTTGTATTGCTCAATATAAATTGTGGAAATTGTAGAGTACAGTATACATTATGTGGAGAAAATTATGAATCTTATCTTGACAGTACCAAAGTGAATGATTTGTCTTTATCATACTAACCCATCTCACGAAGTTCCGTTAAGTTTTGTGTGATTGAAGTTTACAAGTTTTGGGTGAAATATCGATATGAGAAGAATGAAGAGTGGGAAGAACCTAAGATTGGGGATGCCCAAGGCACCCCAAGGTAATATTCAAGGAATACCCAAGCAACTAAGCTTGGGGATGCCCCGGAAGGCATCCCCTCTTTTGTCTTCAACATTATCGGTAACCTCACTTGGGGCTATATTTTTTATTCGTCACATGATATGAGTTTTTCTTGGAGCGTCATTTTATTTTATTATTATTTGCTTGCTTTTATTTAGAGTAATGTTTTCCATCTTTTAGTTCAATAAAAAGGTCAAGTATAGCCTTTACCATGCTTATTTTGCAAGTCTATATGTTGCTGTTTTGAAAACAGAAAGTTTTCTATCATTGTCTGAATTCTTCTGGAAAGTCAGAACGCGATAAAATCTTGAAATTTTTACACAACAAGTAACAAAAAAAATTCTACGGTGTGGTAGTTTTTCAGAAATTTTGGAGTTAGGGAAGTGTGAGTAAAATTGCACTCTTTACAGACTATCCTGTTTAGACAGATTGCTGTTATGTTTGCATATGTTTGCTTGTTTAATGATTCTATTTGAGGATAGGAGTATTAAATATGCAGAGGCATTTAGTATGCAACGTTAAATAATAATTTTAGTGATTTGCTACAGTAGATAATGATAAAGTGTTGCATTGATTCATACTAACTTTTCTCATGAGTTCTTGTTGAGTTTTGTGTGGATGAAGTTTTTAAGATTTATGGAAACCGTGATATAAAAGGAATTAAGGAGACACAAAAGCTCAAGCTTGGGGATGCCCAAGGCATCCCAAGATAATATTTCAAGAAGTCTCAAGCATCTAAGCTTGGGGATGCCCCGATAGGCATCCCACCTTTCTTCATCAACAATTATCGGTTAGCCTCGGTTGAGCCTAAGTTTTTGCTTCTTCACATGATATGTGCTATTTTTAGAATGTCATTTTATTTTGTTTTGCTCGCTGTTTTAATAAAAATACTTAAGATATGAAATTTTTAAATGAGAGAGAGAGTCTTCACATAGCTACTTAATTATTTAACTACTCATTGATCTTCACTTATATCTTTTTGGAGTAGTTTGTGAGTTGCTCTAGTACTTCACTTATATCTTTTTAAAGCACGGCGGTGGTTTTTTTGTTGTTGAAGAAATTGATGAGCTCTCATGCTTCACTTATATTATTTTGAGAGTCTTATAAATAGTATGGCAATTTGCTTTGGTTATGAATTTAGTCCTAATATGATGGGTATTCAAGAGGGATAAAATAAAAACTTTCATATAAAGAGCATTGAATAGATGAGTTTGATTCCTTGCATTTGTTTTGAGATATAAAGATGGTGATATTAGAGTCATGCTAGTGAGTAATTGTGGATTGGTAGAAATACTTGTGTTAAAGTTTGTGATTCCCGTAGCATGCACGTATGGTGAACCATTGTGTGATGAAGTCGGAGCATGATTTATTTTTGATTGTCTTCCTTATGAGTGGCAGTCGGGGATGAGCGATGGTCTTTTCCTACCAATCTATCCCCCTAGGAGCATGCGTATTAGTACTTTGCTTTGATGGCTAATAAATTTTTGCAATAAGTATGTGAGTTCTTTATGACTAATGTTGAGTCCATGGATTATACGCACTCTCACCCTTCCACCATTGCTAGCCTCTCTAGTACCGCGCAACTTTTGCCGGTGCATTAAACCTACCATATACCCTACCTATTATGGTATTTCCATAGCCATTCCGAGATATATTGCCATGCAACTTCCACCATTCCGTTTTATTATGACACACACCATCATTGTCATATTGTTCTCATATGCATGTGGCATTCATATAGAGTCATATCTTTGCTCTAGTACCGAGTTGTAATTCTTGAGTTGTAAGTAAATAAAAGTGTGATGATCATCATTATTAGAGCATTGTCCCATGTGAGAAAAGGATGATGGAGGCTATGATTCTCCCACAAGTAGAGATGAGACTCCGGACTTAAAAATAAAAGAGGCCAAAGAGCCCAAAATAAAAAAAGAGAGGCCAAAGAGCCCAAAATAAAAAAATAAAAAAAATGAGAGAAAAGAGAGAAGGGACAATGTTACTATCCTTTTTCCACACTTGTGCTTCAAAGTAGCACCATGTTCTTCATGATAGAGAGTCTCCTATTTTATCACTTTCATATACTAGTGGAAATTTTCATTATAGAACTTGGGATGTATATTCCAATGATGGGCTTCCTCAAATTGCCCTAGGTCTTCGTGAGCAAGCAAGTTGGATGCACACCCACTTAGTTTTCAGTTTGAGCTTTCATACACTTATAGCTCTAGCGCATCCGTTGCATGGCAATCCCTACTCACTTGCATCGATATCAATTGATGGGCATCTCCATAGCCCATTAATTTGCCTAGTTGATGTGAGACTTTCTCCTTTTTGTCTTCTCCTCACAACCTCCACCATACTCTATTCCACTTATAGTGCTATGTCCATGGCTCACGCTCATGTATTACGTGAAAGTTGAAAAAGCTTGAGAACATTAAAAGAATGAAACAATTGCTTGGCTTGCCATCGGGGTTGTGCATGATGAAATATTTTGTGTGATGAAGATATAGCATAGCCAGACTATATGATTTTGTAGGGATAACTTTCTTTGGCCATGATATTTTGAGAAGACATGATTGCTTTATTAGTATGCTTGAAGTATTATTGTTTTTATGTCAATATTAAACTTTTGTTTTGAGTCTTATGGATCTGAACATTCATGCCACAATAAAGAAGATTACATTGATAAATATGTTAGGTAGCATTCACACTTCATAAATTCTTTCTTTTATCATTTACCTACTCGAGGACGAGCAGGAATTAAGCTTGGGGATGCTGATACATCTCCAACGTATCTATAATTTATGAAGTATTCATGCCATGTTTGCTACAATTTTATATGGTTTTGGTATGATTTAATTAGAACTAACCCGGACTGACGCTGTTTTCAGCAGAACTACCGTGGTGTCGTTTTTTGTGCAGAAATAAAAGTTCTTGGAATGGGCTGAAAATTTACGATGATTTTTTATGGACCAAAAGAGACCCCCGAAGCACCGGAGCTGGACCAGAAGAGTCCCGAGGAGTCCACAAGCCAGGGGGCGCGCCCTACCCCCCTGGGCATGCCCTGAGGGATTGTGGGCCCCTCGGGCACCTCCTTGACCTGAGACCGACGCCAAAAATTCTTATAAATATAGAAACCTCTGAAAAGAACCCTAGATCGGAAGTTCCGCCGCCGCAAGCTTGTGTAGCCATGAAAAACCAATCGGGAGCCTGTTCCGACACCCTGTCGGAGGGGGAAATCATCACCGGTGGCCATCTTCATCATCCCGGCAGCCTCCATGACAAGGAGGGAGTAGTTCACCCTCGGGGCTGAGGGTATGTACCAGTAGCTATGTGTTTGATCTCCCTCTCTCTCGTGTTCTTGATTTGGCACGATCTTGATGTATCGCGAGCTTTGTTATTATAGTTGGATCATATGGTGTTCTTCCCCCTCTACCTTCTTGTTATGAATTGAGTCTTGCTCTTTGAGGTTTTGTTATGTTGGATTGAGTATTGGATTTGAAAACACTTGATGTATGTCTTGCGATGGGATATCTGTGGTGACAATGGGATGTTCTATTGATTCACTTGATGTATGTTTTGGCACTCAACTCGCGGATTCCCGAGGTGACATTGGGGTAATCTATGCATAGGGGTTGATGCATGTTTTCGTCCTACGTTCTCCGATAGAAACTTCGGAGTGATTCGTTGTTGCACTTTGAGGGATTGTTATATGATCCAATTATGTTCTCATTGTTGAGAGAATTTGCACTAGTAAAAGTGTGAACCCTAGGCCTTGTTTTCAAGCATTGCAATACTGTTTTTGCTCCATTTTGTTACTAGTTACCTTACTGTTTTTATATTTTTAGATTACAAAAACCTTTATCTACCATCCATATTACACTTGTATCACCATCTCTTTGCCGAACTAGTGCACCTATACAATTTACCATTGTATTGGGTGTGTTGGGGACACAAGAGTCTTTGTTATTTGGTTGCAGGGTTGTTTGAGAGAGACCATCTTCATCCTACACCTCCCATGGATTGATAAACCTTAGGTCATCCACTTGAGGGAAATTTGCTACTGTCCTACAAAACTATGCGCTTGGAGGCCCAACTAGAGTCTACAAGAAGAAGGTTGTGTAGTAGACATCAGTGGGTGCTGCTTCCCCCGGCCGTCAGCGACGCGGTTCTTCCATATCCTCCGACGACGGCCGCCGTGGCGCAGTTCTACCTCTGCCAGCGCCTCGGAATGATCGACAGACAAAGAAGGGAGATGAGGCGGTGGGGAGTTACAATGGGCTGCCAACGATTTCGGGGTACCTATAAACTTATTTGCACAACGCTCTGTTCCCGCGTCTCCAGGGGCTTTTTTGCGCAAATAATAATAAACCCACGGGCTTTTATGCAAAGTGACCGCGCGCACGCCTCACTGGAAGGCCATGGTTGCTGATAGCGGGCCCATGCCATGCTGGCGTCGCCACATATGGCTGCATATGAAGGGAATGACTGTATTTGCACCGTTTTGCAAGTTCCATGACCACAAACGCGTATTTTGCAACTTTGTGCACCAAAGTGACCATCCAATGCAAGTTCTAAGACCATAGGTGTATTTACCTCTTTTTTTCTATGCTTTTTGTTTTGCCTGGAACACGTCAGCCAAGCCCGATCTAATCCTCAAACCCAACACTTCTAAAACTCCAACTTTGCTTTCCTGTAATGGACGAGACTCCAACTTTAAACCACGTCAGCACAACTCCTTTTTTTCCTGTAACAAACGAGACTCCACGTGTACGTACACGAACCACCAATTCTGATGCAACAAGAAACAAATAAACCGATCTGATCCGTGAGCAATCCCAGCTACTCCGTTCCTTTCCTATTTTACTTTTTTTTCCGTCGCTTGATTCCGGACTTCACGCACCAGATAAACAGATCCAATCTAATCGATAAAAAAAAATTAAGTCATTGATGTCTACTACGCAACCTTTCTTCTTGTAGACGTTGTTGGGCCTCCAAGTGCAGAGTTTTGTAGGACAGTAGCAAATTTCCCTCAAGTGGATGACCTAAGGTTTATCAATCCGTGGGAGGCGTAGGATGAAGATGGTCTCTCTCAAACAACCCTGCAACCAAATAACAAAGAGTCTCTTGTGTCCCCAACACACCCAATACAATGGTAAATTGTATAGGTGCACTAGTTCGGTGAAGAGATGGTGATACAAGTGTAATATGGATAGTAGACATAGGTTTTTGTAATCTGAAAATATAAAAACAGCAAGGTAACTAGTAACAAAAGTGAGCAAAAACGGTATTGCAATGCTTAGAAACAAGGCCTAGGGTTCATACTTTCACTAGTGCAAGTTCTCTCAACAATGATAACATAATTGGATCATATAACAATCCCTCAACGTGCAACAAAGAGTCACTCCAAAGTTTCTATCGGGTAACGTAGGACAAAAAGGTGCATCAACCCCTATGCATAGATTAACCCAATGTCACCTCGGGATTCCGCAAGTTGAGTGCCAAAACATACATCAAGTGAATCAATAGAACATCCGATTGTCACCACAGATATCCCATCGCAAGACATACATCAAGTGTTCTCAAATCCAATACTCAATCCAACATAACAAAACCTCAAAGAGCAAGACTCAATTCATCACAAGAAGGTAGAGGGGGAGAAACACCATATGATCCAACTATAATAACAAAGCTCGCGGTACATCAATATCGTGCCAAATCAAGAACACGAGAGAGAGAGAGAGAGAGATCAAACACATAGCTACTGGTACATACCCTCAGCCCCGAGGGTGAACTACTCCCTCCTCGTCATGGAGACCGCCGGGATGATGAAGATGGCCACCGGTGATGGTTTCCCCCTCTGGCAGGGTGCCGGAACAGGCTCCCGATTGGTTTTTCGTGGATACAGAGGCTTGCGGTGGTGGAACTTCCGATCTAGGTTTATTTCTGGAGGTTTTGGTATTTATAGGAGGTGTTGGCGTCGGGGACAAGTCAAGGGGGCCCACGAGGCGACGACAAGGCAGGGGGGCGCCCTCCACCCTTATGGTTGCCTCGGGACTCCTCTCCGATATCTTTTCATTCCAGTATTTTTTATATTTTCCAAAAATATTCTCCATAAATTTTCAGCCCATTCCAGGAACTTTTATTTCTGCACAAAAAAACGACACCACGGTAGTCTGCTGAAAACAGCGTCAGTCCGGGTTAGTTCTAATCAAATCATACCAAAATCATATAGAATTATTGTAAACATGGCATGAATACTTCATAAATTATAGATACGTTGGAGACGTATCAGCATCCCCAAGCTTAATTCCTACTCGTCCTCGAGTAGGTAAATGAAGTGTGAATGCTAGCAAGTGCACAAGTTTGATCAATGATAATTTCAATCAGTTTGTCTAGCATCATTATATATCATAAACAGTAGCTCATCTCATAAAACTTCTCATGATCAAGTAGCAAGCTATTCACATGTTAAAGCATAGATAATAAACTTTCTTGAAAACTAACAAACTAAGTTCTTAGTGATCAAACAATTACAATTCATCTTATTTTCAGGAAGGGTCTATGTAAGAGCTTTGATTTAGCAAATCCCACATACTCAACTATCATATAGTCTTCCATGATTGCTACCACTCAAAGCATAGTTTTAGAACAAATAGCATCCATCGAACACAGAGAAAGATAGGGGCTTAGTGTTTCGCCTCCCAACTTATTTATCATATAGATAATTGTCAACAATAATAATTCATGATCAAATATATTTGAATGGCCATATATGCTTAGATCTTTCCCCACCACATGATGCTTGCCAACTAAAGAATAGGTTGGAATAAGAAATTGACTCAACAAAAATAAAAGTAAATGATAGGCCCTTCGCAGAGGGAAGCAGGGATTTGCAGAGGTGCCAGAGCTCGAAGCTTTTAAAACAAAGATGAACATAATTTTGAGAGGTATGCTTTCATTGTCAACATAACAACCAAGAGTTCTCACTATCTTCCATGCTAGATACATTATAGGCAGTTCCCAAACAGAATGGTAAAGTTTTTACTCCCCCTCCACTAACAATCACACTCCACGGCTGATCCGAAACAACGGGTACCGTCCATACCAACAACAGTCCTGGGGGAGTTTTGTTTAATTATTTGACATTTTGTTTTTGATCTTTTGATCACGGGACTGGGCATCCCGATTACCAGCCACTTTCTCGTGAATGACAAGTGAATCAACACTCATCATGAGAATAACCCACCTAGCATAGAAGATACTGACAGCCCCTAGTCGCTACATGAGCGAATCGGGCATACAAAATAGATTATTATTTGAAGGTTTAGAGTTTGGCACATGCAAATTTACTTGGAACGGCAGGTAAATACCGCATATAGGTAGATATGGTGGACACTCATGGAGGAAACTTGGTTCAAGGATTTTGGATGCACAAGCAGTATTCCCGCTTAGTACAGAGATTTTGGCTAGCAACAGATTCTAAATAGCAAGCACCACATGTTGGAGGATCCATAACAATATAACTTCTATACAAATATACCCAAGCATAACTCATTACGTTGTCTTCCTTGTCCAACTTCAACTAATTTGCTCAAGTTTGAAAATAATTAATGGGGCTCACAATCATAGAAGATATCCAAGATAGTATATTTATATGTGAAATCTCTCTTCCTTCAATATTCTTTCATGAATTGTTCAAGTGACCAATACTATGTTTGCTAACTTTCAATAAATTTACCACCTCTACTTCTTATATGTGAAGTCATTACTCCCCATGGGATAAGCATATGAAACATATATAATTTCAGATTTTTGATATTCAATTCATTCAACCATTTAGTTATAGGATATAAGTGAAGCACACGAGTAAATGACAAACTACTCCAAAAAGATATAAGTGAAGATCAATGAGTAGTCAAATAATTAAGTAGCTATGTGAAGACTCTCTCTCAAAAATAATAATTTAGATGTTAAGTATTTTGTTCAAACAGCAAGCAAAATAAAATAAAATGATATTCTAAAAATAGCACACATCATGTGAAGAAGCAAAAACTTAGGCTCAACCGATACTAACCGATAATTCTTGATGAAGAAAGGTGGGATGCCTACCGGGGCATCCCCAAGCTTAGATGCTTGAGACTTCTTAAAATATTAACTAGGGATGCCTTGGGCATCCCCAAGCTTGAGCTTTTGTGTCTCCTTAATTTCTTTTATATCAGGGTTTCCCTAAATCTTAAAAACTTCATGCACACAAAACTCAACAAGAACTTGTGAGAAAAGTTAGTATAAATCAAATGCAAAACCTTATCATTCTCTACGGTAGCAAATCACTAAAATTATTATTTAACATTGCATACTAAATGCCTCTGCATATTTAATACTCCTATCCTCAAATAGAATCATTAAACAAGTAAACAAATGCAAACAATGCAAACATAACAGCAATCTGTCTAAACAGGCTAGTCTGTAAAGAGTGCAATTTTACTCATACTTACCTAACTCCAAAAATTCTGAAAACTGACCACACCATAGAATTTTTTTTGTTACTCACTGTGTAAAAATTTCAAGATTTTATCTCATTCTGACTTAACATAAGAATTCAGACAATGATACAAAACTTTCTATTTTCAAAACAGCAACATATAAACTTGCAAAATAAGCATGGTAAAGGCTAAACTTGACTCTTTTATTGAAATAAAAGATGCAAAACATTATTCTAAATAACAGCAAGCAAGTACTAATAAAATAAAATGACGCTCCAAGCAAAACTCATATCATGTGATGAATAAAAATATAGCTCCAAGTAAGGTTACCGATAATATTGAAGACGAAAGAGGGGATGCCTTCCGGGGCATCCCCAAGCTTAGTTGCTTGGATATTCCTTGAATATTATCTTGGGGTGCCTTGGGCATCCCCAAGCTTAGTGTCTTGCCACTCCTTATTCTCCTCATATCGATGTCTCACCCAAAACTTGAAAACTTCAATCACACAAAACTTAACGGAACTTCGTGAGATGGGTTAGTATGATAAAACAAATCATTCACTTTGGTACTGTCAAGACAAGATTCAATTTTTTTATCAAATGATGCATACTGTACCCTATCATTTCTACAATTTATATTGAGCAATATAAGCCATAGAAACTAGAAAACAAGCAAACTATGCATCAAAAACAGAATCTGTCAAAAACAGAACAGTATGTAAAGATCTGAATTAAGGTCATACTTCTGTCACTCCAAAAATTCTGAACAATTAAGAAAACGTAGAAAATTTGTATACCCATCAGCTGTAAAAAATTAAGAGTTTTTCCACGTTCCAGTAAAAGCTAGGAATTTTTGTACTGGACGCAAAAGTTTCTGTTTTTGAACAGAATCAAGTCAACTATCATCCACACTATCCCAGAGGCTTTACTTGGCACTTTATTCAAACAAAAGCTATAAAACATGATTAATACAGTATATTAATCATGTGAACACACAAAAACAGTAGGGGTAAATATTGGGTTGTCTCCCAACAAGCGCTTTTCTTTAATGCCTTTTTAGCTAGGCATGATGATTTCAATGATGCTCACATAAAGGATAAGAATTGAAACATAACGGGAGCATCATGAAGCATATAACTAGCACATTTAAGCCTAACCCACTTAATATGCATAGGGATTTTGTGAGCAAACAACTTACGGGAACAAGAATCAACTAGCATAGGAAAGCAAAACAAGCAAAACTTCAAGATTTTCAACACATAGAGAGGAAACTTGATATTATTGCAATTCCTACAAGCATATATTCCTCCCTCATAATAATTTTCAGTAGCATAATGAATGAATTCAACAATAAACTATCACATAAAGCATTCTTTTCTTGATCCACTAGCATAGAAATTTTATTACTCTCCACATAAGCAAATTTATTCTCATGAATAGTAGTGGGAGCAAACTCAACAAAATAACTATCACGTGAGGCATAATCCAATTGAAAATTAAAATCATGATGACAAGTTTCATGCTTATCATTATTCTTTATAGCATACATGTCATCACAATAATCATCATACATAGCAACTTTGTTCTCATAATCAATTGGAACCTCTTCCGAAATAGTGGATTCATCACTAAATAAATTCATGACCTCTCCAAATCCACTTTTATCAATATTGTGAAAAGATTCAACACCCTCCAAAATAGTGGGATCATTAGTACCTAGAGTTGACACTCTTCCAAACCCACTTTTGTCAATATAATCATCATAAATAGGAGGCATTCTATCATCATAATAAATATTCTCATCAAAACTTGGGGAACTAAAAATATCATCTTCATCAAACATAGCATCCCCAAGCTTGTAGCTTTGCATATCATTAGCATCATGGATATTCAAAGAATTCACACTAACAACATTGCAATCATGCTCATCATTCAAAAATTTAGTGCCAAACATTTTATAGACTTCTTCTTCTAACACTTGAGCACAATTTTCCTTTCCATCATTTTCACGAAAGATATTAAAAAGATGAAGCAGGCAACCTAAATTCCATTTTTTGTAGTTTTCTTTTATAGACTAAACTAGTGATAAAACAAGAAACTAAAAGTTTCGATTGCAAGATCTAAAGATATACCATCAAGCACTCACCTCCCCGGCAACGGCGCCAGAAAAGAGCTTCATTGACAGGATGTGAGTGCCGCTTACCTAGCCTCCCCGGCAACGACGCCAGAAAAGAGCTTGATGTCTACTACGCAACCTTTCTTCTTGTAGACGTTGTTGGGCCTCCAAGTGCAGAGTTTTGTAGGACAGTTGCAAATTTCCCTCAAGTGGATGACCTAAGGTTTGTCAATCCGTGGGAGGCGTAGGATGAAGATGGTCTCTCTCAAACAACCCTGCAACCAAATAACAAAGAGTGTCTTGTGTTCCCAACACACTCAATACAATGGTAAATTGTATAGGTGCACTAGTTCGGCGAAGAGATGGTGATACAAGTGTAATATGGATAGTAGATATATGTTTTTGTAATCAGAAAATATAAAAACAGCAAGGTAACTAGTAACAAAAGTGAGCAAAAATGGTATTGCAATGCTTAGAACCAAGGCATAGGATTCATACTTTCACTAGTGCAAGTTCTCTCAACAATGATAACATAATTGGATCATATAACAATTCCTCAACGTGCCATAAAGATTCACTCCAAAGTTTCTATCGGAGAACGTAGGACGAAAACATGCATCAACCCCTATGCATAGATTACCCCAATATCACCTCGGGAATCCGCGAGTTGAGTGCCAAAACATACATCAAGTGAATCAATAGAATATCCTATTGTCACCACAGATATCCCATCGCAAGACATACATTAAGTGTTCTCAAATCCAATACTCAATCCAACATAACAAAACCTCAAAGAGCAAGACTCAATTCATCACAAGAAGGTAGAGGGGAAGAAACACCATATGATCCAACTATAATAACAAAGCTCGCGGTACATCAAGATCGTGCCAAATCAAGAACACGAGAGAGAGAGAGAGAGATCAAACACATAGCTACTGGTACATACCCTCAGCCCCGAGGGTGATCTACTTCCTCCTCGTCATGGAGACCGCCGGGATGATCAAGATGGCCACCGGTGATGGTTTCCCCCTCCGGCAGGGTGCCGGAATGGGCTCCCGATTGGTTTTTCTTGGCTACAGTGGCTTGCAGCAGCGGAACTTCTGATCTAGGTTTATTTCTGGAGGTTTTGTATTTATAGGAGGTGTTGGCGTCGGGGACAAGTCAAGGGGGCCCACGAGGCGACGACAAGGCAGGGGGCGCGCCCTCCACCCTTGTGGTTGCCTCGGGACTCCTCTCCGATATCTTTTCGTTCCAGTATTTTTATATTTTCCAAAAATATTCTCCGTAAATTTTCAGCCCATTCCGAGAACTTTTATTTTTGCACAAAAAATGACACCACGGTAGTTCTGCTGAAAACAGCGTCAGTCCGGGTTAGTTCTAATCAAATCATACCAAAATCATATAGAAGTGTTGTAAACATGGCATGAATACTTCATAAATTATAGATACGTTGGAGACGTATCAGTCATCGGCGTCGGTATGTATTCCGAGAACAGAGGAGATCGATCATGTTGCAAGTGAAACTGTAAATCAATCATGCCCGATCTCCAATCCACGCTCAAACTCCTCGGCGGCACCAGCAACAATCCACAATAGATCTTCAAAGGCTCGGCAAAAACCAGTCATGATATTGAGCAAAAATCAGCAGATCAATCTCAACAGGACGAACTCGCGGTGATAAACCTAGTAATCTGATACCACATAATAAGGATCAACATGATGATCCTACAGTTTTTGCCCGATCTTTCACCGCAAGACAAACTAGATAGCAAACCTACTAATCACGGGAGCAATCCACGCAACCTGAAGGTGAGGAAACGAATCCAGCCAGCAACATGGAGATGAACAACACGCCTCTAACCTTGGCACGATGATCCTTGATCACATAAGAACCCTCATGCAACCATCACTTTATTTGATAACCAGCAGCGCCATCCCCGGAGGGATGATTCACCACGTGAACACAATGTTTCAAACTCAATCTATATTTCCCCTCTAAACCTAGCCATTAGCTTCCTTACATAGGCATCTAGAAAACTAGTCGGTTGGATAGGCCCACACCAAAACACACAAAATAAAAATCCTAAGTGGCCCATAACATGACTTAGAAATAAATATAGATAAAATTGGAACCGACCAAGTCCATGGTTCGGTCACCTCCTTTGGCACACCTCTAACTTGGAGGAGTCCTGAGGTTGGGCTTCACCTCCTCCTTCATGGGGACAACATGAGGTACTGGGATGCCCTCATTACTCTTTTTTTGCGTGAGAAACTTCAATCTATTCATCATCAATCATGGTCGTACAAAGAACACCAGAGGTAACAAAAATTACAACCAGGTCTGTGGACCACCTAGCGACGACTACAAGAACTTGAGCGAGCCGAAGGCATGCCACCGTCATCGCCCCTCCCTCGCTAGAGCCAGGGAAACTTTGTTGTAGTAGATAGTCAGGAAGTCATCGTGCTAAGGTCCCATATGACCAGTGCACCAGAGCAGCAATCATCGCCGATGAAGAAAGTTGTAGATCAAAAGGATCAAACATGTAGACACCCAAACAAAGACAAAGGAAGACCGGATAAAAACAGATCCACTAAAGACTAGCACCGACCGAATCCCGCGACATCTGACGGAGACATTATTCCTCCAAATGGAGATCGCCGCCGCCACACATCCCCAACCAAGACTTTGAACCTAACAAGAATGAGAATGTGGTCCCTCCCACCGGGGGGGGGGGAGGGTCCTCCCCATCTCCATGGCCTTTAGGGGTGAAGATTTGCCCGGCTCAATAAGGGTAGGGTGTGGTGCCCCGACTTAATGATGCACTAATCATACACGCAAATGCACACGATCAAGATCAAAGACTCACGGGAAGATATCACAACACAACTCTAGACACAACTTAAAGTCATACAAGCTTTATATTACAAGACAGAGGCCTCGAGGGCTCGAATACATAAGAGTCAGCGGAAGCAACAATATCTGAGTACAGACATAAGTAAACAAGTCTGCCTTAAGAAGGCTAGCAAAACAACAACGTCTAATCGAAAAGGCGAAGGCCTCCTGCCTAGGAGCCTCCTAACTACTCCTGGTTGTCGGCGGTCTACACGTAGTAGTAAGCTCCGTCGGGGTAGTCGTGGTCGGCCAGATCAGCTGGCTCCTAGACTCTGTCATCTAATCGCAGCAATCGGGTATAGGGGAGAAGAGGTAGCAAAGCTACCGTGAGTACTCATCCAAAGAACTCGCAAGACTTACATCAGATCTATACTAAGTATGCATCTGTATCAAAGGAATGGGGCTATATCTTTGGACTAGACTGCAGAAATGCCAGAAGAGAAGGGAAGGCCTAGCCTATCGAAGACTGCCATCTTGAAGCATCTTGCAGCATTAGAAGAGTGCAGATTAGCATATTATAATGTAACAACTATATTGTAGTAACGCCCAGAGATCCTTTCTCGACTCCCTGCGAGAAAGCAATCTGTAACACCCCAAAATTGTAGTCATACTTTTATTAAGTATAATTTTTGGCCAGAAATAAAATTTTGAATTATATTGAGTCCTTTATTATTTTCAGAATATTTACTGTTCCTGTTTTCCAAAATTCTTCCCTCAATATAGAAATATTTGGAAATAATATTGTGGGCTCTGGTAGTTTTCTCAAACATTTCATTTATATTTTAATAATAGTAGGAATTATTTTCATAATAGAATTTGCCCAAAACAATTCATTAAATAGCATTTTCAATATTTTAAATGCCTCTGTTGCACAACAACCACTTTAAATAATTCTTTAAAAATTCCATAGAAATTATGGGAGGTCATGTGATGCCTATATATCACTTTTATGCAAAAACCCAACTTGGTGTTTCGAAAATTTTGAGTGAAACATCCTCTTTTCATTTCTGTCCCAATCATGAGTTACAACTACAACCCCAATTTTTCTTGCTCCAAAAATTCTGAATTTTTTCCCACTTATAGTCCTTCCAACCAAACTCTTAACTCCAGAATATAAGCTCCAATTTCCTCATTTTATTTCACCAAATAATTTCCTCAAATTCTGGTCCAGAATTGATATTTCCCCAAACTTGCACTAGAAAGTTTTTCATTTTGCCAAACTAACACCACCACCATATCTATCATCTAAGGAGACATCACCCTGCCAAATTTCAACTCTAGAAAGAACCCCTAGGTGCCCTAGCATTTTGTCAAGCAGGTTGGGTGCATGACAGAATTTTTGCCTCTTCCTAATCTGCATTGAGCACTGGGTTAGTTGGCCAAACTAACATGTCTACTAGCTCTTCCATACTCAGGTGCATGACACTGGCAAGTACCACTTGCATCAGAACCCTCTAGATTCCCCTGGCAAAATGTCGAGCACTCTACGGGCGTGCACTGGGCGTGGCCAGAGCGCCCGCACTGCACCCCGACGGCGCCCGAGTCCCTGCCGCCCTGCTGCAGCCTCCCCTGGCTTACCTCTCACTCTTCCGCACCTCTCCTGCACCACCTGAAGCCTCCCCGAAGCTCACCCACAGCCAAGCTTGGCCGGTGGCGCCGGCCAGCACCGGCCACAGCCGCCACACGTCGCTGTCATGGTGCCACCCACGACACGCGGCTCCAACCCGAGCCAGCCAGCACGCATCTCCATAACTGCGAGTCGCCACCGTCCCTACTGAACCCCGCCGACCACGCCACCGACCATAGCTACCATGACGGCGCAGTAATGGCCGCCGCCATCATGACTTCTCTGGGAAGCCACGGGAACCGACCTTCCCCACGCTATATAAACCCACCCGGATTCTGCAGCTCCTGACGACCACTCCTCCCTCCCCTATAAACCTCCCCGAGTACCCAATCAACCGGAGAAGGTCGTCTTCCCCGCCTCCGATGGCCATGGCCGCCGCCACTGTCGGGTCGAATTCGACACAACCACAGCCTCCCCCGCTCCATTTCCTCCACCAACAACACCCTATTTCTCCCAAGGTCCCGTTCCACCGCTCAATCTTGCTCGAGAGCCACTGGAAGAAAAAGCCCCATCCTGTCCGACGATCGTCGTCCGCCGCGAAGCTCACCGCCGGCCACTCCGTATGATCCGGCAACCATGGAGGATACCCCTGAGACCGCCTCGGCCTCCTGAGCTCACGGGTGGTCTCGGTTTCTCGAATGGCGCCGCCGTATGCCGGCGAGGGTCGTCGGAGCACCGCTCTGTTCTGCCGCGAGAAGACGACGCGGGCGGTCCGGTCAAACATGACAGGTGGGCCCGATGGGACCCACCGTCAGTCACCCAGCCCCGCCGACTCAGCCGTTTAAGTGGAAAAGGGTTCCCTTCGGAGTTGTTACCGCGCGAGGAAGGCGTATTCTCACTAGTACGCCTTCGACGTCGGTGTCCTCCCGCGTAGCCGAACGGATGGGCCAGGCCCAGCGATGACAGGAGGCTAAGTAGCGCTCAGGACGCGTTTCTATCACTTTTCCTTTTTCTTTTCTAGTAGTCCCAATTAAATCGTTCAACAGCCATTTCAAATCCAAATCCAGTGGTTCAAATTTCTACAGTCTTATAAAATCATGCTCTATTTATCTAGATAGGGTGAACATTTTTTTCTAAGCTTTATCTTCACTGGATCTTTTAAATAGTCCTTTTCTTTATTCTTTTCAACTTAGAAATTCTCTAAGTAAATCATCTGGACTCCAAATAAATTGATTTTTTTTTTCATTTTTCATCTAGTTTATTTTAGTATTTATTTCAAAAATATTTGAAACAATTTTTGGCACTGTTTTTGCTTTATGTGGTAATTTAAGTATTTTTTAAAATAGGAAATGGAGGGAAGATAGAATTCTCAAATGTTTGGAGTGCACCCAATACTTCTGCATGCCCAAGGCAAGCATCTTGAACACTTGATATGGTGATTGCATGGTTAAATGTTTGCACGAATATATGAGTCATGCATAGGTTGAATTCAAATAAAATTTGCATGCATGTAGAGTTGGCATATTTCATCGTACCGTGCATCGTGTGCCTGTCATGACTAACTTGCAGGAGCAGGCATAGTAAAATACCGTTACCGGCAGAAGGTTGATCACGTTGGAACGTGATCATGCCTTGTTGATTATGCATGTTGGAGCATGCAAGGGTTGTGGCCCTGTTTAGTATTGCTGTTGGAAGAATACTTTGTTGTGCTAACCACTGTAGGAAATATTTGAGCCTCCTGAGTTGACCGTAGATCGAGTCTTGTTCCGGTAACCCCCATACTTGATTCGTTCTGCCACTTGTCCCTTCCAGAGGTGGGGTATGGTTTAGTAAGTTGTTAACCCCTTTTCGTGCACACACCACATAGAGGGCCACGATGAGGGTTTCCACGGCCATGGACTAAATTCTGTCATCGGGTCAGGGGGCATGGGTGTATCCGGTTGTAAACGAGAGGGGGACACCCCTTGGAATCCGCGCGTATTAATAGTGATCCCATGCTACTTGAGATTGTTGTCTCCCTGACTTAGAGTTTTTCTGAAACGATGCTTTGGGTGATTCCTGCCATCCGGACGGTTAATCTGGTGTGTGCTGGTCAGGTGTGTTTTCAACCCAAAGACCGTAATGGGAATTAGTCAGTGTCACGGTGCTGACTAAAGAAATCCTTTACTTGTGGGTAAAGAGTACACCCTCTGTAGAGTTTAAACCTATTTGAATAGGCGTGTCCGCGGTTAAGGACTACAATCTGGGTTGGTCAAGTGTCGGTCTTAGTGTCGGTCTTCAGAGGAAAATAATTAAATTGAGCCTGAATTATTTTGTAGGATAATTATTGTCACCCTGATGCTACCATGAATATTTTTGCTATGCATATTAATATTATTGTGGACTAACCCATTTCTCTTATTTTATTTTCCTGAGTGTCTCAGGGGCTGGCTAGACTACCCTGGGCATTCAGTTTTATTTTCAAGACCTCTTCGTGGCGTCCCTCGAGTTCTCAGGCGGTCTATCACGCCACTACTCCTATGGATACCCGATTGGCATTTCATTTCAAGACCGACCGTGGCGTCACTTTTTGACACCCGACTGGCATTTCTTTTCAAGACCTTTTCGTGGCGTCCCTCGAGTTCTCAGGCGGTCTATCATGCCACTACTCTTGTGGATACCCGATTGGCATTTCTTTTCAAGACCGACCGTGGCGTCACTTTTGACACCCGATTGGCATTTATTTTCAAGACCTCTCCGTGGCATCCCTTGAGTTCTCATGCGGTCCTATCATGCCACTACTCTTGTGGACACCCGATTGACATTTCTCTTCCATTAAATTTTCTTTATTGCTTGTCACTAACCTGTTATATTCAGTCTTTGCATTGTATTATACTTAACCTGTCATGATTTAAATTTCAGTCAGCATGAGCATAACACTTAGTTCAGCATGAGCATATGCATTCGGTATATCTTGTGTGCATAATGTTTGCGAGTACATTCAAACATACTCACAGGCTTGTCCCTGGCTATTTACTTGGCCAAGTCAGGAGTTCTACAAGGAATACCACAGCGACGTCCGTGCGGAGCCTAGGATGGCAGCCACGCGGGATAGGAATTATCCAGGTCAGCCATTCCTGTGGGAATGGAGCCCCTTCGACATTGAAGACCCACAAGTCGCTTCCGTCACCCGCACCAGATATCATTGTTGTATCATTAGACCTTTATGGTCTTGTATCCAATTCTTGTAATAGCTTGGAAATCTGTAACAAGGACGTGTCCACCAGTAACAGAAATCCTGGGCTGGTGATGACACGAGGGGTTAATTTCTGGGATATTGTGTCCCCGAAATCCGGCCCCGACAGCCTTGGTATCAGAGCCAGGCTGACCATTGGCTAATCCTATCTTAGCCTGGTTGCGATCTCTAGGTTTCCATACCATCCACATCCTTCTGTGCCCATAGTCAAGCCGTCCTATCCGACAGCTTGCAGTGGCCAGCCGACACCTTTCAGCGGTCGGTGCCCAACCTATCACCCTAACCGACGACCACAGTAATATGTCACATTTTGTGATTTATATCTGCGACATTGACTCGACCACTCTAGAATAGGGTTGATACCCAGAATCGTACCCATGCTGATATATGTTTCCTAGCCCAGGCACTATATAGGAGACCACTCTCGTAACCAAAATCAGCATTCCTCACTTTGTACACTGCGTCCACCACCATTTCCCCCATGTCGCACCTTGGGATTCATCTGAGAACCCCAGATGCAACCCCGGGCAGTTTTGTCAAGATATTGTGGGATTTCACCCGCAACACTCTTGGTTCCACTCAACCACCCCAGTACGAGCTGTTCAAAACGAGGATCAACCACAACGCCTCGAAATATTGGGCGGTCGCACACATCCCACCAGTAGACCCAAACCAAGGCCCTACAAATGTCGTCTTCCTCGGGAAATCTATGCCAACTCCAGAAATGGCTATAGAAGTTGCTACCTATGAAGCAATTACCCGTCTCCGGTTCGTAGTGCCTCGTGCTAGTGAAAGGGGGTATTACTACTTCCCGAGCCACGCAGCACCCGGAGAAGAAGCATCTTTACCCTGCAGACAATCAGAGAGAGATCCAATGCTAGCCAACCTTGTTCAATATGTGATCGCGCAGGAGCGTTTGACCCAGCAAGTGATGGACTTCCTCCAGACTCTTGCTGTTCTGAGTCGACAGATCGCCATCGGCGGACCACTGTTGCCAGACCAAGGAGGGAACGTTCTCCAACTCCTTCATCCACTTTCCCCGGAGGGAGAAGAATCTGTTCCAATGCCGGGGTTATTTTCTCAGGACCCTATCGATTTTACCTTTGTACCGTAGAGACCATGGTTGTATTCGTTAGTCTAGCGTTTAATTGCATGATTTGATATCTGTGTTGCATCTTAGGATTTACCCTATGAGTGAATTGTTTGGTTGCAGTTGCATTTGAGTAATTTGGTTACCTTAGTTTATAATGGATTTTTCACCCTTAACAAATCTCGGGTTGAGATTTTATTAAGGATCACTGCGACTAATAATTTTTGCAAACACAGAATTAATTCACGCACCGTCACGACATCCAGCTTACAGCCACACCCACTCCACTACATGCACTACGTGCAGAACCACACACACATTTAGCACCTAATCACTTGCCTCACCAGTACACCACAGTTTTCTGAGGGGAAAATATGTGGGTAGTTATTTCTACGAGACCTATGGTCAACACACTAGCACCCACTCGTAACCGACACCGATATCTAGTCCTCATGGCCACCGCCGTCGCGGATAGCCACCACTCGAGCAGCAGCATCACGGCGATCATCTAGAACCATCGCACACAGGAGTAGCGAGAACCCAACAAAGGCCGCCAGCATCCCAGCCAGAAGAATCGTGAACACATCCGGAAGCACGTCCTCCATTGGAGCCTTGTCTGAGCTCCTGCAATCAGGAAAGAAGGAGGAAGAAGAGGAAGAAGAAGTGAGGCAAGGTGTGATGAAGGAGAGAGTAGCACTGCGGCTGTTTTTATAGCTCAAGCTCGGTGTATGGTGAGCGAAGTCCACCAACGCCGTTCGCCGCTCGATCGCTGGTGTTCGGAGGCGAATCCACGAGCAGTACCGACAAGGTGCTCGCCCGCGAGGTGAGTGCATGCTGCACCAGCGACAAGCACATCGTACGGTACCGCAGTACGGCCCTTGATGTCCTACGCACTAGATGCTGTAGGTGGAGAAAGCGCGCAAGAGAGAGAAGGAGAAGAGAGCCGGAAGAAGAAGAAGAGACTGACAGTGGGCCCTGGGTCAACCTGTCAGCCGGAGAGAGCACTGTGCACTGGAGTACGGCAAGCAAATTTTGGAATTTATACTTTTTCCAAAATTGTCTTAACAGTCACAGTAGAACCACAACACTAGTGCCTCACTGTAGTTACACTAATTATCAGGAGCCCACGTCAACTGTGCCTAAATAGGTTATTTTCAATAGCTCGAGAAAATCTCCTCGAAAGGTGGGTTTAATTTTGATGACCACCTTAACAAATCTTGAGGAGGAGATTTCCTTAAGGGGGGTAGAGTTTGTAACACCTAAAAATTGTAGTCATACTTTTATTAAGTATAATTTTTGGCCAGAAATAAAATTTTGAATTATATTGAGTCCTTTATTATTTTCAGAATATTTACTGTTCCTGTTTTCCAAAATTCTTCCCTCCATATAGAAATTTTTGGAAATAATATTATGGGCTCTGGTAGTTTTCTCAAACATTTCATTTATATTTTAATAATAGTAGGAATTATTTTCATAATAGAATTTGCCCAAAACAATTCATTAAATAGCATTTTCAATATTTTAAATGCCTCTGTTGCACAACAACCACTTTAAATAATTCTTTAAAAATTCCACAGAAATTATGGGAGGTCATGTGATGCCTATATATCACTTTTATGCAAAAACCCAACTTGGTGTTTCGAAAATTTTGAGTGAAACATCCTCTTTTCATTTCTGTCCCAATCATGAGTTACAACTACAACCCCAATTTTTCTTGCTCCAAAAATTCTGAATTTTTTCCCCACTTATAGTCCTTCCAACCAAACTCTTAACTCCAGAATATAAGTTCCAATTCCCTCATTTTATTTCACCAAATAATTCCCTCAAATTCTGGTCCAGAATTGAAATTTCCCCAAACTTGCACTAGAAAGTTTTGCATTTTGCCAAACTAACACCACCACCATATCTATCATCTAAGGAGACATCACCCTGCCAAATGTCAACTCTAGAAAGAACCCCTAGGTGGCCCTAGCATTTTGTCAAGCAGGTTGGGTGCATGATAGAGTTTTTGCCTCTTCCTAAACTGCATTGAGCACTGGGTTAGTTGGCCAAACTAACATGTCTACTAGCTCTTCCATACTCAGGTGCATGACACTGGCAAGGACCACTTGCATCAGAACCATCTAGATTCCCCTGGCAAAACATCGAGCACTCTGCGGGCGTGCACTGGGCGTGGCCAAAGCGCCGCACTGCACCCCGACGGCGCCCGAGTCCCTGCCACCCTGCTGCAGCCTCCCCTGGCTTACCTCTCACTCTTCCGCACCTCTCCTGCACCAGCTGAAGCCTTCCCGAAGCTCACCCGCAGCCAAGCTTGGCCGGTGGCACCGGCCAGCACCGGCCACAGCCGCCACACGTCGCTGTCATGGTGCCACCCACGACGCGCGGCTCCAACCCGAGCCAGCCAGCACGCATCTCCATAACTGCGAGTCGCACTGTCCCTACCGAACCCCGCCGACCACGCCACCGACCATAGCTACCACGACGGCGCAGTAATGGCCGCCGCCATCATGACTTCTCTGGGAAGCCACGGGAACCAACCTTCCCCACGCTATATAAACTCACCCGGATCCTGCAGCTCCTGACGACCACTCCTCCCTCCCCTACAAACCTCCCCGAGTACCCAATCAACCGGAGAAGGCCGTCTTCCCCGCCTCCAATCGCCACGACCGCCGCCACTGTCGTGTCGAATTCGACACAACCACAGCCTCCCCCGCTCCATTTCCTCCACCAACAGCACCCTATTTCTTCCACGGCCCCGTTCCACCGCTCAATCTTGCTCAGGAGCCACCGGAGGCAAAAGCCCCATCCCGTCCGATGATCGCCGTCCGCCGCGAAGCTCACCGCCGGCCACTCCGTATGATCCGGCGACCGTGGAGGATACCCCTGAGACCGCCTCGGCCTCCTGAGCTCACGGGTGGTCTCGGTTTCTCGAATGGCACCGTCGTTCACCGGCGAGGGTCACCGGAGCACCGCTCTATTCTGCGCGAGAAGAAGACGCGGGCGGTCCGGTCAAACATGACAGGTGGGCCCGGTGGGACCCATCGTCAGTCACCCAGCCCGACTCAGCCGTTTAAGTGGAGATGGGTTCCCTTCAGAGTTGTTACCGCGCGAGGAAGGCGTATTCTCACTAGTACGCCTTCGACGTAGGTGTCCTCCGACGCAGCCAAACGGATGGGCCAGGCCCAGTGACGACAGGAGGCGAAGTAGTGCTTAGGGCGCGTTTCTATCGCTTTTCCTTTTTCTTTTCCAGTAGTCCCAATTAAATCCTACAGCAGCCATTTCAAATACAAATCTAGTGGTTCAAATTTCTACAGTCTTATAAAATCATGCTCTATTTATCCAGATAGGGTGAACATTTTTTTTCTAAGCTTTATCTTCATTGGATCTTTTAAATAGTCCTTTTCTTTATTCTTTTCAACTTAGAAATTCTCTAAGTAAATCATCTGGACTCCAAATAAATTGATTCTTTTTCTGTTATTTTTCATTTTTCATCTAGTTTATTTTAGTATTTATTTTAGAAATATTTGGAACACTTTTTGGCACTGTTTTTGCTTTATGTGGTAATTTAAATATTTTTGAAAATAGGAAATGGAGGGAAGATAGAATTCTCAAACTTTTGGAGTGCAGCCAATACTTCTGCATGCCCAAGGCAAGCATCTTGAACACTTGATATGGTGATTGCATGGTTAAATGTTTGCACGAATATATGAGTCATGCATAGGTTGAATTCAAATAAAATTTGCATGCATGTAGAGTTGGCATATTTCATCGTACCGTTCATCATGTGCCTATCATGACTAACTTGCAGGAGCAAGCATAGTAAAATACCGTTACCAGCAGAAGGGTGATCACGTTGGAACGTGATCATGCCTTATTGATTATGCATGTTGGAGCAAGCAAGGGTTGTGGCCCTGTTTGGTATTGCTGTTGGAAGAATACTTTGTTGTGCTAACGACTGCAGGAAATATTTGAGCCTCCTGAGTCAACCGTAGATCGAGTCTTGTTTCGGTAACTCCCACACTTGATTCGTGCTGCCACTTGTCCCTGCCACAGGTGGGGTATGGTTTAGTAAGTTGTTAACCCCTTTCCGTGCACACACCACATAGAGGGCCACGATGAGGGTTTCCATGGCCATGGACTAAATCCTGTCATCGGGTCAGGGGGCATGGGTGTATCCGGTTGGAAATGAGAGGGGGGCACCCCTTGGAATCCGCGCGTATTAATAGTGATCCCATGCTACTCGAGATTGTTGTCTCCCCGACTTAGAGTTTTTCTGAAACGATGCTTTGGGTGATTCCTGGCATCCGGACGGTTAATCTGGTGTGTGCTGGTCAGGTGTGTTTTCAACCCAAAGACTGTAATGGGAATTAGTCAATGTCACGGTACTGACTAAAGAAATCCTTTACTTGTGGGTAAAGAGTACACCCTCTGCAGAGTTTAAACCTATTCGAATAGCCGTGTCCGCGGTTAAGGACTACAGTCTGGGTTGGTCAAGTGTCGGTCTTCGGAGGAAAATAATTAAATTGAGCCTGAATTATTTTGCAGGATAATTATTGTCACCCTGATGCTACCATGAATATTTTTGCTATGCATATTAATATTATTATGGTTATGTATATTATTGTGGACTAACCCGTTTCTCTTATTTTATTTTCCTGAGTGTCTCAGGGGCTGGCTAGACTACCCTGGGCATTCGGTTTTATTTTCAAGACCTCTTCGTGGCGTCCCTCAAGTTCTCAGGCGGTCTATCACGCCACTACTCCTGTGGATACCCGATTGGCATTTCTTTTCAAGACCGACCGTGGCCTCACTTTTTGACACCCGACTGGCATTTCTTTTTAAGACCTCTTCGTGGCGTCCCTCGAGTTCTCAGGCGGTCTATCACGCCACTACTCTTGTGAATACCCGATTGGCATTTCTTTTCAAGACCGACCGTGGCGTCACTTTTGACACCCGACAGGCATTTCTTTTCAAGACCTCTCCGTGGCGTCCCTCGAGTTCTCAGGCGGTCCTATCACGCCACTACTCTTGTGGACACCCGATTGGCATTTCTCTTCCATTAAATTTTCTGTATTGCTTATCACTAACCTGTTATATTTATTCTTTGCATCGTATTATACTTAACCTTTCATGATTTAAATTTCAGTCCGCATGAGCATAACACTTAGTTCAGCATGAGCATATGCATTCGGTATATCTTATGTGTGTAATATTTGCGAGTACATTCAAACATACTCACAGGCTTGTCCCTGGCTATTTACTTGGCCAGGTCAGGAGTTCTACATGGAGTACCACAGCGACGTCCGTGCGGAGCCTAGGATGGCAGCCACGTGGGATAGGAATTATCCAGGTCAGCCGTTCCTGTGGGAATGGAGCCCCTTCGACGTTGAAGACCCACAAGTCGCTTCCGTCACCCGTCACCAGATATCATTGTTGTATCATTAGACCTTTATTGTCTTGTATCCAATTTTTGTATTAGCTTGGAAATCTGTAACAAGGACGTGTCCACCAGTAACAGAAATCCTGGGCTGATGATGACACGAGGGGTTAATTTCTGGGATATTGTGTCCCCGAAATTCGGCCCCGACATAATCCGGGAGCCAACATATCCATTTAGTGTCTCCAGTATCTAGTTCTAGTTGTATAGATCGGGATACAACTCCGAGCGTCCGTTACTGTGGACACTTCCCTGCAGGGGTGCACCAACTTACCCAACACGCTCGATTAGCTTTGGCTGGACACACTTTTCTTGGTCATGCCCGGCCTCGGCTGATCAACACACCGTAGTCCTACCTAGGCTCAACAAAGAGTCCAGCACGCTAGTCTACATCCTAAGCATGCACGGATCTTGGGCCCATCGCCCTTTGCACTCCTGCACGTTGCGTACGCGACCTGGAGCAGACCCACCCCCTAATAAAGCGCAGGTGGTTCCTGATGACCCACAAGTATAGGGGATCTATCGTAGTCCTTTTGATAAGTAAGAGTGTCGAACCCAACGGGGAGCAGAAGGAAATAACAAGCGGTTTTCAGCAAGGTATTTTCTGCAGGCACTGAAATTATCGGTAACAGATACTTTTGTGATAAGATATTTCGTAACGGGTAACAAGTAACAAGTGTAACAAAGGTGCAGCAAGGTGGCCCAATCCTTTTTATAGCAAAGGACAAGCCTGGACAAACTCTTATATAAAGCAAAGCGTTCCTGAGGGCACATCAGAATTATTGTCAAGTTAGTTTTCATCATGCTCATATGATTCATGTTCGTTACTTTGATAATTTGATATGTGGGTGGACCGGTGCTTGGGTGCTGTCCTTACTTGGACAAGCCTCCCACTTATGATTAACCCCTTTCGCAAGCATCCACAACTACGAAAGAAGAATTAAGATAAATCTAACCATAGCATGAAACATGTGGATCCAAATCAGCCCCTTACGAAGCAACACATAAACTAGGGTTTAAGCTTCTGTCACTCTAGCAACCCATCATCTACTTATTACTTTCCAATGTCTTCCCCTAGTCCCATATCATGGTGAAGTGTAATGTAGTCGACGTTCACATAACACCACTAGAGGAAAGACAACATACATCTCATCAAAATATCGAACGAATACCAAATTCACATGATTACTTATAACAAGACTTCTCCCATGTCCTCAGGAACAAAAGTAACTACTCACAAAGCATGTTCATGTTCAAGATCAGAGGGGTATTGAATATCATCAAGGATATGAACATATGATCTTCCACCAAATAAACCAACTAGCATCAACTACAAAGAGTGATCAACACTACTAGTAACCCACAGGTACCAATCGGAGGTTTTGAGGCAAAGCTTGAATATGAGAGATGAACTAGGGTTTGAGAGGAGATGGTGCAGGTGAAGATGTTGATGGAGATTGATCCTCCCTTGATGAGAGGATCATTGGTGATGACGATGGCTTCGATTTCCCCCTCCGGGAGGGGAGTTTCTCTGGCAGAATCACTCTGCCAGAGCTCTAGATTGCTCCTGCCCAGGTTCCGCCTCGAGACGTCGGCGCTTCATCCTGAAAGCTATCTTCTGATTTTTTTCCAGGTCAAAACCCTCCATATAGCAGAAGATGGGCTCCGAAGACCTGCCAGGGGGCCCACAAGCCCTGGGGGTAGGGCGCGCCCCGGCTTGTGGCCACCTGGTGGGTCCCCTCTGGTATTTTCTTCGCCCAATAATTTTTATATATTCCATAATAATTCTCCATAAATTTTCAGGACTTTTGGAGTTGTGCAGAATAGGTCTCTTAGATTTGCTCCTTTCCGGTCTAGAATTCCAGCTGCCGGCATTCTCCCTCTTCATGTAAATCTTGTAAAATAAGAAAGAAAAGGCATAAGTATTGTACCATAATGTGAAATAATAGTCCATAATGCAATAAATATTGATATAAAAACAAGATGCAAAATGGACGTATCAACTCCCCCAAGCTTAGACCTCGCTTGTCCTCAAGCGAAAGCCAAGATCGATAATCATGTCCACAGGTTTAGAGATAGAGGTGTCGATAAAATAAATTACGGACATGAGGGCATCATGATCATCTTTAGAACAGCAATATATTGTCATATAACTTCTCATGCTAAAGTGATAATTCGTTCACAAGGTAAAGTATGAACTAAAAACTTTATTGAAAACCAACAAACTATGATCTCTGTCAATGAAGCAATTGCAATTTATCATAACATCGGAAAGAGTCGATATAAGAGCTTGTCTAGCAAATCCACATACTCAATCGTCTTTTATTCTTTCATAATTGCTAACACTCATGAGATACTTATGAGATCAAAGCTTCAATCGGACACGGAGAAAGATATGGGATTATAACTTTCCCTCCCAACCTTTTACCTCAAGGGTAATGTCAACAATAATAATTTATGATCACCTACACCCGAGTGGATATATGTGTCTAGATCTTTCCCTAACACATGACGCTTGCCAAAAGAAAAAGGCAAAATTTAGGAAGCGGTGAAGATCACCATGACTGTCGGGGATATCGTGCGACATATGCCAGGGGGTGGCTTATCGTGGATGGGGACAAAAGTACGTCGCCGGGCACTAGAAGCGGGAGTGAGCGAGACCGCGTATGCTTGCGAATCTTACCCAGGTTCGGGGCTCTCCTAGGAGATAACACCCCTAGTCCTGCTCTGCGGGGTCCCCGCATGATCACTACTTCAACAGGTAGCTACAAGCTTGCTCCTTGAGCTGTTTGGCTGGAGGAGGAAGAAGGGCAAGGCTAGCTCTACTCCACTCTCTCTGCGTGTGTGTGTGTGGTGCTGAGAGTGCTCGACAAGGCATCTGCCAAAGAGCCAACCCCTTGCATGGGGTGACCTGGGGGGTTTATATAAGCCTACCCCCCAGGGGTACAATGGTAATCTGGCCAGATGCGGGGCCCGGCAGTCAGCGTCACTGGTCGCCGGCTTCTGCGCCGACCGCCGGGGCCTGCCGCCTGGTGGGTCCGCCGACTGCCGCGATCTCAGCCGACAGGTGGGTCCTGTCGTCTACGGGCCGCGTTGACTGCTTTATGCTGTAGCATTGCCCCTGATGACGAAAGCCTCGTCAGGGGGAGCGTGGATACAGTCCCGCCGCCTGGCAGGGGCTCACTGTAGCCATACCCCGTCGTATCTGGTTAATGGCGCACAGACTTCAAGGGAGGAGGAGGGCCGCCTGCTGGGAGCCGACCTCCCACTGAGCCGACTGGTCTGGGCTCGCCGCCTTCTGGCTTGTCACGGACAGGTAGGGCCCGCCACCTGTGGGCCGTACTGGCCGCCCGTCGCGGGAGCATGGCTTCCTCTGCCATGGGTGATGTCATGAGCAGCATGGCAACAATCCTGCGTTGGGCGCAGGATGCCTGCTTGGTACGCTGTACTGTGGCCACGTTCTGCCTTGGATTTGAGGGTGGCAGGCCTGTACTGTGGCCATGCCCTGTCTCATCATGTTTATGTTGGCGCTGACTTTGAGGGCACGAGGGGCCGCCTGCTAGGACTCGGCTTCCCAGGAGGCCGCCTGCTAGGAGTCGGCCCACTTCATGGCCGTCTTGTGGACTCCGCCGCCTCCTGGCAACCGGCTGCTTGGACCAGCCGGCCTCAAGAAGGCGGCCCTTTGTCCTTGATGTTTGAGGGGCGCAGCCTGCCCCGATGTCTTGAAATACCAAAGGGAGCTGATGGGGCTACCCGTGGTCATTTACTCCGACAGTAGTCCCCGAAGCTGATGAGGCGCTGTGGCTGAAGGGGCGAGAAGCCTCAGCAGCTTCATATTCCGGGTCGTCTGGTATTCTGCTTCGTCCGTCTTCCGAGGTGCCGACTGGTAGGTGTCGGCCATGACCAGGCAGGCCGCCTGGTGATTTCAAAACATCGTGGTGGGGACCAGGTGGCATGCTAGCCAGACGTCGGGCTTGCCGCCCGCGCATGTCGGCCATGTGGCGTCATCAGGTCAAGCCGGCCTGCCAGCCCACGCGCATGACGGGACGGCGCCGCAGGCCGAGGCCCGCCACTATAGTGCCTCGGCATGCGTGCGGATCCGCTGCGGCCGAGGTGGACAGTTGGGCTTCTGTGGTAGTTAATACGCGCCTTTACCGGCGCCGCAATCGTGGGAATGTGGGGGAGTGGGCGTAGTTAATCCCACGATCCCCCACGCCCCCGCCCCCTCAGCTTCGCCGCCTGGGGCTATAAGTAGGGTGAGGAGGGGGCGGCAGATGCACGCGCGCCCTCCTCTCCCTTCGCCGTTCTTCATCTTCTCCGCTGCCGTCGAAGTGCTGCCGCAGCCCACCGTCGTCGAGCGTCCTCTCGCTGCGGCTTCCTTGCTCCGCCGCAGCCTCGCCCGCTCGCCACCGCGCCGCGCCTGCGACGAGCTCCTTCGTCCATGGCGCGCTCACGAGCCGGCGACTGGGACGGCTCCAACGTCCATGATGATCACCTCTCCTTCCTCCGTCAAACACGGTGGCTACCCCGGGAGGCGAACATGCAGGTGCGCGTTCCCCCCGAAGCAGAAATCTCGCCGGCGCTGGCGGACGATGAACGCGTCGTCTTCCGGTCCCATTTCCTTCGCGGCTTCGGCCTTCCGGCGAGCGGCTTCCTCCGCTCCTTCCTCGACTTCTACCGAGTCTAGCCGCACCACCTCACGCCAAACACGGTGGTGCTGCTGGCCGCCTTCGTCACCATGTGCGAAGGGTACCTCGGCACTCTCCCCACTCTTGAACTCTGGGGGGAGTGCTTCTACCTCAAACTTGGCACCACCACCAAGGGCCAGGCGGCTCAATGCGGAGCCTGTGTGGCGGTGCGGCGCCCGGGCACCGGGAACCGCTTCCCGCCCATCTCCCTGCTGCAGTAGGCCAAGCTGTGGCAGAAATCCTATTTCTACGTCAAGAACATCCACCCGACAAGCGACTACGTCAACTTGCTGGCCTACGCAGCCGGCCCGCCAGTCGAGCCGCATGCCAACTGGCAGCACAAGCCGAGTTCCCTGTCGGCCGCCTCCTCCGCCGCCCTTGCCCGACTTCAGGCGATGACGGAGTCGGAGGGCCTGAAGGGCTCGGACTTGCTGGCTGCCTTCGTGACGCGCCGAGTGCTCCCCCTCCAAGCCCGGCCTCACATCATCAGCTGCATGAGCGGGCACCAGGACCCGTGCCGGACGTGCACACAGGACCTACCGGACGTGGAGGTGGTCCGGCTAGTCAACTATATCTCCAACTACAAGCTGTCGGAGGCGGACTGGCGGTTCGGCATGCGGCCGTACAATCGCGCACATCCGCCGCCTGCGGTGAGTCTTGTAATTCTTTTCTCTTTGCTGGTCCGATTTCTTGTTTTGCCGCCTGACCAGTCGGCCATGGTGCAGGTCCTCCCGGCCCAGTCGGCCGCCGGCGCTCTGGATCCAGGTCAGCAGTATATGCCGGATCGAACGAGGAGCGACGTGGAAGACCCCGACTTGGGGGCGGCCGCCATGGAGGAGGACGACGCCACAGGTGGCGGCGGTGGAGCAGGCGGCTCCGGGGGATGAGGCGGCCTTGAGGACTGGCCAGATGACGATGAGGAGGAGAACGAGCCGCGCCGCCCGCATGGCATCGACAGGGCGGGCGCGAGCTCCTCAGCCGCGCCGACCGCACCAGGCGGCCCACAAAAGCGCCGAGTCGGCTCGTTGCTGTTCGGCAGCCGGCCGACGAAGTCCAAGAATGCGGCCGCTGCGACCAGGCGGCAAGAGGCCGCTGCAAGAGCGGTCCAGTTCCAGAGGGCCCCGAAGCAGCCCCCGATGGTGTCCGCGTAAGTGCTTGGTTGTGTTTTCCTTTCTTCTTCCTTGCAAACTTTTTCTGAGTTTTTCTCTTTTCTTGCTTGAATCAGGGCCCCACTCACTCTTAAGTGGTCTGCCGCTCCTTCCGTGATCGGGGAGGTGGAAGGCTCCCCCAATACCCGCCGCGTGGACCCGCTTGCCGACCTCTGGGCGGCGACGGAGAGGAACGCGCGAGAGGCGCGCGAGGAGCGGGAGGAGGCGGAGAGGCAGGAGGCAGAGGCGGCCAAGGCAGCGCGGGCGGACATGGACATGGCGGCCAAGGCTCAAGCAGACGCTGCGACCAAGGTCTGGGCGGACGCTGCCGCCAAGGCTCGGGCGGACGCGGCCGCTAGGGCGCAAGCGGAAGAAACCGCGCGCGGCCGGACCCCGCAACTTGTCATTCCATTGTGCGCGGCGCCGCCAGCGCCAGAGATCCCGGTGCCGACCGGAGGAGCCAGCGATGACCAGCCGGTCGTGGAGAGGAGAGGAGGCGACGCCATCGTCTCGGAGGCAGAGGTGCCCCCGCAAGCGCCGACTGCCAGGGCCCGAGGCAATCGGCCTGACGTGCCACCGGCGCCGCCGGTCAGTGGTGAGTTGGTGGTGGGGGCGACTCCCGTGGTCCGCCCTTCGGTGCGCCGACGTGCGGCGAAGGTGGCCTCGGCGTCGCGGGCGCAGGAGGTCGGGGCCGCGAGCTCGTCGGCCCTAGATGCAGAGGCCACCTGTGCCGCCCCACCAGAATGGACGCCTGGGGGCGGGATGGGCGTGCTGAACAAGGCCGCGCAGGACGTTCAGGCCCAGCTCCAGGCCCAAGGCGCCGCCCTCCAGCAGTGTACGAAGGCGTTCTTGGCGACGCGGACGGCCGTTCGGGTATGCTTCTTTGCTTTGTTTTTTGATTCTTGCAGTCTTTCGTGGGGGCGCGCCAGCGCACCCACTGGGTGTAGCCCCCGAGTTCCGGGCCGGCTGCTGAGCAGGCGGCTCGAAACTTTAAGGTAGGTTCCGAGTTTGTCTTTGTTGCAGGACTACCACAACATCCGCGCAGCCGCCTTCAACTCCCAGGTCCAGGAGTTGGCTAAGCGGACCACCGACCTCACCGAAAGCCGGCGTAAGCATTCTGTCTACTTCCTCGCGCGGGGCGCGTCAGCGCACCCGCTGGGTGTAGCCCCCGAGATTCGGGCCGTCTGCTGAGCAGTCGGGCCGGATCTTCTGGCAACCACTTTTCTTTTTTTTTGGTCATCTTTGTTGATTGTCCTCTCTTTCTCATTTTTGCAGGAGCCAACGCCACACTGCAGCAGCATCTGGGCGAAGTCCAGACCGAGCTGCGCGTCAAGGAGGAGGAGCGCCGTAAGGCGGCCCTGGAGCGCGACCGTCTGGCCAAGGTGTTGGCGGACTAGGCAGACCAGCACAAGGTGGAGCTCCAGAAGCTCAAGAAGGCGGAAGGCGCCCTTCAGGCCGAGTTTGAGATCGAACGCTCAAAGTGGGCCGAGAAGAAGGCGATCCTCGCCGCTGGCTACGGCGAGATTGAGGACATGATCGACGGTAAGCTTCTTTCTTTGGAATAGCTGCTGACTGCATCGCGAGTCAGCTTCTGATCTTTGTTTTTCTTTTGCGTAGACTTCTTTCCTGGCCACGCCGTCGCCGTCAGCCAAGCCATCGAGGCGCAGCGCGACCGGCATAGGAGGGAAGGAGTGGAGATCCCCCCCGGCGCGCCTCAGAACATGAACGAGCAGCTCCTGGCCACCAGGACGCATTTGCAGCCGATTCACCGTCTGCTCCGCCGCCTTCAGCGTGCCGGGTCTCAGCTGGTTTCCGCCCTCTGGCCAGGCGGCCAAGCTCCACGCACCCCCAGTCGGACCATCGACTGGTTGGAGGCGGCAATCGGCCGCTTCGAGGCTTGGAGGGGCTCCTCCGCTCGGGCAGGCACCCGAAGAGCTTTGGAGTTCATCAAGGCGTGGTATCCTGGGCTGGACCTAGCCTAGTTGGCCATGTTCCGGCAGGAGGCCATGGAAGAGTTGGTGGCAGCGGGGCCTGCGCTCACCCATCATGCGGTGGCGATCACCGAGTACACCGACACCAGCGTCCTCTTCCCTGAGCTGGACGAGGAGGGTGCTGAGGTGCCGATGGACTGGTTCGGGCTGAACCCGGATGACGGCGAGGACTCGGCAGAAGAAATCGCCTCAAGCGATGAAGGCGAGGACGAGGAAGTTCAGGATGGTGAAGGCGACGCACCGGAGGGAGCATCTTTCCTGACGCATCCACTCAGAGTTCCGACTTCATGGAGGAGTCGGCAGTGGCGTACATGTCCGCTATGATTAGCAGCTCGTCGAGCGTGGCCGGCTCGTCGCAAAGGAGTCGGTGCTTGAGTAGGGTGCCCTCTCGGCACCCGGTAGTGAAGTATTCAATGGCTTGCACCTCATGAACCCCCTCGCAGGAGTTGCGCAGCTCGGCCCACCGCGTTAAGTATTCGCGGGTGGACTCGATCAGGCCTTGGATGCACAGGGAGAGCTGGCGAGGCTTGGGCAACCGCTTGTAGGTGCTGGTGAAGTTGCGAATGAAAACTTCGGTGAAGTCTAGCCAGCTGTTGACGCTGTAGGGCTTGAGGCTGTTCAGCCATGTCCGGGCCGTGCCCTGGAGCATGAGCGGAACATACTTCACGGCGACATGCTTGTTGCCGTTCGCTATGTTGACAGCAGTGGAGTAGTCGACCAGCCAATCTTCCGGCTTCACAGAGCCGTTGTACTTAGGAGTGTCCCGAGGGAGCGAGAACCCTTTGGGGAAGGGCTCGTTGCGAATGCGGGGGCCGAAACAAGGCGGGCCGATTGCATCTTCTTCTTCCAACGCTAGGGACCGAGCCAAGCGGTCGATCCGGTTGCGGGCGTCATTCTCTCCGACTCCTTCGCGGGGGCCCAGCCGGCGCCCGAGAGTCGGATGCTCAACAGGCGGCGGAGAGGCGCGCCTCTCCCTGCGCGGGGGAGGGGGCTAATGACCGTCCCGCCGTTCTACTGCTCGTGGGCGGCTGTCTTGGTCGCGCTCAATGGAGATGCGGGTGCGGCTGCGGCTAGCAACCGGCTCTGGGTCTCCTCGGTCGCGGGCGCCGGCTGTCGGCGTCCGGGAGGTCGCGCCGTGCTCTCGGCGAGGGGGAAGGTTCCCAGCCTGTAGGCCGGGTTCCACCATGCGACGGCCGGCTTCTTGCTGCACGGCGGCCGCGTCGATGAGCTGCTGGACACGCTCCGTCATGCAGCGACGCTCGTCGCCCTCCAGGCGGTCCAGCTCGTCTGCCGCTGCCTGGGCGACGCGCAAGTTCTCCATGGGCGTGGCGTAGACCGGGCGGTCGGCCCCCAACATGCTGGCGATGGCGGTGCCGCGCTGCCGGACCGTGCCCACGCGGCTGGGTTCGCCAGCAGCCGGTGTGCCGCAGACGGCGCGGTGGTAAGCCTCGGTGAGGCGTCTCATGGCCGCCAACTTGTTGGCGCTGTCGAGAAGTGCGATACGGCATGCTTCCAGCGTTTCACCGCTCGTACCGGGCGCTACGGGAGCGGACAGGTCCCGCATTGCCGCCTGCAACGGGTCTCGGCCGGGCTGGTCGGAGGTTCCGTCGTGGCTGATGACCAGCACCTCAGTGACGGTGCTGGTGCCGGTGCTACTGTCTGCAGCGGGAAGTGGGTCATCGAAGATCACCACGTCATCGGGGAAGGCATCAGGAAGCGCGACGTCGGCGTCGACGACCATGTCGACGAGCAGGTTGGTGGAGCCAACGGACTCCGGGTCGGAGACCGACTCGTCGGCGATGTGAAGCTTGCCGAGGAGATCGACGAGGCAGCTCTCGGAGCTAGCTGCGCCCGCGTCGAGCGCGGGCTCGTCGAAGAGGCGGATCCCGCCGATGAGATCAGCGAGGCTGCTTGCGGTGCAAACAACTTCCACGCCGTGTAGCGTGTCGGCGCAAACGCCGTCGGGCGTGCCGGGCTGGCTGCGATCGCCAGGGAGGAAGAGGGTTCCCGTCCAGAACGTGTTTCCGGACGACGGTGCACCTAGCCCCACGGTGGGCGCCAAATGTCAGGGATATCGTGCAACATATGCCAGGGGGTGGCTTATCATGGATGGGGACAAAAGTACGTCGCCGGGCTCTAGAAGCGGGAGTGAGCGAGACCACGTACGCTTGCGAATCTTACCCAGGTTCGGGGCTCTCCTAGGAGATAACACACCTAGTCCTGCTTTGTAGGGTCTTCGCATGATCACTACTTCAACAGGTAGCTACAAGCTTGCTCCTTGAGCTGTTTGGCTGGAGGAGGAAGAAGGGCAAGGCTAGCTCTACTCCACTCTCTCTGCGTGTGTGTGTGTGGTGCTGAGAGTGCTCAACGAGGCATCTGCCAAAGAGCCAACCCCTTGCATGGGGTGACCTGGGGGGTTTATATAAGCCTACTCCCCAGGGGTACAATGGTAATCTGGCCAGATGCGGGGCCCGGCAGTCAGCGTCAATGGTCGCCGGCTTCTGCGCCGACCGCCGGGGCCCGCCGCCTGGTGGGTCCGCCGACTGCCGCGATCTCAGCCGACAGGTGGGTCCCGCCGTCTACGGGCCGCGTTGACTGCTTTATGCTGTAGCATTGCCCCTGATGATGAAAGCCTCGTCAGGAGGAGCGTGGATATAGTCCCGCCGCCTGGCAGGGGCTCACTGTAGCCATACCCCATCGTATCTGGTTAATGGCGCACAGACTTCAAGGGAGGAGGAGGGCCGCCTGCTGGGAGCCGACCTCCCACTGAGCCGACTGGTCTGGGCTCGCCGCCTTCTGGCTTGTCACGGACAGGTAGGGCCCGCCGCCTTCGGGCTGTTCTGGCCGCCCGTCGCGGGAGCATGGCTTCCTCTGCCATGGGTGATGTCATGAGCAGCATGGCAACAATCCTGTGTTGGGCGCAGGATGCCTGCTTGGTACGCTGTACTGTGGCCACGTTCTGCCCTGGATTCGGGGGTGGTAGGCCTGTACTGTAGCCATGCCCTGTCTCATCATGTTTATGTTGGCGCTGACTTTGAGGGCGCGAGGGGCCGCCTGCTAGGACTCGGCTTCCCAGGAGGCCGCCTGCTAGGAGTCGGCCCACTTCATGGCCGTCTTGTGGACTCCGCCGCCTCCTGGCAACCGGCTGCTTGGACCAGCCGGCCTCAAGAAGGCGGCCCTTTGTCCTTGATGTTTGAGGGGCGCAGCCTGCCCCGATGCCTTGAAATACCAAAGGGAGCTGATGGGGCTACCCGTGGTCATTTACTCCGACAATGACTCTTGCATAAAGGTAAGTACTAAAAAGTAAAAGATAGACCCTTCGTAGAGGGAAGCAGAGGTTGTCATGCACTTTTTGGTTGGATGCACAAAATCTTAATGAAATGGAAAGTCACTTTATATTGCCGCTTGTGATTGAAAACTTTATTATGCAGTCCGTCGCTTTTATTTCTTCCCCATCAAAAGTTCGTATAAAGTTTATTTTCCTCACACTAATAGATCATACATATTTAAAGAGCAATTTTTATTGCTTGCACCGATGACAACTTACTTGAAGGATCTTACTCAATCCATAGGTAGGTATAGTGGACTCTCATGGCAAAACTGGGTTAATGATGTTTGGATGCACAAGTAGTATCTCTACTTGGTCCGGAAGTTTTGGCTAGTATGAGGTGGAAGCAAGCGTCACATGTTAGAGGATCCATCACAATATAACTTCTATTCGGAAATAAGCAAACATAACTCATTATGTTGTCTTCCTTGTCCAACATCGACTTCTTAGCATATAATATTTTAGTGAGTGCTCACAATCATAAAAGATGTCCAAGATAATATATTTATATGTGAACCTCTGATACTTGCTTGAACTACATCGGTATTTCCCCAAAGAGGAAGGGATGATGCAGCACAACAACGGTAGGTATTTCCCTCAGTGATGAGACCAAGGTTATCGAACCAGTAGGAGAACCACGCAACACCACGTAAACAGCTCCTGCACACAAAGAACAAATACTTGCAACCCGACGTAAGAGAGGGGTTGTCAATCCCTCACGGGTAAAAGGATAGGTAAAATTGTAGTAGATTGGATAAATAGATCTCGCGGGAACGCGGGATAAAATAAATAAGTAAAAATTGCAGCAAGGTATTTTTGTATTTTTGGATTAATAGATCTGAAAATAAAAGTTGCAAATAAATAAAAGAGCGAATAGCAAAATAGATCTTGAAGGCAAATATATTAAGGAAGAGACCCAGGGGCCGTAGTTTTCACTAGTGTCTTCTCTCGAAAAAAATAGCAAACGATGGGTAAACAAATTACTGTTGGGCAATTGATAGAACTTCAAATAATCAAGACGATATCCAAGCAATGATCATTATATAGGCATCACGTCCAAGATTACTAGACCGACTCCTGCCTGCATCTACTACTATTACTCCACACATCGACCGCTATCCAGCATGCATCTAGTGTATTAAGTTCATGGAAAAACGGAGTAATGCAATAAGAACGATGACATGATGTAGACAAGATCTATTTATGTAGAAATAGACCCCATCTTGTTATCCTTAATAGCAATGATACATACGTGTCGTTTCCCCTTCTGTCACTGGGATCAAGCACCGTAAGATCGAACCCATCACAAAGCACCTCATCCCATTGCAAGATAAATAGATCAAGTTGGCCAAACAAAACCCAAATATCGGAGAAGAAATACGAAGCTATAAGCAATCATGCATATAAGAGATCAAAGAAGACTCAAATAACTTTCATGGATAAAAACATAGATCTGATCATAAACTCAAAGTTCATCGGATCCCAACAAACACACCGCAAAAAGAGTTACATCAAATAGATCTCCAAGAGACCATTGTATTGAGAATAAAACAAGAGAGAGAAAGCCATCTAGCTACTAATTACGGACCCGTAGGTTTACAATGAACTACTCACGCATCATCGGAGAGGCACCAATGAGGATGATGAACCCCTCCGTGATGGTGTCTAGATTGGTTCTGTGGTTTCTGGAACTTGCGGCGACTGGAATTGATTTTTGTCGACTTCCCTAGGGTTTCTAGAATATTGGGGTATTTATAGAGCAAAGAGGCGGTGCGGGAGGTCTCCGAGATGGGCACAACCCACCAGGGCGCGCCTGGGGGCCCAGGCGCGCCCCGGTGTCTTGTGCTCACCTCGGGCCCCCTCTTCGGTACTTCTTTGGCCCACTGGATGTCTTCTGGTCCAAAAAAATCTCCAAAAAATTTCGCTGCGTTTGGACTCCGTTTGGTATTGATTTCCTGCGATGTAAAAAACATGCAGAAAACAACAACTGGCACTGGGCACTATGTTAATAGGTTAGTCCCAAAAAATGATATAAAATGATTGTAAAACATCCAAGAATGATAATATAACAGCATGGAACAATAAAAAATTATAGATACGTTGGAGACGTATCAGCATCCCCAAGCTTAATTCCTGCTCGTCCTCGAGTAGGTAAATGATAAAAACAGAATTTTTGATGTGGAATGCTGCCTAACATGTTCATCACATATTCTTTTCTTTGTAGCATGGACATTTGGAATTTTGTATGGTTCAAAGCAATAGTCTAGTTTTGACCTGAGGACTTTAATACTCAAGCATATCAATAAGCAACCATGTCTTTCAAAATATCAACACTAAAGCAAGTTATCCCTAGCCCGTTATGCTCAATCATTGATCCATTCATGAAACACACTTGAATATTAGCTACACCCAATGCTCAAGTACGATCATAGTGCCCCTTAGTTGGTGCTTTATAAGAGAACATGGAGACTCAAGTAAAAATAAAAATTGCATAAAGTAAAAGAAGGGCCCTTCGCGGAGGGAAGTAGGGATTTGTAGAGGTGCCAGAGCTCAAAGCTTAAATTGAGAGATAAAAACATTTTGAGAGGCATACTTTTCCCACCAACGAAAATGACTTAGAGTTCCCAACACTTTCCATGCTAGATATATCATAGGCGGTTCCCAAACAGAAATTAAAGTTTATTCCTTTTTCCACCATTTCTTTCACTTTCCATGGCTAGTCGTATCCACGGGTGCCCTCCATACCAACACTTTCCTAGGAATTTATTATTTGACAACATAAAGTAAATTCATTTTTCATTTTGGGACTGGGCATCCCTAATACCTTTGCCGTACTCTCGTGCAATGACAAGTGAATAAACACTCATCGTGAGAATAACACATCTAGCATGGAAAATATCGGCTACCCCTCACCACCTCGCGAGCGGTACGAGCACACAAAAGATAAATTTATTTTGAAAATTATAGATGGCACATACAAATTTGCTTAGAACGGCATGGAAATACCGCATATAGGTAGGTATAGTGGACTCATATGGCAAAACCGGTTTAAAGGGTTTTGGATGCACAAGTAGTGATCATACTTAGTGCAAATGAAGGCTAGCAAAAAGATTGAGAAGCGCCCAACCAAGAAACAAAAAATCTCGTAAGCTAGCATTAAGCATAATTAACACCGAATAATGCACCACAAGTAAGATATAATTTCATTGCATAACTATTGACTTTCGTGCTTGCATAGGGAATCGTGAACCTTAACACCAATATTCTTACTAAAGCATAATTACTCATCAACATGACTCACATATCACTATCATCATATCTCAAAACTATTACTAACAATCAAAATTATTTTGTCCAATGATCTTCATGAAATTTTTTATTATATCCTCCTTGGATATCTATCACTTTGGGACTAGTTTCATATGTTGCTTTTTTTAATAAGCTCACACAAATATAAGTGAAGAACATGAGCATACTATTTCTTTCTCTCAAAATAATCTAAGTGAAGCAAGAGAGAATTTCTTTAAAATTTTACTAACTCCCAAATAAATCTAAGTGAAGCATGAGAGCATTTCTTCAAAAATAACAAAGCACACCGTGCTCAAAAAGATATAAGTGAAGCACAAGAGCAATTCCAAGGCTCTAAAAATTTAAGTGAAGCATAGGAGCAAGCATAGCATAATTTTTGTCTCTCTCAAAAAGGTGTGTCCAGCAAGGATTCAAGATTTAAAATAAAAAGAAAAACAAGCAAAGACTCATATCATACAAGACACTCCAAGCAAAACTCATAATATGTGACGAATAAAAATATAGCTCCAAGTAAAATACCGATGGTCATTAGAAGAAAGAGGGGATGCCACTCGGGGGCATCCCCAAGCTTAGTTGCTTGATACTTCTTGAATATTATCTTGGGGTGCCTCGGGCATCCCCAAGCTTAGCCTTTTGCTAATCCTTATTCCTTCATCCATCATAATCTCACCCAAAACTTGAAAACTTCAATCACACAAAACTCAACAAAACCTTCGTGAGATCCGTTAGTATAAGAAAGCAAATCACTACTATAAGTACTGTTGCAAACCCATTAATATTTTATTTTTGCATTCTATCTACTGTATTCTAACTTTTCTATGTCAAAAACTCTTCAAAGGAAACCATAGAATCATCAAAACAAGCACACAATGCAAAGAAAACAGAATCTGTCAAAAACAGAACAGTCTGTAGCAATCTGAAAACTTCGAATACTTATGTAACTACAAAAATTCTGAAAAATTAGGACAACGTGAGCAATTTGTTTATATATCTTCTGCAAAAGAATCAAATCAAAATCACTCTTCTGTTAAAAATAAGAATTGTTTTCCTGAGCGCAAAAGTTTCTGTTTTTCAGCAAGATCAAATCAACTATCACCCAAATCATCCCAAAGGCTTTGCTTGGCACAAACACTAATTTAAACCACAAAAACACATATAATCAGAGGCATAATTGGGTATTTTATTGAAAACAACAAGAAAACCAAAAAGCAAAAAGATACAAGTTGGGTTGCCTCCCAACGAGCGCTATCGTTTTACGCCCCTAGCTAGGCATAAAGCAAAGGATCTAAGTATTGTCATCTTTGTTCTTGTTTTCCTTGGAGGGGTTTTTCTCAGGAAGCTTTGCAAAAACAACATAAAGAACATTATCCATGGAAACTTTAGCACAATCAAGTTGCTTATCATCATATCCCTTTTGATTTCCGGCAGTGATCCAAGAATAATGTTGATTAACATCATTAAACACTTGTTGGATAATATCTAAAACAGGGACTTGCTTTTTAAGATTCTCATCAAAGATTAGATTATCCCCAAGTAAAATTCTTAAAGCATCATCACTATTATACAGAATTTCATCTATCACGGGTTTTTCATGATTCATACCATAAAAATCAAATATTTCCCTAGCTTCCCGTATTATGTAGTCAAATTCATTCATAAGAACAAGAGTGGCCAACTTTTTAGCTTTAGGATTCTTTATAAAGGGTAACTCATAAAACAATCTTTGCAAGGTAGGATGAGTATGGTAAATCTATTTTCAAGTTTCAGAACTAGCGCTGATATAGCTTCCGCATAAGATTTAGTCCTTTTAAGTATAGGAGCATCATCAAGACTCAAATTTCCAACGCAATTGAAAAATTCTTGGATATGTTCTTTTCCCATAACATTCCCCTGCCCCAAAACAAAAGTTTTGGCATCCAGATTACCCATACGCTCCACGTTAGGAGTTAGACCATCATCTGTTTCTGCCATACCGAAATCAGTCATGATTGCAAGCAAAAAGATAGATCTGACGAGAAAACGGCGAACGAAAAAGAGGGCGAATAAAACGGCAAATTTTTGTGAAGTGGGGGAGAGGAAAACAAGAGGCAAATGGCAAATAATGTAAATTGCAAGGAGATGAGATTTGTGATTAGGAACCTGGTTGATGTTGATGATGTCTCCCCGGCAACGGCGCCAGAAATTCCTTTCGATGATTGCTTGAACTACGTCGGTATTTCCCCAAAGAGGAAGGGATGATGCAGCACAGCAACGGTAGGTATTTCCCTCAGTGATGAGACAAAGGTTATTGAACCAGTAGGAGAACCATGCAACACCACGGAAACAGCTCCTGCACACAAAGAACAAATACTTGCAACCCGACATAAGAGAGGGGTTGTCAATCCCTCACGGGTAAAAGGATAGGTAAAATTGTAGTAGATTGGATAAATAGACCTCGCGGGAACGTGAGATAAAATAAATAAGTAAAAATTGCAGCAAGGTATTTTTGTATTTTTGGATTAATAGATCTGAAAATAAAAGTTGAAAATAAATAAAAGAGCGAATAGCAAAATAGATCTTGAAGGCAAATATATTAAAGAAGAGACCCGGGGGCCGTAGTTTTCACTAGTGGCTTCACTCGAGAAAAATAGCAAACGGTGGGTAAACAAATTACTGTTGGGCAATTGATAGAACTTCAAATAATCATGATGATATCCAGGCAATGATCATTATATAGGCATCACGTCCAAGATTAGTAGACCGACTCCTGCCTGCATCTACTACTATTACTCCACACATCGACCACTATACAGCATGCATCTAGTGTATTAAGTTCATGGAAAAACGGAGTAATGCAATAAGAACGATGACATGATGTAGACAAGATCTATTTATGTAGAAATAGACCCCATCTTGTTATCCTTAATGGCAATGATACATACGTGTCGTTTCCTCTTCTGTCACTAGGATCAAGCACCGTAAGATCGAACCCATCACAAAGCACCTCTTCCCATTGCAAGATAAATAGATCAAGTTGGCCAAACAAAACCCAAATATCGTAGAAGAAATATGAAGCTATAAGCAATCATGCATATAAGAGATCAAAGGAGACTCAAATAACTTTCATGGATAAAAACATAGATCTGATCATAAACTCAAAGTTCATCGGATCCGAACAAACACACCGCAAAAAGAGTTACATCAAATAGATCTCCAAGAGACCATTGTATTGAGAATCAAACAAGAGAGAGAAAGCCATCTAGCTACTAACTACGGAACAGTAGGTCTACAATGAACTACTCACGCATCATCGGAGAGGCACCAATGAGGATGATGAACCCCTCCGTGATGGTGTCTAGATTGGATCTGTGGTTTCTGGAACTTGCGGTGGCTGGAATTGATTTTCGTCAACTCCCCTAGGGTTTCTGGAATATTGGGGTATTTATAGAGCAAAGAGGCAGTGCGGGAGGTCTCCGAGATGGGCACAACCCACCAGGGCGCGCCTAGGGGCCCAGGCGTGCCCCGGTGTCTTGTGCTCACCTCGGGCCCCCTCTTCGGTACTTCTTTGGCCCACTGGATGTCTTCTGGTCCAAAAAAATCTTGAAAAAATTCGCTGCCTTTGGACTCCGTTTGGTATTGATTTCCTGCGATGTAAAAAACAAGCAGAAAACAACAACTGGCACTGGGCACTATGTCAATAGGTTAGTCCCAAAAAATGATATAAAATGATTGTAAAACATCCAAGAATGATAATATAACAGCATGGAACAATAAAAAATTATAGATACGTTGGAGACGTATCAACCTCTCTTTCTTTATTACTTCCTGTTAATTGCAACAATGACAAAAACTATGTTTGTCGACCCACAACAAGTTTCAATCCTCATACTTCTTATATGTGAAGTCATCACTCTCCATAAGATTATTATATACTCTTTTATTCTCTCCTTTTGTTTTGTTTTCTTTTTCTTTCAAAGAGCAGAACGGGAAAGCAAAGCCCTTACTCAAAACTACTCTTTATTATATAACTCTCACACTCGATTACATAGAGGGAACTCAAAGCAAAACCTAAAAACTAGATCATACTAAAACTCTTATTCTACTAGATCAAGATATAACCAAAAGGATCGAACTAAGAAAAAACGATAAAAGTAAAGATGTGATGGTGATACAATACCGGGCACCTCCCCCAATCTTGGCACAAGCCAAGGGGAGTGCCCATACTCGTGTACTCAAGTCTCCTTCTTCGGAGGTGGTGGTGAAGAGGAAACCTTCTTCTTCAGCTTATATTTGAGCATAAAGTTTTCCTCCCTTAGATCCTCATTCTCTAACTCAAGCTTTAATATCCTTTTGCATAAGGGTGCCTTGCTCTCCTGCAGAAAACGAGATGGAATAAATTGAACCTTAGGTTTGTATCCTTTAGGGAGGCTTAACTTCTTCAATTCCACATGCATGTCTCCAGGTTGAGGTAGTGGGTCTTCCTCTTCCTCAGAGCTATCATCCTTTGTTTCCTTCATGTTGGCATCTTCCTCCTCATCCGTGGTCCAACCATAATGATCCACCTCTCCATAGACCTTAGGGTTTGCAATATAGTCAGCAACATAGCTCTCCCCTTCTGAATCTTGAGACGACATATTTTCAGATCTGACAAGAAAACAACACGAAACAAGAACCGAGGATTTTTCTGCGATGCGGTGGTTAAAACCTTCGAGAGATTATATAATGAATTTTTCCTGACCATAAGAAGTATCTTACAAGAAAACGGGGTCCGGAGGGCACACGAGGTGGCCACAAGCCTGGGAGGCGCGCCCAGGGGGGTAGAGCGCGCCCCCACAGCTTGTCGCCTCCTCATGCACTATTCAGACTACTTTTTATTTTTCTAATTTTTTAAATATTCCAAAACGGAGTAAAATTGCCTTTAGAAGCTTTTGGAGTCGGTTTACTTACCATACCACATATCTATTCCTTTTCAGGGTTCTGGCGTGTTCTGGTAGGTTTCTTTTATGTACTCCTCCAGTTTTATGGTATTAATAATATTGGTTTCAACATTTATGGGGGTACCTGAGATATAATGTTTTATTCTTTGCCCGTTTACCACCTTTGGGTTATTGCCCTCGGCATTGTTGATTTTGATGGCACGAGAACGATAAACTTCCTCGATAATGTAAGGCCCTTCCCGTTTAGAGAGAAGTTTTCCTGCAAAAAATCTTAAACGAGAGTTGTATAGCAAGACATGGTCACCTACATTGAATTCCCGCTTTTGTATCCTTTTTTTCATGCCATCTTTTAACGTTTTCTTTAAACAACTTGGCATTTTCATAGGCCTGGGTTCTCCATTCATCAAGTGAGTTAATGTCAAATAACCTCTTTTCACCGGCAAGCTTGAAATCATAGTTGAGCTCTTTAATTGCCCAATAAGCTTTATGTTCTAGTTCAAGAGGTAAGTGACATGCTTTTCCATATACCCTTTTATATGGAGACTTACCCATAGGGTTTTTATAAGCAGTTCTATAAGCCCGTAGTGCATCATCAAGTTTCTAAGACCAATTCTTTCTAGATCTATTAACAGTCTTTTGCAAGATCAATTTTATTTCTAACCTGACCACTAGATTGAGGATGATAGGGAGATGCAATTCTATGGTTAACCTCATACTTGTCAAGCAATTTACGGAAAACACCATGAATAAAGTGTGAACCACCATCAGCCATCAAATATCTAGGGACTCCAAACCTCGGGAAAATAACTTCTTTAAGCATTTTAATGGAGGTGTTATGATCAGCACTACTAGTTGGAATAGCTTCTACCCACTTAGTAACATAATCAACAGTAACCAAAATATGTGTATACCCATTGGAGGAAGGGAAAGGTCCCATATAATCAAATCCCCAAACATCAAATGGTTCAATAACAAGTGAATAATTTATAGGCATTTCCTGACGTCTACTAATATTACCAATTCTTTGACATTCATTGCAAGACAAGACAAACTTACGAGCATCCTTAGAAAGAGTAGGCCAATAAAAACCAGATTGTAATACCTTGTGTGCAGTTCTATCACCAGCATGGTGTCCTCCATAGGCCTCGGAGTGACACTTGAGTAGGATCTGTTCCTGTTCATGCTCAGGCACACAATGTCTAATAACACAATCTACTCCTTCTTTATAAAGGTGTGGGTCATCCCAGAAATAATGTCTTAAATCATAGAAAAACGTTTTCTTTTGTTGGTATGAGAAACTAGGTGGTATAAATTTAGCAACAATATAATTAGCATAATCAGCATACCATGGAGTTCTATGAGAAGAATTTATGACAGCAAATTGTTCATCAGGAAAACTATCATCAATAGGTAGTGGGTCATCAAGAACATTTTCTAACCTAGACAAGTTGTCTGCTACGGGGTTCTCAGCTCCCTTTCTATCAATAATATGTAAATCTAATTCTTGCAACAAGAGAACCCACCTAATGAGTCTAGGTTTAGCATCTTTCTTTTCCATAAGGTATCTAATAGAAGCATGATCTGTGTGAACAGTAACTTTGGAATCAACAATATAAGATCTGAACTTGTCACAAGCAAATACAACTGCTAGAAATTCTTTTTTAGTAGTAGCATAATTTCTTTGAGCACTGTCCAGAGTTTTACTAGCATAATGGATAACATTTAATTTCCTATCAACTCTTTGTCCTAGAACAGCACCAACAGCATAATCACTAGCATCACACATAATTTCAAAGGGTAGGTTCCAATCAGGTGGTTGAACAATGGGTGCAGAGATTAAGGCTTTCTTAAGGATTTCAAATGCTTCTACACAATCATCATAAAAAACAAATGGAACATCTTTTTGCAAAAGATTGGTGAGAGGCCTAGAAATTCTAGAGAAGTCTTTACTAAATCTCCTATAGAAACTAGCATGACCAAGGAAACTTCTTATACCTTTGATATCTTTAGGACACGACATTTTTTCAATAGCATCAACTTTAGCTTTATCAACTTCAATACCTCTTTCGAAGATTTTATGCCCCAAGTCAATACCTTCATTAACCATAAAGTGGCACTTCTCCCAATTCAAGACAAGATTAATTTCTTCACATCTTTGCAAAACTCGATCAAGGTTGCTTAAGAGATCATCAAAAGAAGTTCCGTAAATAGAGAAATCATCCATGAAAACCTCAACAATCTTTTCACAAAAGTAAGAGAATATAGCAGTCATACATCTTTGTAAGGTAGCAGGTGCATTGCATAAACCAAAAGGCATACGTCTATAAGCAAAGGTACCAAAAGGGTAAGTAAAAGTAGTTTTTTCTTGATCCTCTTGCGACACAGGTATTTGAGAAAAACCAGAGTATCCATCTGGAAAGCAAAAGTGTGTGTGTTTTGATAGTCTTTCTAGCATTTTATCAACGAAAGGTAAAGGATAATGATCTTTCCTAGTAGCTTTGTTTAATTTTCTGAAATCAATTACCATTCTATAACCGGTGACAATTCTTTGTGGGATAAGTTCATTTTTATCATTAGGAGCAACGGTAATACCTCCCTTCTTAGGGACGCAATGAACAGGACTCACCCATCTACTGTCAGCAATATGATAGATTATACCTGCTTCCAGCAGCTTTAGTATTTCATTTCTTACCACTTCTTTCATCTTAGGATTCAACCGTCGCTGGTGATCAACAACTGGTTTAGCATCGGGCTCCATATTAATTTTATGCTGACATAGAGTGGGATTAATGCCCTTAAGACCATCAAGAGTATATCCAATAGCGGCACGGTGCTTTCTCAGAGTTTTCAATAATTTATTTTCTTCATGCTCTAAAAGGTTAGCACTAATAATAACAGGATATATCTTCTTTTCATCAAGATAAGCATATTTCAAAGTATCAGGTAATTGTTTAAGTTCAAACACGGGATCACTCTTGGGTGGTAGAGGATCCCCCAGAGTCTCAACAGGCAAGTTGTGTTTCAAAACAGGCATTTGTTTAAAGAATATTTCATCTATTTCCTTTCTTTCATTCATGAACATATCATTTTCATGGTTTAGCAAATATTGTTCTAAAGGATCAGTAGGAGGCACGTCAATAGAAGCAAGACCAATAATTTCATCTTTATTAGGAAATTCTTTATCATGAGGTTGTCTACAAATTTATAGAAATTAAACTCATGAGACACATCCCCGAAGCTAACACTGACAGTTTCTTTCTCACAATCTATTTTAGCATTAACAGTGTTCAAGAAGGGTCTACCAAATATAATGGGACAAAAATCATCTTGTGGGGAACCAAGAACTAGAAAATCAGTAGGGTATTTTATTTTCCCACACAAGACTTCAACATCTCTAACAATCCCAATTGGTGAAATAGTATCTCTATTAGCAAGCTTAATAGTAACATCAATATCTTCTATTTCAGCAGGTGCAATATCATTCATAATTTCTTGATATAAAGTAAAAGGGATTGCACTCACACTAGCACCCAAATCACATAAGCCATGATAACAATGATCTCCTATTTTAACAGAGACAACAGGCATGCCAACAATAGGTCTATGTTTATCTTTTTCATCGGGTTTAGCAATTCTAGCAGCTTCACTACAGAAATAAATAACATGCCCATCAATATTATCGACCAAGAGATCTTTAACCATAGTAATATTGGGTTCAACTTTAATTTGTTCAGGGGGTGAAGGTGTTCTAGTATAAATCTTACGGACTACAGCTGAAGCTTAAGCATGTTCTTTTATCCTAACAGGGAAAGGTGGTTTCTCAATATAAGCAGTAGGAATAACAGGATCAACATTATAAGTAACAGTTTCTTCTTCAGCCGTAATGGTCTACTATTTTTACTTCAATGGGAGGATGATATTTAAACCACTTCTCCTTAGGGAGATCAACATGAGTAGCAAATGATTCACAAAAAGAAGCTACTATCTCAGAGTCAAGTCCATATTTAGTGCTAAATTCACGAAAAGCATCGGTATCCATAAAAGGTTTAATAGAATCAAATTCAAGCTTTATACCCGACTCCTTACCTTCGTTGAGCTCCCAATCTTCAGAGTTGCGTTTAATTCTTTCCAAGAGATCCCATTTGAATTCGATAGTCTTCTTTATAAAAGAACAAGTACAAGAAGTATCGAGCATGGATTGATCATTACGAGAAAGCCGAGCATAAAAATTCTGAATAATAATTTCTCCCGAGAGATCATGATTGGGGCATGAATATAACATTGACTTAAGCCTCCCCCAAGATTGAGCAATAATTTCTCCTTCAAGAGGCCAAAAACTATATATATAATCCCGATCACGATGAACCAGATGCATAGGATAAAACCTCTGATGAAATTCCAATTTAAGTCAGTTGTAATTCCAAGATCCAATATCATCACATAGCCTATACCATGTCAATGCCTTTCCATTCAAAGATAAAGGGAATACCTTCCACTTGACTTCATCTCGGGGCAAACCTGCAAGCTTAAATAATCCACAAACTTCATCCACAAAGATTAGGTGCATATCAGGATGTAGTGTTCCATCTCCTGCATAAGGATTAGCTAGCAGTTCCTCTATCATAGCCGAAGGAATTTCATAATAAATATTTTCAGTTGGTTCAGTAGGTTGAGGAGCAACTCTTTGTTCTTCCGGTCGGGGTGAAGATACCCCGAACAAGCCCCTCAAAGGATTATTTTCCATAGTGACAAGTGACAGTAAATTTCAGCACACAATATAAATTTTTCCTTACCAAATTCCACTCACCAAAGGCGCTTCACTCCCTGGCAACAGTGCCAAAAAAGAGTCTTGATGACCCACAAGTATAGGGGATCTATCGTAGTCTTTTCGATAAGTAAGAGTATCAAACCCAACGAGGAGCAGAAGGAAATGACAAGCGGTTTTCAACAAGGTATTTTCTGCAGGCACTGAAATTATCGGTAACAGATACTTTTGTGATAAGATATTTCGTAACGGGTAACAAGTAACAAGTGTAACAAAGGTGCAGCAAGGTGGCCCAATCCTTTTTATAGCAAAGGACAAGCCTGGACGAACTCTTATATAAAGCAAAGCGCTCCTGAGGACACATCAGAATTATTGTCAAGTTAGTTTTCATCATGCTAATATGATTCGCATTCGTTACTTTGATAATTTGATATGTGGGTGGAACGGTGCTTGGGTGCTGTCCTTACTTGGACAAGTCTCCCACTTATGATTAACCCCTCTCGCAAGCATCCGCAACTACGAAAGAAGAATTAAGATAAATCTAACCATAGCATGAAACATGTGGATCCAAATCAGCCCCTTACGAAGCAACACATAAACTAGGGTTTAAGCTTCTGTCACTCTAGCAACCCATCATCTACTTATTACTTTCCAATGTCTTCCCCTAGGCCCATATCATGGTGAAGAGTCATGTAGTCGACATTCACATAACACCACTAGAGGAAAGACAACATACATCTCATCAAAATATCGAACGAATACCAAATTCACATGGTTACTTATAACATGACTTTTCCCATGTCCTCAGGAACAAAAGTAACTACTCACAAAGCATGTTCATGTTCAAGATCAGAGGGGTATTGAATATCATTAAGGATATGAACATATGATCTTCCACCAAATAAACCAACTAGCATCAACTACAAAAAGTAATCAACACTACTAGCAACCCACAGGTACCAATCTGAGGTTCTGAGGCAAAGATTGAATACAAGAGATGAACTAGGGTTTGAGAGGAGATGGTGCTGGTGAAGATGTTGATGGAGATTGATCCTCCCTCGATGAGAGGATCATTGGTGATGACGATGGCTTCGATTTCCCCCTCCGGGAGGGAAGTGTCCCCAGCAGAATCACTCTGCCAGAGCTCTAGATTGCTCCTGCCCATGTTCCGCCTTGAGACGGTGGCGCTTCGTCCCGAAAGCTATCTTCTAATTTTTTTTTCCTGGTCAAAACTCTCCATATAGTAGAAGATGGGCACCGGAGACCTGCCAGGGGGCCCACAAGCCCTGGGGAGTAGGGCGCGACCCCCAGGCTTGTGGCCACCTAGTGGGTCCCCTCCGGTATTTTCTTAGCCCAATAATTTTTATATATTCCAAAATAATTCTCCATAAATTTTCAGGACTTTTGGAGTTGTGCAGAATAGGTCTCTCAGATTTGCTCCTTTTCGGTCCAGAATTCTAGCTGCCGGCATTGTCCCTCTTCATGTAAATCTTGTAAAATAAGAAAGAAAAGGCATAAGTATTGTACCATAATGTGAAATAATAGTGCATAATGCAATAAATATTGATATAGAAATATGATGCAAAATGGACGTATCAGTTCCCGTCCAACCGGGCGCGCGCCGCTCAATCGCCGATATCCGAAGAGCTTTCAGAGAATCGTACGACACCGAGTGCCCATACTTATTCATGCATGGTGGTTAGTGCAAAATGGCCAGAGGCCTACTCAGATCACATATCCAAACCCGTTAGTGCCTTGGGAGCGCGCAGAGACGATCGATGATCCACGATCTGTGGTGCCGTCGCCCCGTCTCGTGGACTTATGGCAAGGGCCAAAAATGCCCGGTCATGCCGCGTAAATATCTCACGGGTACCCTCCAGGTCAACACGACTGACAAGAGACTGTCGGGAACTCAGGTCCACCTCTACCGGGGTGGTACCTCCGGTCCCTTCAGTGCCACAAAAACAGTAGACGGGGAACAGGTAAATGTAACTGTGTGTCCGTAACATCAAGGGGGAACCCTAGGAATCACCCTCGATGGATTCCCACTCAATGTAACCATCAAGGTGAACTGGGAGGAATCACCCTCAGTAGGTTCACACTTGAAGAGCTGCACGACCGAGTCGTTATCGGGAGTGGTGAAGGAGGAATCACCCTCCGTAATCCACTACTGATTAGCTACACTACAGAGATATCATCCGGAGTGCGTTACGAGGTATCACCCTCGGCACTCGATAGTAGCTCTGCAGAGTCGTACAACTAAGGGGGTGTGTGGTGATGTGTCAATCTCTGTACTTCGATCACATTGATCAAGTCACCGGTAACAAAGCTGGGGTAATAGGGACAAGGTGAGGGGTCACTGATGGATCACTAACCAACCTATACTAAGCATATAGGATAACAAGTAAGGTAACAATAGCAGGTTTCAAAAGTAGGCTATGCATCAGAATAGGAATAGATGAACAATAGTAGCAAAATCTAATGCAAGCATGAGAGAGCAAGAATGGGCGATATAGTAATGATCAAGGGGGTTTTGCTTGCCTAGAAGCTCTGCTGCAAGTGGCTGGATGTCAGGGGAGTAGTCGTACGCGGGAGCAGCGTCAGTCTCGATGTCTACCGGAGAGAAGAGGGGGAAGAAATAATAAATATAAAGCAAACAAATGCATCACGATGCATGACATGGCAATATGTTGTGCTTGGGGTGACCTAACACAGTGCTACATGTTATAGACAAAGTGGGAAAACATATGGGAATGTTTTCCCAGCGTTTGGCAGTTTTCGGATAGATGAACCGGCGGGGAAGGATCTATGTTCATCATGTTAGAGGCATGTGACAGATGAGTGGATAGCATATTCGGATTCGTTAGATTTTTCTGAGCAATTTTCATATATAAATTATTTTCATCCGAGTTATAGATTATTTTATATGAATTTTCAAAGTTTTAAATAATATTCTAAAATTATTTTAATTAATAAATTCGAATTATCCAAAACAGTAAATGCTAAGTGTACCCAGAACTGTACCCAACTGACCAGCAGAGAGGCTGACCAGTGGGCCTAGTTGACTGGGTAAACTGCCCAGTCAGCAGAGGCTGACTGGACAACCTTATCCACTGGAATAGTGGACAGGGCCCACATGTCAGTGTCTAGGGCTAATCCCTCTGTTTACATATAAAATTTGATTAATTAAGGGGGCAGGGCCCACATGTCAGTGGCACTATAGGTTAGTTAGTTAGGCAGCTAATTTGGTCGGGGTTAATTTAGGTGCAGGACCCGCGTGTGAGTTGCTCAGGGGCGTAATTAGGCGGGCAATTAGTAGTGCCACGTCGGCACCACCGGAGCAGGCCACCGGCGACCTCAACAGAGGCGGTGCCTCACCGGAGTTGGCCGGAATGGTGCTACGGGAACCAGATCGAGGCACGGTCAGGAGCGTTCGAACGCGGGCGAAGCCGCGCGTCGAACGACGGTGTTGGTTGGCGGCGGGGTGGCCGGACGCGTCGCCGGCGTTGAGCAGAGCGGCGCTAGGGGTCGGGAGAGCTTGGTTTTGACAATGAGGAGCATGACAGGGGTTGTAAATGGGTGCGCTGGCAAGTTGGCGTCGCTGCGCATCAGACGGTGGTGGCAGTAGGTGCGGGGCTGGCCGGAGAATACGGATGCGGCGACGACCGATGTCGGCTTTGGGCGGAGCTCGTCCAACTAGGGGCTATGGGGCATGGGAAGGAGCAGGGGAGGTCGAGGAGAAGTGGGGGCTCACAGCGAGGGAAGTGGGGGACTCAGGGGAGCCTAGGGCGGTCGGAGTCGAGGGAATCAGGCGACGACAGCGGCGGCAACCAGCGAAGGGGATCGGGCACGGGCGGCATTGGCAGGGATTCACGGTGCCGATCTAGCGCGGTAGATGAAGAGGAGCCCGGCGGTGCCCCTGGACATGAGGGGACACCGAGGTGAGGCCTGTGGCCACACTGGAGTCGAGGCATCGGCGACGAGCCCGTTCGGACAAGCTTGTAGGGGAGGCTGCAGGGGAGAGGGAGAGAAGTGGGAGAGACAGAGGGTGCGGGTGAACCCTGGGGGGGGGGGGGAACCTTATCCTCGCCAGAGCTGCAGGGGGCCATCACCGTGGCGTGCGATAAGTCTCCGTTGTATCTATAATTTTAAATTGTTCCATGCCAATATTATACAGCTTTCACATATTTTTGGCAACATTTTATATGATTTATGTGACTAACATATTGATCCAGTGCCTAGTGCCAGTTCCTGTTTGTTGCATGTTTTTTGTTTCATAGAATATCCATATCAAACAAAGTCCAAATGTAAGAAAATTTTACGGAGAATTATTTTGGAATATATCTGATTTTTGGGAGGTGGAATCAACGCAAAAGGAGGCCCACAGCCCCCACAAGGCACCAGGGCGCGGCCCAGACCCCAGGTGCGTGGTGATGGGTGGTGGCCACCTCGTAAGGCGGTTGCTGCTCTACTTCGGGCGCAAGGAAGCTTATATCCAGAAAAAATTGTGTTAAAATCTCAGCGCAATTGGAGTTACAGATATCCGGGAATATAAGAAACGGTTTTCAGCCAGAAAATGGGAACGCGAAACAAAAGAGAACAGGGGGAGAGATCCAACCTCGGAGGGGCTCCCGCCCCTGCGCTGCCATGGAGGCCATGGACCAGAGAGGGAACTCTCCTCCCATCTAGGGGGGAGGCAAGGAAGAAGAATAAGGAGGGGGGCTCTCTCCCCCTCTCTGCCGTTGGCGCCGAAACACCGCCAGGGTAATCATCGTGTGACGGCGATCTAATCCAAGAACTCCGTCATCTTCACCAACATCTTCATCACCTTCCCCCATCTATCTACAGCGGTTCACTCTCCCACAACCCGCTATACCCTCTACTTGAACATGGTGCTTTATGCTTCATATTATTATCCAATGATGTGTTGCAATCCTAAGATGCTTGAGTAGATTTTTTGTTGTCCTACCGGTAATTGGTGAATTGCTATGATTGGTTTAATTTTCTTGTGGTTATGTTGTTGTCCTTTGGTGCCCATCATATGAGCGCGCATGTGGATCACACCATAGGGTTAGTTGTATGTTGAAAGGACTATGCATTGGAGGGCAAGGGTGACAGAAGCTTCTTCCTACCATAGAAATTGATGAATACAGGATTGAAGGGGGACCAATATATATCATAATGCTATGGTTGGGTTTTACCTTAATGAACGTTAGTAGTTGCGGATGCTTGCTAATAGTTCCAATCGTAAGTGCATAGAATTCCAAGGGATGACATGCTAGCAGTGGCCTCTCCCACATAAAAACTTCCTATCGGTCTAGTAACGTAGTCAATTGCTTACGGAAATTCCGCAAATCCTACCACTACTAATCCACACTCGCTATACTAATTTAATCATACTTTAATTAGAATAGCACTGATACGTCCATTTTACATCATGATTTCCTACTGTTATTTATAATTTTTTTATTCAAAATAATGCTTTTTGGAGTATTTCTAATGCCTTTTCTCTCATAATATGCAAGGTTTAGACAAAGAGGGAGAATGCCGGCAACTGGAATTCTTGACCTGAAAAAGCTATGTCAGAGTTACCTATTCTGGACATCTCCAAATGAGCTGAAAATTTACGGAGAATTGTTTTGGAATATATAAAAAATACTGGAGCAAATAACTACCGGAGGAGGCCACCTAGGTGAGCACAAGACACCAGGGCGCTCTTGGGCCCCCAGGCGCGCCCTGGTGGGTTGTGCCCTCCACGGCCCACCTCCGGTGCCCATCTTCTGGCATATGGGTCATTTTTACTTAGAAAAAATCAAGAGGGGACTTTCGGGATGAAGCGCCGCCGTCTCGAGGCGGAACTTGGGCAGGAGCACTTTTGCCCTATGGCGGAGCGATTCCGCCGGGGGAACTTCCCTCCCGGAGGGGGAAATCATCGTCATCGTCATCACCAACAACCCTCTCATCTTTGGGAGGGAAATCTCCGCCAACATCTTCAACAGCACCATCTCCTCTCAAACCCTAGTTCATCTCTTGTGTTCAATCTTTGTACTGGAACCTCAGATTGGTACCTGTGGGTGACTAGTAGTGTTGATTACATCTTGTAGTTGATTACTATATGGTTTATTTGGTGGAAGATTATATGTTCAGATCCATTATGCTATTTAATACCCCTTTGATCTTGAGCATGATTATAATTTGTGAGTAGTTACTTTTGTTCTTGAGGTCACGGGAGAAGTCATGTTGCAAGTAATCATGTGAACTTGATATGTGTTAAATATTTTGATGATATGTATGTTGTCATTCCCTTAGTGGTGTCATGTGAACGTCGACCACATGGCACTTCACCATATTTGGGCCTAAGGGGATGCATTGTGGAGTAGTTATTAGATGATGGGTTGCTAGAGTGACAGAAGCTTAAACCCTAGTTTATGCGCTACTTCGTAAGGGACCGTTTTGGATCCAAAAGTTTAATGCTATGGTTAGATTTTATCTTAATACTTTTCTCTTAGTTGCGGATGCTTGCGAGGGGGTTAATCATAAGTAGGAGGTTTTTTCAAATAAGAACAACACCTAAGCACCGATCCACCCACATATCAAATTATCAAAGTAGCGAACACGAATCAAACCAACATGATGAAAGTGGCATGGTGAAATTCCCGTGTACCTTCAAGAACGATTTGCTTATCATAAGAGACTGTTTTGGCATGTCCTTTGCCACAAAAGGATTGGGCTACCTTGCTGCACTTTATTTACTATTACCGTTACTTGTCCATTACAAACTATCTTGCTATCAAACTACTTGTTACCGACTATTTCAGTGCTTGTTGAAAATACCTTGCTAAAAACCACTTGTCATTTCCTTCTGCTCCTCGTTGGGTTCGAAACTCTTACTTATTGAAAGGACTATGATTGATCCCCTATACTTGTGGGTCAGAAGGCTCTTTTCTGGCACCGTTGCCGGGGAGTGAAGCGCTCTTGGTAAATGGAAATCGGTAAGGAAAAATTTATACTAGGTGCTGAAATTTATCATCACTTGCTACTATGGAAAACAATCCTTTGAGGGGTTTGTTCGGGGTATCTTCACCTCGACCGGAACCACAATTAGTTTCCCCTCAACCTACTGCACCTACTGAAAATATTGGTTATGAAATTCCTTCGGGTATGATAGAACAACTGCTAGCTAATCCTTATGCAGGAGATGGAACCGAACATCCTGATATGCACTTGATCTATGTGGATGAAATTTGTGGATTATTTAAGCTTGCAGGTTTGCCCAAAGATGAAGCTAAGGTTTTCCCTTTATCTTTGAAGGGAATAGCATTGACATGGTATAGGCTATGCGATGATATTGGATCTTGGAACTGGAACCGATTGAAATTGGAGTTTCACCCAAAAATTTATCCTATGCATCTAGTTCATCATGATCGGAATTATATATATAATTTTTGGCCTCGTGAAGGAGAAAGTATCACTCTAGCTTGGGGGAGGCTTAATTCAATGTTATATTCATGCCCCAATCATGAGCTCTCAAGAGAAATTATTATTAAGAATTTTATGCTCGGCTTTCTCGTGATGATCAATCCATGCTTGATACTTCTTATACTGGTTATTTTATGAAGAAGCCTATTGAATTCAAGTGGGATCTTTTAGAAAGAGTTAAGCAACTCTGAAGATTGGGAACTCGACGAAGGTAAAGAGTCAGGTATTAAGCTTAAGTTTGATTGTGTTAAATCTTTTACGAATACCGATGCTTTTCAGAAGTTTAGCACTAAATATGGACTTGACTCTGAGATAGTAGCCTCTTTCTGTGAATCATTTGCTACTCACGTTGATCTCCCTAAGAAGAAGTGGTTTAAATATCACCCACCTATTAAAGAAGAAATCAAAGAAATGGTCCTAGTTAAAGATGAAACTATTATTTACAATGTTGACCGAGTTGTGCCTATTGCTTATATTGAAAAGCCACCTTTCCCTGTTAGGATAAAGGAACATGCTAAAGTTTCAACTGTGGTTCGCAAAAGTAATATTAAAGCACCTAAACCTTCTGAGCGAATTAAAGTGGAACCTAGTGTTGCTATGGTTAAAGATCTCCAGGTAGAAAATATTGATGGGCATGTTATTTACTTCTGCGATGAAGCTGCTAGAATTGCCAAACCCGATGAAAAAGACAAACATAGACCTGTTGTTGGCATGCATGTTGCCTCAGTTAAAATAGGAGATCATGTGGTTTATGTGACTTAGGTGCTAGCGTGAGTGCTATTCCTTTTACTCTTTACCAAGAAATTATGGATGACATAGCACCCGTTGGAATAGAAGACATAGATGTTATTATTAAACTTGCTAATAGAGACACCATCACACCACTTGGGATTGTTAGAGATGTTGAAGCCTTGTGTGGGAAAATAAAATACCCTACTGATTTGTTAGTTCTTGGTTCCCCACAAGATGAATTTTGTCCCATTATCTTTGGTAGAACTTTCTTGAATACTGTCAATGCTACTATAGATTGTCATAAACAAACTGTCAGTTTTTACTTTGGTGACGAGTCTAATGAATTTAATTTTTCCAAGTTTAATAGACAACCTCATAAGAAAGAATTACCTAGTAAGGATGAAATAATTGGTCTTGCTTCTATTGCCGTGCCTCCTACTCATCCACTAGAACAATATTTGCTAGACCATGAAAATGATATGCATATGCATGAAAGAAATGAAATAGATAAAATCTTCTTTGAACAATGACCTCTGCTCAAACACAATTTGCCGATTGAAACTCTAGGAGGTCCTCCTCCACCTAAAGGTGACCCTGTGTTTGAATTAAAACAATTGCCTAACACTTTGAAATATGCTTATCTTGATGAGAAAAAGATATATCCTATTATTATTAGTGCTAACCTTTCAGAGCATGAAGAAGAAAGATTATTAAAAACTCTGAGGAAGCACCGTGATGCTATTGGATATACTCTTGATGATCTTAAGGGCATTAGTCCCACTCTCTATTAGCACAAGATTAATGTGGAACCTGATGCCAAACCCATTGTTGATAATCAACGACGTTTGAATCCTAAGATGAAAGAAGTGGTAAGAACTGAAATACTAAAGCTTCTGGAAGTAGGTATAATCTATCCCATAGCTGATAGTAGATGGGTAAGTCCAGTTCATTGTGTCCCTAAGAAAGGAGGTATGACTGTTGTTCCTAATGATAAAAATGAACTTATCCCACAAAGAATTGTCACTGGCTATAGAATGGTAATTGATTTTAGAAAACTAAATAAAGCAACTAGAAAAGATCATTACCCTCAGCCTTTTATTGGACAAATGTTGGAAATATTATCTAAGCACACACACTTCTGCTTCCTCCATGGATATTCTGGTTTTTCTTAAATACCTGTTTCACAACCTGATCAAGAGAAAACCACCTTTACTTGCCCTTTTGGAACTTATGCTTATAGACATATGCCTTTTGGTTTATGCAATGCACCTGCTACCTTTCAAAGATGTATGACTGCTATATTCTCTGATTTTTGTGAAAAGATTGTTGAAGTTTTCATGGATGATTTTTCTGTTTACGGAACTTCTTTTGATGATTGCTTAAGCAACCTTGATCGAGTTTTGCAGAGATGTTAGCAAACTAATCTTGTCTTGAATTGGGAGAAGTTCCAATTTATGGTTAATGAAGGTATTGTCTTGGGGCATAAAATTTCCGAACGAGGTATTGAGGTGGATAAAGCAAAAGTTGATGCAATTGAGAAAATGCCATGTCCTAAAGATATTAAAGGTATTCGTAGTTTCCTTGGTCATGCTGGTTTCTATAGGAGGTTTATTAAAGACTTCTCTAAAATTTCTAGGCCTCTGACTAATCTTTTACAAAAGGATGTTCCATTTGTTTTTGATGATGATTGTGTAGAAGCCTTTGAAACACTTAAGAAAGCCTTAACTTCTGCACCTATTGTTCAACCACCTGACTAGAACTTGCCTTTTGAAATCATGTGTGATGCTAGTGATTATGATGTTGGTGCTATTCTAGGACAAAGAGTTGATAAGAAATTAAATGTTATTCATTATGCTAGCAAAACTCTAGACAGTGCCCAACGAAATTATGCTACTACTGAAAAAGAAATTTTAGCAGTTGTGTTTGCTTGTGACAAGTTCAGATCTTATATTATTGATTCCAAAGTAAATGTTCACACTGATCATGCTGCTATAAAATATCTTATGGAAAAGAAAGATGCTAAACCTAGACTCATTAGGTGGGTTCTCTTGCTACAAGAATTTGATTTGCATATCACTGATAGGAAAGGAGCTGAGAACCCAGTAGCTGATAACTTGTCTAGGTTAGCGAATATTCTTGATGACCCACTACCTATTGATGATAGCTTTCCTGATGAACAACTAGCTGCAATAAATGTTTCTCATAATACTCCTTGGTATTCTGACTATGCTAATTACATTGTTGGTAAATACATACCACCTAGTTTTACATACCAACAAAAGAAAAAATTCTTCTATGATTTAAGACATTACTTTTGGGATGACCCACATCTTTATAAAGAAGGAGTAGATGGTATTATTAGACGTTGTGTACCTGAGCATGAATAGGAACAAATCCTACGAAAATGTCACTCCGAAGCTTATGGAGGGCATCATGCGGGAGATAGACCTGCTCACAAGGTATTGCAATCTGGTTTTTATTGGCCTACTCTCTTCAAGGATGCCCGTAAGTTTGTTTTATCTTATGATGAATGTCAAAGAATTGGTAATATCGGTAAGCGTCAAGAAATGCCAATGAATTATTCACTTGCTGTTGAACCATTTGATGTTTGGGGTTTTCATTACATGGGACCATTTCCTTCCTCTAACGGATATACTCATATTTTGGTTGTTGTTGATTATGTTACTAAGTGGGTGGAAGCTATTCCAAATAGTAGTGCTGATCATAACACTTCCATTAAAATGCTTAAAGAAGTTATTTTCCCAAAGTTTGGAGTCCCTAGATATTTAATGACTGATGGTGGTTCAGACTTTATTCATGGTGCTTTCCGTAAAATGCTTGCTAAATATGATGTTAACCATAGAATTGCATCACCCTATCACCCTCAATCTAGTGGTAAAGTTGAGCTTAGCAATAGAGAAAAAAACTAATATTACAAAAAACTATCAATAGGTCCCGAAAGAATTGGTCTAAGAAATTGGATGATGCACTTTGGGCCTACAGAACAGCATATAAAAATCCTATGGGTATGTCTCCCTATAAAATGGTTTATCGAAAAGCTTGTCATTTGCCTCTTGAGTTGGAACATAAAGCATATTGGGCAATTAAAGAACTCAACTATGATTTCAAACTTGCCGGTGAAAAGAGGTTATTTGATATTAGCTCATTAGATGAATGGAGAACCCAAGCCTATGAAAATGCAAAACTATTTAAAGAAAAAGTTAAAAGATGGCATGACAAAAGAATCCAAAAGAGGGAATTCAAAGTGGGAGAACATGTTCTCTTGTACAACTCTCGTTTCGGATTCTTTGCAGGAAAACTTCTCTCTAAATGGGAAGGACCATATATAATCGAGGAGGTTTATTGTTCTAGAGCCATCAAGATCAATAATGTTGAAGGTACTAAGCCGAAGGTAGTCAATGGGCAAAGAATTAAGCACTATATCTCAGGTACGCCTATTAATGTTGAAAGCAATATTATTCAAACCATAACACCGGAGGTACACATAAAAGAAACCTTCCGGAACATTCCAGAATACTAAAAAAGAGGAGGTACGTGATACGGTAAGTAAACGGTCTCCGAAAAATCCGCAAAAATATTTTTTGTCAGTTTTGGAATATTACAAAAATTAGGAAAATAAGAAACAACCAGGAAGACAACCGAGAAGGGCACAAGACACCAGGGCGCGCCTGCCTTGCCTGGCGCGCCCAAGTGGGTTGTGCCCACCTCAGGAACTTTCCCGGCTCCGTTTTCCTCCCGTTTGCTTGTTTTCCAAGATAAAAAAATCTTTATATACCCCCCGAACATATTGACCACCATATCACGGAGAAATCTTCTGTTCTTGTTTCTCGCTGTTTGATACGTCTCCCATGTATCTATAATTTTTTATTGTTCCATGCTATTATATTATCTGTTTGGATGTTTTATATGCATTAATATGCTATTTTATATTATTTTTGGGACTAACCTATTAACCTAGAGCCCAGTGCCAGTTTCTGTTTTTTCCTTGTTTTTGAGTTTTACAAAAAAGGAATATCAAACGGAGTCCAAACAAAATAAAACTTTACGATGATTTTTCTTGGACCAGAAGACATCCACGAAGCTTGGAGAGGTGGTCAGAAGAGTCCCGAGGGGCCCACAAGCCCTCATGGCGTGCCCCTGGCTTGTGGACACCTCGGGAGTCCCCCAACACTAATTCTTGCTCTATAAATTCCCAAATATTCCCAAACCAGTAGAAGCGTCCACCAAAATACTTTTCCTCCGCCGCAAGCCTCTGTTCCCGTGAGATCCCAGCTTGGGTCCTTTTTCGGCAACCTGCCGGAGGGAGATTCGATCACGGAGGGCCTCTACATCAACCTTGCTGCCCTTCCGATGAAGCGTGAGTAGTTTACCACAGACCTACGGGCCCATAGCTAGTAGCTAGATATGGCTTCTTCTCTCTCTTTGATCTTCAATACAATGTTCTCCTCGATGTTCTTAGAGTTCTATCCGATGTAATATTCTTTTGCGGTGCGGTTGTCGAGATCTGATGAATTGTGAATTTATGATCAGATTATCTATGGATATTATTTGAGTCTTTTCTAAACTCTTTTATTCATGATTAAATATCTTTGTATTTCTCTTCGAATTATCGGTTTGGTTTGGCCAACTAGATTGGTTCTTCTTGCAATGGGAGAGGTGCTTAGTGTAACACCCCCAGTGGTTAGATACAGTAATCCCCTTTTGATAATGCCATGTCATCATGATCAAAAGTGCTTAAACATCATTTGGATCATATCTCTTTTCAATTCAAATTCAAATGGAAATTCAAACTAAAAGTGAAAATAAAAGTTGTTCAAATTTAAAAAACTAAAATGTTCATAATATTGTAAATATTCCAGAGACAATTCTGAATTTATAATCAAGAAATGCTAAATTAATTATGTGCCTCTAACAGCAACAAAACAGAGATATTTAATCCATTTTCATTTAATTAAAATCCAAATAAAATTCATTTGCCTCCAAACCAATTTCTAGCAGTGACAAATATTGCACTGTAAATATTGGGCTAAGTTACTTATTTTACAAAACTGGAGTTGGGGCTGTACATTTTGGAAAACAACAACTAAAAAGAAAAACAGGGAAAACAGAAAAGAGAAAAGAAGAAAAAGAAAAAGGCCCGTGCTACTGGGCCTAGGTGCCACAGTGCCGGCCCAGCCCACTCCCCACCTCGTCTCCCTCCTCTGTTCACCTCCCCGCGCGCTGTCGCCGCGCCCGCACGCCACGCGCTGGCCCCCCTCTCCCTGGTCGACAGGGCGCTGCCGCTCCCCCCCCCCCATGGAGGATAAGGGCAGAGCCCGCGATCCCCTGGCCTCTCCCACTCTCTTCTTCCCCTTGCCCGCTCTCTGCCTCGCTAGATTTTTCCCCCGCCCGAGCGCCGCCATGGCCTCGCCTCGCTAACTCGCGCAACTATTGTCGCCTCCCAGCCTTGCGAGCATGTCCGGAAGCTCCGCCGTGCTCCTCCACGTCTTTCCCGTCCTCAAGCTGGAGTCGGTAGCCCCCTAGTTCGCCGCCATCATCGTCTTCCCCAACTGCGGCCACTGAAGCTCCGTTGCATCGATCCACACCCCTGCTGCTACTAAACCTCCGACGAGCCCCCGTGTGCTCCCTCGGTGAGCACCCCGTCCGGCCCCTCACCCTGCTGCTCCACCTTGTAGACCGTAGTTCGCCCCCGACGCAGTCGCGCTCCCGCCACCGCGGTCGAGCTCGCCGGCATGGCCTTTGTGGCCACAGTCCGCGCCCGTGCTCACATTCGCATTCAGCGCCACCGTCCGAACCCGTAGCGCCTGTCTGCTGCCCTCGCCGAGCCCCGTAAACCGATCCCCACCAACGCCCGGCTCCGGCAGTCCGCCTTTGTGCTCGTCACCGTCACTACGCACCGTTCTCGGCCACGATGTAATGCCCGGATAATTAAGCGACAGTAACCTCACCCTACTGTGCCATGTCATCGTATTTTATTAAGCCAATTTGCCACTTGATGAAAATCGGAGTCAAATTCAAAATTCAAATAACAAGTCAAATTATTATTTCTTCAAACTATAAAACCAAAATGTTCAAATTTTAGTATAATTTCCCTGGATCATTTGTCATGTTGAATCCAACATCATTTGGCTCTCCGATTAATCTCTAGTAAAATATAAAGTGGTCCAACTCCAACAAACGTAACCATTTCAAAATAAACAAATAATTACGAGTTTCCAAATGACTCAAAACTTTATGTGCCGCTCCAAGATATAGCCCTTGAATTTTGTGCCAAATTTCAAGCTCAACTAAATTCATTTGCTATAGCAACTAAATAGAAAACAGTGGTAGAAATGTAAAGAAAAGAGAAAAGAGAAAGAGGAAGTAGATGACCTAATCTACTGGCAGTATGGCCCATCTTGCAAAAGGGAAGGCCCAGCCCACCTCCACCTCACCCCCTCCTCTGTACAGGAGACGGGGGTCTGGCAACACATCCGCGGCCATGGTGTACGTGGTGACCATCGACGCTCCCTGGTCGCCTATAAACGCGTCCACCGAAAACCCTAGCCTGCTCTCGATCGATCCCCTCTCATTCCACCATCGTGCCCCCCTCATCTGCTCGAAAACGAGCTCCTAAAAACATGCAGTGACCGCGGACGCCACCACCATTACCGCGACCATCATCGCCCCGGCGCCCTGCGGTCGTGTCCAGAAGCTCCGCCGTCGTTCGCCTCTTCACCTTCGTCCATCGGATCTAGCCGGACTCAACCGCGCCGTCGGGATCGAGCTTCTTCTTCAACTTCGGCCACCGTCATCCACCGCGTCAATCCACTCATCACCGACCGTCCCCGGCCTCATCGAGCCCTCCCCGAGCTGCGCTGTGAGCCTCGGATCCTCCTTGACCTCCCCTTGTTTCTTCCTGTGCCCCGTAGGTTAGCTCCTGTCGTAGCCTCGCCGTCTTGCGCCGCTCGAGCTTCGGCCGAGCTCTCAGTCAACCCGGTCACCTGCGCCCGTCCGCGCCCTCCTGCTGTCGTCCCGCTCATCGACCGTGTTCCGCCTGCTCCATTGTGCCGCGCGCGCTGCGAGCTACTCCCCGCCGCCCACAGCCATCTCGCTGCTCGCCTACAGCCATGCGCCTTGTCCGTTCCTTGGCCGCGAGCCCCCGGCCGCCCCGCTCACGCCTGCGGCTGCTGGGGCCCCGACTGTGCCGATCGCGTCCTCCAGCGCGCCCCGCCCCTGCGAGCCCGCGCATGGCCGCTTCCTCGCCACGCACCCGTGACTGCCGCCGCTGCTCAGCTGTTGTTGCTGTGTTCTGCTACTGCCTCGTGTGCTGTTGTGTGCCGCTGGAGCTGCTCGGCTTGCTACTGCTATTGCTGCTAGGCGCTGCCGTTGCTCTCTGCTCTCCTGCATCTTGCCACTGCGTTGCTGCTTGCAGTTGGCCATGGCCTTGGCCAAGGCCATGGCCGAGTGTGGGGTGTGCTATGTGTGCGTGTGTGTCCAGAGCCTCACGGCCGGCCCAAAATCAATACGGGACTAATCCCTCTTTAGTAGTACTAACCACCCCACTTTGAGTCTATTACATGTGCCCCCCCCCCCTTTGTAAATTGTTTAGCTAAATAATTTTAACACATGTTACACTTACATGTGGGTCCACTGACCATGTTGACTGGTCAACCTTTGACCTGGTCAACAGTCAACCAAACCCCCTGGCCCACATGTCAGCCCCTCTGGTATACTTCTGTGTACGAGAGCTGGGTACCCATAGCAAGTTGCTATTTTATTTCGAATTAAATTAAATTGCAGAATATTAATAAAACTTTAGAATTTTGTATAAAATAATCCGTAACTCGGATGAAAAAGTTTTATACATGAAAGTTGCTCAGAAAAATACGACGAATCCGAATACGCTATCCGTTCGTCCGCCACACGTCCCTAGCATAGCGAACATGCAACTGTCCCCTCTCTTTCATCTGTCCGAAATATGCAAACTTCGGGAAAACTTTCCCGGATGTTTCCCCCCTTCGCCGGTATCACGTAGTACTACGTTAGAACACCCCTAGCACTGTGTGCTATCATGTCATGCATATGTGTGCTTTGTATTTACTGTTTCTTCCACCTCTTCTTCTCTGGTAGACCCCGAGACCGCTCTTGATGCCGCTGTGATCGACTACGTCACCGACGACACTTTTTCCTTTTCAGCAGAGCTTTCAGGCAAGCACCCCCCTTTGAACATGCCCATATCGACTATTCTTTCTCTCTTATGCTTGCATTAGAAAATTGTTGTTGCTACTGTTATCCTACTTCTGTTGCATAGCTTGTTTTTGTAACTGCTTTTGACACCTTCCTGTTTATCCTAAACTGCTTAGTGTAGGCTGGATAGAGACCCACCAGAGATCCCACTTTGACCCAACTGCCCCGCTGGATTATCAGAAGACCCAATCAACGGGATCAAAGACCAGGCCCCGGCACTGCACATCACCCCCTTAGTTGTACGACACTACTGCAGCGTACTATCGAGTGCCGAGGGTGATACCTCATCAGCACTTCTGATGTTAATCTTGTAGGTTAGTTCATCGGTTGTGGTCACCGAGGGTGATTCCTCCTCCCCCACTCCCGATAACGACGCTGTCGTGCAACACCTCAAGTGTGAACCCATCGAGTGTGATTCCTCCGAGTTCACCTTGACAGATACATCGAGTAGGAATCCCACGAGGGTGATACCTCGGATTCCCCAGATGTTATGGACACATGGATACTTGGACTTTACAACTAATACTTGGAAAGGCGGGTCAACCCTGAGGGGTACCCGCGAGTGATGTGAAGTCGGGTTGACCAGGAGGTTACCCGTGAGATAACTACGAGGCGCGGCCGGGCATTCTTAGCCCTTGCAGCAAGTCCTCGAGACGGGGCGACGGGGTCACATCGATCGTGAGTCTCTGCTCATTACCGCAAGCCCCTAATCCACTGATGATTTGGATATTTGATCCGAGTAGGCCTCTGGCCTGATAGCACTAACCATCACGTGGGAAAAGTTATGGGCACTCTGCATCGTATGCTTCAGCCGAAAGCTCTGTCAGACGTCCAGTTCAGCATAGCGGCATGGCTGGGCCGGCGCCATCCTGAGGGGTGGTACCGAGATTCATCGTGTGCGCAATGACCCGGAGGGCACAGGGCGATGGCCAAGACCCCTGAGCGCTTAGGATATAGACCGACGGGGACCTCTCTGCTGAGCTGTAGGTAGGGTTGCGGTGTATCGTTTGGCCGAGGCCGGGCATGACCCAAAAAAGTGTGTCCGGCCGGAGTTAAGCGAGCGTGGTGGGTAAGTTGGTGCACCTCTGCAGGGAAGAAAACATCTATCGATAGCTTGTCCTACGGTAACGGACACTCGGAGTTGTATCCCGATCGAAACAACTAGAACTTGAGATGATACCTGAACATGTGGCCCCGGGATCGCTTTCTCGCCGGGAGTCGAGGAAGGATCTCTGGGCGAGGTTGATGACTGTATGGCTCTGGGATTGCTTTCTTGCAGGGAGTCGAGAAAGGATCTCTGGGTGAGGTTGTGACTTATTAATACTACTACAGTTTAATGTACTGATCTACACTCTTCTAATGCTGCAAGACCGCTGAAGATGCTTGAAGATGCTAGTCTTCGCTAGGACTAGGCCTTCTCTCTATTCTGGCATTTCTGCAGTCCAGTCCACATATACAGCCTCCCTTTGATAATGTTGCATATTTAATGTAGATCCTTGCTTGCTGAGTACTTCGGATGAGTACTCACGGTTGCTTTGCTTTTTTTCTCCCCATATCCGTTTGGTGCAACCAGATGACGGAGCCCCGGAGCCAGCTGCCCCTGACGACGATCACTACTACTACCCCGAGGATGGCTACTACTACGAGTTGTCTGACGACCCGGAGTAGGTTCGGATGGTCCCAGGCAGGAGGCCTACGCCTTTTCGATCGTAGCGTTTTTTCCTTTTACCCCGCCTTTTAAAGGCCTATCTATCTCTCTTTTATATCTGTACTCAGATATCTGATGCTTCCGCTGATGCTTATAAGCAAGCTTATGTATTCGAGCCCTCGAGGCTACTGGCTTGTAACATAAAGCTTGTATTATTTTATTTTGTGTCTAGAGTTGTGTTGTGATATCTTCAAGTGAGTCCTTAGGCTTGATCGTGTGCATTTGCGTGTATGATTAGTGCACGATCGAGCCGGGGGCGTCACAGGTTGGTATCAGAGCCGACTGCCTGTAGGAATCCCCCTTTCCAACCCCTTGGCCGAAGTTGAGTCTAGTCTTTGAAAGAACTATTTTACTAACATGGCTGTGTGGCTTACGGGCCCATGTCACCATTGGATGGGATTAGGATCTTTTATTCCTCGTCTATACTCTGGGACTCTGATCTCTCTTCTATTCGGGTTAAAGATTTTGCTAACTCCAACACTAGGTTCTCGTAACCGGTTTCTCCCGGAGAGCCCCCCCCCCCTCATTCCAGAAAATGGCGTGTCATCATCAGAAGACTCCGAAGATACTCCTTGAAGTTTTCCGAGACCCTTGTGCCCACTATCTTTGCAAATCCTGACCACCGATAAATCCCCGTGGATAACATCATTTTTGTTCTACCCTCATCCCCAGTTGCTCCTGTTGTTACAAGTTACCCCTAATACTCTCCATTGTTCTGAGAATCCTTGTGTCTTCTGTTGTGCAGCCTCTTTTCGCACTACAAAAATTCACTTAACCGGGATTCATTCGTCCCCAGTTGTTCATATGTCTCACAAAATTCTTTGAAATGCAATTTGATCTCCCGAAGATCCTCTGCAGCCTAGTGCTCCCAAAAGTCTGTCTGCCTGCATTATGGTTAAATCCATGTGTCTCGCAATATTCATTAGCCTTCTTTGTCATTGTCATTCCGAGTCTATTGATTCAATATGAATGAGAATAATCCCTATCATTTGTCGATTCCTAGAATTCATTCCTTCAGCTCAGACGTCATTCTGGACATGAACTGGTTCTCGGTAAATCAATCCTTGATTGATTGGCCATCTAATTCTATTCAACATACTCATCTTTTTATCAGAGCCTCTGCCTCTGATCCCCCGATTTTGGAATCGTGAACCCTTCGTATTTAAGCTGCGGCTTATTCAGATGTTTCTAAAAGCCGATGCCTTTGCATCCCTTCTTTCCTGATTGATTCGATACTCACATCAATTCCGTCGTGAATAGCCAGATCCATTGTTGGGTTGTTATCCGACAGTGTCTTTCACATCCAAAATTCTTGTGAGTTATTTCCCTTATACATCATGTCTTTGGTAAAATGTATCCTCTCCTTTTGTCAACCATGCTCTACTGACGAGCTTGAGTTATTTACTCCTGAAGTTCATGGTATATGTTCCTAAGATGCCCCAATGGGTTGAACCTATGTTTTCCCTAATCCGTGTGAACTCGAAAATTATGCGAGTCATACTCTTCTGGTACTTCGCCAGATAATTCTTCCGCACTACAAATTCTTCGAAAAAGAGGAGTAAATGAAAGGTTATGCATTGAAGAAGTGGGAGTCGACCTTGAACCTTTGTGTTCATGCCCATGGACCCGATGTAGAACTTATCATGGAAGCTGCTCGTAAAAATAATTATTTCCTTGGTACAAGTCCATCTTGTATATATGAATTGATCATTTGCAATCATGGTTCCGACCATATTCCTCCTTGATTCCATTTCCTGGATAAGTTAAAATACTTATCCTCTGCAAATCATTTCCCCCATCCAACCTCTACTCCGATTTACCTTCCAGTATTACCCTTAGTACTTGTTACTGGGAAGTTTAATACCCCATCACATCATTCCTAGCCTGATCGGCTATATTTTTATCGTGCCAACTTTTAACTGTGCTACCTGGTCCTTATGCCCGGAGCAACTCCCGACGATGAGCTAAGCTTATGTCGATCTTCCTCATCTTATCATTTCACCTCGAACAACAAACTTGACTTCGAGTTTGTATCGTAACCGTGGTTCCAATAATCTTTTGCTTCGTCATTCCTTTTGCCTGATGTCTTTGCTGCTCGATGGATCATCAAAGAGCCTCTCGACAAATTAGTCGTGATCACCATCAATATACTAACTTGTTCTAAGATATCAATCGAATTCTTGAGGAGAAATACCATCCTTGCCCCTTGATGATTTGTGTTATCATCGACAACATCCTTGACTTCCTACCAATACAGACTTGGTCATGTTTTGGTTATATCTTACGTACCTTGACATCCTTGGAATTGTTCCTTTGTACTTCTTGTGACCTTCAAATTCAATCTTTGCTTGAAACACCATGATAATGCTACCTTGAAGCATGACTGTGGTATTCCGAATATCAACAAGAACATTGGAGGCACATTGCCAAATGCTTCTTGATCTATTGTCCGGACACCGTTGTATGGATAACATCATGAATTCCCTTGCCCTTTTATCTAAATGGTGATGTACTTGTTGTTCTGACATGTATATCATGCTCTACTTTTCCTTGGGAAAAGATACACTCCTAAATCTTGGGTATAAACACATTTTCCTTTCCATTGGTTTGTTTAACCCTTCTTGTGATCTATATGATATAAGCACAAATAATTCCCTGCTTATAAAACATCCCGATGTACAACCTTATCGGTGAGACCCTGTTACTATTGTTGATGACATTCCGGTAACCCCCGATGGATGAGAACTTTGCCTATTGGTCCGCCTCGTTTTAACGAGCAGGAAAATGGTTCTCTTCGTCCCTCACCCTTGGTACCAATGTTGTCACCGACATAACTAACAGACTATCCTCTGACATACCTTGTTGTCGTGACCGGTAAGATATCACCGTTCTCCCTACTTATGATCGACACCCCCCAACAGTTCCACAGGATCGGAACCTAACTCTCCTGTACATCTTTGATTCCGAAGTATGCTATGCCCTTGGTTTTGTGTGTTATCATGAGCCACCCCCCGAGAGATGATCTATTCCCGATGCTACTTCTGCCACATCCCCTGAATTGTTCACCAGATAATCGACCGTACAAGGGTCAGCTCTCCCGAAGTTACCCTTTACTTCCCCACTTAAATCTCGGGACGAGATTTCTTGTAGTGGAGGAGATTTGTAATGCCTGGATAATTAAGCGACAGTAACCTCACCCTACTGTGCCATGTCATTATATTTTATTAAGCCAATTTGCCACTTGATGAAAATCGGAGTCAAATTCAAAATTCAAATAACAAGTCAAATTATTATTTCTTCAAACTATAAAACTAAAATGTTCAAATTTTAGTATAATTTCCCTGGATCATTTGTCATGTTGAATCCAACATCATTTGGCTCTCCGATTAATCTCTAGTAAAATATAAAGTGGTCCAACTCCAACAAATGTAACCATTTCAAAATAAACAAATAATTACGAGTTTTCAAATGACTCAAAACTTTATGTGCCGCTCCAAGATATTGCGCTTGAATTTTGTGCCAAATTTCAAGCTCAACTAAATTCATTTGCTATAGCAACTAAATAGAAAATAGTGGTAGAAATGTAAAGAAAAGAGAAAAGAGAAAGAGGAAGTAGATGACCTAATCTACTGGCAGTATGGCCCATCTTGCAAAAGGGAAGGCCCAGCCCACCTCCACCTCACCCCCTCCTCTATACAGGAGACGGGGGTCGTGGCACACATCCTCGGCCATGGCCACGGCCATGGCGTGCGTGGCGACCATCGACTCTCTCTGGTCGCCTATAAATGCGTCCATCAAAAACCCTAGCCTGCTCTCGATCGATCCCCTCTCATTCCCCCATCGTGCCCCCCTCATCTGCTCGAAAATGAGCTCCTAAACTCGTGCGGTGACCGCGGACGCTGCCACCATTGCCGCGACCATCATCTTCTTGGCGCCCTGCAGTCGTGTCCAGAAGCTCCGCAGTCGTTCGCCTCTTCACCTTCGTCCATTGGATCCAGCCGGACTCAACCGCGCCGTCGGGATTGAGCTTCTTCTTCAACTTCGGCCGCCGTCATCCACTGCGTCGATCCGCTAGTCACCGACCGTCCCCGGCCTCGTCGAGCCCCCCCCCCCTGAGCTGCGCTGTGACCCTCGGATCCTCCTTGACCTCCCCTTGTTTCTTCCCGTGCCCCGTAGGTTAGCTCATGTCGTAGCCTCGCCGTCCCGCGCCGCTCGAGCTTCGGCCGAGCTCTCGGTCACCCCGGTCACCTGCGCCCGTCCGTGCCCTCCTGCAGCCGTCCCGCTCATCGATCGTGTTCCACCTATGCCATTGTGCCGCGCGCGCCGCGAGCTGCTCCCCGTCGCCCACAGCCATGTCGCTGCTCGCCTACAGCCGTGCGCCTTGTCCATTCCTTGGCCGCGAGCCCCCGGCCGCCCCGCTCACGCCTGCGGCTGCTGGGGCCCTGACTGTGCCGGTCGCGTCCTCCAGTGCGCCCCGCCCCTGCGAGCCCGCGCCTGGCCGCTTCCTCGCCACACGCCCGTGACTGCCGACGCTGCTCAGCTGTTGTTGCTGCATTCTGCTACTGCCTCGTGTGCTGTTGTGTGCCGCTGGAGCTGCTCGGCTTGCTACTGCTATTGCTGCTAGGCGCTGCCGTTGCTCTCTGCTCTCCTGCATCTTGCCACTGCGTTGCTGCTTGCAGTTGGCCATGGCCGAGTGTGGGGTGTGCTATGTGTGCGTGTGTGTGTAGAGCCTCACGGCCGGCCCAAAATCAATTAGGGACTAATCCCTCTTTAGTAGTACTAACCACCCCACTTTGAGTCTATTACATGTGGCCCCGCCACTTTGTAAATTGTTTAGCTAAATAATTTTAACACATGTTACACTTACATGTGGGTCCACTGACCCTATTGACTGGTCAACCTTTGACCTGGTCAACAGTCAACCAAACCACCTGGCCCACATGTTAGCCACTCTGGTACACTTCTGTGTACGAGAGCTGGGTACCCATAGCAATTTGCTATTTTATTTCGATTTAAATTAAAGTGCAAAATATTAATAAAACTTTAGAATTTTGTATAAAATAATTCGTAACTCGGATGAAAAAGTTTTACATGTGAAAGTTGCTCAGAAAAATATGACGAATCCGAATACGCTCTCCGTTCGTCCGCCACACGTCCCTAGCATAGCAAACATGCAACCGTCCCCTCTCTTTCATCTGTCCGAAATATGCAAACTTCGGGAAAACTTTCCCGGATGTTTCCCCCCTTCGCCGGTATCGCGTAGTACTATGTTAGAACACCCCTAGCACTGTGTGTTGTCATGTCATGCATATGTGTGCTTTGTATTTACTGTTTCTTCCCCCTCTTCTTCTCTGGTAGACCCCGAGACCGCTGTTGATGCCACTGTGATCGACTAAGTCGCCGATGACACTTTTTCCTTTTCAGCAGAGCTTTTAGGCAAGCACCCCCCCCCCCCCTTTGAAGATGCTGATATCGCCTATTCTTTCTCTCTTATGCTTGCATTAGAAAATTGTTGTTGCTACTGTTATCCTACTTCTGTTGCATAGCCTGTTTTTGTAACTGCTTTTGATACCTTCCTGTTTATCCTAAACTGCTTAGTGTAGGCTAGATAGAGACCCACCAGAGATCCCACTTTGACGCAACTGCCCTGCTAGATTATCAAAAGACCCGATCAACGGGATCGAAGACCAGGCCCCGGCACCGCACATCACCCACTTAGTTGTACGACACTACTGCAGCGTTACTATCGAGTGCCGAGGGTGATACCTCGTCAGCACTTCTGATGTTAATCTTGTTGGTTAGTTCATCGGTTGTGGTCACCGAGGGTGATTCCTCCTCCCCCACTCCCGATAACGACGTTGTTGTGCAACACCTCAAGTGTGAACCCATCGAGTGTGATTCCTCCGAGTTCACCTTGACAGATACATCGAGTAGGAATCCCACTAGGGTGATACCTTGGATTCCCCAGATGTTATGGACACACGGATACTTGGACTTTACAACTGATACTTGGAAAGGCGGGTCGACCCTGAGGGGTACCCGCGAGTGATGTGAATTTGGGTTGACCAGGAGGTTACCCGTGAGATAAATACGAGGCGCGGCCGGGCATTCTTAGCCCTTGCAGCAAGTCCTCGAGACGGGGTGACGGGGTCACATCAATCGTGAGTCTCTGCTCATTACTGCAAGCCCCTAATCCACTAACGATTTGGATATTTGATCCGAGCAGGCCTCTGGCCTGATAGCACTAACCATCACGTGGGAAAAGTTATGGGCACTCTGCATCGTATGCATCAGCCAAAAGCTCTGTCAGACGTCCAGTTCAGCATCGTGGCATGGCTGGGCCGGCGCCATCCTGAGGGGTGGTACCGAGATTCATCGTGTGCGCAACGACCCGGAGGGCACAGGGCAATGGCCAAGATCCCTGAGCGCTTAGGATATAGACCGACGGGGACCTCTCTGCTGAGCTGTAGGTAGGGTTGCGGTGTATCGTTTGGCCGAGGCCGGGCATGACCCAGAAAAGTGTGTCCGGCCGGAGTTAAGTGAGCGTGGCGGGTAAGTTGGTGCACCCCTGCAGGGAAGAAAACATCTATCGATAGCCTGTCCTACGATAACGGACACTCGAAGTTGTATCCCGATCGATACAACTACAACTTGAGATGATAACTGGACATGTGGCTCCGGGATCGCTTTCTCGCCGGGAGTCAAGGAAGGATCTCTGGGCGAGGTTGATGACTGTATGGCTCTGGGATTGCTTTCTTGCAGGGAGTCGAGAAAGGATCTCTGGGTGAGGTTGTGACTTATTAATACTACTAAAGTTTAATGTACTGATCTACACTCTTCTAATGCTGCAAGACCGCTGAAGATGCTTAAAGATGCTAGTCTTCGCTAGGACTAGGCCTTCTCTCTATTCTGGCATTTCTGCAGCCCAGTCCACATATACAGCCTCCCTTTGATAATGTTGCATATGTAGTGTAGATCCTTGCTTGCTGAGTACTTCAGATGAGTACTCACGGTTGCTTTGCTTTTTTTTTCTCCCCATATCCATTTGCTGCAACCAGATGACGGAGACCCGGAGCCAGTTGCCCCTGACGACAATCACTACTACTACCCCGAGGATGGCTACTACTACGAGTTGTCTGACGACCAGGAGTAGGTTCGGAGGGTCCCAGGCAGGAGGCCTGCGCCTTTTCGATCGTAGCATTTTTTTTCCTTTTGCCCCGCCTTTTAAAGGCCTATCAGTCTCTCTTTTATATCTGTACTCAGATATCTAATGCTTCCGCTGATGCTTGTAAGCAAGCTTATATATTCGAGCCCTCGAGGCTACTGGCTTGTAACATATAGCTTGTATTATTTTATTTTGTGTCTAGAGTTGTGTTGTGATATCTTCAAGTGAGTCCTTAGGCTTGATCATGTGCATTTGCGTGTATGATTAGTGCATGATCGAGCCAGGGGCGTCACACACGCCACCGCCGCCATTCATTGCGGCTTGCAATGCCCGATCGAGAGCAAGAGACGGCGCTCGATTTGACCCGCTGTGCGCAAAACCCGAGCTCGCCGGAGTTGTCGCCTTCGTTCGGGATCGCCGGAGAGCTCCGGCGGCCGGCGCTGACCTGGCCCCGATGGGCCCCGCCCCTGTGCCACTGACCGATGGGCCCGGGGCCCCCTATGGACCAGTTGACCAAGTCAACTGGGCTGACTGGGCAGACCCCAGTCAATGACATACGGGCCCCACCCCATTAAGCGTTTTTAAAATAAATAAAACCTGTTAATTAGTTAATTAAATCACTAATTAGCCACTGACCAGTAGGGTCCACCATCTAATTAGGTTAATTAGTTTGAATTAACCCTTTTAGTTAGTTACAGAGGCTGACATGTGGGTCCCAGTGGGACCCACCTGTCAGGTTTGACTCCGGTCAGCCCCTATTGACTGCTGACGCCAGCAATGCATCATGCTGATGTCACCTTTCACTGTTCTGGATAATGTTGGATTAAAATAATTGAAATAATTCCAGAAAATGCTAAAATCTTTAGAAAATCATATAAAATAATCCGTAGCTCAGATCGAAAAACTGTGTACATGAAAGTTGCGCAGAACGACGAGACGAATTCGGATACGCAGTTCGTTCGTCCGCCACACGTCACTAGCATAACGAACATGCAACAATCCACCTACGTTTCATCTGCCCGAAAATGCCAAACTTTGGGAAAACATTCCTGGATGTTATTCCTCTTCGTCGGTATCACCGAGCACTATGATAGGTCACCCCTAGCACCGCGTATCATCATGATTATGTTTTGTGATGCTTTGTTTGCTCCGTATTTACTGTTTCTTCCCCCTCTTCTCCCCGGTAGACTACGAGACCGACGCCACTGCTGCCCCGATCGACTACGGTGTTGACGACCCCTCCTTCTCGACTGAGCAACCAAGCAAGCCCCCCCTTTGATCATCCCGATATCGCCCATTCTACTTTCTCATGCTTGCATTAGATTTTGCTACTGTAGTTGTTTACTCCTATTCTGATGCATAGCCTGCTTTTGTAACCTGCTTATTGTTACCTTACCTGCTTATTTCAGACTGTTTAGTATAGGTTGGCTAGAGACCCACCAGTGACCCCCCACTTGTCCCAACTACCCCGCTGGATTATCAGAAGACCCGATCAACGGGATCGAAGACCAGGCCCCGTCACCGCACATCACCCCCTTGGTTGTACGACACTGCATCGTAACCATCGAGTGCCGAGGGTGATACCTCGTATAGCACTCCTGATGTTAACTGTAGAGTAGCTATTTGGTCGTGGTCATTTAGGGTGATTCCTCCTTCTCCACTTCCGATACGACCCTGCCGTGCAACACATCAAGTGTGAACCCATCGATGGTGATTCCTCCGAGTTCACCTTGACGGATACATCAAGTAGGAATCCAACGAGGGTGATACCTCAGATTCCCCTGATGTTATGGACACACGGATACTTGGACTTTACACTGTTACTTGGAAAGGCGGGTCGACCCTGAGGGGTACCCGCGTGAGCCTAAGTGGCGAGTGTTGTGGAGACGGGTTGACCTGGAGGTTGCCTGAGATGTGAATACGAGGCGCGGCCGGGCATTCTTAGCCCTTGCAGCAAGTCCTCGAGACGGGGCGACGGGGTCATATCGATCGTGAGTCTCTGCTTGTTACCGCAAGCCCCTAGTCCGCTAACGATTTGGATATTTGATCCGAGCAGGCCTCTGTCCTGATAGCACTAACCATCACGTGGGAAGAGTTATGGGCACTCTGCATCGTAGCATCAGCCGAAAGCTCTGTCAGACGTCCGGTTCAGCCTCGTGGCCGGGCCGGGCCAGTGCCATCCAGGACTGAGGTGGTGCTCGTCCCGACCTTGCACACACCAACCCGGAGTGCACAGGGCGATGGCTCAAGACCCCTGAGCGCTTAGGATATAGACCGACGGGGACCTCTCTGCTGAGCTGTAGGTAGGGCTGCGGTGTATTGTTTGGCCGAGACCGGGCATGACCCAGGAAAGTGTGTCCGGCCAGAGTGAAGCGAGCGTGGTGGGTAAGTTGGTGCACCCCTGCAGGGAAGAAAACATCTATCGATAGCCTGTCCTACGGTAAAGGACACTCAGAGTTGTATCCCGATCGATACAACTAGAACTGGATACTTGTGATGAGTATGGCTCTGGGATTGCTTTCTCGCAGGGAGTCGAGAAAGGATCTCTGGACGAGGTTGATACTTGGATATGATGGCTCTGGGATTGCTTTCTCGCAGGGAGTCGAGAAAGGATCTCTGGGTGAGGTTGAGACTTAATGATACTACTACTTTATACGGTACTAATCTACACTCTTCTAATGCTGCAAGACCGCTGAAGATGCTAGTCTTTGATAGGACTAGGCCTTCTCTCTATTCTGGCAATTCTGCAGCCCAGTCTACATATACAGCCTTCCTTTGATGATGTTGCATATGTAGTGTCGATCCTTGCTTGCTGAGTACTTCGGATGAGTACTCACGGTTGCTTTGCTTTCTTTTTCCCACATATCTTTTTGATGCAACCAGATGACCGAGCCCCGGATGCAGCTGCCCCCGCCGACGATCGCTGCTACTACTACTACCCCGAGGATGGATACTTCTACGAGTTGGCCGACGACTAGGAGTAGGTTCGGAGGGTCACAGGCAGGAGGCCTGCGCCTTTCGATCGTAGTGTTTTCTTTTGCCCCGCCTTCTAAGGGCCTATCTGTGTTTTCTTTTATATCTGTACTCAGATATCTGATGCTTCCGCTGACGCTTGTATGCAAGCTTATGTATTCGAGCCCTCAAGGCCCCTGGCTTGTAATATAAAGCTTGTATGACTTTATTTATGTTTTAGAGTTGTGTTGTGATATCTTCCCGTGAGTCCTTAGGCTTGATCATGTGCATTTGCGTGCATGATTAGTGCACGATTGAGCCGGGGGCGTCACACTTAGTTCTGGGTTCAATCTTGCGGTGTCCTCACCCAGTGACAAAGTAGGGGTAGCAAGGCACGTATTGTATTTTTGCCATCAAGGGTAACAAGATGGGGTTTTCATCATATTGCTTGAGTTTATCCCTCTACATCATGTCATCTTACTTAAGGCGTTACTCCGTTCTTATGAACTTAATACTCTAGATGCATACTGGATAGCGGTCGACGTGTGGAGTAATAGTAGTAGATGCAGGCAGGAGTCGGTCTACTTGACAAGGACGTGATTCCTATATTCATAATCATTGCCTTGGATATCATCATAACTTTGCGCTTTTCTATCAATTGCTCGACAGTAATTTGCTTACCCACCGTATGTTTTCTTTCAAGAGAGAAGCCTCTAGTGAAACCTATGGCCCGGGGGTCTATTTTCCATCATATATTTTTAGATCTATAAACCAAAAATACCTTGCTGCAATTTATTTGTTTTCACTTTGTTTTACATTTTAGTAATCTTTTATACCTTTCTCTATTAGATCTCACTCTTGTTCAAGACTGTGAAGGGATTGACAACCCCTTTTTCGCGTTGAGTGCTACTGTTTGTTAGTTTGTGCAGGGGCATAGATTGGAGGCTTGCTTGTACCTCCTACCGGATTGATACCTTGGTTCTTTACCGAGGGAAATACTTATCTCTACTTTGCTGCATCACCCTTTCCTCTTCAAGGGAAAAATCAACGCAAGCTCAAGAAGTACCAGGAAGAATTTCTGGCGCCGTTGCCGGGGAGGTTCTACATCAAGCCTACCAAGTACCCGTTATAAACTCTCATCTCTTGCATTACATTATTTGCCATTTGCCTCTCGTTTTCCTCTCCCCCCTTCTAAAACGTTTTCAGAAAAACACAAAAATATTTGCCTTCTTTTTGTTTGCCTTTTATGTCTTACTTCGTTTGTTTGCTTGTTCGCTTGGAATAATTGTGTATTTCAGAAAGCAAAAATTTTATGGATCCTCATCCACTTGCTAATCTTTTTAAGAGATCCAATTATGATGAACCAATTGCTAGTGAGTTGCGTGCACTAGATTATCTTTATGAAGTTTTGCTTGAAATTTGTGAATTTGAAAATTGTGATGAAATTTATGAAGTGATTCATGATAGCTCCTTGAATGAAAAGCATGATTGCAATGATGTTATTATAAATTCTATTAATGTCAATTGTGCTAATAATATGCAAAACCCTAAGCTTGGGGATGCTAATTTTGCTATGTCCACTACTTATTGTAATGATCATGATTGGGGTGATTCGTCTTATGATCTTGAAATTTTATTTAAGCCTCATGATGAATATGATATTGATAATAATGTTTGCAATAATATTGAAAGTGTGTTTCGAAGAGTGTCAACTCTAGGTAATAATGATCCCACTACTTTGGAGAATGATCAATCTTATGAATTTTTTGATAAAAGTGGGCTTGTAGAGGTCATGACTTTATTTGGTGATAATCACACTATTTTGGAAGCGTGTCAACTTTGCATGCATGTGGATCATGTAGAGAAAATTTTATGTGATAGCTATATTGTTGAATTTGATTACGATCCTACATGTAATTATTATGAGAGAGGAAAATATGGTTGTAGAAATCTTCATGTTACTAACTTACCTCTCGTTATGTTGAAATCGTCAATGCTTTATTCTTCTCCTTTGCATATGTTAGAAGTTGCTTGTCTTGATAATTTGTTTTCCTATAAAATTCCTATGCATAGGAATTATGTTAGACTTAAACTTGTTTTTCACATGCTATAGATGCTCTCTTTGTGCTTCAATTGTTTGACTTTCATGTGAGCATCATTAAAATTATCAACGTCTAGCTAAAAGGCTTTCAAGAAAACCAATTGTTGGGAGACAACCCAATATTTTATTTTCTGTTTTTCTGAAAATACACATTATTAATTATGTAGTAATTGTGTTTTAGTGTTTTAATTAGTGTTTGAGCCAAGTAAGACCTTTGGGATGATCTATGGTGATAGTTGATTTGATTTTGCTGAAAAACAGAAACTTTTCGTTCAGTAACATAATTGTTTAAATTCACTTGAGCGTGGAAAAACTCTGAATGTTTTACACAAGATTTATATACAAATTTCCTCTGTTTCCCTAAATTTCATAATATTTGGAGTTACATAAGGACGATAACAATTGAGATCTTCGCAGACTATTCTGTTTTGGACAGATTCTGTTTTTCATGTGTTGTTTGCTTATTTTGATGAATCTATGGGTAGTATCGGGGGTATGAACCATGGAGAAGTTGGAATACAGTAGTTATAACACCATTATAAATTAAGAATGAGTTCACAACAGTACCTAAAGTGGTGATCTATTTTATTATACTAACGGATCTTATGAGTTTTCTGTTGAGTTTTGTGTTGTGAAGTTTTCAAGTTTTGGGTAAAGATTTGATGGACAACAGAATAAGGAGTGGCAAGAGCCTAAGCTTGGGGATGCCCAAGGCACCCCAAGGTAATATTCAAGGACAACCAAGCATCTAAGCTTGGGGATGCCCCGGATGGCATCCCCTCTTTTGTCTTCAATCCATCGGTAAATTTACTTGAGGCTATATTTTTATTCACCACATGATATGTGTTTTGCTTGGAGCGTCTGGTATGATATGAGTCTTTGCTTTTTAGTTTGCCACAATCATACTTTCTGTACACATATTTTGAGAGGGACACGCATGAATCATGAATTTATTAGTATACTCTATGTGCTTCACTTATATCTTTTTAGCTAGGCAGTTTGCTCTAGTGCTTCACTTATATCTTTTTAGAGCACGGCGGTGGCTTTATTTTATAGAAATTGTTGAACCCTCATGCTTCACTTATATTATTTTGATAGTCTCTAAACAGCATGGTAATTTGCTTAGGTTATGAATTTAGTTCTAATATGATGGGCATCCAAGAGGGATATAATAAAAACTATCATATAAAGAACATTGAATACTATGAAAAGTTTGATTCCTTGCATTTGTTTTGATATATAAAGAATGGTGATATTAGATTCATGCTAGTGAGTAATTGTGGATTGGTATAAATACTTGTGTTAAAGTTTGTGATTCCCGTAGCATGCACGTATGGTGAACCATTATGTGATGAAGTCGGAGCATGATTTATTCTTTGATTGTCTTCCTTATGAGTGGCGGTTGGGGACGAGAGATGGTCTTTTCCTACCAATCTATCCCCCTAGGAGCATGCGTGTAGTACTTTATTTCGATAGCTAATAAAATTTTGCAATAAGTAGGTGAGTTCTTTATGACTAATGTTGAGTCCATGGATTATACGCACTCTCACCCTTCCACCTTTCATAGCCTCTCTAGTACCGCGCAATAATCGCCGGTGCATTAAATCCACCATATACCTTCCTCAAAACAGCCACCATACCTACATATTATGGCATTTCCATAGCCATTCCGAAATATATTGCCATGCAACTTCCATCGTTCCGTCTATTATGACACGCATCATCATTGTCATATTGCTTTGCATGATCATGTAGTTGGCATAGTATTTGTGGCAAGGCCACCGTTCATATTTTTTTATACATGTCACTCTTGATCATAGCACATCCTAGTACACCGCCAGAGGCATTCATATAGAGTCATATTTTGTTCTAGTATCGAGTTGTAATTCTTGAGTTGTAAAGTAAATAAAAGTGTGATGATCATCATTATTAGAGCATTGTCCTATGTGAGGAAAGGATGATGGAAGCTATGATTCCCTCACAAGTTGGGATGAGTCTCCGGACTTTACAAAAAATAAAAGAGGCCCAAGAAGCCCAAACAAAAAAAAGAGGCCAAAGAAGCCCAAACAAAAAAAAACAAAAAATGAGAGAAAAGAGAGAGGGACAATGTTACTATCCTTTTTCCACACTTGTACTTCAAAGTAGCACCATGATCTTCATGATAGAGAGTCTCCTATTTTGTCACTTTCATATACTAGTGGGATTTTTTCATTATAGAACTTGGCTTGTATATTCCAATGATGGGCTTCCTCAGATTGCCCCAGGTCTTCGTGAGCAAGCGAGTTGGATGCACACCCACTTAGTTTCTTTTTGAGCTTTCATACACTTATAGCTCTAGTGCATTCGTTGCATGGCAATCCCTACTCACTCACATTGATATCTATTGATGGGCATCTCCATAGCCCGTTAATACACCTAGTTGATGTGAGACTTTCTCCTTCTTTTTATCTTCTCCACAACCATCATATTCTATTCCACCTATAGTGCTATATCCATGGCTCACGCTCATGTATTGTGTGAAAGTTAAAAAAGTTTGAGAACATCAAAAGTATGAAACAATTGCTTGGCTTGTCATCGGGGTTGTGCATGAGAAAATACTTTGTGTGATGAAGATGGAGCACAGCCAAACTATATGATTTTGTAGGGATAACTTTCTTTGGCCATGTTATTTTGAGAAAACATGATTACTTTATAAGTATGCTTGAAGTATTATTGTTTTTATGTCAATATTAAACTTTTGTTTTGAATCTTATGGATCTAAATATTCATGCCACAATAAAGAAGATTACATGGATAAATATGTTAGGTAGAATTCCACATCAAAAATTCTGTTTTTATCATTTACCAACTCGAGGACGAGTAGGAATTAAGCTTGGGGATGCTTGATACGTCTCCAACGTATCTATAATTTTTGATTGTTCCATGCTATTATATTATCTATTTTGGATGTTTTATATGCATTAATATGCTATTTTATATTATTTTTAGGACTAACCTATTAACCTAGAGCCCATTGCCAGTTTCTGTTTTTTCCTTGTTTTTGAGTTTTACAGAAAAGGAATATCAAATGGAGTCCAAACGGAATAAAACTTTACGATGATTTTTCTTGGACCAGAATACATCCACGGAGCTTGGAGAGGTGGTCAAAAGAGTCTCGAGGGGCCCACAAGCCCTCAGAGCGCACCCTAGGGGGGCACCCCTGGCTTGTGGACACCTCGGGAGTCCCCCAACCCTAATTCTTGCTCTATAAATTCCCAAATATTCCGAAACCAACAGAAGCGTGCACCAAAATACTTTTCCGCCGCCGCAAGCCTCTGTTCCTATGAGATCCCATCTTGGGGCCTTTTATGGCACCCTGCCGGAGGGGGATTCGATCATGGAGGGCCTCTACATCAACCTTGCTGCCTTCTGATGAAGCGTGAGTAGTTTACCACAGACCTACGGGTCCATAGCTACTAGCTAGATGGCTTCTTCTCTCTCTTTGATCTTCAATACAATGTTCTCCTCGATGTTCTTGGAGTTCTATCCGATGTAATATTCTTTTGCGGTGTGTTTGTCAAGATCCGATGAATTATGGATTTATGATCAGATTATCTATGAATATTATTTGAGTCTTTTCTGAACTCTTTTATGCATGATTAAATATCTTTGTATTTCTCTTCAAATTATCGGTTTGGTTTGGCTAACTAGATTGGATCTTCTTGCAATGGGAGAGGTGCTTAGTTTTGGGTTCAATCTTGCGGTGTCCTCACCCAGTGACAAAGTAGGGGTAGCGAGGCACGTATTGTATTTTTGCCATCAAGGGTAAAAGATGGGGTTTTCATCATATTGCTTGAGTTTATCCCTCTACATCATGTCATCTTACTTAAGGCGTTACTCCATTCTTATGAACTTAATACTCTAGATGCATGCTAGATAGCGGTCGATGTGTGGAGTAATAGTAGTAGATGCAGGCAGGAGTCAGTCTACTTGACATGGACGTGGTGCCTATATTCATAATCATTGCCTTGGATATCGTCATAACTTTGCGCTTTTCTATCAATTGCTCGACAGTAATTTGTTTACCCACCATATGTTTTCTTTCAAGAGAGAAGCCTCTAGTGAAACCTATGGCCCGAGGGTGTATTTTCCATCATATATTTACAGATCTATAAACCAAAAAACCACAAAATACCTTGCTGCAATTTATTTGTTTTCACTTTGTTTTATGTTCTAGTAATCTTTTATAGCTTTCTCTATTAGATCTCACTCTTGTTCGAGATCGTGAAGGGATTGACAAACCCTTTTTCGCGTTGAGTGCAAGTGTTTGTTAGTTTGTGCAGGTGAATAGATTGGAGACTTGCTTGTACCTCCTACTGGATTGATACCTTGGTTCTTAACTAAGGGAAATACTTATCTCTACTTTGCTGCATCACCCTTTCCTCTTCAAGGGAAAAATCAATGCAAGCTCAAGCAGTAGCACTATTTTTCTGTCAGATCTGAAAATATGTCATCACAAGATTCGGAGGACGAGAGCCCTATTTCTTACCAGCCTCTGGACCCAAATATCTTCAAGAAGACTTTTCCTTATATGTGGTTTACAGATGAGGAGGATGAAAACGAACCTATCCCTCCTCGTTTCCTGCATGAGAGCAAGGAAGCGTTATGCAAGAAGATATTAAATCTCGAGCTGGAGAGTGAGGATCTGAGGGAGAACAACTTTAGCCTCCAAAGCAAGCTGAAGAAGCTCGCTACTACCTCATCACCACCACCATCATCATCTTCCCCACCAACGGAGACTTGAGTTCATGGTATGGGCAGTCCCCTTGGCTTGTGCCAAGCTTGTGAGAGGTGCCCCGGTATCGTATAACCACCACTATCTTTGCCTTTATCTATTTTAGTTCGATCTTTAGTTATCCTATGATTTAGTTGAATAAAAGTTTAGTTCGATCCTTTCTTTTCGAGTGCTTGCTTAGTGATTTACCTATCTATGTAATCGTGTTGCGAGATATATAATAAAGCGTAGTTTGAGTTTTGTTTCTTTACTCTTTTGGTTCAATAAAAGAAAAGAAAATAAATGAAAAAAAGATCATATGCTAATCTTATGGTAAGTAATGACATCACGTAAGGAAAAGTATAGGTGGTAAAATTTGTTGGAGATTGACAAACATAGCATTGGTCAATGATGCAACTCATGAAAGAATTAATAAGGGAAGAGAAGATTCACATGCAAATATACTATCTTGGACATCTTCTATGATTATGAGCCCCCATTAAATATTATATGTCAAAATTGTTGATGTTGGACAAGGAAGACAACGTAATGAGTTATGCCTATTCATATCCACATAGAAGTTATATTGTTATAGATCCTTCAACATGTGGTGCTTGCTCAATGTCTTTGCTAGCCAAAAATTTCGCACTAAGTAGAGATACTACTTGTGCATCCAAAAACCTTAAACCCAAATTCATGCCTTGAGAGTTCACTATACCTACCTATGGATTGAGTAGGATCCCTCAAGTAAGTTGTAATCGGTGCAATAAGGCAATAAAAATTGCTTCTAAATGTGTTGGATCATTTAGTGTAAGAGAAAATTGAGCGTTGTACGAACTTGTGATGGCAAAGTAATAAAAGCGATGGACTGCATAATAAAGGTTGCTATCATAAGGGGCAATATAATGTGACGTTCTTTTGCATTAAGGGATTTGGCATACAAATAAAAAGCGCATGGCAACCTCTGCTTCCCTCTGCGAAGGGCCTATCTTTTACTTTGATGTATTTACTTTTATGCATGAGTCAAAGTATTCTTCCCTATTCCTTTTTATTTTCTCTTTTGGCAAGCATCATGTGGTGAGGAAAGATCTAAGCACATATATCCAGTTGGATATGAGTGAGCATGAGTTATTATTGTTGACATCACCCTCGAGGTGAATACGTTGGGAGGCGAAACTATAAGCCCCTATCTTTCTATGTGTCCGGTTGAAACTTTTTGTTCATGGGTATGCTGTGAGTGTTAGCAATCATAGAAGATTATATGATGGTTGAGTATGTGGACTTGCCAAAAGGCTCCGATACGTGACCCTTCCTGAAAATATGATGAATTGTAGTTGCAAAGTTGACTAAGAACATAGTTTGTTGGTTTTCAATAGAGTTTATGCTTTATACTTCAATGTTGTGATGAATTGTTACTTGTTCATGAGAATTTATATGATAAAAGTTGTGTGATAAAGCTTTATGTTATAGTTCTTTGCTGCTATAATAATAATCATGATGCTTCTATGTCCGTATTTTGTTTTTATAGACACCTCTCTCTCTAAGCACGTGGAAATGTTTTTCGATATCGGTTCTTCGCTTGAGGACAAGCGAGATCTAAGCTTGGGGGAGTTGATACGTCCATTTTGCATCATGATTTCCTACTGTTATTTATAATGTTTTTATGCATAATGATGCTTTTTGGAGCATTTCTAATGCCTTTTCTCTCATAATATGCAAGGTTTACACAAAGAGGGAGAATGCCGACAGCTGGAATTCTGGACCTGAAAAAGCTACGTCAAAGTTACCTATTCTGCACATCTCCAAATGAGCTGAAAATTTACGAAGAATTGTTTTGGAATATATAAAAAATACTGGAGAAAATAACTACCGGAGGGGGACACCCTGGTGAGCACAAGACACCAGGGCGCGCCTGGGCCCCAGGCGCACCCTGGTGGGTTGTGTCCTCCACGGTGATACGTCTCCAACGTATCTATAATTTATGAAGTATTCATGCCATGTTTACAATAGTTTTATATGGTTTTGGTATGATTTGCATGGAAATAACCCGGACTGACATTGTTTTCAGCAGAACTACCGTGGTGTTGTTTTTTGTGCAGAAATGAAAGTTCTCCAAATGAGCTGAAACTTTTTGACGATTTTTTTTGGAACAAAACAGACCCCCGAAGCTTCGTGGAAGGACCTGAAGGTGAAGGAGTAGGGCACAAGACACCGGGGCGCGCTAGGGGGCCCAGGCGCGCCCCGGTGGGTTGTGCTCACCTCGAGGCCCATCTTAGCGTGAAACCAACGCCAAAAATTCCTATAAATAGAGAAACCATCAGGGGTAACCCTAGACCAGAAGTTCCGCCGCCGCAAGCCTCTGTAGCCATGAAAAACCAATCTAGACCCCGTTCCGGCACCCTGCCGGAGGGGGAAATCATCACCTGTGGCCATCTTCATCATCCCAGCGGCCACCACGATGAGGAGGGAGTAGTCCACCCTCGGGGCTGAGGGTTTGTACCAGTAGCTATGTGTTTAATCTCTCTCTCTCTCTCTCTCTCGTGTTCTTGAGATGTCACGATCTTGATGTATCGCGAGCTTTGTTAATATAGTTGGATCATATGGTGTTTTCCCCTCTCTATCTTGTTGTGAATTGAGTTTTCTCTTTGAGATTTTGTTTTATCAGATTGAATACTTTTATGGATTTGAGAACACTTGATGTATGTCTTGCATATGAATACCCGTGGTGACAATGGGGTATTATATTGATTCACTTGAGATATGTTTTGGTACTCAACTCGCGGATTCCCGAGGTGACATTGGGGTAATCTATGCATAGGGGTTGATGCACGTTCTCGTCTTTTGTTTCTCCGGTAGAAATCTTGGGGCACTCTTTGAGGTTCTTTGTGTTGGATTGAGTATTATGAATCTGAATTTGCTTTGGTGTTATTTTAGTACGAACTCTTGATAGATCGATCAGAAAGAATAACTTAGTGCTATTTTAGTACGAACTCTTGATAGATCGATCGGAAAGAATAACTTGGTGTTATTTTAGTACGAACTCTTGGATAGGTCGATCAGAAAGAATAGCTACAAATAATTTCTTCTTATGTTCTCCGCTAGATAAGAACTTTGGAGTGATTCTTCATCACACGTTGAGGGATGGTTATATGATCCAATTAGATTAGCATTGTTGAGAGATTGCACTTGCGAAAGTACGAACCCTAGGCCTCATTTTCAAGCATTGCAATACCGTTTGTGCTCCGTTTTATCAATTGCTACATTGCTGTTTTATATTGTTCCTATTACAAAAATCAATATCTACTATCATTACTACACTTGTATCACCATCTCTTCGCCGAACTAGTGCACCTATCCAATTTACCATTGTATTTGGTGTGTTGGGGACACAAGATACTTTTTATTATTTGGTTGCAGGGTTGTTTGAGAGAGACCATCTTCATCCTACACCTCCCACGGATTGATAAACCTTAGGTCATCCACTTGAGGGAAATTTGCTACTGTCCTACAAAACTCTGCGCTTGGAGGCCCAACACGAGTCTACAAGAACAAGTTGTGTAGTAGACATCACACGGCCCACCTCCAGTGCCCATCTTCTGGTATGGGTCATTTTGACCTAGAAAAAATCAAGAGGGGACTTTCGGGACGAAGCGCCGCCGTCTCGAGGCGGAACTTGGGCAGGAGCACTTTTGCCCTCTGGCAGAGCGATTCCGCCGGGGGAACTTCCCTCCCGGAGGGGAAATCATCGTCATCGTCATCACCAATAACCCTCTCATCTTTGGGAGGGAAATATCCGCCAACATCTTCAACAACACCATCTCCTCTCAAACCCTAGTTCATCTCTTGTGTTCAATCTTTATACCGGAACCTCAGATTGGTACCTATGGGTGACTAGTAGTGTTGATTACATCTTGTAGTTGATTACTATATGGTTTATTTGGTGGAAGATTATATGTTCAGATCCATTATGCTATTTAATACCCCTTTGTTCTGGAGCATGATTATCATTTGTGAGTAGTTACTTTTGTTCTTGAGGTCACGGGAGAAGTCATGTTGCAAGTAATCATGTGAACTTGATATGTGTTCGATATTTTGATGATATGTATGTTGTCATTCCCTTAGTGGTGTCATGTGAACGTCGACCACATGGCACTTCACCATATTTGGGCCTAAGGGGATGCATTGTGGAGTAGTTATTAGATGATGGGTTGCTAGAGTGACAGAAGCTTAAACCCTAGTTTATGCGCTACTTCGTAAGGGACCGTTTTGGATCCAAAAGTTTAATGCTATGGTTAGATTTTATCTTAATACTTTTCTCGTAGTTGCGGATGCTTGCGAGGGGGTTAATCATAAGTAGGAGGTTTGTTCAAGTAAGAACAACACCTAAGCACCGATCCACCCACATATCAAATTATCAAAGTAGCGAACATGAATGAAACCAACATGATGAAAGTGGCATGGTGAAATTCCCACCCTCAAGAACGCTTTGCTTATCATAAGATACTGTTTTGGCTTGTCCTTTGCCACAAAAGGATTGGGCTACCTTGCTGCACTTTATTTACTATTACCGTTACTTGTCCGTTACAAACTATCTTGCTATCAAACTACTAGTTACTGACTATTTCAGTGCTTGCAGAAAATACCTTGCTGAAAACCACTTGTCATTTCCTTCTGCTCGTCGTTGGGTTCGACACTCTTACTTATCGAAAGGACTACGATTGATCCCCTATACTTGTGGGTTATCAAGCACCTACTTTTTATTTTCACGTTCTTTATTATCTTGCAAACCTATCCTACCACACCTACAAAGTACTTCTAGTTTTATTCTTGTTCTAGGTAAAGCAAACGTTAAGCGTGCGTAGAGTTGTATCGGTTGTCGATAGAACTTGATGGAATATTTGTTCTACCTTTAGCTCCTCGTTGGGTTCGACACTCTTATTTATTGAAAAAGGCTAGAAACGATCCCCCTATAGTTGTGGGTTATCAAGACCTTTTTCTGGCGCCGTTGCCGGGGAGCAATAGCGTGGGGTGAATATACTTGTGTGTGCTTGTTTGCTATATCACTAAGTAGATTTTATTTTCTATTTAAAGTTGTTCTCTATCTTTAATTATGGATATGGAACACGAAATACCAAAAAAATTAGTTGTACTTGCTACTTATGGAGATGGGGAACCTCCTAAAATCCTTGATGCTCGTTATGTGAAAAATATTAAACACTACTTTGATAATCCTGAGAAAGCCCCATTCAACTTGATAATGGGAGACACGTTGGATCAACATGAATACTTTAGGGATTATCGCTTGACTCAAAAAGGAAAACCCTTATGGGATCAAATTGAAATGTTGCAATGGTATGCTTGGAATCTATATATGCTCGAGATATGATTATACTTGTTGCTCTAGGATGAAGGTTCGACACCTTCCCTTGTCATGTGAATTTAATGATAATGAAACCTTGGCTTCTTATGCTAATGGTAGATATGATTACTATGATGTGGAATGAATAGAAGAATTTGTTGCTTTTAAGGGTGCTTATGGAATTGAATCTCTATTTGAAAAGTATGAAGATTATGATGATGCTGTTTATAGACCTGAAAATTTTGCTATACTTAAATATTGCTATGAGAATCATAAATACAATTCCGATATTGATGTATTTATTGAGAAAGTCTCCGCTGTCCAAGAAGAGACTAATATCTTGCAGGAATCTATGGAAGAAGAAATTGATGAAACTGTGAGCTCATTGGATGAAAAAGATGATGAGGAGAGCGAAGAACAAAAGGAGGAAGAGCGAATTAGCTACCCGTGCCCACCTTCTAATGAGAGTAACTCTTCAACTCATACATTGTTTAATTTCCCTTCGTGCTTACCGAAGGATGAATGCTATGATGATTGCTATGATCCCTTGGATTCTTTTGAAATATGCCTTTTTGATGAACTTGATGCTTGCTATGCTTGTGGCCAAGTTGCCAATTTGAATTATGCTTATGGAGATGAAATTGATATAGTTCCTTATGTTAAGAATAAAATTGTTGCTATTGCACCCACACATGATAGTCCTATTATCTTTTCTCTTATTAAGGATTATGTTGATGGGTTGCGTTTTGCTACTATACATGATGATTTTGATGAATACAATATGCATGTGCTTGCTGCTCCTACTTGCAATTATTATGAGAGCAGAACTACGTCTCCACCTCTTTATGTTTCCAATACGATAAAATTGCAAGAAACTACTTATGCTATGTATTGGCCTTTACTTGATGTGCATGAATTGTTCTTTTATGACATGCCGATGCATAGGAAGAGAGTTAGATTTCGTCATTTCATGATATATGTTGCTTTGTGCTCACTACTAAATTCTAAATCATTGTTAATTAAAATTGGCTATGATATACCTTGGGATCCGGGTGGATCAATTAATTGAGCACTATATGCCTAGCTTAATGGCTTTAAAGAAAGCGCTGCCAGGGAAACAACCCGGAAGTTTTAGAGAGTCATTTTATTTTGTTGTGTGCTTTTATAAAGTTTTAAAACAAAAAAATATAGAGGGTAACCTAAAACTTTTCAAAAAGGAAAGTGAAAGTGAGAAAGACGAACACCGTTGAAGTGGGGGACGTCCTTGAACTTTCTTCATGCCCATCGAAACTTTGTGAATCTCGATTACAGAAACTTTTCAACAAAAATAATTATCCCCTTGTACAAATCCATTGTATTATAAAAATAATGTGCCAAGATTTGCCTTTAGGATGATTAGATTGCTTGTTGGTATTTGAAGTGCAAAAACAGAAACTTTGGCTGAAGTACTTGAATTTACATTTTTTACTGGAACATAAACAATTTCTCAAATTTTTACACAATAATTCTATGCAAATTTTTTATTTCTTCCTAATTTTTCGGAATTTTTAGAGTTACAGAAGTATGGTCGATGTTCGGATTACTACAGACTGTCCTGTTTTTGACAGATTCTATTTTTGATGCATTGTTTTGCTTGTTTTGATAAAACTATCAATTGTATCGGTGGTATAAGCCATGGAGAAGTTATAATACAGTAGCTATAATTCAAAAACAAAATATGAATGGGTTTGCAATAGTACTTAAAGTAGTAATTTGCATTATTATACTAACGGATCTCACGAGTTTTCTGTTAAGTTTTGTGTGGGTGAAGTGTTCAAAGATCGAGGAGGTCTCGATATGAAGAGAAGGAGGAGAGGCAAGAGTTCAAGCTTGGGGATGCCTAAGGCACCCCAAGTTAATATGCAAGGAGAATCAAGCGCCTAAGCTTGGGGAAGCCCCGAAAGGCATCCCATCTTTCTTCAACAAGTATCGGTATGTTTTGGTTTTCGTTTCGTTCACGTGATATGCGTAAATCTTGGAGCGTCTTTTGTGTTTAGTTTTAACTTTTGTTTTTTAGAATGCTCATTGCACTTCACTTATATCTTTTGAGTATGGCTTTATAGAATGCTTCATGTGCTTCACTTATATCATTTGAAGTTTGAATTGCCTGTTTCTCTACATATAGAAAACCGTTATTTGTAGAATGCTCTTTTGCTTCACTTATATTTATTAGAGTATGGTCTTTTATAGAAAGAATTAAACTCTCTTGCTTCACTTATATCTATTTAGAGAGTCAACAGGAATTGGGCATTTGCATGGTTAGTCATGAAATCCTACATAACACTTGTGGATCACTGAATATGATGTGTTTGATTCTTGCAATAGTTTTGCGATATAGAGATGATAATATGTGGGAGGTACTAGTAAATGGTTGTGGTTAGTAAGAATATTGGTGTTAAGGTTTGTGATTCCCGAAGCATGCATGTATAGTCTCTCGTTATGCTATGAAGTTGGAGCATGATTTATTATTGATTGTCTTCCTTATGAGTGGCGGTCGGGGACGAGCGATGGTCTTTTCCTACCAATCTATCCCCCTAGGGGAATGCATAGTAGTACTTTGCTTCGAGGGCTAAAAAACTTTTGCAATAAGTATATGAGTTCTTTATGACTAATGTGAGTCCATGGATTATACGCACTCTTACCTTTCCACAATTTGCTAGCCTCTACGGTACCATGCATTGCCCTTTCTCACCTCGAGATGTGGTGCAAACTTCACAAGTGCATCCAAACCCCGTGATATGATATGCACTATCACACATAAGCCTTATTCTATCTTCCTCAAAACAGCCACCATACGTACCTATTATGGCATTTCCATAGCCATTCCGAGATATATTGCCATGCAACTTCCACTGTTTCCATTTTGATGACTTGAGCATTCATTGTCATATTGCTTTGCATGATCGTAAGATAGCTAGCATGACATTTCCATGGCTTGTACGTTTTTTGATATCTTTGCTATGCTAGATCATTGCACATCCTGGTACACTGCCAGCGGCATTCATATAGAGTCATACTTTGTTCTAGGTATCGAGTTGTAATATCGAGTTGTAAGTAAATAGAAGTGTGATGATCATCATTATTCATTATTAGAGCATGTCCCAGTGAGGAAAGGATGATGGAAACTATGTTCCCCCACAAGTCGGGATGAGGCTCCGGATAAATATTAAAAAGAAAAGAAAAAAGTGAGGCCAAAAAGAGCCCAAGAAAAAAGAAAAGAAAAAATGAGAGAAAAGAGAGAGGAGGCATGCTAATTCCACACTTGTGCTTAAAAGTAGCACTATGTTTTTCATATAGAGAGTATCCTATGTTGTCACTTTCATATACTAGTGGGAATTTTTCATCATAGAGTTAGATGCACACCCACTTAGTTTTCAGTTTGAGCTTTCATACACTTATAGCTCTTAGTGCATCCGTTGCATGGCAATCCCTACTCCTCGCATCGATATCAATTGATGGGCATCTCCATAGCTCGTTGATTAATTAGCCGCGTCGATGTGAGACTTTCTTAATTTTTGTCTTCTCTATGTTTACCCCTATCATCATACTCTATTCCACCCATAGTGCTATATCCATGGCTTGCGCTCATGTATTGTGTGGGAGTTGAAAAGCTGAAGCGCGTGAAAAAGTATGAACCAATTTCTCGGCTTGTCATCGGGGTTGTGCATGATAAATACTTTGTGTTAAGAAGATGGAGCATGACAAGACTATATGATTTTGTAGGGATAGCTTGCTTTAGCGTTGATATTTTGAAAGACACGATTCTTTGTTGGGATGCCTAAGTATTGATGTCTTTATGTCAAATTATAGGCTATTTCTTTGAATCACTCGTGTCTTAATATTTATGCCATGATTAGACGTATGATCAAGATTATGCTAGGTAACATTCCATGTTAAAAATTATCTTTTTTATCATTTACCTACTCGAGGACGAGCAGGAATTAAGCTTGGGGATGCTGATACATCTCCGCCGTATATATAATTTTTGATTGTTCCATGCCAATATTATACAACTTTCACATATTTTTGGCAACATTTTATATGATTTATTGGACTAACATATTGATCCAGTGCACAGTGCCAGTTCCTGCTTGTTGCATGTTTTTTGTTTCGCAGAATATCCATATAAACGAAGTCCAAATGCAATAAATTTTTACGGAGAATTATTTTGGAATATATGTGATTTTTTGGAGGTGGAATCAACGCAAAAGGAGGCCCACAGCCCCCACAAGACACCCAGGCGCGGCCCAGGCCCCAGGCGCATGGTGATGGGTGGTGGCCACCTTGTAAGGCGGTTGCTGCTCTACTTCGGGTGCAAGGAAGCTTATATCCAGAAAAAAATCATGTTAAAATCTCAGCGCAATCGGAGTTACGGATCTCCGGGAATATAAGAAACGGTTTTGGCCAGAAAACAGGAACGCGAAATAGAAGAGAATAGAGGGAGAGATCCAATCTCGGAGGGGCTCCCGCCCCTCCGCCATCATGGAGGCCATGGACCAGAGAGGGAACTCTCCTCCCATCTAGGGGGGAGGCCAAGGAAGAAGAAGAAGGGGGGCTCTCTCCCCCTTTCTCCCGATGGCGCCGGAATGCCACCAGGGCAATCATCGTGTGACGATGATCTACTCCAATAACTCTGTCATCTTCACCAACATCTTCATCACCTTCCCCCATCTATCTATAGCGCCCACTCTCCCACAACCCGTTGTACCCTCTACTTGAATATGGTGCTTTATGCTTCATATTATTATCCAATGATGTGTTGACATCCAATGATGCTTGAGTAGATTTTTGTTGTCCTACCGGTAATTGGTGAATTGCTATGATTGGTTCTAATTTGCTTGTGGTTATGTTGCTGTCCTTTGGTGCCCATCATATGAGTGCGGGTGTGGATCACACCATAGGGTTAGTTGTATATTGATAGGACTATGCATTGGAGGGCAAGGGTGGCATAAGCTTCTTCCTACCATAGAAATTGATGCATACCGGGTTGAAGGTGGACCAATATATATCTTAATGCTATGGTTGGGTTTTACCTTAATGAACCTTAGTACTTGCGGATGCTTGCTAATAGTTCCAATCATAAGTGCATAGAATTCAATGTAAGGGACGACATGCTAGAAGTGGCCTCTCCCACATAAAAACTTGCTATCGGTCTAGTAACATAGTCAATTTCTTAGGGACAATTCCACAAATCCTACCACTACTAATCCACACTTGCTATACTAATTTAATTGTACTTTAATTAGAACATCACCTACTTTTTGTTTTCACGTTCTTTATTATCTTGCAAACCTATCCTACCACACCTACAAAGTACTTCTAGTTTTATTCTTGTTCTAGGTAAAGCAAACGTTAAGTGTGCGTAGAGTTGTATCGGTGGTTGATAGAACTTGAGGGAATATTTGTTCTACCTTTAGCTCCTCGTTGGGTTCGACACTCTTATTTATTGAAACGGCTACAAACGATCCCCTATACTTGTGGGTTATCAGCATGCATCTCGCGACTGCGGCGTCGGCGATGGCGTGCGGTAGTGCCACGCATGAAGAGAGAGAGAGAGAGGTTAGGGATGAGGGGGTTAGGTGGGCTGGGCCTGCACTGTGGACTAAGGCCCAGTCCACCAGGGTCTCCTTTTCTTGTATTTTCTTCTTTTCTGTTTTCTAAGTTTTCTTTACTATTTTCTTTTAACATTAGCTAGCAAATGAATTTGGTTAAATGTGAAAGTGGGCACACAATTATTAGGAAAAATATTGAAAGGGCCCACAAAGTTTGAGGTCAAAAGGAAAAGCATAAATATTTGATTATTTTGAAAAGGCTATTTTATTTGCTGTTGGACCACTTTATAAATTCCTAGGGATTAATTGGTGGGTCAAATAATATTGAGTTCCACATGAAAAAGATCAGAGGAATTTATAGAATATTGTGAACATTTTAGTTTTACTGTTTGAAGAAATAATTTATTTGACTTTATTTTAAATTTGAAATTGGCTTTGATTTTTATCAAGTTGCAATTTGGCTTAGTTAAACTTGATGACATGGCACCATTAGTGTGAGGTCACTGTAGCATGACACTGGGGGTGTTACAAATCTCCTCCCCTACAAGAAATCTCGTCCCGAGATTTAAGAGGTGGAGTAAGGGGAAAAGTTCTGGGTAGGAAATTCTAACAGATCTTCTCATCCTTGGTTGCTCGTCTCGAAGAAATTGATCCCTTTCGTTTATGTCTTCATTTCTTTGCTTCAGGTCATCATGATGAAGTTTTCATCCTTCCTTCGGGAACTCCATCATACTTACGAATAGGATAGAAGGGGGGGAACTATAAGGATGGATGTCTGGAAGGATTGGCATCTGGTAATTATCCCAGGGAAGGAGATTTTAGAAGCACCAGGAAACTTATTGAGAGTGATATAAGGAGGTTTAACAAGTTTCAACCAAATAGGCATCCAGCTGTTGCCTAAAACAGGTGATGAAGGGGTTCAGAGCAATGAAGAATAATGTTGCATCTGATACCGAAATGAAACATGGTAAGGAAATTTGCTCGTGAATTACATACGAAGCCAAGTGCCAAGGACACTACAAAATCTAGGATGTACAGGAGAGTCAGGTTTCGATCCTATGGAACTGTGGTTAGTGTGGATTAAGAGTAGGAAGAGCGGTGACGTCTTGCACGGTCACGATAGCTTGTCAGCTATGTCGGCAACAACATCGGTACCAAGGGCGGGGGACGAAGAGAACCATTTTCCTGCTCATTGAAACGAGGCGGACCAATAGGCAAAGTTCTCGTCCATCGGTGGTTACTGGAATGTCATCAACAATAGTAATAGGGTCTTACTGACAGAGTTGTACACCAAGGTGTTTACATAAGCAGGGAATTATCACTGCTGAGATAAGTTAGATTACAAGAAAGGTTAAGCAAAACAACGGAAAGGAAAATGTGATTAGTATATTAATCAAACCAATGGAAAGGAAAATGTGTTTATACCCAAGTATTAGAAGTACATCTTTCCCAAGGAAAAGTAAAGCATGATATACATGATAGGACTCCAAGTATGTAACCATTTAGACAAAGGGCAAGGAATTTATGATGTTTATTGTTTCACGGTCAATTTTTTTTATGATGTTTACCCATACAACGGTGTTTGGATAATTGATCAAGAAACATATAGCATGGTGCTCCCAATGTTCCTGTAGATGTTTGGTGTACCACAATCATGCTTCGGGGTAGTATCGACATGGTCATCAGGTAAATGTCGGCGTTTGGAAACACGAGGATCCATCAGGATTAACTTCTAGAATAAGTCTTACAATTTCCTCATGGAAGAATGGCTAAACTTGCTAAAGAAAATACTATAACAATAGGTCCTCCGGCCAGGTGTGCTAGACATGACATCACCTTACCGGGTTACATAAAGACCAATGTTATAATTCTTGGAAAATGTTCCAACCATCATATCTGCCCGAGATTCAGATCTGATTGGTGTCATGATACCTTAGACTCAGGATGCCTGAGAAGAAAAGGGTGCACCACAAATTAACGAGATGACGTTGCAAGCTTCTCGGGAAATGAACTACGAAAGCAAGCTTTGAATCATGAGTTGGATTGCAAGACACATGAACACAATGTCAAGACATTCATGCTCACATGGAAGTTTTTAGAATGGAATGCAATCAAGTTCTGGTTGGGAACGATTGATACGTCTCCAACGTATCTATAATTTTTTATTGTTCCATGCTATTATATTATCAATCTTGGACGTTTTATATACATTTACAAGCAACTTTATATCATTTTTTGGGACTAACCTACTAACTTAGTGCCCACTGCCAGTTGCAGTTTTTTGCTTGTTTTTGACTTTGCAGAATATCAATACCAAATGAAGTCCAAATTCCACGAAACTTTTTGGAGATTTTTTTTCTGGTGATAAGAGACCCTGGAAGCTTCTGGAGGCCACGAGAAGACGAAGGAGTGGCCCACTAGGCACTAGGGCGCGCCAGGGGCCTCTGGCGCGCCCTGGTACCTAGTGGGGCCCACAAGCCTCCGTTTGACCTACCTCCGCCTCTATAAATACTCTAAAATCCCAAAACCTATAGGGGAGTCCACAAAATACTTTTTTCGCTGCCGCAAGTTCCAAAACCACGAGATCCAATCTAGAGGCCTTTTCTAGCACTCTGCTGGAGGGGGAAACGATCACGGAGGGGTTCTTCATCATCCTTGTTGCCCCTCCGATGATGCGTGAGTAGTTTACCACAGACCTACGGGTCTGTAGTTAGTAGGTAGATGGCTTCTTCTCTCTTTTTGATCTTCAATACAATGTTCTCCTCGGTGTTCTTGGAGATCTATTTGATGTAATGACTTTTTGCGGTTTGTTTGTTGGGATCCGATGAATTGTGAGTTTATGATCAGATCTATCCAAGAATATTATCTGAGCTTTCTCTGAGCTCTTTTATGCATGATTATTATAGCCTCGTATTTCTTCTCCGATTTATTGGTTTGGTTTGGCTAACTAGATTGATTGATTTATCTTGCCATGGGAAGAGGTGCTTTGTGATGGGTTCGATCTTGCGGTGCTCAATCTCAGTGATAGAAAGAGACATGACACACATGTATCGTTGCTATTAAGGGTAACAAGATGGGATTTATTTCATCCGTGAGTTTATCTTGTCTACATCATGTCATCTTGCTTAAGGCATTACTCTATTCTTTCATGAACTTAATACACTAGATGCATGCTGGATAGTGGTCGATGTGTGGAATAATAGTAGTAGATGCAGAATTGATTCGGTCTACTAATCTTGGACGTGATGCCTATATACATGATCATTGCCTTGGATATCGTCATAATTATTTGCTTTTCTGTCAATTGCCCAACAGTAATTTGTTTACCCACCGTATGCTATTTTCTCGAGAGAAGCCTCTAGTGAAAACTATGACCCCTGGGTCTATTTTCTATCATATATTAAAGGTATAATTAGATTTATACCCCTAGTTGTGTCCCACTCGGCTGTTTTACCCCTAATTTCCAAAAGTCACCGTTTCTGTCCCAAGTCACTTCGCTCCTCTCATGCTTTTGCCCTTTGACCATTAGTTTGAAAAATTCATAACTAATTCATACTAAACCAGAAAAATGCAAATAAGATACCAAAATGTTTGGAAAAACATCACCTATATGTCAGTGTCATTTGCATTCATGACAAAAGTGTTGGAAAGTGCCCATCCGAGTTTTAGCTCTTATGATACCACCATGAATAGTAAAATCTAAAAAAAATAAAAAAAATTGGTGGCAAAGAATGACAAATGTTTTAAGTGCTTGCCAAGTTTCATCTGGGAATGACATTTGTGCATGTCGTGGCAAAAAAACAATCAGCACTCCAAAATAGATTATTTTTTTGCCACGACTTCCACGAATGTTGTTCCCTGATGAAACTTGGCAAGCACTTAAAACATTTGTCATTCTTTGCCACCAATTTTTATTTTGTATTTTTTGAATTTTTTTAGTTTTTACTATTCATGGTGGTATCATAAGAGCTAAAACTCGGATGGGCACTTTCCAACACTTTTGTCATGAACGCAAATGACACTGACATATAGGTGATGTTTTTCTGAACATTTTGGTATCTTATTTGCATTTTTCTGATTTAGTATGAATTAGTTATGGATTTTTCAAACTGACGGTCAAACGGTCAAAGGGCAAAAGCATAAGAGGAGCGAAGTGACTTGGACAGAAACAGTGACTTTTGGAAATTAGGGGTAAAACAGCCGAGTGGGACACAACTAGGGGCACAAATCTAATTATCCCTATATTAAAACAAAAAAGGGATAATTGTATTCATACCCTTAGTTGTGTCCCCCTCAACCAAATTGCCCCTTGTTTTTGAAAACACGTGGTCTTGCCCAACCCACTTTGTCGTCTTGTGCTTTTGCCCTTTGACCGTTTGACCGTCACTTTGAAAACTTCATACTAATTCATACTAAATCAGAAAAATGCAAATAAGGTACCAAAATGTTTGGAAAATAATCACCTGTATGTCAATGTCACTTGCATTCATGACAAAAGTGTTGGTAAGTACCCATCCGAGTTTTAGCTCTTATCATACAACCATGAACAGGAAAATCTAAAAAAATTCAAGAAAAATTTGGTGGCAAAGAAATGCAATTGTTTTAAGTGCTTGCCAAGTTTCATGAGGGAATGACATTCGTGGAAGTAGTGGCAAAAAAAAATCTATTTTCGAGTGTTCATTGTTTTTTTTGCCATGACTTCCATGAATGTCATTCCCTCATGAAACTTGGCAAGCACTTAAAACATTTGCAATTCTTTGCCACCAAATTTTTCTTGATTTTTTTTAGATTTTCCTGTTCATGGTGGTATGATAAGAGCTAAAACTCGGATGGGCACTTACCAACACTTTTGTCATGAATGCAAATGACATTGACATACAAGTGATGTTTTTCCAAACATTTTGGTATCTTATTTGCATTTTTCTGATTTAGTATGAATTAGTTATGAAGTTTTCAAAGTGATGGTCAAACGGTCAAAGGGCAAAAGCAAAAGACGACAAAGTGGGTTGGGCAAGACCACGTGTTTTAAAAAACAAGGGGCAATTCGGTTGAGGGGGACACAACTAAGGGTATGAATACAATTATCCCAACAAAAAATACCTTGCTACAATTTTTCTTTCTTTATTTTATTTTGTATTTTTGTCAGATCTATCTATAAAAAACTATATCTTTTAATCTTGCTCATAACCGTTGAGGGATTGACAACCCCTATACGCGTTGGGTTGCAAGTATTTGTTGTTTGTGTGCAGGTGTTGTTTGCATAGTGTTGTTTGCATAGTGTTGCTTGGTTCTCCTAGTGGATTGATAACCTTGGTTTCATAACTAAGGGAAATACTTATCTCTACTATACTGCATCATCCTCTCCTCTTCGGGGAAATCCAATGCAGCTCACAAGTAGCAACCATCATCAAGGATATCAAAGTTCCATGTGTAAGTCTGGATTAGCTCTCATGAAGGAACTTCTTTTCCTTGAACAAATCGATCAGTGGCTTGGTGTGCTAGGAAATACATATGGAGTGAAGGTACCAAATCTATCAAACCATAGAATACTTCACACATGCATGAATGAATTGGGACGATTCCAAAGGAAGCGAAACAACTTTTCTCATATTCAGGGCAGTAACTTGCATCACATGCACGCAAACTGAGAGAAGATACTTCTTGCATCAAACATATACTTCATGAGCTAGGCTCAATGACAATGCTTTCAGAAGTTTCCAACATTAGCTTAAAGGCTCATCATGAACCACAGAGAAGATAAGGATGTGGTTGATGGGCTCAGCAACAATTCATCGAGATTTCCATAAATATGGATTTCCACAAATAAGTGAACAAGATGATAGCAATGACCAGACCAAATGATATAATGCGTATGCTTGAGTAAAATATTCACAATTAAACACTGATCAAAAATGCACCTGCAATTATGGACTAAGTAGCATGATCAATGTTAGAATGGTGATTCAGTAACCAAAAGACCTAGAATGAAACTACCGACCATCAACTTCAAAGCAATAGGGTTGCTAGAAGTATTGAAGTCTCACAACATAGTTCAATTGTTGGTATTCCGGTTAGAGATAACACGGGGACCAAGAAATGAATGGCGATGGCGAGAAGCATCGTTGTATCAAGAATTCATAAGGGATGGTGCAGTTTCTCACGACATTCTTGACGTAAGAGATGGTAACACTCTAATGTAGAAGAACAGAAGCTGGATAGCAAGGAACTCAAGGTACAACCAAAACATGAATAAGTTGGTGTTGGAAAGAAGGCAAGAACATTGTCGATGACAACACAAATTACCAATGGGCAAGGATGGTATTTCTCATCATGAATTCAATCGACATCTCGAAAGAAGTCAAAATGCTGGCGATGATTGCTACTTCTTGAGCTTGCGTTGATTTTTCCCTTGAAGAGGAAAGGGTGATGCAGCAAAGTAGAGATAAGTATTTCCCTCAGTTAAGAACCAAGGTATCAATCCAGTAGGAGGCACAAGCAAGTCCCCAATATATGCACCTGCACAAACTAACAAACACTTGCATACAACGCGAAAAAGGGGTTGTCAATCCCTTCACGGTCACTTGCAAGAGTGAGATCTAAGAGAGATAGATATAAAAGATAAGTAAAAGGCAAAGTAAAGTAAATATAAATAAATTGCAGCAAGGTATTTTTGGGTATTTGATTTTATAGATCTGAAAATAATATGATGGAAAATAGACCCGGGGGCCATAGGTTTCACTAGAGGCTTCTCTCTTGAAGAAAGCATACGGTGGGTAAACAAATTACTGTTGAGCAATTGATAGAAAAGCGCATAGTTATGACGATATCCAAGGCAATGATCATGAATATAGGCATCACGTCTGTGAAAAGTAGACCGACTCCTGCCTGCATTTACTACTATTACTCCACACATCGACCGCTATCCAGCATGCATCTAGTGTATTAAGTTAACAAGAATGGAGTAACGCCTTAAGCAAGATGACATGATGTAGAGCCATAGATCCAATCAATATGGTAAAAAGAACCCATCTGTTTATCCTTAATGGCAACAATACAAATACGTGCCTCGCTACCCCTACTGTCACTAGGTGAGGACACCGCAAGATTGAACCCATCACAAAGCACCTCTCCCATTGCAAGAAAAACCAATCTAGTTGGCCAAACCAAATCGATAGATCGGAGAGAAATACAAAGCTATCTTAATCATGCATAAAAGAGTTCAGAAAAGACTCAAATAATAGTCATTAGATAATCTGATCACAAATCCATAATTCATCGGATCTCAACAAACACACCGCAAAAGAAGATTACATCGAATAGAACTCCAAGAACATCGAGAAGAACATTGTATTGAAGATCAAAGAGAGAGAAGAAGCCATCTAGCTACTAGCTATGGACCCGTAGGTCTATGGTAAACTACTCACACATCATCGGAAGGGCAGCAAGGTTGGTGTAGAGCCCTCCGTGATCGAATCCCCCTCCGACGGAGTGCCGGAAAAGGCCCCAAGATGGGATCTCATGAGAACGGAAGCTTGCGACGACGGAAAAGTATTTTTGGTGTGCCCTATGGTGGAGGGGGAATATTTGGGAATTTATAGTGCTGGAGTTAGGGTTAGGGGAGTCCCTAGGGGCCCACAAGCCCTGAGGGAGCCCCCCTGGGGCGCGGCTAGGAGGCTTGTGGCCTCCTGCCGAAGCTTCGTGGGTGTCTTGTTGTCCAAGAAAAATCGTCAAAGATTTTCGTTCTGTTTGGACTCCGTTTGGTATTGATTTTCTGTAAAAGTCAAAAACAAGGAAAAAACAGCAACTGACACTGGGCACTAGGTTAATAGGTTAGTCCCAAAAATGATATAAAATAGCATATAAATGCATATAAAACATCCAAGATAGATAATATAACAGCATGGAACAATAAAAATTATAGATACGTTGGAGACGTATCAATGATCACAACACATTTTGTCGAGAGGTTTCAGGAAGATGCAATCGATCAGCGATGGCATCAAACAAAGGAATGGTGACGCAAAAGGTTATCGGAACTACCGATAAGATGTAATCTCAGAATCAGAGTTGCCTTTCAAGCCAAACAATATGATGTGGAAAACTCGACCTAAGCTTAGTGCATTGTCGGAATTGTGTTCCGGGGATGAAGGACTAGGTAGCAAGGTCAAGCTTTAGCATGACGATGATGATGTAGCCAGTCGGCTAGGGATGACATGATCGAGTACAAACTCGTAAGCAATGAAGATTACTAAGAGTTGTTGAATCGTAGTGCGGTCTCGATTCACTTATCGGTGTCCTCGAGTAACTACAACCCAGAACCCAGGAAAATTGGAATTGGTGAGAAATAATAGTTGATGAAGAACTCATAAGAAGTTATGCAGTTCCGTAATATTCTCGAGATACCAGAGGGTAATACTCGACGGTATTAGATCAAAGTAAAGGTTGGACTGGTGTATTGATCCGCAGAAGACAAGTGCTTAAACTTGCCCAAGAAATGGTATTATAGAAGGACAACATGGTCGGAACCACGATTGCAGAAGACCAAATGTCAGATATAAGATGAACTTATACCAAGGGGATAATTAATTTTAAGAGAAGCTTCCATGATAAGATCTACACCGTGTCCATGGGCACGAACACAAAGTTCAAGGCTGACTCCCACTTATCCAATGCATAACCTTTCATTTAATTCTCATTTGGATGAAGTTATATTGTTGAAATTTTATCCGGCGTAACACCAGTAGAGTATGACCCCTAGAAGTTTCCGGGTTCACACAGATTTAAGGAAGGCACATGTTCAACCCATCGGGGCATCTTAGGAACATATACCACAAACTTCAAGAATAAATAACACAAGCTCGATGGTAGAGCATGGTTGACAAAAAAGTAGAGGATACAATTTACCGAAGGCATTATGTATCACGGGAAGAACTCACAAGAATTTTGAATGTGAAGGCCATTGTCGGATAATAATCCATCAAAGGATTTGGCAGTCCACAACGAAGCTGATGCAAGTATCGGTACTCAATCAGAGGAAGAAAGATTTCAAGGGCATCGGATTATAGAAACATCTGAATAATTCGATGTTTAAATACATAGGAATTAAGATTTTCAAATCGGGGAATCAGAAGCAGATGCTCTGATCAAAAGATATTTAAGTTGAATAGAATTAGATCGACAACCAATCAAAGGTTGATTTGTTGAGCACCAGCTCATGTCCGGAGTGACGTCTGAGCCGAAGGGAAGAATTCTAACTGCGACTGATGATTGCGAGCATTCGCAAACACATCAAATCAAATGCTCAAAATGACGACGACAAAGGATGCTAATAAATATTGCTAGACATACGGAAGTAATCATAATGCAGGCAGGCAAGAACTTTAGGAGCAATAGACCGCTGAGGATTTTCAGAAGATCGAATAGCATTTCAAAGAATTTTGTGAAACACATGAACAACTGAGGATGAACGAATACCCGGTAAGTGTGAGGAATTATCCGTAGGTGTATTCATGCGGTAATGAACTACAAGGCAGCAAGTTCAAAGGATTCTCGGGACAACAGAGAGTATTTCGGGGCATCTTGTAAAAACAAGAGCAACGAGGACTTCCTTTGCCGCACATGACAATTTCCTTTGCACCATCCTTGCACCTTCGCCCGCGATCTCTCATTGCCGTCTTCAAAGTTGTTCTATAATCTTCTCTGCTGCCCTGCGGCGGCCAAGATATTTCTCCTTGAGTGCTTCTTGGTGTATTTGCAAAGCAGTCTTGACACCTCTCCCCACAGAAGCTCCACTGTTTAGACTAAAAAATTATTGAACTCTTCATCTTATTTGCACTTTGACCATAGCCCCACACTGTAATGTTCCAAAATCTCATTCAGTCTCGTGGCACTACGCCCGCCCATCAGCTTTCATAAAAATTAGTCAGTCATCTGCAAAGAAGACATGAGAAATCCATGGGGCGAAGTAGCTTACAAGGATACCGCTACCAATCCATCCCCCATCACAATTCTTCAAGATAGGCCTTCACCACACAGCAAGAGGGTTTAAAAGCCGGTAGTAGTTCAACATTTATTTTGACCTATAAGTTCACAGTGGTAACACACCGGGAGATCCATTCTTCTCCTAAACCGAGTTATTGCATTATACCCTGTAAATATGCCCAGTCAACTCGATCATAGACTTTTATCATATCGATCTTGACCGCACACCATCCTTGCCTACCTTTTTTTCTTTCACATGGAGTGTATGCATTCATAAGATGTGAGGACATTGTCGACAATAAGTCGTCCAGGGACGAAAGCACTATGTTCCTTTGCAGCTATTTCATTTGAGTCACGCCATCTTGCGAACCTAGGCATAGCATGTCACCATATGGAGTGGCCCAATTTCAGGAAGTTGGCGAGGCACCATCCATTGCCCCCAAACTTCCCGGAAGCAACTCCATAGAAATTGGGCCGAGACGAAATGAAAAAAAAAATGGTGCAAGTCCTTGTCCACCTCACACAGAGGACATCGACCATCTCTGGACCATTCCGTTTGAGCACTTGATCTCCTGATGGCAATCTACCACGAGATTACTCGTTCACCATATAAACACCTACCGGCCTACTAGGATCTATCCCTATCCCGACAGGACAGCCATCGCACCTGTTTCTGTTTGCAACTGTATTACCAGACTATCATGCACTCCAGGGCTCCAAGCTAGCCATGGTCCTCCACAGTAGGCAGCAGTAGCACATGCAGCGGCAACAAAAACCTCCAGCTTTTCGGACGCAGACGCTGCAGGCAAGAAAGAAAAGCCAGCACCGCCTCCGCACAGTGAGCTACTAGCTTGTTCTCTTGCAGCTTTCCACCACAACTGAATAGTGTGCTCCACTTCGTCAGTACACCGCTAGACTGCCACTTTCTTCTGAAATTGGCTTGCCATAGATACGGATCTATGTGCCGTCACAACAGCAACAATAAGAGAAAAATAATCAAGCTACAAAGGAGTTTTTATAGGCCTAGATCAACCACGCTAATGGAGTCCCTGCATTAAGATTTCACACCTATAACTAAGTGTGGCGATGCTAACCAAGTGAGCTCCTAACAAATTATGACAGTATTATCCTGCTTTAAGAGGCACGGCCATGCAACAATCACACGCCAAGAGCTTCCTTCTCCTCCACCACCACGGCGGGCTTGCTGCTGACCTCTAGGAGCAGCTTGACGACGGACCTCATCGACGGCCGGTTGATCGGGAGGCTGGATGCGCAGAGCAGCGCGACGCCGAGCACCCTGCGCATCTCGTCCCGGCAGGTGCAGGACTCGCCGGCAAGCCTCGGGTCCAGCACCGAGTCCAGCCCCTCGCGCTCGATGCCGCCGCGCACCCACCTCACCAGGTCCTTGTCGCCGAGCTCCGGCCCCACGGCCCTCTTGCCGGTCACCAGCTCCAGCATCACCACGCCAAAGCTGTACACGTCGCTCTTCTCCGTGATGCGTAGCGTGTACGAGTACTCTGCAGTTCAGATCACGGTCATCAGTTCATCGGCAAATTAATGAAGTGGAATAAAGAACCTTTGGCGGCTCACCGGGAGCGATGTAGCCACACGAACCGGCGATGGCTGACACGGCGTTGGGGCCGCCGCGGTTGTCGTCGATCACCCGGGCGACGCCGAAGTCGGCGATCTTGGCGCCGAACTCTGCGTCCAGCAGTATGTTGTTGGACTTGACGTCCCGGTGCACGACCGGCGGCGCGCAGTCGTGGTGGAGGTAGGAGAGCCCCTCCGCGGCGTCCACCATGATCCTGCGCCGCATCGGCCAGTCCAGCAGGCCTCCCTTCCCGCCGTGGAGGAGGTCGCCCAGGCTGCCGTTGGGCATGTACTCGTAGACCAGCAGCCCGCGGTCGCCGCTGCGGAGGCAGCACCACAGCTTCACGATGTTCTTGTGCCGGATCCTGCCCAGAGTCGCTACCTCCGCCTCCAAGCTGTCCTTCATGCCGTCCTTGTGTTTCCTCGTCGCGGCGGCGCCGCCGACTGCCCGCAGCTTCTTGACGGCCACGACATCCTCGTTCCCGAGGACGGCTCTGTACACCTTGCCCGACGCGCCCGTGCCAACCACGTTGTCCTCGTCGTCGAGACAGCTCAGGAGGTCCTCCTCCGCGAACTCCACCTTGTGGAACGACGTGACTACCCACTTGTTGTCGCCGGGCTCCGCGCCGCGCCTCTTGTGCTGGCTCTGGCTCCGGTACTTGTACCAGAACCACACGACGCCAAGGATGAGTATGGCGACGGCAATGGTGAGCACGGACTCGACGCTCCCGGCGAGGCTGTGGCGGCGGGCGGCTGCTCTCCGCGCACCGGAGCATGCGCCGCGGCAGAGGGCCGGGTTGCCCAAGAAGCTGTCATCGTAGATGTCGCCGGAGAACAGAGGAGGCACATTGCCGACAAGCCGGTTGTTGGACAGGTTGAACATGCTCAGCTTAAGGCTCTCTAGTTGCACAGGTACGCCGCCGGTGAACTCGTTGTTTGACAGGTCAAGCGAATTCAGCACAGGGAGCTCCCCGAGCTCCGGCGGGATGGTCCCCGTGAGGCTGTTATGGGCAAGGTCGAGCTGTGTTAGCTTCTGCCACCGCCGAACACCATGTGGCAGCTCGCCGGAGAAGGAATTATTCCGTAAATCAAGCCGGCCGAGCGTGGACACATCAGCGAGTGACGCCGGCAGAGGACCAGAGAACCCATTGTTGGCGGCCGACAGCTCGACCAGCCTTGTCATGCTGCCTATATGCGCCGGCAGCACGCCGGCGAAGTGGTTGTCGGATATCAGCAGCTGCGACAGGTTGTGCGCCAGGGCAATGGCTGGCCCCATGGTGCCGGACAGAGCGTTCCCGGCGAGCTCCAGCAGGTACAGGCGTGGCAGGCCCCACATGTCCCGCGGCACGGCTCCAGACAGTCGATTGTTCGGCAGCCGCACACGCGTCAACGTCCGGCATTGCCCCAGCTCCGTCGGAATCGAGCCCGCGAGCTCGTTGTTCAGAATCAGAAGCTGCTCCAGCTTCCCCGCGCTGCACAGTGTCGCCGGAATGCGGCCGGAAATCTGGTTGTCTGACAGGTCGAGGAACTTGAGCGGGCAGTTCTTCCCGAACTCCGGCGGCAACTCCCCGACGAGGCGGTTACTGAACAGCCTCAGGTCGTTCAACGCAGGCGCCTTATCCAGCGTCGACGGCATGGGGCCTGACAACTCGTTCTCGTACAGGTGCAAGCTCTCCAGCCTCGGCGCTAGGAACAGGTCCGCCGGTATCTCGCCGGACAGCCTGTTCATGGCGGCGTCCAAGAACCTCAGCTTCTTGAGCCCGCCCATTCCCCCCGGCAGCCTCCCGGAGAGGTTATTCTTGTAGAGCTCGATCTGGACGAGGTTCTCCAAGCGCCCGATGCTCTCCGGGATCTCGCGGGTGAGGTTGTTGGTGGAGAGGTCGAGGTTGACGAGGCTCCTCAAGCTGCCGATGGAAGACGGTATCCGCCCGACGAGGCAGCACCCAGCGAGCCACAGGACGCGGAGGCGGGGGAGCCCGTCGGGGAAAGCGTCCGGCACGGGCGACGGCGCGAAGGGGTTGTACGCGAGCAGGAGCTCCTCGAGGGAGCTGACATTCGCCAAGAACGCCGGGAACTCGCCGGAGAGGTCGTTGCCGGTGAGGCTGAGCGTGGCGAGCGAGGCGAAGCCCGCGCCGTAGCTGCTGGGCACCTCTCCGGAGAAGGCGTTCCCGGCGAGGTCGAGGTGCCTCAGATTCGGCAGCGCGGCGAGGCAGGGAGGGAGGGGGCCGGCGAGCGAGTTGTAGGAGAGGTCGAGGCGCAGGAGGGACGCCAGCGAGCACAGCTGGGTCGGGAACTCTCCGGCGAGGGAGAGGTTCGAGAGGAGGAGCGAGGCCACGGCCGGGTCAGCGGAGGACCGGCAGAGGACGTGCGGCCAGCGGCACGGGGAGAGGGAGGGGGACAGGGACGGGTCCCATGCCGCGAGCGCGGAGGCGGGGTCGGAGAGGGCGGCCTTGGCGGCAAGGAGGCGGGTGAAGTCCGTGGGGAGGGGCGCGGCGGCGGCGGCGGTGGCGAGGAGGAGGCACAGGAGGAGGAGGGGGAGCAGGGGAGTCATGGCATTGGTGTGGGTCGAGAGCGGAGAAGTGGAGGGAGTGGTGGTGGTGGTGGTGGTGGGCTTAACTGCTGTTCTTCGCGAAGCTCTCAACTGCAGCGGAATCAGGCCATTGCTTTTTTTTTTCCGACTGAATCAGGCCATTGCTGTTTATCTACGTCCTTGCTTCCTCGCCACTGTACAGTACACTGGTGGGATAGGGAACACAGACGGTGAAACCTACTGATCAACCGTTGTTTTCTGTTTTATTCATTCAATGGGCCTAGCAAGATTTAGACTGACATGCGCACATTTCTCAAAGATTTGGAGAAGAAAATGTAAGCAAGTAGGCATAATTTGTAGCAATGATGAACTGTGACAATAACACAAATCTGAAAATATGATGCACTTACAACCAAGTCCGAGGCTTCTTCCTCCTAGAACCAAATATGATTTATGATGAGCATAATACAGTTACTTCGAACGTGCAACCAAAAACTAATTTACATCTACTATCCTACCTAAACTAAATTTGTTTCTTCTTAGCACGGTTTCCCTCATTTTCACAACAAACAAAACCCTCGATTATGACTGACACAGTAGTTTTAGTCCATGCAGACCTTGCCAAAGGAGTGAGATCATTCTGGATGTAAAAGGAAATGTTGTATCTTTTATAATTTGCTATACTGCTCTTTGAGCAATGAATGACAAATAACATGTGATGAGAAAGTTAGTGGTCAGGTACAAATACTGGGAGAAAATAGTGTGCATGGTTGAAGTCCTTAGATTGGTTCATTAAAGAAAATGTCGATGCCAGAGTCTTGTGCAGAAACCGGATTTCTATTCCATTTCATGCTCCAAGGAAAGACTGCAGGGCCCCATAACATTTGATAAGAATTTCCGTTCCAGTTCATGCTCCAAGGTATTACCTCTTGCATAACACATGAGGAATAGCTGTAATGAGCAGAACCAAAAGATTGTACTTAAATGGCCAGCCAATCAATCCTGATCTACCCAAAGCAAAATAGCATATATGTTCATGTGACGACTGATGAAACTAAAGCTGTGAAATTAGTAGGATAGCTTAGCTGCTGAACTGTAAATAGCTCTTGAGGTTTCATGCATAATTATATTAATCCAAGGTTGATTCTCTTTATGTGTTGTACTGTAACTGGAGTTGACGCATCATCCTTTCCCTTTAAGATGATAGACTCTGAGAACTAAGGTATCTGCATTGCCGAACAATTTTATAAATACTTTCTTCATTAATCGGGAGAGTTTCTTCATTAGGTACTTTTGCATATGTATATATAGATACTTTCAGGATTTTCTTGCAAAAAGGTAATTTTGCATGACTTTTGTACTAATCTTTTCTCAGGGTTTTTTCCTGCAACTTCTGCCACTGGTACTACTTCTATTGTTGTTCTCCTTCCACCTAAAATCCTACAGATTACTTGCTGAAATTTGAATGTGTGTACGGTTGGTACCTGGTCGCATATGAACGTGTGTACAGTTGGTACCAGTGTTATGAACAACAATAAATTCTTAACAAACAGTTCAAAACACAAATACAGTAGATTGCAACGATTATTTCTCTGCTTGCTTTGTTATGTCAGCTCTAGACTCGCTCCTGTGTGAGCTTTGATCCTGGGCTATGTGCTCTGTAATTGTGGTAGTATATATGAGGATTGTGTAGTAGTGCTTGACTTGGTTTGAACTTCCATGGGGCGAAAGACCTTAACTCTGTTGTTTCCTTTGCTTGGTTTCTATAAATGAAATCGGAGGGGAAACCCTCATTTGCTCAAAATAATAATATTGCAATGATATATGGTCAGAACTAAACTGTAAGTCACTACTAGGAAATAACTTATAGATAGATTCTTAGCAGTAGCGAGGGGTAAAAGCCCCACGCTACTACTACTTAGTAGTAGCGCTGGTTAAATTAGTGTGCATAGTAGTAGCGTGAGCCTACCGTTCCCACGCTACTACTAAGTGGTCCTCACAGTGTGCCCTGGGATGGACTATAGTAGTAGCACGGGTATAAAAGCCGCACTACTACTAAGTTGGTAGTAGTAACGCGGGTATACCACCCCTTGCTACTACTATGGATAGACAAGGTCAGCCCACTTAGTTACAGCGCGGCACCCTTGCCCCGCGCTACAACTAATCGGCATGCCCCAGTCCCTCTCCCTCTCACACCCCACCAAATCTTTCCCACGCCGCCGCTCCTCCCAATCTCGCCGTCGATGCCTCCTCCGTCCCCAAACAACGGCGGACATCCAAAGATAAATTTTCTTCGGGCTATTCCACCCGCGTCCTCCTCTGCCTCTCCACACCTCTCGCCGCTTCGCGCCTCCTCCTCCTCCCTCCTCCCCCCACTCGAGGTCGCCTCTCCCGATAGATCTCGTGCCAGGGTTTGTGGCGTCGAGGGACGGGGGAGCGGAGACGTGCGGGGGAGGGGTCGACGCGTGCCTGGTGGGCGGAGGGGAGGATGGGGAATCTGTGCGGCGGCCACGACGAGCAAATCGAGCAGCTTTTGCAGTGCAAGCCCCTCGTCGAGCCCGAGGTGCCGCTCGTGTCTCCTCCTCCTTACGGCTGTTTCGAGTCCTGGGTGCTTGATTTTGCGTGTTTGTGGGGCGGGTTAGGGTGGATTCCGGCGGATCGGTGGCCGGTAGGCTGGATGCATCGGTTTGGTGCTGTACTAGGTTGCTAGCGATTGAATGTTTGAGCTGGTGCATTCATTCTGTGCGTGAATTATTTGGTTTGCTACAGATTTCCATGTATTATACTAGAGTATTCTGAATGATTGCTGTGTAATTGTGTGCACTGTTTGAAGGAAATATGCCCTAGAGGCAATAATAAAGTTGTTATTTTATATTTCTTTATTCATGATAAAGGTTTATTATTCATGCTAAATTGTATTGGTCAGAAACTTAAATACATGTGTGAATACATAAACAAATACCGTGTCCCTAGTAAGCCTCTACTAGACTACCTCGTTGATCAAAGATGGTTAAGGTTTCCTAACCATGGACATGTGTTGTCATTTGATAACGGGATCACATCATTAGGAGAATGATGTGATGGACAAGACCCATCCGTTAGCTTAGCATAATGATCATTCAGTTTTATTGCTATTGCTTTCTTCATGTCAAATACATATTCCTTCGACTATGAGATTATGCAACTCCCGGATACCGGAGGAATGCCTTGTGTGCTATCAAACGTCACAACGTAACTGGGTGATCATAAAGATGCTCTACAGGTATCTCCGAAGGTGTTTGTTGAGTTGGCATAGATCGAGATTAGGATTTGTCACTCCGAGTATCGGAGAGGTATCTCTGGGCCCTCTCGGTAATACACATCATAAAGCTTGCAAGCAAACAACTAAGGAGTTAGTCACGAGGTAATGTATTACGGAACGAGTAAAGAGACTTGCCGGTAACGAGATTGAACTAGGTATAGAGATACCGACGATCGAATCTCGCGCAAGTAACATATCGGTAGACAAAGGGAATTACGTATGTTGTCATAACGGTTCGACCGATAAAGATCTTTGTAGAATATGTAGGAGCCAATATGGGCATCCAGGTTTCACTATTGGTTATTGACTAGAGAGGTGTCTCGGTCATGTCTACATAGTTCTCGAATCCGTAGGGTCCGCACGCTTAACGTTCGATGATGATATAGTATTATATGAGTTATGTGGTTTGGTGACCGAATGTTGTTCGGAGTCCCGGATGAGATCACGGACATTACGAGGAGTCTCGAAATGATCGAGAGGTAAAGATTGATATATAGGACGATGGTATTCGGACACCGGAAGTGTTTCGGGGGGTACGGGTACTTATCGGGTCACCGGAAGGGGTTCCGGGCACCCCCGGCAAAAGATATGGGCCTTATGGGCCAAGAGGGGAAACGCACCAGCCACAAGGGGCTGGTGCGCCCCCCATATTGGCCGGCCTAAGGAGGAGAAGGAAAGGGGAGAAGGGAAAGGTAAGTGTGGATTATGATTCCCACTTCCTTCCCTCTCCCCCCCTCTTTCCTTCCCCCTCCGACAAACATGGCAGGGGGGCGTGGCCAAGGGCAGGAGCCCAAGTAGGATTCGGACCTACTTGGGGCGCCCCTTGGCCTCTCCCCTCTCCCTCCCACCTATATATATGAGGATGGGGGCGCCTAGCACACTCCAGACAATTGCCTAGCCGTGTGCGGCGCCCCCCTCCACCGTTTACACCCCGGTCATATTTTCGTAGTGGTTAGACGAAGCCCTGCGGAGATCACTTCACCGTCACCGTCACCACGCCGTCGTGCTGACGGAACTCATCTACTACCTCGACATCTTGCTGGATCAAGAAGGCGAGGGACGCCACCGAGCTGAACGTGTGCAGAACGCGGAGGTGCCGTGCGTTCGGTACTTGATCGGTTGAAGCGCGAAGAAGTTCGACTACATCAACCGCGTTGTAAAACGCTTCCTCTTACGGTCTACGAGGGTACGTAGACACACTCTGCCCCTTGTTGCTATGCATATCCATGGATAGATCATTGCGTGTGCGTAGAATTTTTTTTGTTTTCCATGCAATGATTCCCAATAGTGGTATCAGAGCCAGGTCTATGCGTAGATGATATGCACGAGTAGAACACAAAGAAGTTGTGGGCGGTGATGTTCATACTGCTTACCACCAACGTCTTATTTTGATTCGGCGGCATTGTGGGATGAAGCGGTCCGGACCAACCTTACATGTCCACATACATGAGACCGGTTCCACCGACTGACATGCAACTTGTTTTGCATAAAGGTGGCTGGCGGGTGTCTGTTTCTCCTACTTTAGTTGAATCGAATTTGACTGCGGTCGGTCATTGAAGAAGATTAAAATAGCAAACTTGATAATTCACCGTTGTGGTTTTTGCTGTAGGTAAGAACGGTTCTTGCTAGAAGCCCGTAGCAGCCACGTAAAACTTGCAACAACAAAGTAGAGGACGTCTAACTTGTTTTTGCAGGGCATGTTGTGATGTGATATAGTCAAGACATGATATGATATACGTTATTGTATGAGATGATCATGTTTTGTAAGTTATCGGCAACCAGCAGGAGCCTTATGGTTGTCTCTTTATTGTATGAAATGCAAACGCCATGTAATTGCTTTACTTTATTGCTATGCGTTAGCAATAGTTGTAGAAGTAGTAGTTGGCGAGACGACCACGACGCCACGATGGAGATTAAGGTGTCGAGCCGGTGACGATGGAGATCATGACGATGCTTTGGAGATGGAGATCAAAAGGACAAGATGATGATGGCCATATCATGTCACATATTTTGATTGCATGTGATGTTTATCTTTTATGCATCTTATTTTGCTTAGAACGACGGTAGCATTATAAGATGACCCCTTCACTAAATTTCAAGATATAAGTGTTCTCCCCGAGTATGCACCGTTGCGAAAGTTCATCGTTTCGAGACACCACGTGATGATCGGGTGTGATAGACTCTACGTTCACATACAACGGGTGTAAGACAGTTTTGCACATGCAGAATACTTGGGTTAAACTTGACGAGCCTAGCATGTACAGACATGGTCTCGGAACACTGGAGACCGAAAGGTCGAACGTGAGTCATATAGTAGATATGATCAACATAGAGATGTTCACCATTGATGACTACCCCATCTCACGTGATGATCAGACATGGGTTAGTTGATATGGATCATGTATCACTTAAACAACTTGAGGGATGTTAATTTAAGTGAGAGTTCATTAGTAATTTGATTAATTGAACTTAATTTATTATGAACTTAGTCCTGATAGTATTTGCTTATCTATGTTGTAGATCAAATAGCTCGCGATGTAGCTCCCCTATTTTTTGATATGTTCATAGAGAAAACTAAGTTGAAAGATGATGGTAGCAATGATGCGGACTGGGTCCATGATCTGAGGATTATCCTCATTGCTGCACAGAAGAATTATGTCCTTGATGCACCGCTAGGTGACAGACCTGTTGCAGGAGCTGATGCATACATTATGAACGTTTAACAAGCTCAATATGATGACTACTTGATAGTTTAGTGCGCCATGCTTTACGGTTTAGAATCGGGGCTCCAAAGACGTTTTGAATGCCATCGAACATATGAGATGTTCCAAGAGCTGAAATTGGTGTTTCAGACTCATGCCCGTGTTGAGAGGTATGAGACCTCTGACAAGTACTTTGCCTAAAAGATAGAGGAGAATAGCTCAACTAGTGAGCATGTGCTCAGAATGTCTCGGTACTACAATCGCTTGAATCAAGTGGGAGTTAATCTTCCAGATAAGATAGTGATTGACAGAGTTCTCTAGTCACTATCACCAAGCTACTATAACTTCGGGATTGAAAGATCGTGGATGTCGCCTAGAGAGGGGGTGAATAGGCAGTTTAAAATAATTATGGTTTAGGCTTGAACAAATGCGGAATAAACCTAGCGGTTAATTTGCCAAGCACAAAACCTAAAACAACTAGGCTCACCTATGTGCACCAACAACTTATGCTAAGCAAGATAAACAACTAAGTGATAGCAAGATATATGACAAGAAACAATATGGCTATCACAAAGTAAAGTGCATAAGTAAAGGGCTCGGGTAAGAGATAACCGAGGCACGCGGAGACGACGATGTATCCCGAAGTTCACACCATTGCGGATGCTAATCTCCGTTTGGAGCGGTGTGGAGGCACAATGCTCCCCAAGAAGCCACTAGGGCCATCGTAATCTCCTCACGCCCTCGCACAATGCAAGATGCCGTGATTCCACTAAGGGACCCTTAAGGGCGGTCACCGAACCCGTACACATGGCAACCCTTGGGGGCGGTCACCGAACCCGTACACTTTGGCAACCCTTGGGGGCGGTCACCGGAACCCGTCAAATTGCTCGGGGCGATCTCCACAACCTAATTGGAGACCCCGACGCTTGCCCGGAGCTTTACACCACAATGATTGAGCTCCGAACACCACCAACCGTCTAGGGCGCCCAAGCACCCAAGAGGAACAAGCTCAAGGGTACCAAGCACCCAAGAGTAATAAGCTACTCAACTTCACTTCCACGTATCACCGTGGAGAACTCAAACCGATGCACCAAATGCAATGGCAAGGGCACACGGAGTGCCCAAGTCCTTCTCTCACAAATCCCACCAAAGCAACTAATGCTAGGGAGGAAAATGAGAGGAAGAACGAAGAAGAGAACACGAAGAACTCCAAGATCTAGATCCAAGGGGTTCCCCTCACATAGAGGAGAAAGTGATTGGTGGAAACGTAGATCTAGATCTCCTCTCTCTTTCCCCCCCAAAACTAGCAAGAATCCATGGAGGGATTGAGAGATAGCAAGCTCGAAGAAGGTCAACAATGGGGGAAGAACACGAGCTCAAAGGATAAGGTTGAATAGGGAAGAAGACCCCCTTTTATAGGAGCTCCCAAATCCAACTGTTATGTGCTCAGTCCGCACACGAGCGGTACTACCGCTCAAGGGAGCTGTACTACCACCCGGGTGGTAGAACACAGAGAGCAGAGCAAAACAGAGGGCGAGGCAGAGCCGCATGAGCGGCACTACCGCTGGAGCCAGCGGTACTGCCGCTTGGCCCAGCGGTACTACCGTTGGGACCGTGCATAGCACCTACCACGAGCACAGGGAGAAGGGACAGGGAGGAGGGCCCTTGAGCGGTACTAGCAGCGATGGTAGGCGCGGTACTACCGCTTATAAGCGGTACTACCGCTCCTACTGCCGCTGCTACTGCCGCTCAACCCGACACGAGAAACGCAGGTCTCGAGTCGAGGCGGTACTACCACGGAACCGGAGCCGTACTACCGCTTATGGCCATGGGCGGTACTGCCGCTGTGAGACAACGGTACTACCGCTTGTGGCGATAAGCGGTACTGCCGCTCCGGCCCAGCGGTACTACCGCTGGCGCCTTCCTAATGGCACTTCCACAAAAACAAGTATACTCCAAGGAAAACTAGAACTGCCACAACTTTTGCAAATGAGCTCCGAATTGAGCAAACTCAAGCTTGTTGGATAGATGACGACGAGTACTATCCAACAGCGACTGGTTATAGTAAGAAGAGGCAGGGGAGGTATGCCAAACATATAAAGGAGTGAAACCTCCAACAGAGTAGAACCGGCACAACCTCCAACATCGAAAACATCATAGAAGATGCATGTGAACTCCGTTTTCGATTAACTCGAGCTTGTCATCAAAATGACCATAAGCTCTAAGACTCACAAAGAGAAATACCAAACAAGAACCAAGAAAGATGATGCAAGGATGCAATGGTTTGAGTTCTCTACGAACGATACGATCAAGCTACCAACTTGAGAGCCCCCCTTGATAGTACGGCAATCGATCCTATAAACCCGTTCTGTCAACTACCACCATGAGACCGGTAAAATAGAAAACCTATCAAGGGCAAACCTTTGCCTTGCGCATGATCCACTTGAGCTAGATGATGACGATCTTGTCCTCCTCAAGATGGACCACCTTTCTTGATTGTGTTGGCTCGATGAAAACTAGTTGATTGCTCCCCCATACTCCACTATGGGTGAGCCACTCTTCGGCACATCTCCACAAGTCCATTGTCACCACAATGGACGGCAAGCTTCAAGCACTTGATCTCTTCGTCATGCTCCACTTGAACTTGCACACCGCAATCTTGATGACGATCACTACTTGATGTCATCCTCTCCATGGGTTCTATGATATCTTCCTCTTGACACAAGCCCATGGAAACATACCTAACCCCACATAGAACTCTCACATAGACCATGGGTTAGTACACAAAGCGTAATGGATAATGCTTACCATACCATGGGATCACATGATGATCCCTCTCGGTACATCTTCTACGCTTTGTGTGTTGATCAATTTGAATCACTCTCTGTACTTAGTCTTGATCAACCTTGAATCTTTCCAACTCTCTTCATTTGGATGATGTCTTGAAGGTAAACATGAATGATCACACAATCTTCTTCTTCAAGACATGCTTGCAATAAGCTCAACACTCACATGACCAATCTTTGGATAATTCCTTAATAGCACCATGGTCAACTCATAAACTCCTTGAAACCAACACATGGACTTCAAGAAATGCCTATGGACAAATCCTTCAAATATAACTCAATGCAACCATTAGTCCATAGAGAATGTCATCAATTACCAAAACCACACATGGAGGCACCGCATGTCCTTTCAATCTCCCCCATTTTGGTAATTGATGACAATCACTTTCAAGAGAGTTTATATAAGGAATTATGCATCACCATGCAATGCAACAACCAATAATGCATGCGTATGAGATGCAAATGCTTAGGAACAAAATCAAAGCAAGAAGAAATAACTCTCTAAACTTCTCCATAAAACTCGCTGAAACTTCTCCCCCATTGGCATCGATTGCCAAAATGGGTGAAAATCTTAGAAGGCCAATATAAATTGTGTTCCTCCATAAATTGTGTATTTCTCAGCAAGAGAGTGGGGTGCAATACACATATCCAAAGGTAAATACTTGGAGGGAGACAAACTATATTGAGGCACAAAGATTGCTAAAGAATAATATGCCACAAAGACATAACAAAGAGAGACACAAGCAATCAAGCAATCAAAAGATACCAATTGAAGCAAGAAATCAGAAGATACCAATTGAACCAACTAGACCAATGAACCTATGAGCCATATGCATAAAAGAAATTATGATATGAGCAAAGGAGTGTTCAAAAGATACTAGAGAAGCTCCCCATGATTTGTGCACAAATAAGAATTTTTGTAGTTGGATACAAAGTGCACAAAATAGGATCATAGCTCCCCCAAAATCAATAGAAACTCACAACAAGTGCAAGTGAGCAAATAGAAAACAAAGCCTAGCACTTGCAACAAACACATGGTTGAGCAACATGTAAAAGAGTCAACTTAAGAATAGGCTCAACCAAAAAGATGTGTGTGAGTCATGGCAAGGCACTTGAGAAGACTAATAAGGATGAGCATTAAGCATCAACATAGTTTTGAATAAATGAGATACACGGTGCACGACATGTCCTTCCCACACACACAACAGGCAAATGGGTTCACAAGCTTACTAAAAAGCGAAATAACAACCAAGCTTGTGACATCCCATGGTGAAGATAGAAAATGAAAGCCTCATCAAGACGAGGGATACCAATTAAGATGGCAAAAGCCTCGTCAAGACAAGCATGAAGAAAAAGTTCTTCACCACAAAAGAGTGCATCAAGATGCAACGAGATAAGATCCGCACTCAAGATAAATCCTTTCACGGAACCACCAAAGAAAAGGTGGATGTGAAAGAATAAGGAAATCACCTAGAGATGTAACTTCTCTCAAGTGTAAAAGATTCTAGGTAGATGAAAATCATGATGATATCAATCCACAAAGAAGGATGTACACACGAAATGGTTACACAAGGAAAGAACAAGATATCCACAAGGAAGTCATAAATATACCAATAAGGTATTTGCTTGGAAGCATAGCACATGGCTTGATATGGTCTTATTGTATATAAATGAAATCCTAACACACACACACATCAAAGACATCACAACTAGCTCCAAGAGATCATTGTTGGGATGCTTTGATAAAGGAAACAAGTATCATAAGAACGAATCTAGAAATTCATGCCATGATGCAACCTACACAAGGTTGAGTGCAAGAAATGTATGCATGAATAGATACTTGTTACCGCTATAGCATTGGAAGGATATAGAGATACCAATCGAAGGTAGATAGTAGTTCATTGATCATCCTAGCTTGACTCCAATAAGCCCATGGTGACAACACCTTCCTTGTGAGTGAGCGAGCATCCAATGCACCTCCAATAGTTCCTAGAACAACAACACAAACAAAATGGTACCCAAACTCATTGGGACCAAAGAGTTAGAAACACCAATACATAGGACAAACTCCACATAAATATGTGCACATAGATATGAAATAGAATTTCATGCACATCTCATCCAATTTGAGACTTGGTGGAGTTTCCCCTATATATTGGGTCAAAGAAAGAAAGCAAGCCAAATAAAATACATGAAGTAAAGATGCATGCTCGAAACTTCAAGGACCGAAACCAAATGAAAAAGAAATGCCAAGTGAAAATAGGATACCAAAAGGAGAGATCATCACTTGGAAGATATCAATTAAATGATACATCAAGGGATGAGATATCCATTGATACACACAAAAAGAAAGATATCGAACTCCCAAAAGAGAGGATGGTTCCAAACAAACCAAGCCCTCTACAAAGTTTCATGATGGCACAAAGTACCAAAAAGAAACGGCTTGCCTTCCACCAACACACACTTGATAAGGATCACAAAATGAGTGTTCTATAGAAAATAGGATAGCTCCCCCAAGAGTTGTGCATTATAGAGAATTTGCATTTGAATACAAAATGCACAAGGTGGGATCACAACTTTCACTATATCTAGAAAACACTAGACAAGAATAAGAAATTAACAAGATCCACAAGTGGTATGGAAGACAAAAGGAGTTGACACAATCCTTGGCAAGAGAAAGAGCAAATAAAATCAAAAGCCAATGTAAAGATGATCAATAAATTCTACCACACATAAGTGAGTACCAATTGTCAAAAGACAAGAAGTATTTGGAAATAATTCCCGGTGGTAGATAACAAGGATATCCAACATCATCTTCACAACAAACACAAGCAAATTGCAACTTGTAGAGCTAACATGTCACCTAGGAACAAGATAATTAATAATATCAACTCTAAGTGACAATATCTCAAATGTACACATTTTCTAGGCTTGTAATATGCACATAGCATATTACTCCCCCATAATGTGATACCAAGAAAAACTTAACAAGAGGCAATAAGAGGATCCAACAAGAGATAATTAATGGACCTTTTTGAATTTGAATTTCTCATGAGAGACATACCACCTAGCGACTAGATAATCTTGTAATATCAATACTCGATGGTATTCCTCATGTACACACATTTATAGGATTGTGAGGTGCACAAAGCACATCACTCCCCCAAAATGGGATGTTCCATTAATCTCTCACACGAGCCAACTAGGATACAAACAAGAAGGATAAAGGCTCAACGCACGACACACACGTACATGATGTGTAAACCAACACACACAATCTTGATTGCTCAAGATAAGCAAGTTGGAAGCACAACATATACAAACACATGCAAGGTACAAAACCAAAACATGCAAAGGGGCAAGTAACTTTCAATGTAAATAATTTAAGTACGAGTTACCGCAAGGAGGAACATTGGATGAAGATAGAAACTTGATAATCCAAATGACTTGGCTTGAGACAATAAGAATGATGAAGACCCCTTAATTCTTCATAGAGTAGCCAAGTCTCCAATGCCCTCCAACAACACCTATTGATTAAGTTTGAGCTTGTTGGTCCCCAACCAAGTTGGGTCCTAAGAGGTTAGTCACAATAGGTTTGGCAACCCAAATGGTTCTTTTCTTGACACCACTTTGAGTACCAACAAATTTGGCAAACACATTGCCAACCTTATCCTTCCCAAGAGAATAGATATCATCAATTAGAATAGGGTTGGATAAGGTACCATTCGTGCATGAAGAAGTGACGTGACCTTTCTCACGACATAAGTAGCAACGTCTACTCTTAACTTTCTTCTCACTTGATTTCTCAACATGAGAAGCATTAGCTTGAGTCTTCTTGGGAAGAGGCCTTTCTTCAACTTGTGGTTGAGCATGAGAATGAACTTGTGGCCGCTTCCCTTGTTGCTTGTCACTACTGGCCTTCTTCTTCAATGGGCAAGATCTAACATGGTGCCCTTGAATTTTGCACTTGAAGCAAACAATCTTGGCCGAATTCTTGACTTGTTCTTGGCCCTTCTTCTTGTTGATCTTGGACTTCTTCTTCTTATTGGAGTTGAATCCAAGTCCACCTTTGTCATTGGGGGATTTTTGCACACTCAAGATAGTGTTGAGTGTGGACTTCCCTTCATGACACTTTTCCAAGTCTTTCTTCAAAGAAGTGACTTGGGCCTTGAGTTCTTTGATTTCCTCTACATGGTTAGTATCAACACAAGTACTAGAGGAAGTATAAGCTTCATCATTAGAGCAACAAGGCAAGGAAAGCAATTCATCACAAGATGTACCAATGTTATGCATAGAAGAATTACGAGAACTAGTACATGGCAATATAGCATTTTGACTTGTAGTAGTGCTAGTATGCACATGAGGCTCACTGGATGTTACCTTAGTAATCATAGCCTCATGAGCTATCTTTAGCATATTATGGGATACTAGAAGATTGTCATGAGAGCTTGAGAGCTTTACATGACTTTCTTCCAATTTCCCATAATTGCTAGATAGCAACTCAAGTTGAGCCCTTAGCTCAACATTCTCCTTCAAAATAGATGCTTCACAAGAAATAGAGTTAGTAGCACAAGCATCATCAATAATAGCAAGAGGAGAAGGCAACTTGGCAAGCTCTTTTGAATATGAAGCTTTAAGTTGAGCATGAGACTCAGTGAGTTTGATGAGCTCACTCTTGATGACCCTTGAGCCATTTTCGAGGTGCTCAAAATCCTCAAGGAGTCTAGCATGAGCAACTTCAAGCTCATCATTTTTACTTTTGAAATCATTGGCCACCTCAAGGGCTCTATCATGGGATTCCTTTATTCTAGATAGTTCTATTGAAAAGGTCTCCTCAAGAGATTCCTTGGTGGTTTGTTCAAGTTCAAGAGCTTGAGAGAGGTCCGCAATCTCATTAGCGTAATCACGCTCATGACCTTCCATTTTATCAATGGTGACCACATGCTCCTCGAGATTAGATTCCAACTCCTCAATGTATTTCTTGCCCTCAATGGCAATAGACATGATTTCCATGAAGTTGGAGCGAGCAATTTTATTTTTCTGAAGAGCTTTAAAAATCATTTCCCCCTTAGTTTTTAAGGAGGCAACATTATCATTCTCTTCATCATTATCCTCATCATCATTAGCATCAACATCATCATCAAGAGACATATTGGGGTTCAAGGTAGGAGATACCTTTGAAGCCTTGGACATAAGGCAAAACGCAATAGATGATAATGTAGGATCCCTTGAAGCACCATTAAAAACCACATCTTGTTCCATGGAGTGTTGGGTTTCCTCTACATTTTTAGCACAACAATTCAAGGAAATAGATGCATGTTTATCATGGCAACAAGACATAGCAAGCATATCATCATGAGATTTAGTCAAGCAATTTCTACATGATATGCAAGGACTATCAACACACGCATGTGAAACATTTGGAGTGCTCGAAGTGTTAACGCCCAAAGAAGGAGCATTGCAATAAGATAGTGATGAAGGATCATCCACAATAAGCATACTATCATCATTGCAATGACCAACACTACTCACCATATCATTACCTTGTGGCAAACCACATGTAGGTGAAGTAGAAGAAGTTGAGAAGACTATACGACCGGAGGTGGAGGGAGGACAATCATCCCAACAAATCTTGGACACGCCATATTTATCTTGAAGCTTTGTCCACAACTCATGAGCATCCCGAAACGGCATGAGTTGAAAGATAACTACATTGCTCAAAGAATCGAAAAGCACATTAGAAGCTTGAGCATTGAGATAAGAGTTTTCTCATCCTCTAAAGATAATCTTTGGGGATCCTTCGGAGGAGAAAAACCCATATCTACAAGTCGCTCTAAATTTGGGTCCATGACCCTAAAGAGATTAAGCATGCGAATAACCCAAACATCAAAATTTGTGCCATCAAAACTAAGAGTGTCAGAGAATCCTAATCCCCTAGTCGACATCTTTACTCTCTAGGCGGTTAAGCCTAATAATGAGAGACGAGGCTCTGATACCAATTGAAAGATCGTGGATGTCGCCTAGAGGGGGAGGGGGTGAATAGGCGGTTTAAAATAATTACGGTTTAGGCTTGAACAAATGCGGAATAAACCTAGCGGTTAATTTGCCAAGCACAAAACCTAAAACAACTAGGCTCACCTATGTGCACCAACAACTTATGCTAAGCAAGATAAACAACTAAGTGATAGCAAGATATATGACAAGAAACAATATGGCTATCACAAAGTAAAGTGCATAAGTAAAGGGCTCGGGTAAGAGATAACCGAGGCACGCGGAGACGACGATGTATCTCGAAGTTCACACCCTTGCGGATGCTAATCTCCATTTGGAGTGGTGTGGAGGCACAATGCTCCCCAAGAAACCACTAGGGCCACCGTAATCTCCTCATGCCCTCGCACAATGCAAGATGCCGTGATTCCACTAAGGGACCCTTGAGGGCAGTCACCGAACCCATACAAATGGCAACCCTTGGGGGCGGTCACCGAACCCGTACACTTTGGCAACCCTTGGGGGCGGTCACCGGAACCCGTCAAATTGCTCGGGGCGATCTCCACAACCTAATTGGAGACCCCGACGCTTGCCCGGAGCTTTACACCACAATGATTGAGCTCCGAACACCACCAACCGTCTAGGGCGCCCAAGCACCCAAGAGGAACAAGCTCAAGGGTACCAAGCACCCAAGAGTAATAAGCTACTCAACTTCACTTCCACGTATCACCGTGGAGAACTCAAACCGATGCACCAAATGCAATGGCAAGGGCACACGGAATGCCCAAGTCCTTCTCTCCCAAATCACACCAAAGCAACTAATGCCAGGGAGGAAAAATGAGAGGAAGAACGAAGAAGAGAACACGAAGAACTCCAAGATCTAGATCCAAGGGGTTCCCCTCACATAGAGGAGAGAGTGACTGGTGGAAACGTAGATCTAGATCTCCTCTCTCTTTCCCCCCCAAAACTAGCAAGAATCCATGGAGGGATTGAGGGATAGCAAGCTCGAAGAAGGTCAACAATGGGGGAAGAACACGAGCTCAAAGGATAAGGTTGAATGGGGAAGAAGACCCTCTTTTATAGGAGCTCCCGAATCCAACCGTTATGTGCTCAGTCCGCACACGAGCGGTACTACCGCTCAGGGGGGCGGTAGAACACAGAGAGCAGAGCAAAACAGAGGGCGAGGCAGAGCCGCATGAGCGGCACTACCGCTGGAGCCAGCGGTACCACCGTTGGCCGCAGCGGTACTGCCGCTTGGCCCAGTGGTACTACCGCTGGGATCGTGCATAGCACCTACCACGAGCACAGGGAGAAGGGACAGGGAGGAGGGCCCTTGAGTGGTACTAGCAGCGGTGGTAGGCACGGTACTACCGCTTATAAGTGGTACTACCGCTTATAAGAGGTACTACCGCTCCTACTGCCGCTGCTACTGCCGCTCAACCCGACACGAGAAATGCAGGTCTCGAGTCGAGGCGGTACTAACACGGAACCGGAGCCGTACTATCGCTAATGGCCATGGGCGGTACTGCCGCAGTGAGACAGCGGTACTACCACTTGTGGCGATAAGCGGTACTGCCGCTCCGGCCTAGCGGTACTACCGCTGGCGCCTTCCTAATGGCACTTCCACGAAAACAAGTATACTCCAAGGAAAACTAGAACTGCCACAACTTTTGCAAATGAGCTCCGAATTGAGCAAACTCAAGCTTGTTGGATAGATGACGACGAGTACTATCCAACAGCGACTGGTTATAGTAAGAAGAGGCAGGGGAGGTATGCCAAACATATAAAGGAGTGAAACCTCCAACAGAGTAGAACCGGCATAACCTCCAACATCGAAAACATCATAGAAGATGCATGTGAACTCTGTTTTCGATTAACTCGAGCTTGTCATCAAAATGACCATAAGCTCTAAGACTCACAAAGAGAAATACCAAACAAGAACCAAGAAAGATGATGCAAGGATGCAATGGTTTGAGCTCTCTATGAACGATACGATCAAGCTACCAACTTGAGAGCCCCCCTTGATAGTACGGCAATCGATCCTATAAACCCGTTCTCTCAACTACCACCATAAGACCGGTAAAATAGAAAACCTATCAAGGGCAAACCTTTGCCTTGTGCATGATCCACTTGAGCTAGATGATGACGATCTTGTCCTCCTCAAGATGGACCACCTTTCTTGATTGCGTTGGCTCGATGAAGACTAGTTGATTGCTCCCCCATACTCCACTATGGGTGAGCCACTCTTCGGCACATCTCCACAAGTCCATTGTCACCACAATGGACGGCAAGCTTCAAGCACTTGATCTCTTCGTCATGCTCCACTTGAACTTGCACACCGCAATCTTGATGACGATCACCACTTGATGTCATCCTCTCCATGGGTTCTATGATATCTTCCTCTTGACGCAAGCCCATGGAAACATAACTAACCCCACATAGAACTCTCACGTAGACCATGGGTTAGTACACACAGCATAATGGACAATGCTTACCATACCATGGGATTACATGATGATCCGTCTCGGTACATCTTCTACGCTTTGTGTGTTGATCAACTTGAATCACTCTTTGTACTTAGTCTTGATCAACCTTGAATCTTTCCAACTCTCTTCATTTGGATGATGTCTTGAAGGTAAACATGAATGATCACACAATCTTCTTCTTCAAGACATGCTTGCAATAAGCTCAACACTCACATGACCAATCTTTGGATAACTCCTTAATAGCACCTTGGTCAACTCATAAACTCCTTGAAACCAACACATGGACTTCAAGAAATGCCTATGGACAAATCCTTCAAATATAACTCACTGCAACCATTAGTCCATAGAGAATGTCATCAATTACCAAAACCACACATGGGGGCACCACATGTCCTTTCAGTGATGAACTATAATATGCAAGGGATGACAAAAACGATTCCCGAGCTCTTCGCGATGCTGAAATTGATGAAGGTAGAAATCAAGAAAGAGCATCAAGTGTTGATGGTTAATAAGACCACTAGTTTCAAGAAAAAGGGCAAGGAAAAGAAAGGGAACTTCAAGAAGAATGGCAAGCAAGTTGCCGCTCCCATGAAGAAGCCCAAAGCTAGACCCAAATCTGAAACTGAGTGCTTCTACTGCAAAGGAAATGGTCACTGGAAGCGGAACTGCCCTAAAAACTTGGCGGATAAGAAGGATGGCAAAGTGAATAAAGGTATATTTGATATACATGTTATTGATGTGTACTTTACTAGTGTTCATAGTAGCCCCTGGGTATTTGATACCGGTTCAGTTGTTAAGATTTGTAACTCAAAACAGGAGTTGCAAAATGAACAGAGACTAGTTAAGGGCGAGGTGACGATGTGTGTTGGAAGTGATTCCAAGGTTGATAAGATCACCATCGCAGACTCCCTTTACCTTCGGGATTAATGTTGAGCCTAAATAAATGTTATTTGGTGTTTGCGTTGAGCATGAATATGATTGGATCTTATTATTTCAATACAGTTATTCATTTAAGTCAAAGAATAATTGTTGTTCTGTTTACATGAATAAAACCTTCTATGGACTTACACTCAATATAAATGGTTTATTGAATCTCGATCATAGTGATACACATATTCATAATATTGATGCCAAAAGATGCAAAGTTGATAATGATAGTGCAACATATTTGTGGCACTACCGTTTAGGTTATATTGGTGTAAAGCACATGAAGAAACTCCATGCAGATGGACTTGTGGAATCACTTGATTATGAATCATTTGATACTTGCGAACCATGCCTCATGGGCAAGATGACTAAAACTCCGTTCTCCGGAACAATGGAGCGAGCCAATGACTTATTGGAAACAATACATACCGATGTATGCGGTTCGATGAGTGTTGAGGCACGCGGTGGGTATCATTATTTTTTGACCTTCAAAGATGATTTGAGTAGATATGGGTATGTCTACTTGATGAAACACAAGTCTGAAACAGTTGAAAAGTTCAAAGAATTTCAGAGTGAAGTGGAGAATCATCGTAACAAGAAAATAAAGTTTCTACGATCTGATCGCGGAGCCGAATATTTGAATTACGAGTTTGGCCTTCATTTTAAACAATGTGGAATAGTTTCACAAATCACGCCACCTGGAACACCACAACGTAATGGTGTGTCCGAACGTCATAACCGTACTTTATTAGATATGGTGCGATCTATGATGTCTCTTACCGATTTACCACTATCGTTTTGGGGTTATGCATTAGAGACAGCTGCATTCACGTTAAATAGGGCACCGTCTAAATCCGTTGAGACGACACTGTATGAACTGTGATTTGGCAAGAAACCTAAGCTGTCATTTCTTAAAGTTTGGGGATGCGATGCTTATGTCAAAAGGCTTCAACCAGATAAGCTCAAACCCAAATCGGAGAAGTGCGTCTTCATAGGATACCCTACAAGAAACTATTGGGTACACCTTCTACCACAGATCCAAAGGCAAGGTCTTTGTTGCTAAGTTTGGGTCCTTTCTAGAGAAGGAGTTTCTCTCGAAAGAAGTGAGTGGGAGGAAAGTAGAACTTGATGTGGTTATTGTACCTTCTCTCGAATTGGAGAGTAGCACATCACAGAAAATAGTTCCTGTGATGCCTACACCAACCAGAGAGGAAGCTAATGATGATGATCATGAAACTTCAGATCAAGTTACTACAGAACTTCGTAGGTTGACCAGAACACGTTCCGCACCAGAGTGGTACGATAATCCTGTCCTGGAAGTCAGGTTATAATACCATGGCGAACCTACAAACTATGAAGAAGCTATGATGAGCCCAGATTCCGACAGATGGCTTGAGGCCATGAAATCTGAGATAGGATCCATGTATGAGAACAAAGTGTGAACTTTGGTGGACTTGCCCGATGATCGGCAAGCCATAGAAAATAAATGGATCTTCAAGAAGAAGACTGACGCTGATGGTAATGTTACTGTCTACAAAGCTCGACTTGTCGCAAAAGGTTTTCGACAAGTTCAAGGGGTTAACTACGATGAGACTTTCTCACCGTAGCGATGCTTAAGTCCGTCCGAATCATGTTAGAAATTGCCGCATTTTATGATTATGAAATCTGGCAAATGGATGTCAAAACTGCATTCCTTAATGGATTTCTTAAAGAAGAGTTGGATATGATACAACCAGAAGGTTTTGTCGATCCTAAAGGTGCTAACAAAGTATGCAAGCTCCAGCGATCCATCTATGGACTGGTGCAAGCATCTCGGAGTTGGAATATACGCTTTGATGAGGTGATCAAAGCATATTATTTTATACAGACTTTCGGTGAAGCCTGAATTTACAAGAAAGTGAGTGGGAGCTCTATAGCATTTCTGATATTATATGTGGATGACATATTGTTGATTGGAAATGATATAGAATTTCTGGATAGCATAAAAGGATACTTGAATAAGAATTTTTCAATGAAAGACCTCGGTGAAGCTACTTATATATTGGGCATCCAGATCTATAGGGATAGATCGAGACACTTAATAGGACTTTCACAAAGCCCATACCTTGACAAGATTTTGAAGTAGATCAAAATGGATCAGTCAAAGAAAGGGTTCTTGCCTGTGTTACAAGGTGTGAAGTTGAGTAAGACTCAAAGCCCGACAACGGCAGAAGATAGAAAAAGAATGAAAGTCATTCCCTATGCCTCAGCCATAGGTTCTATAAAGTATGCCATGCTGTGTACCGGACCTGTTGTGTGCCTTGCCAATAAGTTTGGCAAGAGGGTACAAAAGTGATCCAGGATTGGACCACTGGACAGAGGTCAAAATTATCCTTAGGTGCCTTAAAGAGGACTAAGGAAATGTTTCTCGGTTATGGAGGTAATAAAGAGTTCGTCGTAAAGGGTTACGTCGATGCAAGCTTTAACGCCGATTCGGATGATTCTGAGTCTCAATCTGAATACATGTTGAAAGTGGGAGCAATTAGCTAGAGTAGCTCCATACAGAGCTTTGTAGACATAGAAATTTGCAAAATACATACGGATCTGAATGTGACAGACCCGTTGACTAAACTACTCTCACAAGCAAAACATGATCACTCCTTAGTACTCATTGGGTGTTAATCACATGGCGATGTGAACTAGATTATTGACTCTAGTAAACTCTTTGGGTGTTGGTCACATGGTGATGTGAACTATGGGTGTTAAATCACATGGTGATGTAAACTAGATTATTGACTCTAGTGCAAGTGGGAGACTAAAGGAAATATGCCCTAGAGGCAATAATAAAGTTGTTATTTTATATTTCCTTATTCATGATAAAGGTTTATTATTCATGCTAGAATTGTATTGATCGGAAACTTAAATACATGTGTGAATACATAAACAAATACCGTGTCCCTAGTAAGCCTCTACTAGACTAGCTCGTTGATCAAAGATGGTTAAGGTTTCCTAACCATGGACATGTGTTGTCATCTGATAACATGATCACATCATTAGGAGAATGATGTGATGGACAAGGCCCATCCGTTAGCTTAGCATAATGATCGTTCAGTTTTATTGCTATTGCTTTCTTCATGTCAAATACAAATTCCTTCGACTATGAGATTATGCAACTCCCGGATACCGGAGGAATACCTTGTGTGCTATCAAACATCACAACGTAACTGGGTGATCATAAAGATGCTCTACAGGTATCTCCGAATGTGTTTGTTGAGTTGGCATAGATCGAGATTAGGATTTATCACTCCGAGTATCGGAGAGGTATCTCTGGGCCCTCTCGGTAATACACATCATAAAGCTTGCAAGCAAACGACTAAGGAGTTAGTCACGAGGTGATGTATTACGGAACGAGTAAAGAGAATTGCCGGTAACGAGATTGAACTAGGTATAGAGATACCGACGATCGAATCTCGGGCAAGTAACATACCGATAGACAAAGGGAATTACGTATGTTGTCATAACGGTTTGACCGATAAAGATCTTCATAGAATATGTAGGAGCTAATATGGGCATCCAGGTTCCGCTATTGGTTATTGACCGGAGAGGTGTCTCGGTCATGTCTACATAGTTATCGAACCCATAGGGTCCACACGCTTAACGTTCGATGACGATATAGTATTATATGAGTTATGTGATTTGGTGATCGAATGTTGTTCGGAGTCCCGGATGAGATCACGGACATTACGAGGAGTCTCGAAATGGTCGAGAGGTAAATATTGATATATAGGACGATGGTATTCGGACAACGAAAGTGTTTCGGGGGGTACCGGGTACTTATTGGGTTACCGGAAGGGGTTCCGGGCACCCCCGGCAAAAGAAATGGGCCTTATGGGCCAAGAGGGGAAACGCACCAGCCACAAGGGGCTGGTGCGCCCCCCATATGGGCCGGCCTAAGGAGGAGAAGGAAAGGGGAGAAGGGAAAGGTAAGTGTGGACTAGGATTCCCACTTCCTTCCCTCTCCCCCCCCCCCCCTCTTTCCTTCCCCCTCCGACAAATATGGCAGGGGGGCGCGGCCAAGGGCAGGAGCCCAAGTAGGATTCAGACCTACTTGGGGCGCCCCTTGGCCTCTCCCCTCTCCCTCCCACCTATATATATGAGGAGGGGGGCGCCTAGCACACCCCAGACAATTGCCTAGCCGTGTGCGGCGCCCCCCTCCACCGTTTACAGCCCCGTTCATATTTTTGTAGTGCTTAGGTGAAGCCCTGCGGAGATCACTTCACCATCACCATCAACACGCCGTCGTGCTGACAAAACTCATCTACTACCTCGACGTCTTGCTGGATCAAGAAGGCGAGGGACTTCACCGAGCTGAACGTGTGTAGAATGCGGAGGTGCCGTGCGTTCGGTACTTGATCGGTTGAAGCGCGAAGAAGTTCGACTACATCAATCGCGTTGTGAAACGCTTTATCTTACGGTCTACGAGGGTACATAGACACACTCTCCCCCTCGTTGCTATGCATCTCCATGGATAGATCATTACGTGTGCGTAGATTTTTTTTTTGTTTTCTATGCAACGATTCCCAACACTATTTGTGGGAATTCTTGTAAGGTAGCATAAAAGGCATGCATAAGGGAGATGTTCTTATAGATGTTGATATAGTTGGTCTTGACCTGCATTTTGGGCCCTGACCAATTGGACCAAAATGCATACTAATTTTATGTTATTCTCGGTGCTTAGAAGAATTAATTTGCTATCAGGTTGCTTAGTAATGACTTATCATCACCTTATAAACATTTCTTTTGCGTTTAATCCCGCCACTGATGCCTCCTCAGCCGCCGGTGTCTCGTCACGGCCGTGCTTATGCATAGGCGCCGCCAGCGCCGCGTGCAAGTTAGTCGGCCGTGCTTATGCATAGGCGCCGCCAGCGCCGCGTGCAAGTTAGTCTGTCAGCAGCAAGAGCAATCTGCCCACCCTCTCCCCACTAGGAATTTAATCTTGCTATACTGAAGTCCAACTCTTTGATTATGCCTTTTTAGTGTAGATTCTTTCATGTTAACTAGTTGGAGTAAGTTCTAATTAGGTCACAGATTTTGTACTAAACTAGAACAATGCCCGTGCGTTGCAACGGGATATAAATATTCTAGTACGTTAGCTTGTGATTTTACCTGTCAATAATAATGCGATTCTGTAAATAAATGTTCATCAAATTTTGACCGTGAATTGCCTTATATTTTGATTAGAAGTTTGATAAGTAAATTAAAGTGGAATTGGTTCAGAAGGTTAGTAAATTAAGATGATTGATTAGCATATACATGGAAGGTTGGACGAAGGGGTGGTGGGAAGAAAGGTGAAATGGAAACCTTATGTACTTTTTAAGTAGTAGAGATAAAAAGTGTTGTTTAGAGACAGTAATGGTTAAGGGCAAAACCATTGATTTTACATTTTGTACCACAAGTGCCGAGCGTGCATTTTCTACTTTGAGATTATTTAGACAAGCTACATAGTAATACAGTGGAAGGTGTTTTTCTATCCAATAGGTTGTAGCTAGTGAGCATAGAGTAAAATAACAGATGAAGATTTTGGTTGTGGTTGTCATTCTTCTCCGAGTGCTGTCGTCCACGTCTCTCCCTCTCCCCGACCAAACCCAATCCACCCGTCGCCGGCGAGCACTTGTGGCGACTCAAGCTGGGTCCACCAAAGCTCGGAAACCCATTGTTTTCTCCCCTCTCCTTTCTTCTTCTCTTTTCTCTCATGGAGACGCCGCAGCGTGCGCCCGCCGCCGGCGAAACCCCACCACCGGCGACCGTGGAGAGCAGGGGCAGCAGGAAGTCGCGGTGGCTCGCGGCCCTCTCCGAGCCCGATCCCGTCCGTGACGCCCCTCTCACTCTGCTTTCTTTTGCCTTGCTTTGCTTTCTTGACCAGATGTTCTATGATGCAGGATTTGCTTACCAGCCTGAAAATGCTGGCCGTGAAGCGGGCGGAGACCGCCGGATGTCCCCACCTCGCTGACGCGTTCGATTTGCGCACGCTGCGTGCTATCGGTACTGCTTGCTGCATCCTCCTTTTCCTCCATCGATGGACAGTGGCACGAAGTATGGAGTAGAATGCTTAAAGTTAGTCGATTGCTGACCTGCTTCTGGTCACTTGCTCGATGCAATGGGCTCATCTCTTTGTTATTTGGTAGTAAAACAATCGTCGGTACTCTGAATTTGTGTGCGTCGAATTTGGAGCAAACTTCTGAATTCATAGTGTAGTCCTTTTGAATTCAACTTTGCTATTTCTTCCTCAGAGTAAATCATTGTTGTTGGGTAGTAAATCTACCCGTACTTTCTTTTCAATTCACGTGCCATTGTAGACATGTTATAGGAGGTTCAGTTGTTCTTGCTTTTGTCAGTACTATGAATTTCTACGGTCGATACTCTGAAGTCATGCGAAAAATGGACAGATTTGAAGCAAACTTTTGAATTCATAGCATAACCCTTTATTTATTTTTGCTGAATTAGAACTGTAAACTCAGCATGCATATAGAAATGCTATAGCATGCTCAACCAAATGTGTTAGTTATTGAGTCATTGTGCTGACTTTATACAAAAACCTGTTGCAAGTGCATGGAAAATGTGGCAATTGCCATTCTGGAATACTACCCGTTTTCTCTGTGATTGAAGTGTCTTTGTTGAATACTTCTAAACTGAACAGTTTCATTCAGAATTCTGACACTTCTTAGTGTAGCACTGTAGCTTTATTTTTACATGATCAAACTACCTTCTGTATGCAGTATGCAGCAACACTATGTTGTATATCTTCAGTAGTAAATGTATCATCTTAAGAGTGTACTGAAGCTAGATTATTTTGTAGCTCATTTTTAGGCTTTCTCCATGGTTAATATAAATTATGCAAAGCAATGTTTACTTTGAGTGTAACTCTAGTGCCATTCTTATTATTCAATGTACATTGATGGTGCTGCTGCACTTGTGCTAGTCAGAGGGGAGAAAGCTAAGAACCTTGGCCTTTAAGTTCTTGCAAGGATTAGAGGGTATGCTGATGCTGCTCAGGTAAATCTTACATGCCTCGTCATTAATCATTGTTGGTGAAACAAATGTCATTTGAGAAATCTCGGTCCATTGTTCTTGTTAATGAAGACTTTTACCAATATTATCCTTTCCCGTGCCTCAAAACTATCAACCTGGCCCAAAGAATGATCTTTTTCTTTAGGATTCATGGTTATTTTTTCTTGTTATTATGCATTACTATTGATTCATGTGCATGTGCTAAAAATAAAGAAAATACCCTACTGGATTTGGATGCGGACGCCAACTAACAAGTTTTCACTTTCCGACGTGGGCGCAGGGGTGATTGACGTGGACTACTGCGGCCTGGTGGGTGTCGTGCTCTTCAACCACTCAGAGGCGGACTTCATCGTGAAGCTCGGCGACCGCGCCGCACAGATGATCGTCCAGGTCATTGCGACGCCGGAGGTCGCCGAGGTGGAGGACCTCGACGCCACCGTCCGGCGGGAGAGAGTGTTCGGATCCACTGACGTTTGAACTCCGAGCCTTGGTAGATACATCTAGAGAAGTGGTCTAGTTGTTTGCATCTGATGTTCAATGGGATCTCGTGATCTCGAGTTGAGATGTTCAATGTTGTATCCATGAATGCTGCAAGTGCTAAGATGGTTCTTTGAACTTAGTTTATTTGCTATGGACGTGTCTTGATTTCCATCCATGAATACTGCATCTGACTTTTTTTTTAATTTCTAGTTAGTTAGTTGTAGTGTGGGGGAAAAATTGGGCGCTACTAGTACTTGGATAGTAGTAGCGTAGGTGTAAATGGGGCGCTACTAGTACTTAGATAGTAGTAGCGTAGGTGTGGAATAGTGGTGACGTGGGTGGCACCACGTTACTACTAACTTTTTTAGCTGTAACGCGGGGTAAAAAACACGCTACTGCTAAAAGTTAGTTGTAGCGCCTTAGTAGTAGCGCGGGAACCCACGTTACTGGTATGCAAAAAACCTACGCTACTGGTAGTATTTTTCCTAGTAATAAGTGATTGGAAATAGATCGTACACAAGTTGTCCTTAAGTATAAAAAATAGCAGGCATAAGCATGGTTAAATAGCAGTATTTACCGAAGCTACAGATTGTGATGGACGAGAAGGCTGAGTGGCAGAGGAGTCATGACACTAGTGTGGGTGAGAGCACTGGAGTGGAAAACCCATCATCCCCCCATCGCTCCTAAGAGCGACATGAGGTAACCCTAGCCGCTATCGTCGGGGCTTTACAACAACAACAACAAAGTCTTTAGTTCCAAATAAGTTGGGGTAGGCTAGAGGTGAAACCTATAAGATATCACAACCAACTCATGGTTCTGGTTCTCTGGTGATACTCTAGTCCTTCAGATTCCTCTTTACGGACTCCTCCCATGTCAAGTTCGGTCTACCCCGACCTCTCTGGGTATTATCGGCACACTTTAGCCGTCCGAAATGCACTGACGCTTCTGAAGGCCTGCTCTGAATATGACCAAACCATCTCAACGCCAGTATGGACGACACATCCATTATCCCCGTGGCAGCAACTCCAAAAATGTTGCCATGACCACCACAAAAACAAGTTGCCATGGTTAGTAAAGATTCATTTTTGCCATGGAAACTTAAAGCATGTTGCCATGTTAACTAAAATGTCACCCATTGCATTTTCCAAACTTGTTTTGCCAGGTCAACTACTACTGCATACTTTGCCATAATGTTAGTGAAATATGATTTTTTTTAAATCACAAAAATTGCCATGATTTTGGAGGCCAGATTCCAAGGATTTGGCAACACAAAACAATTTCTTCGAAAAAAATTACATTTTAATTTGGGACACAAATATTTTCTAAAATTGCCCATGTGACTTCCGACTATTTTTACCATGTAAACCAAAGTTGCCATGACACATAACCAAGAGTTGTAAATTGCTACTTAAAACTTTGTAAACCCCAATTTGCGATCACAAGAGCCAACATTTGTTTCCTTTGCTTGGTTTCTATAAATGAAATCGGAGGGGAAACCCTCATTTGCTCAAAAAAAAAAATTTGCAACAATATATGGTCAGAACTAAGTTGTAAGTAGTTGGAAATAGATCGTACACAGGTTGTCCTTAAAGTATCAAAAATAGAACTAAACTGTATGTAGTTGGAAATAGAACCTCACCCACTGATTTTTTTTCTATCACACTAATTTATTTAAACTGGTTTTTACCCCATTGATCTATTTAATCTGGTTTTTATCCTAAAAGGGGAGTTGGTAGTCTCCCCTCACTACCATCAACCCCTGGGCAAACCCTATATTACGCCCGTGAGCGTCTTACGAACGACCTTTCGCTCAAGCGCAACCAATTTGGGCGGTCAAAGCGTGCATTAACTCAATCAAATCGGCACTTTCCCAACACAATTCCATGCATTAACTCATTCAAATCAAATCTTAAGAAAATTTCAACTAAATCCAAATCTTACTTGCCTTTCACTACTCATACCCAATCTCTACTCCTAAAAGGGGGGTTGGTAGTCTTGCCTCACTCCCATCAACCCCTTGGCAAACCCTGCATTACACCCGTGAGCGGCTCACAGACGACCTTCCGCTCAAGCGCAACCAATTTGGGCGGGCCCATTTGATGCGTGCATTAACTCAATCAAATCGGCATTTTCCCAATACAATATCTACTCCTAAAGGGGGAGGTTGTAGTCTGACCTCACTCCCATCAACCCCTCGACAGACCCTATATTACGCCCGCGAGCATCTTATAGTCGACCTTCCGCTCAAGCGCAACCAATTTGGGCGGGCCCATTTGACGCGTGCATTAACTCAATCAAATCGGCACTTTCCCAATACAACTTCATGCATTAACTCATTCAAATCAAATCTTAAGAATTTTTTAACTAAATCCAAACTTTACTTGCCTTTCACTACTCATACCCAATCTCTACTCCTAAAGAGGGAGTTGGTAGTCTCGCATCACTCCCATCAACCCCTCGGTAAACCCTATATTACGCCCGCGAGCGTCTTACAAATGACCTTTCATTCAAACGCAACCAATTTAGACGGGCCCATTTGACGCGTGCATTAACTCAATCAAATCGACACTTCCCAGTACAACTTCCTGCATTAACTCATTCAAATTAAATCTTAAGAAAATTTCAAAAAAATCCAAAATTTACTTGCCTTTCACTACTCATACCCAATATATCTAATACTCCTAAAGGGGGAGTTGGTTGTCTCACCGCACTCTCATCAACCCCTCGGCAAACCCTATAGTACGTCCGCAAGCGTCTCACAGACGACCTTTCACTCAAGCGCAACCAATTTGAGCGGGCCCATTTGACGCGTGCCAAATCGGCAATTTTTCAATACAATTTCATGCATTAAATCATTCAAATCAAATCTTAAGAAAATTTCAACTAAATGCAAACTTTACTTGCCTTTCACTACTCATACCCAAATCAAATTAAACAATTCACACACACGGGACGAGGCCTAGTTCCTTCCTCTCCTTTATAGACCCGTTGAGAGTCGTCCGTCGCTTGAGAGTGCCCGGCTCGATCCCCAATCTCTCCGACGGCGTGGCCGGCCGGAGTAGAGGCGGGAGAGGTGCTTGGGATTCCTGTACATACTACTTTTATAGGTCTAGTTCAAGTAGTTCCCCTATGGTGTTTGGCGAGATGCCGGTTGCTGGCGTGATGCCAATTGGAAGAACGCTGCCGGAGCATGCGAGTTGCTTCTGGTGGCCTGTGGCGGCTATCCTCCTGTCCAAGGCGCTCCAAAGGTTGGAGCCAGAGGTGGAGGGAGGGATCTTCGCTGCTTCTTCCCCAAATAAGCTCACGGCTGGCTCCCTGATTTGGCAGAGAGGATTTGCCTCTTTCTCTGTGTGTGAGGTCGCCGTGGATGCGGACAACATGCAGAGGAAAGGAGGGGATCTGGATGCTGTTGAGGGGATTGGTGCTCAGCATCGACGGCGGACTCAAGAAGACGTTGGCGCCTGCTACGGCGGTCGAAGGCCGGTCTTCCTCAGCGAGCTGTCGATTCTTCTGGTCGAAAGGCGACCTCTCTTCTTCCTCCTGGCCAGAGTGCCTGATGGGAGGCAGTACGTCTACAGGATGGCGTCCGCGGCGGCTTGCTGTGGAGGTCTAGCCGGACCAAGTGGTCTCGTCCCCGGCGCCGGCAAGATATCCGCTGTCTTGCAGATGAGGACCCGATTGCAGTTTCAATCAAAGATCTGGGGTCCTCTTTGTTATTTTCAGGGACTTGTTTGTAATTCAGGTTTACTTCAGGGTCCTGTTGTGCGTTACTTTGTAATCCGTCAGTTTATCTAATAAAACATCCGGGTCCTTTGTGACCCTTTTCTGTTCAAAAAAAAAAATCTTACCAAAGCATCAACTATAATCAAAGTTGGCCAGGCCATTTGATGCGTGCGAGCGTTTTTTTTTCTTTTTTTTTCTATAATCAAACTATACGGCGGGAAACCAAGCGGGAAGGGGAGGGTCCGGTAGGAAAAGGAAATGATGCGTCGTGGAGCGAGGTTTTTGTGTTGGGCCTAAATGTTGGAGATAACATGACGAGCAGTTCGGACAACCACATATCTCCCCCACATATGGTCTAGATTTGGGGATCCCGGACTATCTAGGCGATTGAATTTTGGGGAGGCTGCTAGGCTCCCATTTGATATCCTAACATGCCCGGATGTATGAGAAAGAAATATGCATTTATTTTATCCATTTATATGTATTGTAGCCCGTAGCAACACATGGACGTTCTACGAGTAATAATAATATTAGTAATAGTAATAATAATAATACATAGAAAATTTAACCATGCCACACTACTAGCTAGTTCATAATGGCAATCACAGCCATCTCTTACCAACCATGTCATGTCGCTCCTTTTTTTCTAGTCTATATAGATAAAAACCTACCACATCAATGAAAATAATGAATCGTGGTCTAAAACGCGAGAAAGAAACTCCTAGAGAGGCAAAACACTGCCACTACCAAAATGGAGCGCATATATAGGAACCAGCCGTTGCCCCCGTTGATTTACTAGTATAATTATACAGCGTCGGGGTGTAGGCAAAAGTGCTTACGAAGTGCAGCTCGCTGTAGTATGCGATTTTAGCTACTTGTCTCTGTGCTGACTTGCTTCTCTGCTGATGGCGATCGTGAACCGGAACGAATTTGTACCACTCGGCTGGCTCCTCCTCGACGTGGCCTGCAGCAACGGCAACCAGCAGCTTTTTATCCCCCACAAGACGGAGCTCTCTCATGCACGTGCTGCTGCCCCCGACCTCGTGAGCGTACAGAGCTCCACCCGGCTCCTGCACCAGCAGGTGCCCCCGCTGCAGGGCGTGCGCGCCCGGTACACGCCGCCAGACGCGGCCCAGGTTCAGATAGCTTCGACTGTAATCCACGCCGGTGACCGTGTGCGGCATGGCGCTAATGTTGTGCGGCCAGCAGCCGCCGTCCCACTCGCCGTACCACGCGATCTGGACGCCGCACAGGCCCAGCTTCGCCCCCTGGTATATGCATGAGATCTGCGTCGCCGGCATCTGGCCATGGACCAGCCGATCGGCGGCCGAGGTGATCTCCTCCGTCGCCAGGTCGAAGCGCGCGTTCTTGAAGGTCCCGGCCGCCGTTCTGCCGAGCCAGTACACCGCTCCGTCGCAGCACGCCGGCTTCTTCTCCGCAAAGCCGTCGTGCTTGTACGGCACCCCGTGCAGCTCGGTGCGGATGCGCACGCTCCTCCACCCCTTGTCCGCTCCGACGGTGCACACGTGCAGCTCCTTCTCCATGGAGGCGCCATGCTTGCTGGGAAGAGAGTTGGATGTATAGCCGTGCACGTGCACGATCTTGTACTGCCTCGTCGTGGAGTCGAAGCCGAAGCAGTACTCGCTGTCGACCGTGCTCCCGTGCTTGGCCGGCGACAGCGGCACGTCGATGGACGCGCCGGCCCAGGGATCCACCACCCTGATGCCATGCTTGAGGAGGAAGCAGAGCAGGCTGTTGCACGTGCCTACCAGTCTAGCCGATTTGTCGACGGTGAACCTGGCCGTAAGGCTCCACTGCTCGTCGAAGAGGAACCCATGGCCGAGCATCGCAGCGACGCCTTCCGCCGCGCTGCATCCCCTAAAGAACGCGATGGTGTGGGTCGGGGCGGCCGGCCGGCGGAGCCTCAGCGCGTCTGCGATAACGTCGCACCAGTGCTTGCAGACGCGGCGCAGGCGGCGGAGGTGGAAGGACGGGAGGTGCAGCAGGATGGCGGCTTGGAGGTGTGGCGGTATGTAGGCGGCATTGGTGGCGCCGGTCTTGGCTTGGAACCACGAAGTTGTGCCCTAACTTGGGAGTATAGATATATATTTCCGTGAGTTGGTAGAGGCCGGTTCTATTACGATCCAATCCATCCGTCAGAGTCCTAATTCAGCCGTGATAAAGTTTCTGACCACCTGAGTTGATTAGGAATAAATCATGACGTGTAAAGTCGTGTATGTTTAGGAGTTCTAATCTTTTGTACTCCCTTCGTTTTTAAATATAAGTCTTTTTAGAGATTCCAACAAGTGACTATATACGAAGCAAAATAAATGAATATATATTTTAAAATATGTATATATGTATATTGTAGTCCATTCGAAATGTCTATAAAGACTTATATTTAGAAACGAAGGGAGTAGGAGCGTGTAGGTTTAGGTTTCCGATTTTTGTTACACTGTGTTTGTTAACTTTTTTTCACACGAATACACAAGAATGTATGGTTCCATTGATAGAGAAAAGAGAACACAAATGATAAGTGACACGTGTGGCATAAAGCAATTCGGTCCTGACATTTTTTACAACTAAAGTTGCCATTCGAAAAAAAACAAAAAAAAACTGAAATTTGCCATGCAAAACAAAAGTTGCCACGCTGGACAACTAAAGTTGCCATCCTCGCATAACCAAACTTGCCATCAAAAACGTTCGGAGTTGCCATGTGTTCGTGCCATACGTGTGGCACTTATCCGGGTCCAAAGAGAATTTAAAAGTCACACACCCAAACTACGTGAAACAGGAAGGCGTACATGGCCGTGAATTCAGAGAGGGAGCGCGGGGAGGGAGGGTTGGTACACCCACGGGCTATCTTGCCATGGAAGCTAAATATAAAATGCTAGACCTTCGGTCCTGTTACCGGCCTTTCCTCTAATTCTCTCCACCCCCACCTGAATTTACCCTGTGTGAGGCCCATCGCCCCCACCCCCCTAATCCAATCAAAACTTGCCAAGTCATTATCAGCCCACAAACTTTACATAAACTTCCATGGCTGTGGCATTTCTCCCGCTAAATACCCTGGCATCTCTTACTCAACGGGCCACAGGCGGCCCACACACATATAGGCCCATGGGCCAACATCTCTCAGAGGAGTGACAGTGTAGGCCTTGTTGCCGACGCCGACCCACTCTGCGTGAGGACGACACCATCTGGACACCCCAAAAGAAATCTGGACACAGCCACTACCGCAACAACTCGCCGCCACACACGATTCAGCTAATTATTCATCAAGGTAGGCTGCAAGATACCATCGGAAATAAAACCAGTTGATATATTTTCCTTATTTTATATCTGTGGTAGTAATTATGTTCGTCATTTGGTACCCCAAAATTATGGGGAACATAAGTACAATGTTTCGCACGCAATGCCTATGTTAAAAGACCGCTAGCCGTCAACGCTGCCACGGCGCCAAACAACGCCATTGACCTGCACCCGTCCATTTAGACGCGCCCGTTCATGACCTCCATAAAGTACAACTATACAAATAAGTACTATAACTAAAGCGGGAGCGTTTTGATTTTTGTGGTTTTTCTGAATTTTTTTCAGCATCTACTGTTCGTATTTACGCGGCAACACTATCGCTTGAATTTTGTGGTTTTTCCGAATTTTTTCGTCATCTATTGTTTGTATTTACGCGGCGGCGTCAATAAACAGTACGTACATATAAAACAGTAACCAATCATGAACAGTCATGCGAACAGAGTCGCTTGAATTTTGTGGGTTTTTGAATTTTTTTGGCATCTACTGTTCGCATATAAACAGTACCAATCATGACCAGTACCTGTGAACAGTATCACCATGAACATCGTCCGCTCATGAACAGCCCCCGGCCCGCTTTTTGAGTTTTTTCGTCACCTACTGTTCGTATTTTACGTGGCAACGTCGTCGTCAGTGAACAGTGCATAACCAATCATGAACAGTATATGCGAGCAATGTGACCATGAACAGTACTCGCTCACGAAAAAATGCTTTTTCCCTAAGAATAGTACTCGTGCATGAACAGTGTCCCCCCGTGAAAACAGTACTCACTCATTGAACAGTGATTTATTTTACAGATCATTTCTCTCCCCTTCCTCCATCCTCACATCTTTATATAAAGAGTTAGGATTTAAAAAAATTTATATATCATTTCTCGGTACCGACGTACCAATGCACAACCCGACGTATCAATATACAGCCACTTCAATCGTCTGATTCTTTCTGATGATAGTATTGACAAAGCACAAAAACAGTAGGCCGGGAATGTATATTTGCACGAACAGTAATCCGTGGAGAAAATAAATTCTAGACCGATTACTGCCCATTTTTACAACGCAATAACAATTAAAAGTGCACTAATAAATACCCGAACAATAACTGGACATTAACCGTTTGAACTCAGGACTACTAACCAAAACAATAGCCTAAATAAACCGAAACAACAACCCCGAATAATCCGAAACAATAAAACCAGTAAAACGGACCAACACTGGAATAAATCGAAAACATTAGCCCACCCGAACTATAAATCGAAACAGTATCTACTAACAAATACCCGAACAAAAACCGGACATTACCCGAATGAACTCAAGACTACTAACCATAACAATAGCCTAAATAAACCGAAACAACAACCCCGAATAAACCGGAGCAATAAAACCAGTAAAACGGGACAACACCTGAATAAACCGAAAACATTAACCCACATGAATCATAAAACCGAAACAATAACCGAATTTTAAATCTAAACAATACACCCGAATAAACCGAAACAAAAACCAGACATTATCCGAATAAACTTAAGACTACTAACCGAAACAATAACCCAAATAAACCCGGAATAAACCAAAAACATTAGGCCACCCGAACCATAAACCGAAACAGTATGTACTAACAAATACCCGAACAAAAACCGGACATTACCTGAATGAACTCAAGACTACAAACCGTAACAATAGCCTAACTAAACCAAAACAACAACCCCGAATGACCCGGAGCAATAAAACAAGCGAAACGGAACAACACCTGAATAAACCGAAAACATTAACCCACACGAATCATAAAACTGAAACAGTAACCGAATTTTAAACCAAAACAATCCACCCGAATAAACCGAAACAAAAACCGGACATTATCCGAATGAACTCAGGACTACTAACCGAAACAATAGACCAAATAAACCGAAACAACAACCTCGAATAACCCAGAGCAATAAAATCAACGAAATGGAACTACACCTGAATAAACCGAAAACATTAACTCGCACGAACCATAAAACCGAAATACTAACGAATTTGAAACCACAATACACCCAAATAAACCAAAACAACTAAAAAAAGTAAAAATAGCAATACGCATTCACATACACAGAAATCCATAAGAAATATATAAAAAAAACTAGGACTCCTCCTCCCTCAACCCGAAACAATAAAACCAATAAAATGGACCAACACTAGAATAAACCGAAAACATTTACCAACCCGAACCATAAACGAAAACAATACCTACTAACAAATACCGAACAAAAACAAAAAATTATCCGAAAAAACTTAGGACTACTAACCAAAACAATAGCTCAAATAAACTAAAACAACAACACCGAATAATCCGAAACAGTAAAATCAGCGAAACGGAACAACAACACCTAAATAAACCGAAAACATTAACCCACACAAACCATAAAACCGAAACACTACCCAAATTTAAAACCAGAACAATACACCCGAATAAAACGGAACAAAAAAAAGGTAAAACAGTACTATACATTCACATGAACAGCAACCAGAAGAAATATAAAAAAACCCAAAAAAACTGACTCCTCCTCTCTCAACCCGGAACAGTATAACCAATGAAACGGAACAATACCAGAATAAATCAAAAACATTAAGTCATCTAAATCATAAACCGAAACAGTACCTAAATTATAACCATGGAACGGCGTCTGCATGACATTATATTCCCACGCAACGCTCTTCTCTTTTTCTCTACATGTTCAGTACGATTGTGTGCAATAACTGACATGCACAACACAAAAAAACATAGTCAGATTAATTGAGCTATGTTGATCCTTGCTTATAACTTTTATTTTCCTTTGTTGTTAACTTTTAAAATTTCTTCTTACTTGACACACTGCTACACACACTATTAATGTGAAATTAAAGACGTCATCTCAGAAATAGTTCTGGGTCACTCTGCATAAGAAAATATGGATGAAACCATGAATAGTCTGATTGCAGCAGAAATCAGCAAAAGTTGTAGCGAAGTTTAGACGGACATTACCACGGGCGCGGGCGTGCGCCGCGCTTTTTGACGCTAGTTCCTTCTAATTGGCTAGCTCAGCTTTATGAAAGAGATGCTTGCAAGGACTGTATCTATTAGATAGTCTGGATTGCCTCCGGAATGTTTGGAGGACTTAGGTATTGGACTCAGTGACATAGCATCATCTTTTATGTACTCAAGGTATTAGGCATAAATGGAATAAACTAAGACAGCCGGCAAATGTTTGCACTTGATAATTCTCGAAAGTTCTAATCTATGCCATATCTACAATACCACTAAAAAGGTGTGGGGATTAAAAAAAATCCCTGTTGCAACGCATGGTCGTATTTGCTAGTGAGTACTTGTAGCCTAGGGAAAAGCTTTTTGGGAATCTGGTGGAGATGCTATAAGCATATACTACCTCTGTACCAAAATATAAGATGTTTTTATAGGCTAAATGTTTTGATATGGAGGGAGTATGTGTAAATTACGGAATAAACATATGGTAAAGAAAGAAAGAGAAACACTAGAATTAACTATGATGTAAAAAAAAACACTAAAATTAACTATAGTTTGTTCAACACCAAACATGTCCAGATTCGCTCCACGTCCAGCCAGCTGGTCGCCAGTTCGCCGACCGATCACAAGAAGCTTGCAAGGACTGCAACTAGCAATGCGGCGCAAGACAGGCCTTCCAGCCGTCCTGATCCTGCATAAACAGAGCCAAACGGAAAGCGGAATCATACGTCGGAACAATCAATCAATCCCGCATGCGTATACACAAAAGCACGGCGATCTCAGAACTGATCTGCTCACCTGACGATAACGGCGGCGGCGGCGGCGGCAACGTGGCAGTGAAGGGGTATTCAGGCGTCAGCGGCGGAAGCGGCTTGCCTGAAGAACAGTACATAAAATCAAGGACGATGACAACAGATCGATAGTACAAAAAATACACTCGGTACGTACGATTACGAACCTGCGCACGAACGAGTGATGGACATGAGGACCAAGCCGTCGCCGAGGCACCTGGAGGTGACGTTGACCATGGCGCGGGTGCTGTCGAACTCCGGCCCCATGAGCCGCGCGACGTCGCCGCGCAGGACGTGCATGAGGCAGCACGGCTGCTGGGCCACCGTGGTGTTCACCTGGACGCAGCAGGGCAGCGGGATCGCGTCGGTGCGGTGCTCGATGAAGTCCAGGCACGACAGCAGGCGCTGAAGCGTCGGCACGCATGTCGTTGCCGTCTTGTCGGAGCCACCGCCGATGGTGTTGGGGTTCGGTCCGGCCGCGGATGCCGGCGTGACTGCCGCGGCGGCGATGGCGATCAGGAGGACGACGCAGGCGAAGATCGGTTTGGACGCCATTGCATGTACGGGAGTTGTGCGTGTGCAAGAAACGTAGGTCCTATGGTGTGTCTGGTTGGCTACGTCGCCGGATGGGTTATATGGTGACGCGGGTTTCAGATAAAGCTGCATTCAGAGTATCATTACCGGTCTCTCCTTTGTTTGAAAACAAAAACATTACTAATCTTTCTTTTTAGAAACACTGCGACCAACCATGTCAAGTCTACGGCAATTTTTTTTACGAGAAAACTTTCGATCTATTCATCTTCGGTCATAACGGGTGGCCAGGCTCCACCACAACAAATCTAGCTATCTCAGCCATGCTCAGTTCACTACTCTTCTTCATCGTTGTAATATCTAGTTCTATATACTTGGGTCAATCTAGTCATGTGTATTAGTATCTATCCGGGTCTCTCTCCCTCTCCGAATTTTCAGTAATACAAGGGCATCTTCAACATCGACCATCAAACCGTCCGCAACCATTTGGACCGCGCGGTCCGTATGTGTTTTGCCATCCAACACGGGTCTGTAACGATCCACCGACCGGCTTGGACGCACTTTTCACGCAAATTGTCGGGGGGGGGGGGGGGGGTTGAGGGGCTTTGCAAGAGTCCGGACCGCCGCCACGTAGAACTCCGACACCCCCGGCCCACTCAAATCCCCCTCTCGGTCCCATTCTCTTCCACTCCGCCCCCGCTCCTTTTCTTCGCATATGTGCCCTCCTCCTTCGACACTACCGCTGAGCCTCTCCGGCCGCCACCCATGCATTGTCGGACGTCCGCTGCCACCACCCATGCGCCAGCTTGCCTTGTACTACGGCGCCGTCCACCCAGGATCCGTCCACAGCCAGGTACCCGCCGCCCTCGTGTCGGAGACGTCCATGACGGACACCACGCCTGCAGGTGTTCGGTCAAATGCCATTGAGCTTATTTTCGAACTTCATGTTGTTTTTTTAAGGATGGCGGGGTACTCGACCATGGAGGATTAGTTGTTGTGCATTCGTGGTTGGCCGTATCTATGGACTTCGTAGGCAGGAGCAGAAGGGGGCTCTTTTGGCATCGTGTGCATGGATCATTTTATGCGCGAAAGCACATTGCGCCCTATGACATCCACATCATCCATGAACGCAATGTGAAGTCGTTAACGTATCGATGGTACACCATCCAGAACTCCGTCACAAAGTTTTGTGGCGCGTTTGACGCCTGGAGGCAATGTGGCCATTTCGTGCGGTAACCATGGAGATTATAAGTTTGGCTTCTTCTTGCACTACACGTGGATTGATTCATTCACTCATTGTTGATGTACACGTTGTGTAGCCTCCACGCGATGCCATAATGCACTAAAGGTCAGAGGGCAGACCATTCACGCACATGCATGAAGCTCAAGGGGTTGTATGTGTGGGACAACATGTGCCGGAACCGGAGCTAGTATCGTTGAAATTGATCTATCCTTGAAAAACTTGTTGAACATCCGGTTGAATTTGAATTATTGTTGTACATGTATGGATGATTCGGGCTATTTTCTATCCGAACTTTGATTAATTCCTTCATGTTTGATGAAATTCATCCGGTTAGTTGAAACCTAGTTTAAACATAATTTGAACTATCTTTAGATGGCCAGCTCCCGCATCTGTGCCCGCAGACTGATTCCCTATCATCGGACGGATGCGGTGTCCAGTTTACGGATCAGCATTGGAGATGCCTTAAGACCCTGTCGTTACCAGCGGCCACGATTTTGGCATGGGAAAGTGATAATGGAGCTCTCATGGATGGTTCCTGCGTAGAAATTTCCTTCTTTTTCTCACGAACAAGACGGCATTCGAACATGAAACTTTGTCGATCAACATCACACAAGTAATACGAACGAAAAGTAACTTAGATGATTAGGTTTCTTAGGATGGAACCAACTCATTTGGGTTCAAGTTCTAGACTTCACATGAGTGGTCACATTTTTCTAGATTTACTTCAGGCATCCCTGCGATATTCGATCAGTGGGTTACGGCGTTTCCATCCCCGCGCTTGTGACTTCGCCAATCTCAAGATTCATCGGGTTAGTCTCTCGGGATGCTCATAGGGATAGGATGCACTTATGTGCATTCACAGGGTGAGTGTACATGCATGCATATGTGCATTCTCGAGGTGTTCGTGTTCGCCATTTATCATACTGTATTTAATCATGGTGCACAGGGTGACTGGCAGGAGTACAACAATTTCGAATGTAACCAATGTTCGGTTAACCTCCTTTGATCCTGGTGTGGTTATTTGATCTCGGTAGATCAATATGTAGAATTTTCTGGATAATCAATATGCATTTTTTTAGGACTGGTCAATATGCAGTTTTTTTATAGCGGTAAACCACACTTTATTAACTCCGAGTACAGTACATAGGGGTCATGGGGAGTCCTCAGCCACATGTGGCGACCGAAGAAAATTAGAAGGAGGAAGACGAGACAGGATCTAAACGGCGGTTTTTTTAGGGGGCTCAACGGCGATTCTCTAACAAGAAAACAGGAGAGAGAAAAGAAAGGGTACGTGGGCTCCTGTTAAAACCATGTGGACAAGCCCACCAAGCCCACCAAGCCCAGCGGTGTTGCCTCATCTTTTTTTTTTTTTTTGGGGGGGGGGTGGGGGGTGGGGGAGGGGGGGGGGGGGGGGGGGGGGGGGGGGGGGGGGGGAGGCTCCCCACCTGAAAGGTGAAAGTTTACAGAACTCACACAAAGCGTGAGGAGAGGAAATCACGCCACAGCCCGGTGTGTTCCTTAAGTGATGCCGTCCTAAGACGATGCGACCAAAAAATTAAATCCTCTAGAATAGCTTTGACCGTGCCTCTAGCGTCAATCTCCAAACTCTGGAAAACTTTTTTGTTCCTTGCGTCCCAGATTTTCCAGAGAATGAGAAGGAGCATAAAGGGGCGGACTGAAGAAGGCAGAACAGCTGGCAAGGTGGAGGTGAAGAACTCTGCAATCGGAGAGAACTGTGGTCGAATACCGGTAGCTCGCCACACTCGGCGGGCCGCCGGACAGGTGAAGAAGAGGTGGTCCCGGTCCTCCACAGCGTTGTTGCAACGTGGACAAGTGTCTGAGGTTAAAATGTGCTTCTTACGCAGGTTCTTCTTGGTATTTAGGCGATCCAAGTAGAATAACCTCATCTTCTCGCTTCATCAATTTCTCTAAAAAAAAATCGCTTCATCCCCTTCGGCGGCCGACTGCGACGGCCACAGCGACGCCATGCGTGCCCCCGCATCTCCTTCCGCCTCACCGCCACCTGACCTCTGCCTTCTGCGGAGCCCCCCCCCCCCCCCCCCCCCAAAACGCGTCCGGATACACCGTCGACTCCTTCCAGAGGTGCGCCTCGTCGCTGGAACCCTCGTCCTCATACTAGAGGAGAGGCACCAGGACGTGCGCGAGCCCACGGTCCAGATTGATGGACGAGGGAGTGGATGGGTGCTGTGCGCCCACGCGCCCAGCTCGTCGGCCCTGGGAGGCGGTGCGGCCGCCATATTCCTCCTGCCTCCCTGCTCCAAGGCCAAGGTACTGTCCCAGCGGAATCATTTTCTTCAGTTCAATGCCGCGAAAACTAATGCAGCAGAAGAATGGATGAAGAGGACTGATTATTTGTTTTTCGGTGCGATAAGAACCCTCACGAGGAAAGGGGGAAAAGAACGACCAATCAGGGGAGAAAAGGCGGACATAATCAATATCATGGATATTTTTGGACGTGCTTTGTCTGTACTGTCCAAGTTTCAAATCTCAATTGACAGTATTATTGTGATTTTTTTGGAATATTGTCTATCTAATTAAAGAAACATACTCTGTGTACATATATTTTTTTTGACCACAAATAAGACTTTATTTCTCAAACAATAGACATGTCGTTTACAATGAGGTTGGAAATAAAATCAGGGATCACATCCCAAAACCCAGAAACTCTATTCATGAAAGAATTCTTAGCTAGTTCATCCGCCACTTGGTTAGCTTCTCTATAGCAATGCTTGAATGATACCGACGCAAAGTTCATCATGAGTTGCTTGCACTCTGTGATGATAGCTATTTCCGGCCCCAAATATTCTTGAATTTGGTTCATCAAGTCCACCACGAATGAAGAATCTGACTCCAGAACAACATTGTTACACCCAATATTGGCTGCTAGGTATAGGCCATTCCTGATAGCCATTAGTTCAGCGGAATCCACCCCGGTTACTATTGGGATGTACCAATTTGCTGCAGCAATGAAATCACCACGGTCATCCCGAGCCACTGCACCACTCGCGCCCGAGAGTGTTTCATATTGGAACGAAGCATCGACAATTCGACATTAATCTTCACTATCCCACGCTCTGGCTTCTTCCATATGTGATCACCTGTCCTTGTTGGGCCCTTGGAAACCGCTGATCTCAAGTAGTTCGTTGTCAGAACTCTAATTGCTAGGGCTGTTTTCGACGGATTTTGGACCTCTACTCCCTTGACGATTTGCCGTCGCTGCAACCATATGTACCACGCCGCAACTAGTGCAAGCTCTGCCCTTGGTAGCTCATGATCATTACCCTGAAGTTTAGACAGGATTTGCATCGTGATAGAACCTGATCTGTCCTCGGCCATTGCTTCTTTTACAGTTTGCGCCAACCCTAGCTGTTCCCAAACTGATACTGCGCGCGGGCAATTAAAAAGACAGTGTTGTATATCCTCCGCTCCAATTGAGCAAACCGGGCATAGCCCAGTGCATGGAATATGGCGATTTGCCAACACACCGAAGCAAGGTAGGGAACCATGCAGAACTTTCCAACCAAAGTGTTTTATCTTCCCAGGTATCTTCAAATTCCACACGTCCTTCCACACTGAATTGATATTTTCTGAACCTTGCCCATCAGCTCGCCTCCACCGCGTACCATATTGATGTTCAAACTCTTTATGGTAAGCTGATCGCACAGAAAATGTACCCGACCGTGTGTAGTTCCATGCCACAAAATCTTCCCCCAAGTGAGCATTCAACGGGATCTGTAGTATCCTATGGACGTCAACCGGGGAAAAGATGTCCCGGATTAGTTCCTCGTCCCACTGTCCCGTATGCGGATTTATCAACTCGTCAACCTTTGATAGCATTGTTGCACCTCTGTTTGTAATCAGTTTTCTAGTGACACTAGATGGTATCCAAGGGTCATTCCAAATATCAATATTAGATCCAGTTCCAACACGCTAAATGCAGCCCCTCTTGAAAGTCTGAATACCTGCAACCATACTTTGCCAAGTGTAAGAAGAGCCCTTCTTGGGGCCAGCCTTCAAAATGTCACCATCTGGGTAATACTTTGCCTTCAAAACTTGAGCACACAAAGAGTCCGAGTTCTGGATTAGTCGCCAGCACTGTTTTGCTAATAAAGCAAGGTTAAAACTGTGCAAGTCTCTAAACCCCAACCCCCCTTCCTTCTTCGGAATGCACAACCTCCACCAGGCAAACCAATGCATTTTCTTTTTCTCTTCATCATCTCCCCACCAAAAGCCAGCAATTTCATCAGTAATAGACTTGCAGATTCCTTTTGGAAGTTTGAAGACTGATATTGCATAAGAAGGAATCGCTTGAGCAACCGATTTTACCAATATCTCTTTACCTTGCATTGAGAGTGTCTTCTCCTTCCACCCCTTCAGCCTCTGGCAAACCCTATCAATCAAGTGTTGAAAACAGTCACTTCTGTCCGACAGTCACTTCTGTCACAATATTCAACTCTCTGCAAATACTCTCCCTGGTATGGACATTAGTATTGGGACTGAAGTATATGCTTGATTTTGCATTACTGATCAGCTGCCCCGAACTAGTGCAGTAGGTCTCCAGAACTCTTTTTAAAGTACCTGCATTATGAGGATCAGCCTTCATAAGAATCAAAGAGTCGTCTGCAAATAACAAATATGAGATTGGGGGTGCATTCCTGCACACCCGCACCCCATCTAGTCCACCAATTTCCTGTTCAAGAGCAAGCAGACTTGAGAGGCCCTCAGAACACAATAAGAATAAATAAGGTGATATGGGATCACCCTGCCTCAAGCCTCTGGTAGGAGAAAACTCATCAGTTTCGGTGTTATTAAATCTGACTCTGTAAGTTACCGAGGACACACACTCCATGATGAGCTCCACCCATTGTGCATGAAACCCCATCTGCAACATTATCCTTTCCAAAAAGCCCCATTCAACACGGTCATAAGCTTTATTCATATCCAACTTCACCGCACAGAGCCCATTTGATCCATGTGTTTTTTTCTTGATTGCATGAAAACATTCATAAGCTACCAACACGTTGTCAGTGATTAATCTGCCCGGTACGAAGGCACTTTGTGTTGGAGAAATAATATCAGGGAGAATCCGCTTAAGTCTATTTGCAATCATCTTTGAGATGATTTTATAGACCATGTTACAAAGACTTATTGGTCTGTATTGTGTTATTACCTCAGGGGTGTTTACCTTAGGTATGAGGGTCACGTTCGTTGAGTTCCATCCTGTAGGAATCTTTCTATTACGTATAGCATTCAGTACCTCATCTGTCAACTCCTCTCCCACAATGTGCCAGAATCTTTTGAAGAAAATGGCATGAAGTCCATCCATGCCCGGGGCCTTCAAATCACCTATTTGAAACAAAGCCTTGTGTACCTCTTCCCTGGTATACTCGGCCAAAAGCATGTTATTCATATCACTAGTCACCACAGGTTTTACAGAATTCAGCAAGCCCTGGTCTAGCTCCCCCATATCTGATGTAAAGAGACCCTGGAAATAATCACGAATCAACGGCTTCAGGTTGTCATTTCCTTCTACCCAAGTATTACTACTGCTTTTCAGCTTTTTAATTAAGTTCTTCCGTCTACGAGCCGAAGCAGATTGATGGAAATAAGCAGTGTTATGGTCTCCTTGCCGAAGCCAGCTAACTTTGCCTCTCTGCATCCAGTAGATTTCATCTTGCTCGAGCAAGTTTTCTATAAATAGAGACAACTCCTTCTGCTGCATACGTACGTCAGGTGTCGGGCTTGCCTTCGATAGCAGCTCGAGCTCCCTCTGTGCCTTCCTGAGCCTCGAGCGAGGCTCCTTCAGTACCCTTCGATCCCAGGCATGCAGATCCTGGTGCACAGCAGAAAGTTTAGCGCCCACGTCCGGTCCAATGCCACGAACGGCAGCCTTATGCCACGCCGTTTTTACAATCTCCTCCACAGTCTCCTCAGCTAGCCACCTTGCCTCAAATTTCCTCCCATGCGATGGTGTATGTTCTGCCACTCCAACCAGATGGTTAGTGTCCAAACAGACCGGCCTATGATCAGATTTACCTAGCTCCAAGTTGCAAAGACCTGCCAACGGATGGAGCCTCATCCATTCTGAATTTGATACTGCACGATCTAGCCTTTCCCGCAGTCCACCCCGAAACCACGTGAAGATATCGCCCTCGTACCCCAAGTCTTCTAGCGAGCAATCAGACAAAGCGTCCTGAAAGGCTTTCAGACGCGATTGGTGTTGAGGGGCACCACCGTCCTTCTCTGAGGAGAGAAGGATCTCATTAAAGTCACCAATCACAACCCATGGCAATCTGGATTGGGCATGAAGATCTCACAGTAGCTGATATGTGTGATTCTTGTTATCCCAGCTTGGTTCACCATAGATCCCAGTTAACCTCCACACATCTCCATTGTCCTCTTCCACAGAAACATCGATGAAATCAAGGGTAGCGGCCCGGGAGTAGATCCTCACCTCCTTCTTCCAGACTAAAAGCAAGCCACCCTTTCTTCCATCTAAACTAGGGACCACAATTCTATGATCCATCCGCAGTTTTTTCATCAAAACCTCCGCCCTTGCGTCATCCAAATGCGTCTCGGACAGGAAAAACGCATCCGGTTCAGGTCGCCTCTGTATATCCAGAAGCGAGCGAACTGTCGGGGCCCCTAAGATGCCCCGACAGTTCCAACTAATCATTTTCATTGCTCCCGGCGAACACCCTCTAGGGGTGTCACCGATGTACTGGTTGAGGCGGTCTCGCCCTCATTGTCTGCTCGCCTTCTCTTTGGATCGTGTATCTTCTGTGGGGTGCTCATCAAACTCTTATCAATATTCTCACCTCCACTGTTCTCCAGTAATTGCACCTTGTCATTGACAAATCCCGGTGGTGGAGGGGCACCAGGTAGCCAAGAAGTGCCGCCACCCGGGCCATTAACCTTGCCATCCTGTCCTATTAACCTCTTCCGAGCACTGGGCACAATTGCCCCCTAATTTAAGTCCACTTCCATGTCTCTTTCCTCATTCAGATTCTGCTCTCGAGGGTTTGTATCCCTTCTGTCAACGCCCCTTCCATCTCCTGCAGTCCTCCCTTCTCGGCCTCCTCCCCTGCCTCGGCCGTTAGGAGCATCAAAATTCACAAGTATCCACTCTCTCCACTCACATTCATCAGGCCTATGTATGCCATCACCACATTTAGTTACCGTGTGTCCAATCAGCCCACAAAAATCACAGAAATCGGGAAGTTTTTCATACTCCACCGGGTATCTCTTTAGCTCCTTCAGAGTAAGGGGAACAAAGCGGACCAGGGGTGTTTCCAGCTTAACAAATACTCGAGCTCGCAGATATTTCGTTGGATTTATACGGCCTTCATTCACAATGACCTTGATGGGGGGGACACCCACCTTCTTTGCAATCTTCTTTGCGATCTCAGTTTTTTTCATCAGGCCCTCTGGGAGACCCATAATCCTCACCCACACCGGAATACGGTCAAGTTTGTACTCTTCTACGTTCGTCAATCCGTCATACTCCTCCAGAACAACAGCTGAGTTCCTAAATATCCATGGGCCACCATTCATAATGCGATTCCAATCTCCCAAGCACATAAACTGAGCCAAGAAAATATTATCCTTCATAGCCTTGAAGGTCACCCCCTGTTCAGAGATCCATGCGTTTCTCATAGCCTTGTAAAGAGCAACATGGCTGAATGGCTTTCGGGTGTGAACCCTAAAAATCGCCACCCATCTTGTCTCAGCGATCAGATCTTCAATCTCACCATAAAGGTCTAATTCCTCTTCTTCCTCCCCACGGAGGTTAAGTCCAGCGAATCTGTCCTCTAGTACCGCACCATGATCACGAGCCCCACCATCCTTGCCTCTTCCAGATGCTTGTTCCGCCGTCGCCGCCGCGGGCTCCGGGGCCGACGTTTCCTTCCCTGCAGCCGACATGCAGTCACCTCGTCGACGAGCACAGATACGGGGGATCACACCGGAATCCCTTACGCGGAGATCCGGCATGAGGTTTGTGTGGAATTAGGGTAGATCGAGGGGAACCCTAGTGTAGTCGCCAGGGGATAAGGGGAACCCTAGCGTAGACGCCAGGGTATATATAACTCCGTAAAACAAAATAAATGTAGTTACTTATCCATGAGGCCACAAAACAGGGATGGCCGCATAAATTGAGTTTTGTAGCACACTTATTTGATATGTGGACAGCTAGTGGCGTCCGCTGGCAGCGCCGCCACTTACATTCTGACTTACGGATACCATGATGAACTTGGCAAAATAGGATTTGATGAGAGAAATCACCGTGTGGTACCGCACTTATCTAGCTTCTATATGCTTCAAGAGTTTTTATGTTGCTTCTGCTCTGATGCTCGTCTCCATAGCCATCCTGACATTTTATTTGGATATATGTACTACAGCTTCATCTGTGATAGCTAGGAGTTCAATGGAAACAACCTAGGGGAACCATGGTTCGTTGTTGGAATCACTATTGCTGGCTTCTGGTTGAGGAATCTTCTCCACGCCTTTCTTGAGGAACATGGAAAGAGAATGCTTTTCAAGTCGATGCCCTCGGTGTGGTAGGCAGTGTTCGTTTCTTTGGTCAGTTTGGGTCTTCCTAAGTCAGGGTGGCCGTGTAACATTTGCAACATTGGTGTTCCATTGCGACATGGAAGTACGTACAAAATTATTCCCATGTATTTCATGCAGCTAGGTTTTATGTACTACTCCCTCCGTCTTACATTTTGGGACGGAGGGAGTACTATGAAAGTATGCCCAGATTCATAATGCGATGCACAACCTCCATGTTTTTATGTAATGAAATATCCATGTAGCATGGTAAACTCCCACAGTGCTGTTTCATAGCCAGATAGCCACCAAAGATCCTGTAAACAGTCGGCATCGCCTAGTGGAAAGACCGGCCCCTCGCCCCATGAGAGGATTAATTCCTAGCCATGTAAAATTGTGGTGCATGCATCCAAGCAGGCAGTATCCTGCACCACAGCAATAGAGATAAGGGTTATGGCTATTTATATTTTCTAACAGTCTTTAGTCCTCTATTCCTTTCTTGGCTTGCAGTTTGGACTTGCTCTAAGCATCACGTACATAATCTAGACTTTTAGAGCGGCAGACTGGCGTTCTCTTGGTAGTATTAGGATGAATACTTTGGTTCTGCAGTGGGTTTTCAGTAATAAAAATCGAAAGGGGGAAGCCCTTCTTTGATCAAAAAAAAAAAGACTGGCGTTCTCTAGGAGGACAGATTGGTGGTAGAAAAAGAGGTGCAGGGAGCTCATTTTAGCAAACTGGAGCGAGTGCAGCTATGGTATGTATCTAAAAAGGTACCTTGGTCGCAAACACTTTGTCCTTCGTACTGGGAACATACACGCTCGGTTCTATGCAATCTTCCAAGGTGAAGAATAGCATGTACCCCGTTTGGGCCGCAACTCTCTTCATCCTTCATGGATGTACCAACACAGCATATAGTCTTGATGACAACAAACACGTAACACGGGTCATTTACCGGTTGGTGCTCTAATGTATATATGGGCTGTTGCTTCTGAGTGTGAGTACAAATGAGACTCATATCATCTTTCTTTATTTGTATGCTGTTGGTCAATACAAAATCATTTATGTACAAGTGCCATGTGTGCTGGCAAGCCGCTCATGGAATTTGAATAAAATGGTCGCTGATTATATGTATGAGGAGCACACCAAAGGTGAATTTGTTCCAGCCTCCATGAAAGGTTGCCATTACCTGGTTGATTGGCCCCTCGACAAATCCAAGTTGGATGCTCCATCATATGCATCACGATTTACAGCACAAGACAATCAAGTCATTGACATAGACAAGATATGGTTGTGCAATGACAGTTCACTGGACCAAGATCTAAAGGATACGTGCCTTTCCTTCTCTCTTTTTCATCTGTTGAGGAGGCGCTACTTTGGTGAATCCAAAGAAAGGGCACATGATTTCGTCTTCAAGGGGCTGCTATGGGAGAATGAAGAAGGTACCACAGACTACAACCGGGCTTTTAGGTTGATTGAGATTGAGTTAGCATTTATGTATGATTTCTTCTTCACCACATCTGCTGCCATTTATTACGCATCAAAGGCCGCAACAGTTTCATCCTTATTTTCTGCCCTCTTACTATGTCTTTCAATACAATGGATATTCGCCTGGGAACCATCGCTCATACAAGAAGGTGAAATGAAGATCACTAATACAGTTACCACCTTATTCATACTTGCATCTGCTGCTCTGCTTGAATTGCTTCAACTGCTACTTTACTGACTAGCATTTGGAGCAGGGTATCCTTTGTCTGTCAGTATCTCAGAGAACAAACAAGATTGAGCACAAGGGGAAGCTGCTGCTCCTGCTCCTTCTCTTGCTACTGCTGCTGCATGCTGCCAAAATTGAAAGGGCTTCCTGCTAGAATTGGTGTGCATTGCTTACCAAACAAACACTATTGGCAGCACAAGCTTTGACAGTATTCTTTACCTGATTACCGTCCTACCTTCTGTGGCAAGATCAAGAAATGTCTGGGTAGAGTAACAGAAGTACATGCAGCCACATATGTATTGCCTTTCCTCAATCCAATTGACAAACACACGTGGAGGGTCCGTCGAAAATTTGGGAAATCTGTAGAGTTAACCGCACAAGTACATAAGGCAATTATTTACTCCCTCAAACGATCCAATGGTGAACTGACAAATGGAAAATCATCACTAGTCTTAATTGCAAAACAGAGCAGGGCACCTTTTAGAGTTAATTGCAAAAAACATCACATTTGGGGTTAGGTTTGCGGAAACTACCCGGTCCCTAATTATTTACAAAATGCACCGCGTTTCTGGTAAACTTTTTGCAAAAAGCACTGATTGGGTGATTTGGCGCGTTTCAGCACGTTTCCGACAAGTGGGGCCGGGTTGTAAGGAGCTGATTTGGCGAAAATTGACATACACACCCCTGCAACTAAATGCAAAATGCAATCAACCCCACTGTTCGCACCCTTGTGTTCCTCCCCTTTGCTGCGCGTTGCCGCGCAGCCGGGACGCTGCGGACGAGGCCGACGCGCTGCTCCGGAGACGCCGCGGAGGAGACCGCCGTGCTGCTCCGAGCTGCCGCACAGCGGGACGCCGCGAACGAGGTAGCGTGCTTCTCCGGGCGGCCGCGGACGAGGCCGCCGTGCTGCACAGGGACGCCGCGCAGCGGGACCGCCGTGCTGCTCTGGGCCGTCGCGGACGAGGCCGCCGTGCTGCAGCGAGACGCCGCGGACGAGGCCGCCGTGCTGTTCCGGGCCGCCGCGGACGAGGCCGCCGTGCTGCACCAGGATGCCGCGAACGAGGCCGCCGTGTTTCTCCGGGCCGCCGCGGACGAGGCTGTCGTGCGGCACCAGACCGTCGCGCAGCAGGACGTCGCGGACGAGGGCGCCGTGCCCGTGGGGACCTGCGACCCGGACGAACTGCTCAACTGCTTCGAACTCCGGCGAGGAAGAGCTCCTGCGCGCCGCGACCCTTCCCACTCCGGCGAGGTACGGCGAAGAGATGAGGAGAGGCGGGGCCGACGGGGGCTTCTGGCAGCTGCGACGGGAGCCGGTCGGGGCGGTGTGGTTGGGAGCGGTTGGCTCCTCCCAATCGGATCGGGCAGGGGTTGATTGCTTTTTATTTCTAGATCCAGGGGGTATGTGTCATTTTTTTACCAAGTCAGCACCTTACAGCCTGGTCCACTTGTCAGAAAGTGATTAAATGGACCAAATCATCTAATCAGTGCTTTTTACAAAAAGTTTACCAGAAACACGGTGCCTTTTGCAAATAATTAGGGACCGGGTGGTTTTTCGCAAAGCTAACCCCAAATGTGGTGGTTTTCTGCTTTTAACTCCACCTTTTATGGGCTTGTGAACGGGGCGTGCACTCAGAATCAGACACAAGCTGCATCATTCTGACTTGGAACATTGCGACATGGTACTGCGAGAGAGGAACGCTTGGATGCGGCCCTTGCCCAGATGAGGGAACAGAACTCAAGATCCATCTTGGTGTCGCCACAAAACTGTCGAAATACTGCGCATACCTTCTGGTCTCCGCACCAAAACTTCTTCCAGGGCACGAATATGATACAAGTCGTGTGTTTGATGCAGTGGCAGGGGAGGCCAAGAGATTTCTGCCATATGGGAGGGATAAATATCAAGCGCTGAAGGATTATGGAGAGGAAGAGTCAGAGGCTACCATCTTCCAGAGTGGCGCTAAGCTGGGCAAGCAGCTCGCGGAGATAGAAGATGTTACCAGGCGTTGGAAGGTGCTAGCTGATTTCTGGTCTGAGATGCTGCTCTACATAGCGCCATCAGATAATGTCGATGAGCACATCGATCAGCTCGCACGGGGCGGCGAGTTCATCACCAACCTGTGGGCTCTGCTCTCACATGCTGGCATTCTACAAAGGGATCAACCTAATCCTAGCAATATGCGTGCAGAAAATAGTGAGGGTAGTTCTGCGAGACACCAAGAAAGTGAGCAAAATTCAGCAAATCTTGAAGAAAATACTCAGGATAATTCTGCTAGAGCGAGACACCAAGTTGTGCAAGATTCAGTAGATCGTGAAGAAGCTACTCCACTTGCTGATCATCCGGTGCAAATGGACGACAATCTGTTATCGACTGGTCTTACCCTCCAAGCTCATTCACAAGGTGTTCAAGCCAGACTGCTACAAATACCTGCGCAAGATATATCTACAGAAAATGAATGCCATATTGATGTTCCTGAAGCTCCAGGCTCCACGCAGGCACGCAGCAAGCTCTCCCTGAACAAGTATGAGCTCACCTCACTGCCATGAGCTATAAATCATCAGAACTGAATTTATATGTTTGTGTTTCATAATTGATATTAGGCATGTTTGACGCCGTTAGATGTAAGAGTTGGTTTGATGGGTTACTTTTTCAGTGTTTCATCCTCTAATGATAGACTCCTTTTTTTGTAATTGCCACATGAGCATGGTGTGTGCTCTGAAACTTCTGAATTCGCTTACAGTGAATGCTGTGATAAGTGATATGGTCGCTACTTTAGTGATCTAAAACGTCTTATATTTGTTAACAGAGGGAGTAAAATTTAGTGCACCATGTGATTTGCTGTTACTACAAGTGCTTAAATTTTCACTTTGTGCTGGTTTAACTTTGCTCTTACCACCAGGACAGATAACTCATCAAAGTGCCGTCGGATCAGCTCAGTAAGAAAACGGTCGGACAGTTACAATTCCAGGCATCTCCTGCAATTCCACGATAAATGTGAAACGTGTAGCAAAGCTGATTCCTGATCCTGCTGTTACTTTTGCAACAATGGGTTTGAAAACGGATTGTGTGCTTTCGTCTAAAACTGAAAATTGCTCATGTGAAGGGTCAGAAAATCAATTCATCATTGAAAATGACTTGGAAACCATGTCATCAAGGTCTGATCTGAAGGTGTGTGTTACAGAGGTGTGATGCTGATGGTTATGGTTGTATGCCTTGGTTGTAAAACGTTGTTTTCGAGTTGTATCCCATAGTTGTATACCAAAAAGGCATCATGCATGTATACATGTTTGTATAGCACAGATCTACATAGTACAGTGATTGACTCCAACATTCCGACGACTCTAGCTGTCGGCGACGGTCGGCATGTTCTTGACGTCGTCCACGGCAACGCGCACAGTTCGAGGGAACTGTCTGTGGTAGATCACTTGAATGAAGCCAGCTTCATCTGCGTCGGAGAAGACGACGGCGCTGCGCCAGAGGACGAGCCTCCTGCCCGTCGGCCGCAGGGTCCCTACGCGCGTGCGCACCCTCACGGTCATGCCCGGGATCGTCTTGATGCGCTCTTGTCCGGTTGTCGTCTTGGTGCTGGTGGTAGCTGCTCTTGCTGCCGCGTGCGGATTGGCCGCAGATACCTTCACGGTGGCAGCGCCAACTGAACCCGGCGGGATGAACGCGAACGGGCATGGTGGTGACGGGGGCACGGGGCGGTGGATTTCCTGGGAGTTCCGGCGCTCGCGACGGCGGAAACCTTCATGCTGCTGCTGGACGCCAGAAAGATGAGCGGATCAAGGCGCGGCGGGGCCGTGCACCTCTCCTTCAACACCCCCCCCCCATCGGCGCGTAGGAGATCCCCTTGGTGGCAGCCTTGACTATTGAGAGTGGGATGGGCGCGCGTCGGACCTGCTTGCTCCAGTCGTCGGATCGGCGCAGCAGCGACGGCAGCACAGAGGATGTCTTCTCAACTCTGCCCTTGGTCATGTTGACGGCCTTCCTGCGGCGCTGGAGCTCACGGCGGATTTTGTTGAGGCCCGGCGATCGCTGCGCCACGAGAGTCGCCATCGTGATTGTACAGAAGCGAAAGAAGGATTCTTGATGAGAAGTTGTGGAGGAGGAACTAACAAAGATCCAAGCGTTGGGTCACCTTATATCTACCTGGACGCAGCAGAGTTGTTTTCGGAGGGAAAATCGTAGGAAGTAAGCACAGCGTATGATCGGAACCGATGAGAGCAATTAGCTTGATGAGTTCGTGCAGTCCGACACCATGCGGACCGTGATGGTCACGCAAGATCACTGATCACCACGCGGCACCAGAAGCCCTCTACGCCGGCCACACTCCGCCTAGAGGCCGGCGAGATGCACGCCTGAAACCCGCGCGGGCGCCAACGGGACACCCTCCCGTTTCAGCAACGATGCCGGACTGCCGGAGTAGCATAGCTGGCCTGGAGCACGCACGGACGGCGCAGCCCCTCGCTGCCGGCGCCCTCTGCCTCCCGTTCGCGCCACGACGCGGCAGGCACCACCAGCCTCCCGTTCCCGCCAGAACTACTTTCTGATGCGGCCCTCTCGATGACTGCGTCGTCACACTGCGCCGAGACGCCAGCAAGGATGCGCGCACGCAGCCACGGCGCGCACGTAGTTCTATTTTTACTCCCTCCGTTTTTGTGGTGGGTAGGATTGCGTCCAGATTTTTTTTTCGTCTCATCATTTTCGTTCGGTTTTTCTTTTGACAGGGTTTTTTTGTCTCCTCTCCCCCGTCCCACCAGTTTAGTTTCGCGTCACTTTCTCACGCAACGAAAAAAATCGGAACGAATCAGAACTTTCCATGTTAGCGCAAGTTATTTAGTAATGTCTTTATGTGAAAGAATCAATCACGATCAATCTCTAAATATCAAATCTAAATTAATTAGCCTTAACTTAAATCACTCAATCATATTAATTAATATTTTCTATATTCCTAATGTAGTCTTTCCTCACATCCCACCACTTCTATCTTTCGCCCACATTTCATATCACGTCATCACAGTGTACTTGAGCCGCCTCATTAACGCACGTCCACGCAAGGCTGCCGCGATCCCTTCGATGCTGCCCTCCTCGCGAGCCTCCCGACTTTGCCCTCATCTCGTCCTCACGCCGCTGTCCTCTCCTCGGTTCCTATGGTGATCCTGAAGCACGCCGCCGTTGCCATCGCGGGATCTTCCTGGGACGACGACGAAGCCCACGCCGCCGCCATCGCGGGATCTTCCTGGGACGACGACGAAGCCCACGCCGCCGCCATCGGGGGATCTTCGTGGGACGACGACGACGCCGCTGCGCCATCGCGAATACTCCTCGCAGCTTCGTCATCGTCGGGTCTGGTCGCACCGGTCATCGACACCGCTGGATTCCTCTCGCCCGCTATGGTTTCTCCAACCCCGATTTCTCCAAGCCGACGCCACCAAGATCCGCATATTAACCTCTTGTCCCTCTTTGCTCACCCATAGATGACGCAGTGGCTAATGTTGTTGCAAACCCTAGCCCTAGCTTGCTACCTCTCGCTCTCTCTCTGCTTGCTACGCTCGAACGACAGGAAGAAGAAGAAGAAGAAGGCACAGAGCACAGCGAGGTTTGCCGGCGCACGAACGCCACCGCCGCCCGAACGGCGTTTTCTGTTTTCCCTGAGCACAAACTCAGCCCGCGGCTGTTACAATGTCTAGGGGGGGGGGGGGATCTTATACCCTGGGCCACGTCTGGGCGCGCACCCCTGTCCCAGTCCACATCGAGCGCCTGGTCCGGCCCGCTCTGCCCGTGCCCGCGGCATGCACGCACATGCCCGGGTCGTGGCGAGCCCGCCAGGACCAACTCCACGCGCCCCCCTTTCTCGCCAACTAACAGCACACGCACATACACGCACGGTATAGCCGCACACGGACACCCCCGTGCACCACACGCACGCACACACGCACACCTACGCCACGGACCCGGCGCGCCCGACACGATCAGCTCGCGCCCATACACGCGCTGGTCGTGCCCGACGCGTCGCCGCGACTTATTGCCCTACAGTTCACCCCCTAAGCCGCGGCTCAGAGGAGCCCGTCGTCCTCGACGCCGCCTTCCGCTAGCAGCGCGCGCTCCACCGCCGACGCCTTCCGCAGCTGAGGGCAATCACGCTTGAAGTGACCGCGCTCGTCGCGCTTGTAGCAGCGGCCGCGCCTGTTGCCGCCGAAGCCCGACGCCTCGCTCCGCACGTCGTCATCGTCCCGTGCACCGCCCCGCTGCCGCTCCCGCCCTCGCCGCTGGGCCGCCGTGAACATGAGCTGTCCATCCGCTCGCTCGCCGCGACCTTGCCCACGCCGTCGCAGCCGCTCGTCGAAAGCCTTCAGGCGACCCAGGGCCTCCTCGAACGCCATGGTGGTCACGTCACAGAACTGCTCGATCCCGGCCACCGCCGCGTACAGGCGGTCCGGCACGGAGTCGAGCAGCTTCTTCACCAGCGCGGCGTCCTCCAGGGTTGATCCAAGCCCCGCGAAGCGCGCCGCCATGCCACCGAGCTTGCCGGCAAACGCGTCCAGTGAGTCGCCCTCCGCCATGCACAACAGCTCAAACTCGCCGCGGAGAGTGCCCAGCCGCGCCGCCCGAACTCGATCCGCGCCGACGAACCGCGCCTTCAGGCTTGCCCAGACTCCGCCGCCGTCTTCTTGGACGCCACCTGCAGCAGCAGGTCCTCCGCGAGCGCCCCGAGCAGGTAAGCCCGCGCTGGCTTGTCCTTCTTCGCGATGACCGCCGCGGCCGCGTCCTCCGCCGGAATGCACGCCTCCCATAGCCCACCCGCGTCGAGGTTGGCCTCGACCTTGATCGCCCACGCGGTGTAATTCTCACCGGTGAGCATCGGCACCGGCTGCGGCAGCGAGCTCCCTGCTCCGCCGGCGTACGGGACGAGGGACATCTCCGGCGAACGCCTCCCGCAACGTGGCTCTGATGCCAAATGTTGTTGCAAACCCTAGCCCTAGCTTGCTACCTCTCGCTCTCTCTCTGCTTGCTACGCTCGAACGACAGGAAGAAGAAGAAGAAGGCACAGAGCACAGCGAGGTTTGCCGGCGCACGAACGCCACCGCCGCCCCAACGGCGTTTTCTGTTTTCCCTGAGCACGAACTCATCCCGCGGCTGTTACAATGTCTAGGAGGGGGGGGGGGGGATCTTATACCCTGGGCCACGTCTGGGCGCGCACCCCCGTCCCAGTCCACGTCGAGCGCCTGGTCCGGCCTGCTCTGCCCGCGCCTGCGGCATGCACGCACACGCCCGGATCGTGGCGAGCCCGCCAGGACCAACTCCACGCGCCCCCCTTTCTCGCCAACTAACAGCACACGCACACACACGCATGGTGTAGCCGCACACGGACACCCACGTGCACCACACGCACGCACACACACACACACCTACGCTGCGGACCCGGCACGCCCGACACGATCAGCTCGCGCCCATACACGCGCTGGTCGTGCCCGACGCGTCGCCGTGACTTATTGCCCTACAGCTAACTCGTGGTGCGGGCAAAGTCAGCTGTTCGAGCGAGGCCGGTAGCAATGAGGGTGTGGGGCATCAAGAGGAGCGGCCGCACCATACCCGGGTTCAAGGTGGCCCTCGGCATGGAAGCCACCAGGGTCGTGCAAAGATGGATCAGCTGCTGAACATTTGATATGTATGCACTACGTCCCCTCCCAGAGCAATGTTGTTTTTTTCTCGTTCTAATCACCTTGGATCCAGATCGACGTTCAGATCCTGGCGTGTTTTTTACTCCATGAAAATAGATTGCACGATTGATAGATGCAAAGGAAGAGAGAAAAATGATTTTGTGTCTCTCCTAAGCACGGCGCCATGGTCGTCATATGCGTACGGGCTTCTGGGGTCGAAGCAATTCATCTCCATGTAGCCGGAGCAACGCCGCATGCAAATGCGAGCGCATAGTAAGCCGCCACCGCCTCTCTCTTAGATCATTCGCCCTCTCTGCACATATGTTGTATGTGTGTCCTTGCAAAACGATCCATCCAAGGCATAAGTGGGATACTTCGCTCAGTTTGCTGCACTGTCTAAGTACTTTGCTGTAAACAAATTTGTACATGATTTTGTTTTGTATGTCAGATGAGTAGTTTTACTCATAGTAAATATGTACAGGCTGCTACGAGTTCACTGTCTTTGTTACGTAAAATCACTAATAGGACAATGTGCATGCTGGACATCTGGTGTCATAACACGTTTCCTAATGCCAATGCAAGATGCTGTCTGAGCTGAAAAGTTTCACTTCCCATGGCCAGTTCTATCTAAAGGTGGAAACTCGATTTGTTATCTGAACCTTCCTGATGTGTGTTCTGTCCAACAGTCAGACGGGGTTTAAGAACTTTGACTCAACCTGAGCTGTCTGATGTCCATATTGGAGAAAATGAGTTAACCTGTCTTATAAATAGTTCTTTTGCTTTGCAGACGTTGGCACTGGAGTATTGAAGTAAGATAATTAGGCTGAAGATACCTTGTCTTCCTAGCATATTCTTCTATCTTCACCACATTTATTTGCAACAGCAAGACTGACCTGTTAATGCCTTCCATATCTACAATTGCTTCCTTCAAATGCTTCATCACAAGATGTGTTTTGTTTTTCAGCTTAATTGGCATCACACTCTTGGCAAAGGGATTGGGGTATGCAACCGAGTAAATTACAGTGACTTGACATCCCGACACATGATGTTCCATCAACTTCGTAATATGTTGGTGATGTTCAACCCTCAACTTTGTTGTCAGGTTATGATGAATGGAGTGGTCGCTAGGTAATGATTTTCTTTTTTCTTTCTGAAATATACATTGATATTAATAGCGTGTTTATACCCATGATTTTTTTTCTGTAGTTTTTTGTATCACAAAAAGTGCAAATTGCATTGAAGATGCCTTTCTCGGATAAACTTTTTACTCACTATAGTATTAGTACCACCAAATAATGTACTTGCATATTTTAATTTAAGATGATTTGGAACTTTTGCTGCCAAAGTCTAAGTTGACGTATTAGCATTAGTTGTAGGATAATATTTATTACATGAATCTATTATTAGAAGGCTTGTGATGTATTTTTTTCTGTAGCAATGTTCACTGGATAATCTTTTTTTTTTTGAAACGGAGGCAAAGATTGCCTCATTTATTAATTAAGCAGAAGAGGATTGCCCAGTTAATTACGGAAAACTGGGCAAAAACCGAAACAACAAGGGCCAAGCCCACACCCATAGACTGAAACACACAGGGCAAAGCCCACCCTTATCGACGACATGTCGACCTGCGGCCAGACAACGCAGCTCCGACTCTGACGAAGAACTCAGAAGAACAAAACCAGGCACGGCTGGCGCCATGGAAGATCGCCGAACGGGCCACTTGCAGCCAGTCATCATATATCACAGGGCCCCGCCGCCGCAGCTTCGACTCCACAGCAACAAACAAACCGAGGCAAAACGGCGGACACGCCGGAGAAGAGCCGACTACCGCAACCATTGCCGCGTCGTCGACATCGCTCCCACCATCATCGTTGCCCAGAAGCCTGGTCGCCACAATGATCCTCTCGGGGCCGCCGCCCCGACATCCACCGCTCCGTCACGCCCAGCGCACTCCATCCACACCGCCTTCCGGGGCCGCCGCCCCGACATACCACCGTTCCCCTCGAGCAGCAACGGCGCACAGCCCAGCTGCCCGCAGCCCACGATGCTCAGGGCAACCGCTCGCAGACCACGAACGTCGCACCACATCCGGGGCCGCCGCCCCGACATAAAGTTAGACCGCCCCCTCTGGGGCGCATCGACCGAGCCGACACCCCTACCGCCCAAGCGGGACAAGGATGCCACCCAACCAATGTCGAGATAGAGCCCCACCTCATAGAGCTGCCACTCGCATTGTTCCCGAGATCGCCATCTCGGCGCACAATCAGAAACCACCCAGAGCCGCCGCCCCGACGTCCACTGTCCCCGCCGACGAAGAGATGCATGCAAACTGCAATATGCTGACTCTCCCAGGCGATGCCTCAAAGAAGGAAACGACGTAGCCGCCGTCATCGCCCGCTTCAACCATCCGAAGCTAGAGATTTCTCCCGGAGAGTCGTGTAATGGAGCTCCACGGCAACACCTTCAAGAAGGGGAACGACACCATGGCCATGGCGCCGCTATTGCCGGCACCGACCCAAAGTCAGTACTGGACTTTCGCCCGGAGCTCCTCCACACCTCCGAATCCGAGCAGATCCGATGCACTGCACATCACACAATCCCCATGGTCGACGTCCACCGGCTCCACCTCGTGGTGCAGCAGCCGCCGCACCTCTCAAACGCGCCGGACCCGCCAGATCCGTGGCCTCCCTGTCGCAGCCGCGCTGCGCCGCCCTGCGCGCGCCTCCCCGCGTAGGAACGCGGCCGCCCCCGCCAGAGCATGCACCGGCACGAACCCGCACAGCGCCAGATCCGCCGCACCGCGCGCCCGCGAGCACCACCCGGGCATCCTCTTGACGCCAGATCCGGGCGGCACCAATACCCGCCGCGCCCCTCGCGGCCAAACCGCCGTCCGCCTCACGCCTGCACCCGGCAGCCGCGTCGCAGCACCACCTCGCGTCGACACGCCTCTCCGCCCCCACGCACGCCAGATCCGTGCCACTCCAGGCCCCTGCATGTGCGCGACGCGCCTCCGAGCGCAGCGCCACGCCGTCCCGCCACCTGGGCCGCCTCGCCGCGCGCGCCCCACCTGCGCTGCCTCGCCGCGCCGCCCCGGACGCGAAAGCGCCCGAGCTCCGTCGAAGTGGCCGGCCCGCGCCGCGCCACTCCAAGCCGGAGGAGGAGAAGGCCTCGCCACCGCCGAGCCACACGGGCTTCGTTCGGCGACTCCTGCCGGCGACGGCGAGGGGGGAGGGGGCGGCGGGCTGTGGCGCTGGCGGCGGCTGGGGTTCGCTCCTGGCCGCTCGCGGGAGCGACCGAGGAGCGTCTATCTACACACGCTACACTGGATAATCTTGATTCAACAAAGCACAAGCTCAAGCCATTCAGAGATGATTCAAGGCATGCACTGATGTCCAAGTTTTCATGCATTTGATATAGAGCAGTTTTAGCATGATCCCTCTTACCTCAGGGAGAGTTAAGTGCTAAGAGTATATCTGAACCATAGATTTTATTAAATAGTCTGTGTTAGAATAAATCCGAGACGCTTCGTCGATCTACCGAGGACCAAATAATCACACGAGCACGGCACCGAGATTTGTTAACGAGGTTCACTATCATGGCTACATCCCCGGGGCCTGACTACGGGCGCTTCTCCCCATGACACCGCTACAATACCGCACCCCAGCCGCCCGGGCGCCGGCACACGCCGCCGGCTCCCCCGCGTGCCCGTGCTATTATGTTGGCATAGGTTACATCGTGTGTCTACCCTCGCTATATATGAGAGGCCTAGAATACAAGTGTCTTACTAGGACACGACTTCATATCCTATCTAAACACAATACTACTCAGAGTCCAACTGTAACCTAATTTGTACAATAATATTCGACACAACTCTAACAAACTCCATCTTGGCGAATATTCTCCACCACCTTGGATTCATCTGTGAGTCGAACCTTCATGTACATTGGACTTGAGATACACCATGAGCACCGCTGCTACTCCAAAGACTCCATGTGACTCCACATGTAACTTGTAGTCCCTTCTTTTCTTGACCATAGTCAACACTCGAGCAAAATTAAGTTCCTCTTTACTCTACTTTGTGCTCCCAACTTCCGGAGAATCCGTTCAATGCCATCACACACCGATCACTGTCTGCGTGAAAATGAACAACTCACATATTGGAAGCTACATATAAGAGTTACCTGTACTCAACATCACGCTCTTTCTTGACCGTCTGTCTGAAACTTGAAGGAATTTCACCGTCGCCCTGTGTCACCCTGAGTCAAATTCGCAGTTGTCTCACCCTTTTTCCGGATAGTCTCTGACATGTCCCATAGCTATAGCACTCCGCCTCCTTCTGTACTTGTCATCCGCACTTTGCCATGTGTACTGAACACCACAGAATATACGGCCATGTATTCTCTCAGCTTTTGACAATTTTAGACTTTCCGTCACTTTCTCAGATTCCCTATGGTCCACTCTCATCCATCTGACATGTCAAACTCGATAGATCTAGTCATCAACTTGAACCTGGTACTCGTCAACACTGCTTCAGCACCCCCGCACACTTTGTGTGACCACATGTCTCACCATTAGTGCTTTGGTCTGTCGTTGTGTCCCGTGCTTACCGCACGCCTCGCCACTATCACCGCGTCGAGCCTCTGCTGTCCTGGTCGAGTCTCCCGGGTAGCTAGCCCACACTGCCTCAACCCCCACTGCAGAGAACCACCGATCATCACCGACCGATGCCGAGTATCACGTCTCCATCAGACCACTGGTACCCAGTCCGATTCACGTGTCTCTCGCTATCCCGCTGAAATAGGCTTCGACTCTCCGTTAACTTACGCCGTAGCCCCTCCATCAGCACAGAGTGAAGTCGTCCATCAGACTCCAGCTCCACCTTCAACATGACTCTATGTAGCTGGCCGTGCTACCCCGCGCCCTGTCGACTTCAAGATCTCATGTGTACACTGCCTTGAATCAACCCCGCGCCTTAGTCTTGTCGAAGCCGCACGAGCTCTTAGGCCTGCACCACGTGTTTCCACGCCCCAGAAGTTTGGCCACCATCAGCATCACGCTCCTATGTCGTCGTCGCTGAAATCACCGCCATCTTCTGCTTTGACCGACATCCCCGTCGATCCATCAGACAGTCCAGTCCGACCCAGCCGAAATTATCCGACTGCAACGATGTTCCACCCTGCGTCGTGTCCGCCCCGCACATCTCTGTGCATTTGCTTAACGCCCTGTGTATGCATGATCCTTCAACCACACGCTCCAGACTCCTCCGAGCCTTATACACACGTCGCCTCTCGCCGCACATTGTCCATCTTGATCAACTTGGCATCCTGCTACTCCATCAAGCATATCCGTCGCACAAACAATTCCTGCAACACTTGAATTCAGGTAGCCTGTCAATGTAAGCATTAACCCAAAATACCAACTTCCGTCGACCTGTACTGGACCCGCGACTCCTGCGCCTCGATTACCATCCGGCCACAGCCGAAACAATACCTACACGCTGCCATCTCCATACATGACCATGTACCAAGCAAAAGAGCCAACAAAATCCCACGTAGCTTAGCTTTTCCTGTCCATGCAAAAACCATCTTGACGTACACCACACCAAGCTTAGACTTTATTCCTTTACTCTCCTGCTCCTGATTGCAATGTGTTGGCTCGTGACGCTCCTTTTTCCTTAACAAATCTCATACGCTTCGCAGCCTCCAGCACACACACGCGCCTGCGGCAGTCACCCATGGACTAGCTACCATGTGCTCTCACGGCCCAACCTGCCCACCGAGCCATGACTCCTCTGGCGCCCCGTGGGCCTCCGCCCACGCATGGCCTGGCTCGGCCAGCCCCGCCTGGGCCAGCCTACCAGCACCGGCTGCAGTACGCCTAGTCGATCGCTTCGAATCCGATCTCGCCGAGACTTCCGACGCTAGGATTCCGACGCTGCCTCTGTCAATCTACGAATCGATCTCGCCGACGCCACTCGCTGCTGACTTCCGTTCTGATCCGCTGCTGTCACGTGATTCACTTCCAGATTTCTTCTTGTACTCATCCGCTTCAAGATCGATTTCTCATCCGTCTATGGCACTCCCTTGGTGACATCTTTCCTGGCAACAACCGATCCAAGCCGAATTTTCCTCCTCCTCTAGATCAACACCACGGCCTCAAATCGAACCTTGCTCATGATACCACTTGTTAGAATAAATCCGAGACGCTTCGTCGATCTACCGAGGACCAAACAATCACACGAGCACGGCACCGAGATTTGTTAACGAGGTTCACTATCATGGCTACATCACGGGGCCTGACTACAGGCGCTCCTCCCCATGACGCCGCTATAATACCGCACCCCGGCCGCCCGGGCGCCGGCACACGCCGCCGGCTCCCCCGCGTGTCCGTGCTATTATGTTGGCATAGGTTACATCGTGTGTCTACCCTCGCTATATATGAGAGGCCTAGGATACAAGTGTCTTACTAGGACACGACTCCATATCCTATCTAAACACAATACTACTCAGAGTCCAACTGTAACCTAATTTGTACAATAATACTCGACACAACTCTAACAGTCTGGCCAAGTAATTAACATGTTTACATAAAGAAGGTTGCAACCATTCACATCTTACCTCGGGCAGATAAGGAAACACTCCTCCCATATCTCCTGTCAAATCAACAGGAGAGAAAATCACGGAAAAAAAATATCTTCTCATGAACCTCTCAGCCCCTTAAAATCCTCCCACGAAACCCCACCCATCTGAATCCTTTCTTTGGATCTTGAATATTTTTTGAAATTTTGAAAAGAAATTAGGTTCAATGACATTAACTAAAAATAGTAGAAAGCGAAAACTACCAGGTTTTGAACATACAACTTCACAATATACACATAGTGTGCTAACCAGTACTACCAGTTCTGGTGTTTCCTATTATTTGTAACACTTACCAAATATGAGTGTTGGGCGGACTATTACCTCTCCTGGATGACCTATTACCTCACTTAATTTTGACCCTAGGATAAAAAATAATGTACGGTCCATAACAGTTGGGACCATCTTAAAATTTGCCTTTGATATATACTGAAGTATAGCTGAAATAAACAAAATCTATGCTTGCACTAAAGACCAGTAGAAGGTTACCGATGATTGTGAGTCTTCTAACAAGATTATGTATTTTTTGGCATTTGAAAAACACAAATAGGCTTGGCCTCTCACAAGTTTGATTCATCATCCTGAGGTCTGAATAGAAGCACAAATTTGTTTGAGTGAAAAGTACATGGCCGTGGTTTTCTCTTTAACATTCCATGTCAAATAAATGAGAATATACCTGCATAGTTATGGGTTGCTACTACAAAGAATGGGTTAATTAATGGGCAGCGGAATGTGATTTATTTTTTTGTGGGCAGTGGAATGGGACTAACTAGGGTGCCTTGCAATTTACAAACCACTCGAGTATTGCATAAATAACAATAATATGTTTTGCGAAGGCACACATATATCTTCTTCGTTGGTCTCCCCTTGTGGTTGACTCAGAGAACCGAAGGAAAGATAGTATTCGTGTAAGGAACTATATGATGTGTGTCTGGCATGAACACAATTAGATCCTAAGGGCTAAGGCTATATATTTGACAAGATTTATATTAAACCATTAAAATATTTATGCCTCTTTTGCAACGCATGGTGGTGCGGTTTTGGATGTGTCGACGCCGACGAGTACTCGGTTCTGTACCCTGAGAAAGGTACCTCTACCTCGAACAGGCTCTCCTCGTTGTGATCTGATCTTGACACTACTCGCTCGATGTATGATGTTTGCTGCATTTGTTTACATGGTAGAGTGATTGCTGCTTTGCTTGTCTTTGGATGCAGTTTGGGAACTCATTCAGTGGGTTGAGGCCTTGAGATTCCAGGTAGAGATGATGGTGCGATGGGAAAGATGGGAAGCTGACGTGGGTTCTTGGATTGGCAGCAAATAATGATTACTATGGTGTCATATGCCAAATAAATATGGAGTTTATTTTTTTTCGCGAATACGCAAGCTGCGTATCTTTTCATTGATAGAAGGAGAATAAAAGCATGAGGTTACAACGCTTACAAGGCCATGTACGCACAAGGCATGATGTACAAGCGTAGGAGCAAACTAGAATAAGGGGGGTTTGTTCAGCCCCAAACACCCAAACTAGCAACTACGCGCCGGGGATGATGTTGTGTAACCCTTTGGCGCCCGCCTTGGCCCATAGACGCGCCTCGTCCTTGATGGTGTTGGTGATGAGGGTGAGCGATGGAGTAGCTCCCTCGAAGATGCATGCATTGCGGTGTTTCCAGAGCCACCACGCCATGAGAATGATGAGGGAGGATAGACCTTTGCGCATAGGGGCCGGCGCTTGGTCAAGGCAGGAGCTCCACCAGGCTTGGAAGGGGGTGTCAGCGTCGGGTAGGTTGATGGCCACTCGAGCCCAACCAAGGATCTCATGCCAAACCTGACGGGAGAACGAGCAGGCTGCGAAGAGGTGGTGCATGGTCCCCGTTTCTTGATCGCATAGAGCACATGCGTCCTCATGCGGTAAGCCGTGGCGGGCGAGCCGCTCCGCGGTCCAACAACGGTCATGCATGGCCAGCCAGAGGAAGAACTTGATGCGGAGAGGCTCCCAAGGCCGCCAAGTGAGACGCCAATGGGGGTCTTCGCACGCACCGATGAATAGAGCCTTGTAACAAGAGCTCGCCGAGTATGTGGCGGATGCAGTCCATCGCCATGTGAGCACATCTGGCGCAGTGGAGAGGGTCGTGTGGCGCACTTGACGCCAAAGGTCGACGTATTGCACCATGGCCGCTGGACCAAGTGCTCCCCGAATATCCTGAACCCAAGCGCGTAGGTGAAGACCATCGCGCACTCTTTGTTCCTTACGCTGGCGGCGCGGGACGAGCGCGTAGACGAGTGGGGCAATCTCGGCCACGGATCTACCATCAATCCAATGGTCGGTCCAGAATCTGCAGCTGTCACCCGTGCCAAGCTGCCAGGTCGTGGAGGCTCTGAAGATGACACTCACATCTGTGTCGTGAGGTATGTGCAGGTGACTCCAAGGTCGTGAGGGGTCCGAGCGCTGGAGCCAAAGCCACCGGACACGTAGAGAGATGCCCGCACGGTAGATATCCCGGATGCCAAGCCCGCCGAGAGAGATGGGGCGGCAAACGCGTTGCCAGTTGATGAGACATTGGCCACCATTGGCCTCTTTGTGGCCTGCCCAGAGGAATCTGCGGATGATCCGGTTCACCTTCTTGATTGCCGTTTTGTTGAAGGAGATGGCAGTAAGGAAGTGCGTGGGGATGGCACAGAGGACGTGGCGCGCAAGGGCAAGGCGATCACCCCTAGAGAGCATGGAAGCCCGCCATGTGGATAGCTTGCGCCCGAGCTTGTCGATGATCGGCTGCAAGCTCGTCGAGTTGGCCTTGCGGACGGCTAGGGGCAGCCCAAGATACGTGATGGGGAAGTGGGCAACAGGGCACTGCATCTAGGAGGCGATCGTGGCGATGTGGTCGTCGGTGCATTGGATCGGGGTGGCCGAGCATTTGGTGAAGTTGGTGTGGAGCCCGGATGCCCTGCCGAAGACACGGAGGAGTGTACGCACTGCAGAAATGTCATGGCTGTCCGGGTGGCAGAAGATGACGACGTCATCCGCGTATAGAGATATGCTCGATGCCGCATGCCGAGTAGTCAAGCGATGGAGGAGGCCGAGGTCCACCGCGCGGAGTAGCATAGTGTTGAGTACGTCGATAACCAGCGTGAAGAGCATGGGAGAGACCGGGTCGCCTTGTCATAGGCCATGAGCATGATCAACCGGTGGTCCTGGGTGGCCGTTGATGAGTACCCTCGTCGAGGCCGTAGATAGGAGTATGGAGATCCACTCGCGCCATCGTGGTCCGAAGCCAAGGTGGTGAAGGATTTGAAGGAGGAAGGGCCAGGATACGTTGTCGAAGGCCCATGCAATATCGAGCTTGAGAAGCATGCGCGGCGCCTTGAGGTTGTGAAGAAGATGGGCCGTCTGCTACACTAGCATGTAGTTGTCGTGGATGCATCGTCCCGCAATGAATGCGCTTTGGTTGGTAGAGACCATGGATCCCAGACGTGGTGCCAGCCGAAGGGAGAGCAGCTTCGGGACAAGCTTTGCGAAGATGTGGATGAGACTAATAGGCCGGTAGTTGTAGAGCGATCTCGCGTCCGCTCGCTTCGGAAGCAAGGTGAGGAGGGCCTTGTTGAGCTTTTGAAAGCCTCTGCCGTTCATGGTGTAGAACTTGTCAAATGCCTCGCGGAAGTCTTGTTTGATCGTATCCCAACAAGCAACGAGGAACTCGGAAGTGAATCCATCGGGGCCCGGCGCCTTACCAGCCGGCAGGCTCTTGACGGCGCTCCAAATCTCTTCTTCGGTGAAGGCGCCTCCAGCTCGAGTAGGTCAAACTGCGGTACATGGAGAGCATGTAGATCGAGGGTGATATCACGCTCAAAGGTGCTGGCAAGGACCTCGGAGAAGTGGGCGATGGCCGCGTCGGCCATGGCATCTTGGTCGGTGACAACATGGGTACCAATCTGGAGGCTCGCCATGAGATTGCGTTGCTTGCGGTGGGCCGCATGCACTTTGTAGTAAGAGAGCGCCGCGTCGTCGCTGCGTAACCAGGAGAGGCGCACCCGTTGCCATGCGATGGATCGCTCGAGGGAAGCAAGACCAAGGTAGGAAGCCTTGAGTTTCCGCCGAAACCAAGTCTCGGAGTGGGAGAGGGGCCTGGAATCTTGCGCTGCATCAAGCCGTGCAATGAGCTCCCATGCCACCTTAAGCTGAAGGGAGACGTTGCCAATCGAGCGTGCACTCCAACGTTGAAGGTGCCTTGCTGTAGCCTTAAGACTTGTCACGATCCTTCTGAAAGGATCGGCGTCCAGCGTTACAGATGTCCAAGCCTCGGAGACCACCTCATGGAAGCCCTCAAGGTTCGGCCAGAATCTCTCGAAGTGGAATCGTCGCGCCCCGGGTGGGCGGGCAACATAGTCAACCATTAGCGGGCAATGGTCAGAAGCTGCGGAGGAGAGGCATTGTAGGAGGCAATGCGGCTGAGCAACCTCCCAACCCGACGTGCATAGGATGCGATCATTGCGAACCAGAGTCGGGGCATCGCGCTCATTGGACCAAGTGTAGCGACGGCCGTGCATGTAAAGATCACGGTGTTGAATATCATAGATGATCTCAAGATCATCTTGCACAAGATTTGAGCCACAAATCATAAGTAACTAAACAAACACACCTTAGTAGTGAAGATGTATCTTGTCAATCTTCTTAGTTGATGAAGAAGCAGCTAGGGCTTCACCAGGGTGAGGCCCTTCTTCTTTCTCCTTCTTGTTGCTGCTGGAACTTGTGGAAGGTGCTAGATAGGCCCTTCCCATGGCTCCTGTGCGGTTGCTGGATTGGGCAGCTCATGGGAGGAGATATGCATCTACCGATGCCTGTCCCATAGGGACCTATCCCATATATACACACATGTATGCACAGTACCACAAGGGGACCCACCTGTCAGTAGATATTTCTTGCCCCCAATCAAGGCACTAATTCAAGTTGGAATTGCCAACTTGCTGCTGCTGCAGCTGGCCTTTTAGTTTGGCCTTTAAGATCAACCAACACACGGAGCTCCTCGTCGGCAATGAAGCGTCGAAATCTACTCATGACACGGTGGTTGAGATTCGTGTTATTCTTTTTGGCAGCCGAGGTGATCATATTGAAGTCACCGCCAGGAACTCGAGCTTGGCCTCGTCATCTTGCGGTCCATAGACACCGGTGAGCCACCAGCGCCCGTCTCCGGCCAACGGTGTGACAAGGGCAGTCACATGATGTGTGCCAACCAGTGGGTTCGAGAAGGATATGGCCGCTCACCGCCAGGCAAGCAAGATGTCCCCGCGGGTTCCGTTAGCGGGGAGGAAGAAGTAGTCCTCGAAGAGGGGGCCGAGCGTGTCGAACACGATGGAATCGGTGATGTGGGCGAGCTTTGTCTCTTGCAAGCAGACGATGGTAGGTGCGGCAGCGGTAATCACACTGCGAACGGCCGTTCGTTTGGCCCCGGAGTTAAGGCCACGAACGTTCCAGAAAATTGCCTTAAAGTTGCATTCCATGAAGAGAGAATTTTAGACGTTGGTGGTACAAGGTCGTCGGGATTAAGCCTCGATGAGCTACGCGGTCGTCGCGCGGAGGGTGGCGGGAAGTGTTGCAGGCAGTTGCCAGCCAAAGAAATCCGCGAAGGCCTGAAGGACGTCCATTGCCAGCGGCTGCTCGAAGAGGAGGGTGTATTTGTCTAATACGTCATTGGAGATTGGGGAGTCATTGTTGGCAATGAGGCCAAGGCGTCGAAGTAGAACCCGTTTGGCCTTCATCTCAGAGCTAAGGCCAAGGTCAGCGCGAGCAATTCGAAAACTGCGCCTCGGTGTGAAATCTGCCGACAGCTCCTTCCGTCTTCGCCGTGGTTTTGGAGTAGGTAGTAGGGAGGAGGCCCTGACGGAGATCGCATCCACAAAGGAGGCGAGAGGTGCGTCTTGTGTGGTCACGTGCATGGGTTGCATGGCTGGCCTGTCGCACTCAGCCGGTGCAGGATGCGGACTGGGTGGTTGTGCCTCGCAGGCAGGGGATGGAGCGGAGTGTATGGCAACCGCCATGCAGGGCAGGGGCTGCACTGGCACGGGATCCGCGCCAGCCGATGAGTGGCAAGCCGCGGGCCCGGGAGATGTGACGGGTGCATGCACGTCGCTCGCAGAGCACCAAACCGCATCGTCAGCATGGCCCGGTGGGGGGCCCCTGTCGGGTGGGGCATCCAAAGCCGAGCCGCCCAGCCTGTCGCCCGCGCGCAGGTCCGGTGCAGGATCCGAGCATGGAGGAGAAGAATTGTCGTCCACAGGTTGGGTCAGGCGGATCACGACGGTCCTATCGTTGTTGCTTGGCGGAGTGCCCAGCCTTTGCCGCGCGGGGACCTGGTCAGCCTTTGCCGCGCGGGGACCCGGTCAACGGTCGGAAGAGCCCCGGGGTGGGGCCCCAAGATTCCAGCCCACACGCGGCACGGCGGAGGCGCATGCGCGCGGCGCCGACCGCGCCGGCGGCCATTCCAGCGAGAGGGTGAGCGCGCGTTATCACGGCGGGCGGGGGGGAAGTCATGCTGATGTGGCCAGCGCAGGGGGACTGGGGGGAGCTCGGCCCCGAGGCCGCATCGTCCGCAGCCGGCGGCGGTGGCGGAGACGGATGGCGGTAGTCGAGGCAGGAGGCCACGTGGATCCGGACCGGGAAGCGTGCAAGCCCAAGCGTGAAGCGCTCTGCACGATCTGGGTCGGTGTCGAGGTCCACCGCATCATCGTCCGGCACGAGCAGCTCGGAGGAGCGCGGGATCGCGTCGGGGTTGATAGTCCAAGCCGTAAGCTTGAAGACAGACATGTCGGACATGTTCCGGGTCTCGGGTGCGAGGTGCTCGATCTTGCAGAATGGGGAAAGCAAGGTCTCGGCAGAGGAGCGGTGCCAAGCGTGATCCGGGATGCCGAACAGCTCGAGCGAGACGAGGAAGAAAGCTTTCACCGGCTCGGAGCCCGCCGTCCTGCCCCAGGGGTGGAAGATCAGCCGAAACCGTGGCGTGTGCACCCGGCTGGTCGCCACGCGAGCGCGGAGCGCAGGGCTGGCGAAGCGGACAAGGAAGTCCTCAGGTGCGTGCTTGTGGACAGAGAGCTCTCCGTCGGCAAGGTCGCACTGGGAGCGAAGGGCATCAGCGATCTCTTCTCGGGAAACACCAGTACGGCGACCGGCTATGATGACCAGCAGGGCACGCTCTAGAGCGCGCTCAGTGTCAATGACCTCCTAGGAGCGGGGTAAGAAGCAGATGGCGGCGGCTGGGCGGCAAGCGGGGTGGCCAGAGAGCGGGGTGGTGACCGAGGACCCGATCGAAGCCGGCGAGGACGGACGCCAGGAAGCCGTGGGTGCCGAGGACGCAGGCGACAGCAGGGCACCTTAGGCAGTCGCGGTCCACCCGGAGGATGATAAGTCTCCGTCGTATCTACTTTTCAAAACTCTTTTGCCCTTATTTTGGACTCTAATTTGCGTGATTTGAATGGAACTAATCCGGACTGACGCTGTTTCAGCAGAATTGCCTTGGTGTTATTTTTGTGCAGAACTAAAAGTTTCCGGAATGACCTGAAACTTCACGAAGAATATTTTTGGAATAAATAAAAAATATTGGCGAAAGAATCAACCGGAGTGGACCCACCGGCTATCCACAAGGGTGGAGGGTGCGCCCCCCTGCCTTGTGGGTCCCCTGGACCTCCACCGACCTCAACTCGAACTCTACATATTCACGTTCGGGGAGAAAAAAAATCAGAGAGAAGAATTCATCGCGTGTTACGATACGGAGCCTCCGCCACCTCCTGTTCTTCATCGGGAGGGCAGATCTGGAGTCCGTTCGGGGCTTCGGAGAGGGGAAATCATCGCCATCATCATCATCAACCATCCTCCATCACCAATTCCATGATGCTCACCGCCGTGCGTGAGTAATTCCATCGTAGGCTTGCTGGATGGTGATGGGTTGGATGAGATTTATCATGTAATCGAGTTAGTTTTGTTAGGATTTGATCCCTAGTATCCACTATGTTCTAAGATTGATGTTGCTATGACTTTTCTATGCTTAATGCTTGTCACTAGGGCCCGAGTGCCATGATTTCAGATCTGAACCTATTATGTTTTCATGAATATATATGTGTTCTTGATCCTATCGTGCAAGTTGTAGACACCTATTACGTGTTATGATCCGCATACCCCAAGGTGATAATAATTGGGATTCTTTCCGGTGATTACCGTAGTTTGAGGAGTTCATGTATTCACTAAGTGCTAATGCTTTGGTCTGGTACTCTATTAAAAGGAGGTCTTAATATCCCTTAGTTTCTATTAGGAACCCGCTGCCACGGGAGGGTAGGACAAAAGATGTCATGCAAGTTCTTTTTCATAAGCACGTATGACTATATTTGGAATACATGCCTACATTACATTGATGAATTAGAGCTAGTTCTGTGTCACCCTAGGTTATAACTGTTGCATGATGAATGCCATCCGACATAATTATCCATCATTGATCCATTGCCTACGAGCTTTTCACATATTGATCTTTGCTACGTTACTTTGCCGTTGCCACTGTTACAATTGCTATAAAACTGCTACTGTTACTTTTGCTACTGTTACCGTTACTTCCATACTACTTTGGTACTAAATACTTTGCTACAGATATTAAGTCTTTCAGGTGTGGTTGAATTGACAACTCAGCTGCTAATATTTGAGAATATTCTTTGGCTCCCCTTGTGTCGAATCAATAAATTTAGGTTGAATACTCTACCCTCGAAAATTGTTGCGATCCCCTATACTTGTGGGTTATCAGAGGACACAGGGGAAGGCGAGGCGAGGTGCTGGCCGGCGGTGCATGCATGCCTGGAGGACACGGGTGTGAGCAACCCAGACGAGGAGCGAGTGGAGGCCACCGAGCCAGCAGACGTGGGGCGGCCACCAGCTGCGGCCAGGGAGGAGACGCGGCGCCCGAGGGACGAAGGGGCTGAGCCGTCGGAGGAGGATGAGATGGCACGGGGAAGCGAGCAGTGTTTGGCGATGTGGCCGAAGAACCTGCAGCGCGCGCAACGGATGTCCTTCCGACACTCGGAGAGGGGGTGGCCGGCGTCGAGGCAATGAGGGCAGTCGCCGTCGCACAGCCAGGAGGGGCGAGGGCGGGGCCTGGCCTCGGGACCGCGGCGCTGGCCATGAGGCTCGCGCGGGCGGGGGCGCTTACGGCCCCGCGCGACCTGCCACGCATCACGCGTGTCATCCCCACCCTCCGGCACCCGGCAGATCTCGAAGCAGACGGGGGGGGGGGGGGGGGGGGGGGGGCAGAAAAGGAGGATGAGGCGGGGAGTAGAAGGAGGAAAGAGGGGGGAGGAGGAAGCCGAATTGAAGAACGGGAGAGGATGAGCGGGAGGGCGTGGGGGAGGGCGCAGGAGAGCGGTAGAGGGCCTGGTGGTAGGAGAGCGGCGACCCAGCGGAGGAGGGGCTGGACTCGAGCCACCGGTCCTCGCGAGAGCGGCCGACGGCGGAAGGGGAGGGGGAGGAGTCCATGGCGGCGAGCTGGGCGGCGTGGTCGGAGTGGCCGACGCCGAGAGGGGTGGACGCCGGGGCCGGAGTGGCCGCCGATGTGGGAGCGTGGGTACGCAGGTGGGAGGAGCGTGGGAACTTGATTTAGTATAGTCCTATCTATACTTCCGAATAAATAGACAACATTCATTTGCTTGATTTTCATTTTTTATGGTGCTTAGAACGTTACTATACTCTATATTGTTATGCTAATTAAGCAAAAGTGGCATTGACACCCTGAATAACAATTTATCTTTAAAAGATGATTTTCAGAGTTGTACGGTGTGTCAAGAATTATGGTTTAACATAAGGATAATATTGGGAGAGGATATGCAATTATGGTTTTGTAAGTTTTACTAATGCATTTTTTAAAATATCCCTAAAGTTATTTACTGTTTTGCTAATTGATCATTTGGTTATTTGAAAGAAACATGTTAGGTTGTTTGCCAGTGGCGGCGACTCGATGATGGTGCTGTTTGGACCTGAGGTGAATAGGCTAGGGCAGCAGGCCAGGAGCAATTGCAGAAAAAGCCCCATAACAATGAGGGCACATCCTCATGAAGATGGTTTAGGGTTTAGGGTTCAGGACCTTCGGGCTTTAGAGAACATGGAGATGAACATGTCTGTAATACCTTCGGGCTTTAGAGAACATGGAAATGAACATGTTTGTAATATATGCTTTGATATTTGTTAGATGCCCGTAGCTATAGCTTCACAACATCGAAAATAATTGCACGCTTGGTGAATAGATGAGGTGGCTGGGCTTTACTATCGAAGGGTATTTTCTCGCATACTCCCTCCATCCCAAAATAAGTGTTTTAAACTTAGTACAACTTTGTACTAAGGTTAGTACAAAGTCGAGACACTTATTTTAAGACGGAGGGAGTATTATATAAAAAGTTCAGCTACAACTGCTTCGAGATGAGCTTGTTTTGATCTATTATGCTGCTTTTGAATGATCAACTGCAGTTTCATTAGGCATTTCTACATCACTCGCTAACACAAGAACTTTATCTCTAACAGAAAAAAGCACACAGGAAAGCAGCATAGGAAGTACACATGAGAGTTGTGTTTTCATTGATAGAAGAAGGGCGAGAGCATGCCAATCGTATAAGGAAAATAAAGAAAATGAAAAACAAAAAAGAAGAATGCTATGATCTCATGATAAGATGCCGACCACCGGCCAGAAACCACAGGAGCAAACCTATAGTAGCTCCTAAGACGCACACAATTTTGATTAAGGGGCATAATTGGATTAAGAGTTCAGCTTCCTAAAGTATTTGCATTATAGCCCGTAACAACGCACGGGTATTCTACTAGTATATATGGGATACATGTATTTGGTAGTTTAGGATTTGTAATCTGTCTTCTACCTTATCTCCAGAAGAGGCGCCTTGCCATCCAAGTCTTGTACTCAATATATACTCGTCCTCGAGGCTCAATAATACATCCATTGATTCCACCAATCCTTCTCCCTCTCTCCCTTCTAACATGGTATCAGCCTAACCGATCCAACCCTAGCCGCCGCACGTCGCTTCCGCTCCGTGCCGCCCCCGGGGTGGTCGGTCTCCATGATCGCCGCCGGGGGCCGCAACGCCCGTACCTAGGGTTCGTCCGCCGGTCGTGTTGACCGGCTGCCCTAGAGAGTCTTTTTCCTGAGCCCTTGCTTCAGGTTTTTCTCTCTCCCGCTGGTCACCTTGATCTGCGTTTTCTTTTTGGTTTTTCGATCTAAGCTTGATCGGTTTGCGTCGCCCGCCACCGCCGTCGACCCCCGCCACTGCCCTACTTCAACGCCAGCGCGACACTCGGCCTCTTCTCCGACCCGGCGGCCACACCCACCGAGGCGGCCCGTCAGGACCAGCCGCCGTCCGTGCGTCGGCCCGCCGTCGCTCTGCGTCGGCCCGCCGTCGCTCTGCGTCGGCCCGCCGTCGCTCTGCGTCGGCCATCGCCGCCCTGCTCCGACCGGACTCCTGCATTGCCCCGATTCAGCGGCCTCAAGCGATGCGGCGGCCCATCACAGCCGTCGTTCGCGCATCGACCCGCCTGTCGATCCACGCCGTCCATCGCTACCTGCCTCCGTCGCGTCTGCACGACGGCCCTACGGTGTGCCTCGCCGGCCTCGTCCCCAGCTGTGTCGGGCCGGCTGCGCCAGGCTTGTCGGTTGCCTCGAGCTTGGGCGCCGCTGCTCCGTTGGTCGCTCGGGCCTCGTTGCCCGGGCGCCGGCGCGGCTTTGGCAGCCCGGGTGCCGGTGCTGACGCGCTCGTCTGCACATCGTCCCACGCGGTCCGTCATCGCCGGCTTCATCTTGGACTCCGCCGCCAGCCCGCCTTCACCGAGCGGTGTCCCCAACCTCGCGCGCGATTGGCTTGATCACCCGCTCGTTGCCGCGATCCGGCCCATCTATGCCGCGCGACCGACCTGGCCCGTCGGTTGCGCGCGCCACCACAGGTCCCGTGAAGACCGTCCCGAGTACAACGCGGCTCTCCACCGATCGAGCATCGGGCTGCCGCCGCGTCGCCCCGTCAGGCCGCAGCGCCGCCACCCCACGGTTCTCCTCGCGGATGCATCGACTCACGCATCGCCGCTGCGTCGCCCCTTTGGGCCGTAGTGCCGCGATACGCGGTCCCTTCCGCCGCCCTGAGGCCATCCCAACGGTTGCACCGACCCGCGCTCCCCCGCTGCGCCGCCCCTTCGGGCTGTAGTGTCGCGGCCCGCGGTCCCCGCAGCTGCCCCGAGGACTTCCCGCCGTCGCCCCGACCCGCCTGCTGCCGCCGCGTCGCCTCTTCGGGCCGTGGCGCCGCGGCCCGCGGTCCACCGCCGTCCCAGCGCGTTGACTTCCCGTGGTATGCACAGCGCCGCCTTCCTTGGTGCGGGAACGCCGCCATCTGCGCCGGTCTTCGTCACGTTGTCGGGTTCTTCGCCTACTTCGAGCACCGCCACCGCGCTCCTAACCTAGCCGCTGCCACCGCCGTCAGGCCGCCGCCGCCGCTCTTCTTCGGCCGCCGCCGCCGCTACCCCCGTAGCCGCTGCCGCCACCCGTCCACCCCCTTCGTCTTCATCCTGCACCAGCTCGTCGCCGTCATCTACCCCGACAACCGCGGGCGATATCGGCCCTGTGCCGATTGGCGCCGCAACCGCCGTTGAGTCCTTCTCTGCTGGCCTCTCCGACTTCTCCGACATGGCGTACAGCTCGTGGGGCTTGGCAAGCCTGGTGCGGCGCTTCGTCAACTTCGTCTTCGTCCGTCTACGCATGCCCGGTGCTGGCAACACCGATGCGTGCCTTCATCCACGATGTGTCCCCGGGCTTGGCAAACCCGCCGCGACGCGTCGTCAACACCGTCTTCTTCCTGACGCACTACTACTTCGACACCACTGCGCCCATGACTAACTCGGCGCCTCCATGCGCCTGCGGATCCACGGCGTCTCCCTTGACACCGGCTACCCCGACTCGACATCGACCATGGCGTTCTTCGCACGGCTACCTCGACCACGGCTACACCACCCTACGCTCTCGGCTACCTCGACATCGTTACAATGCACTAGTGCAGAATCGGGCTTTAGTCCCGGTTCGTAAGGACCTTTAGTGCCGGTTCTGCAAAGAACGCCGTGGTCGATGTAGGGTGGGGACTAAAGGCCCCCCTTAAGTGCTGGTTCGTCATGAACCGGGACCAAAGGCCCACCACGTGGCACGAGCCCGCGCCGGGGGGCTGGGGGCCTTTAGTCCCGGTTAGTTACACCAACCGGGAATAAAGGTTTATGGGTTTATGGGTTTATGGTTTATTTTTCCTTTTAATTTTGTGTTTTCCATTTAATTCTTTTTCATTTCAAACATATTTTACGCTACTACATATTGTACACATTATGCATATCTATAAATAGAATTTCTCGTAGAACCGATCATATATATATCATCGAATTTCTCGCACGATCATTCACATACACACACACACACACACACACATATATATATATATATACAATTTCTCCTATAATTTGCAGATCATTACACATGGAGGCATTACAACTTGTAATGGTATTCTCCTTTGGGATCTATGACCTGGTCGAGCAAAAATTCCGCTATTTCCTCTTGAATTGCTCGTACGCGATCATTTGGTAGGAGCTTATCCCGCATCTCCGTCATCTTTATTAAAGAAGGATATCAATATGAATATATTAGTTGTGTGTATATATATTAGATTATGGAAAAAAGATTTATGAATTGTGTTCTGGCAAACGTACCCAAAGTGCTCTGTCAGATGTGCTCCTTTCGGACGTCATCATGCGAATGTTCTCACAAACGTAGTACGCACATAAATTATTCCCCGGCGCCTACTTCATGGCCTTTACGAGAATAGAATTCAATCAGATAATAATTAATCAAGCATGATAATGGTATTGATAAAAGTAGAACTAAAGAGATGCGCAGACGTAGCTAGTAGTACTTAATTACCTTGGGTCGCACCCATTTCAGCTGTTGTTTCCATTCGCCTTTAACCTGTTTGATGAACTTTTTCCAAGCCCTGCCCGCCGGCAAAGAAAATGAATAATGGAGTTATTAATTAGTTGATATCAGAAAATAAACTAAAGAGGCCGACATAGTGCGATAATGATTGAAATTACCTGTCGACCATCCCCCTCACGATTGCGTATTCATTACTATCTTTATATAGTGAGTCAAGTACTTGAACTTTTCCCTCGTCAACTTCAATGATTAACAAGATCCAGTGGAAACTGCATGCGCACACGTTTGTATAATTAAGCGGGCATGTGCATGTTGGAAATATGCCCTAGAGGCAATAATAAAATGGTTATTATTATATTTCCTTGTTCATGATAATTGTCTGTTATTCATGCTATAATTGTGTTATCCGGAAATCGTAATACATGTGTGAATACATAGACCACAACATGTCCCTAGTAAGCCTCTAGTTGACTAGCTCGTTGATCAATAGATGGTTACGGTTTCCTGACCATGGACATTGGATGTCATTGATAACGGGATCACATCATTAGGAGAATGATGTGATGGACAAGACCCAATCCTAAGCCTAGCACTAGATCGTGTAGTTCGTTTGCTAAAGCTTTTCCAATGTCAAGTAACTTTTCCTTAGACCATGAGATTGTGCAACTCCCGGATACCGTAGGAGTGCTTTGGGTGCACCAAACGTCACAACGTAACTGGGTGGCTATAAAGGTGCACTACGGGTATCTCCGAAAGTATCTGTTGGGTTGGCACGAATCGAGACTGGGATTTGTCCCTCCATGTAACGGAGAGGTACCTCTGGGCCCACTCGGTAGGACATCATCATAATGAGCTCAATGTGATCAAGGAGTTGTTCACGGGATGATGTGTTACGGAAACGAGTAAAGAGACTTGCCGGTAACGAGATTGAACAAGGTATCGAGATACCGACGATCGAATCTCGGGCAAGTATCGTACCGATAGACAAAGGGAATTGCGTACGGGATTGATTGAATCCTCGACATCGTGGTTCATCCGATGATATCATCGAGGAGCATGTGGGAGCCAACATGGGTATCCAGATCCCGCTGTTGGTTATTGACCGGAGAGTCGTCTCGGTCATGTCTGCGTGTCTCCCGAACCCGTAGGGTCTACACACTTAAGGTTCGGTGACGCTAGGGTTATAGAGATATTAGTATGCGGTAACCCGAAGGTTGTTCGGAGTCTCGGATGAGATCCTGGACGTCACGAGGAGTTCCGGAATGGTCCGGAGGTAAAGATTTATATATGGGAAGTCCTATTTTGGCCACCGGAAAATGTTCGGGAGTTTTCGGTATTGTACCGAGAAGGTTCTAGAAGGTTCCGGAGTGGGGCCCACCTGCATGGGGGGACCCACATGAACGTGGGTAGTGGGGGCAAGGCCCCACACCCCTAGTCAAGGCGCACCAAGATTCCCCCTTAGAAGGAATAAGATCATATCCCGAAGGGATAAGATCAAGATCCCTAAAAAAGGGGGATAACAATCGGTGGGGAAGGGAAAGGATGGGATTTCTTTCCTTCCACCTTTGCCAACGCCCCAATGGACTTGGAGGGCAAGAAACCAGCCCCCTCCACCCCTATATATAGTGGGGAGGGGCATGGGAGAAACAGCTCAGCCCCTGGCGCCTCCCTCTCCCTCCCGTGACACCTCTTCCTCCTCCAGTAGCGCTTGGCGAAGCCCTGCTGAAATCCCGCTGCTTCCACCACCACACCGTCGTGCTGCTGGATCTCCATCAACCTCTCCTCCCCCCTTGCTGGATCAAGAAGGAGGAGACGTCTCTGCTCCGTACGTGTGTTGAACGCGGAGGTGCCGTCCGTTCGGCGCTCGGTCATCGGTGATTTGGATCACGACGAGTACGACTCCATCAACCCCGTTCTCTTGAACGCTTCCGCTCGCGATCTACAAGGGTATGTAGATACACTCCCCTCTCACTCGTTGCTAGATGACTCCATAGATTGATCTTGGTGATGCGTAGAAAATTTTAAAATTCTGCTACGTTCCCCAACAGTGGTATCAACACCAGTACTCTATGGGTGTTCGATTCATCACAATGTAACTAGATTATTGACTCTAGTGCAAGTGGGAGACTGTTGGAAATATGCCCTAGAGGCAATAATAAAATGGTTATTATTATATTTCCTTGTTCATGATAATTGTCTGTTATTCATGCTATAATTGTGTTATCCGGAAATCGTAATACATGTGTGAATACATAGACCACAACATGTCCCTAGTAAGCCTCTAGTTGACTAGCTCGTTGATCAATAGATGGTTACGGTTTCCTGACCATGGACATTGGATGTCATTGATAACGGGATCACATCATTAGGAGAATGATGTGATGGACAAGACCCAATCCTAAGCCTAGCACTAGATCGTGTAGTTCGTTTGCTAAAGCTTTTCCAATGTCAAGTAACTTTTCCTTAGACCATGAGATTGTGCAACTCCCGGATACCGTAGGAGTGCTTTGGGTGCACCAAACGTCACAACGTAACTGGGTGGCTATAAAGGTGCACTACGGGTATCTCTGAAAGTATCTCTTGGGTTGGCACGAATCGAGACTGGGATTTGTCACTCCATGTAACGGAGAGGTACCTCTGGGCCCACTCGGTAGGACATCATCATAATGAGCTCAATGTGATCAAGGAGTTGTTCACGGGATGATGTGTTACGGAAACGAGTAAAGAGACTTGCCGGTAACGAGATTGAACAAGGTATCGAGATACCGACGATCGAATCTCGGGCAAGTATCGTACCGATAGATAAAGGGAATTGCGTACGGGATTGATTGAATCCTCGACATCGTGGTTCATCCGATGAGATCATCGAGGAGCATGTGGGAGCCAACATGGGTATCCAGATCCCGCTGTTGGTTATTGACCGGAGAGTCGTCTCGGTCATGTCTGCGTGTCTCCCGAACCCGTAGGGTCTACACACTTAAGGTTCGGTGACGCTAGGGTTATAGAGATATTAGTATGCGGTAACCCGAAGGTTGTTCGGAGTCTCGGATGAGATCCTGGACGTCACGAGGAGTTCCGGAATGGTCCGGAGGTAAAGATTTATATATGGGAAGTCCTATTTTGGCCACCGGAAAATGTTCGGGATTTTTCGGTATTGTACCGAGAAGGTTCTAGAAGGTTCCGGAGTGGGGCCCACCTGCATGGGGGGACCCACATGAACGTGGGTAGTGGGGGCAAGGCCCCACACCCCTAGTCAAGGCGCACCAAGATTTCCCCTTAGAAGGAATAAGATCATATCCCGAAGGGATAAGATCAAGATCCCTAAAAAAGGGGGATAACAATCGGTGGGGAAGGGAAAGGATGGGATTTCTTTCCTTCCACCTTTGCCAATGCCCCAATGGACTTGGAGGGCAAGAAACCAGCCCCCTCCACCCCTATATATAGTGGGGAGGTGCATGGGAGAAACAGCTCAGCCCCTGGCGCCTCCCTCTCCCTCCCGTGACACCTCTTCCTCCTCCAGTAGCGCTTGGCGAAGCCCTGCTGAAATCCCGCTGCTTCCACCACCACACCGTCGTGCTGCTGGATCTCCATCAACCTCTCCTCCCCCCTTGCTGGATCAAGAAGGAGGAGACGTCTCTGCTCCGTACGTGTGTTGAACGCGGAGGTGCCGTCTGTTCGGCACTCGGTCATCGGTGATTTGGATCACGACGAGTACGACTCCATCAACCCCGTTCTCTTGAATGCTTCCGCTCGCGATCTACAAGGGTATGTAGATACACTCCCCTCTCACTCGTTGCTAGATGACTCCATAGATTGATCTTGGTGATGCGTAGAAAATTTTAAAATTCTGCTACGTTCCCCAACAGTGCATAACTCATCTACTACACTTATTAACATCTAGTAAGCAAAAACAGAATTTGTAGTACAAGACAGTGTCACTCACCCGAAGTTGTAAGGAAGTAGTATTTCTGGTTGGGTATTTAGTCGCTTGAAGAACTCTAGCAAGCTTCTCTCTGTGTATGGTCAATCATATTCAAGTGACCATGTCTCTTGATTAATGGTATTTGGGTCAATGAACCCAATGCCATAGCGTCTAGCTCTTTTCATTTCATACATGTTCATTCTGCATAATACCACAAAAAAGAATATAGTGAGGATAATTACAGGTAATGAACGAGCACTACAGCTAGCTAGAGACTTAAATTACAGAAAGAAATCACTTACAGACAATAGCAACTGACGATAGATTTGTCGAGTGCGTCTTGATTGAATAACCGAAACATTTCTTGAAACTCAACCCATAAATCTTTTGCATGGTAGTAATGCTCTTCCTTGACTTTCACCATGAGGGACTCTCGATCGGTAGTCTTTACTTCTCTTAGGTACCATTGATGCAATTCATACATTCTCGTTGATAGAAGCGGAATCTGCTCACGCTTGACCATAGGTTGGCCGCGGACATAGTTTCATTGTAGTTCCTCCTCTGTAAACCCGCGGACTTCATCGATGCCTAGGAGTTGTTCAACAGTGATACCAGCCTCTTCAGCCTGCCTTCTATGATTGTCGGTTATTACCAGCTGATCATCGGCGGTACTCACATGTGTTTGTACAATGAGTGGGGGGATCGATTGCACTGCCTGTTCTCCCAGCTGGGGAACAGTTTTCCCGCTTTTTTGCCAACTGCTTGGCTCGAGCTCGACTCATTATTTTTTGTGTGCATAATATGACTTCTTGATAGAGCGCTCATAGTCTGAGTCCCTATGCTTCACATCCAGTTAAGCATTATCAAAAAAGTGTTGTATGACATGCTCACGTACTTTCTCCTTTGGCGGCGGCGGCAGGGGGGGGGTTCGGTGCAAAATGGGCCCTCACTTGGGCCTCCACTATGGTCGCGTTTTCGTCCTCAGTATAGTCGTAAGGCAACTTCGGAAGAGGCTTGAGGCTTGGACCATATTTCTATTTTTTGCCTCGTTTTGTACCGCTAGCCGCCGTAGCTGCGGCGCCTCTCTTCCGTTGTTGCTGAGGCAGCGGAGCCCGCTAAGGCGGCGGAGACGGCTGACGCGGTGCCTGGCTTGGAGGAGGAGTCGGCTGACGCGGTGCCGGACTTGGAGGAAGAGGAGTCGGCTGACGCGGTGCCGGACTTGGAGGAGGAGGAGGAGTCGGCTGACGCAGTGGCGGACTTGGAGGAGCAGGAGTCTGCTGACGCGGTGGCGGACTTGGAGGAGCGGGAGTCTGCTGACGCGGTGGCGGACTTGGAGGAGGAGCCGGCTGGCGCGGTGGCGGTGGCCTTGGAAAGAGATGCAATCCTTTCTCCATAGAACCATACGATGTATGGCCTCTCCTAGTGTGCGCTCCTCTTCACCTCTAGGAATGTCAAGCTCTAGCCCCAAATATCCTTTCATCACTTCATAAACCCCGACACGAGCATAGCCAGCTGGAATCGGATTGCAATGGAAGGTTGCTTCAGGGGGATTTGTTAAAGCATAGTCGTCCGCCACCTTCATGGATATGTTCTTCATTTTCATGTGTAGCTCACAAGTTGTCGTAGCTATGATATCATCCACAGGGTATCTATCCAGCAGTGCATCATCGCCCGGGGCGGAACCCACGCTGCTTCTCGGCATGGATGGGACGGTGCTATCCAATGCTGGATCTGCTTGCTGCTGCTGCAGCTGAGACGCCCTTTCCTGGCTAAGTGAGTTGATCTGCTGCTGCTGCCGCCTGAAAGCGCGTTCCAACTCCGCATGCTTTGATTCTACCAGTTGAAGGTGGTCTACTTCCTGCTTCCTCTTCTCCTCCTCCAGCTTCCTCTTCTCCTCCTCCTGCTGCCTCTTTCTCACACGGCTTCTGTAAGTGTCGTTCCAATCCGCAAACCCCTCAAACCACGAAACAACGCCTTTGCCTCGTGTTCTTCCCGGGTGTTCAGGATTCTTCAGGGCGCGCGTAAGCTCGTCGTTCTCTCTGTTGGCGTGAACACCCCCGTTCGAGCCTCTTATATTGCAACATGTAAACTGTCGGTGGCTCCTTTAAGACTTGCCCGCTCCAAAACCAACCCTGTCTTTGGGTCCAACTTCCCCCCATGCGCATAAAACCAAGTCCTGCACCTGGGGGGCCAGCTCAATGTAACTGGAGTGACCCCTGCATCCATCATCTCTTTCTCAGCGAGATCCCACTTAGGCTGGGCCACCTCGTAGCAACATGGCCCCAGATTATGGTGCCACTGCTTTTTCACAGCATTAATCTTGTTTCTTCTCGACCGTTCCTGAGCTACTTCCGATTCCTTGAAGTTCACGAAAGCGTCCCAGTGATTTCTTGCCTTCTTCAGTGTTCCCTTGAATTCTGGAGTCTGCTTTCCTTCTTTGAGGTACGCGGCCCATATATTTTTCTTGTGGCTGTTGAATGCTATCGCCATCTTCTTAAGAGCACTGTTCTTGACTTTCTCCAGATCTGCATCTGTCAAATGATCTGGTAGGGTGAAATGTGACATGAGCGATTCCCAAAGCAGATCTTTTGCTCTTTGGTCGACAAAAGTAACATCTGGATCTCCATTTGCTGGCTTTTTCCATTCTTGAACGGAGATCGGGATTTGGTCCCTAACAATAACTCCGCATTGACGGATGAACTTCTTCGCATTCTTCTTAGGTTCAAGCAGTTCGCCATTAGGTTTGATGGCATCGATGTTGTACTTTATGCCAGTCTGCAACTTCTTGGCCGGGCCTCGAACTGTCCTGCTGCTTGTAGAAGATTTGCTCGATCCGGAGGGCTAAAAGAAGAAAGATCGATTCATTAATATATATACAAATCAATTAAAACATGTGATGATCACCAGATGCCTTATATAAATATACCTCGCCGGTCTTTGTTTTTGAAGAACAACATTTCCTTCGTCGTCATTGTTCTGGACTTCATCTATTCGTTCGTCTTCATCAAATATCATACCCTCACCGGTATTATTCAGATATTGAGAGCCGTCATCTTCTTCATTGTCATCTGGGCTCGGGGAGCGTATGATGTCGAACACAGTCTCTTCTCCTTCTCTGCCGGTATTGTCCATAGCTTTTATTTAACTAATCCAGAAGAAAGATAAAACAATTTAGTATTCAAATTAGAATGCATGCATGCAATCAATAAGGAAAAACTGAATCATAGTAGATAATACATCTCGAATAATTAATCCAGATAATATGCATCATCGAATATAATCTCGAATACATCGTCTCAAATATTATCGAGTAATATAATGTCGAATACATCGTCTCGAATATTATCGAATATAATCTCGAATACATCTCGAGTATTATCACTAATACATCTCGAATATTATCATATATATAACATCACTAGCTAATACAGATCGAATATTATCAAAGAATCTAGTTCACTCGCGGTTCCTGAGCGCGGGCGGTGGACACCCAAAGAGAAGGAACAATCACAGGATCATAGCTTGGGTGAGATCCCTGAAGAACCTGCCAGGTATTGGAGAACCTGACGTCCAACGCATCCATGTAGCGACGGACGTGCTCGTCCTCCTCCCTGACACGGCGACGTACCACCTCCGGCGGGGCCGGCTGCCTCCGCACCGAAAGTGGCCCACACGAACGCCACCAAAGGAGCTCCGGGTCGACGACGGGACCCAGGGCCGGGTTCCTCACCAAGCTGCGCGCCCGTGAAGGTAGCACCTCCTAGTGCCAGCCCGACGGAGCCCAATCCCGGACATGGCGCCTCTGAAGCAGGACGTCGTCGCGAACAAATTCTTATGAAAAAAATTCCTATATATGCAATGTCATTTTATTAGGAAATTTTGAGCAAAATATCCTCTTTTCAATTATAATGTCCCATTCCTAGGTTATAACTACCCTAATAATATTCCTTTCTCAAAAAATTCCGAAACTTTTCCCAATTATATAGTCCTTCTAACAAATATATATATGGTCAACTTTTTCCTATGCAATTTTTTTATATGCAATTTTTTTATATACTATGATATACAACATTATATAAAATTTAAAAACAGAAAATCTATGCAAATTTTTTCTATGCAACTTTTTTCTATAAGTATAAAAACTAAAAAACAGAAAATCTATGCACATTCCACCGTTCATCTACAATACATATATATATATATGCATACATTGTATAAAAAAAAACTAAAACATACATACATATAGTGAAAAAAAATCATCTAAAACACATACATATATACATACATTGTATACTAATTAATAATCTAAAACATCTAAAACACATACATATATACTAATCTAAAACATGTACGCATATATATATACTAATTAATCTAAAACAAAATCGCCGGAGGGGGCGGCGCGAGCTTACAGAGGACTGACGGCTTTGTCGAGGTGCGGCAGGGGCGCAGACGGACGGACGGCGATGTCGAGGGGCAGGGGCGCGGACGGACGGCGACGGCGACGGCAAGGTGTAGGGGCGCGGCGGCCACGGCGTCGAGGTGCGGCAGGGGCACGGACGGACGGCGGCGTCGAGGTGCGGTAGGGGCGCGGACGGACGGCGACGGCGAGGTGCAGGGGCGCGGACGGACGGCGATGGCGAGCTCCGGCAGCCTGGCGGCGTTGGTGGTGTTCGGCGTCAGGGGAGAAAACTGGTGTTAATCTGAAAATTTTCAAGTGTGAGCATATATATGCGGAGGCCTTTAGTCCCGGTTGGAGCCACCAACCGGGACTAAAGGTCATTTTTGGCCAGGCCAAGCGGCGGGAAGCGAGGCCTTTAGTCCCGGTTGGTGGCTCCAACCGCGACTAAAGGGGTGCCTTTAGTCGCGGTTGGAGCCACCAACCGGGACTAAAGGTCTCGTGCTGCCACAGCCGCAGTGCAGGGGAAGTTTAGTCCCACCTCGCCCAGCGAAGGGCAGCCGCACTGGTTTATAAGCCCCGTCGCGGCTGCTCCTTCGAGTTCCTCTCTAAAGCAGGCCTGTGGGCCTACGAACGACTCTCGCCCCTGTTGGGCCTATTGGGCCCTACGAGCCTGCATCCTGGCCCAACTGGAAGTTAGGTTTCTAGTCGTATGCAGACCGTGGCGGCCTAGTAGGCAGGCATTTTTTAATTTATTTATTTTCCAGTTTTTTTTGTTTTTTGCTTTATTTATTTTCTTTTGTTTCTGAGTTTTTTTTTTGCTTTATTTATAGTTTTTGAGTGAATATTTTTGCTTTAGGTCACAAAAATTATAAACTTTCTGTTAATGCGAGGACTTTTCAAATTTGAATAGTTTAAATTTGAATTATTTGAAATTTGTGTGAATCACTAGTTTGTGAATAACTTTACTTTAAAAATAGAGTTTTGAGTGATTCTTTTTCCTGCTGTTTAATATTAGTGTGTTTTATCATCATATTCAAATTGGTAATTCTTAGGTTATTTTAAAAAATGAAATGCCTTCATAACAGATGTGTTTTCGTCCGAAAGCCTGATACTTCGAAAGAGATTGTCCATTTTGTACACGAAGTGCATCTAGTTTTTGCCGTAACACTCTCAACTTTTTAGCACATGCTATGTGGGTGAAATGATGATACCATGTCAACTTTCAACCTTTTCAGAGTTCATTTGTAGTGTTTTTCAATATCAGGGTCATTTAGCTCCAAAAAATCTGTAAATGCATGAAAAATAGCAAATGAAGTCAGAAAGGGTTAAAAATTGATGACGTGGCTTTGAATGGTGCATACTGAATGCACAAAAAGTCTGGAGTTGAAATAAGTTTAAAAAAATGAAATGCCTTTGTAACAGATGAGTTTTCGTCCGAAAGCCTGTTACTTCGAAAAAGGTTGTCCATTTTGTACACGAAGTGCATCCAGTTTTTGCTGTAACCCTCTCAACTTTTTAGCACATGATATGTGGGTGAAATGATGATACCATGCCAACTTTCAACCTTTTTAGAGTTCATTTGTAGTGCTTTTCAATTTCAAGGTCATTTAGCTCAAAAAAAAATCAGTAAATGCATGAAAAATAGCAAATGAAGTCAGAAAGGGTTGAAAATTGATGACGTAGCTTTGAATGGTGCATACTGAATGCACAAAAAGTCTGGAGTTGAAATAAGTTTTAAAAAATGAAATGCCTTTGTAACAGATGAGTTTTCGTCCGAAAGCCTGATACTTCGAAAGAGATTGTCCATTTTGTACACCAAGTGCATCCAGTTTTTGCCGTAACCCTCTCAACTTTTTAGCACATGCTATGTGGGTGAAATGATGATACCATGTCAACTTTCAACTTTTTCAGAGTTCATTTGTAGTGCTTTTCAATTTCAGGGTCATTTAACTCAAAAAATCAGTAAATGCATGAAAAATAGCAAATGAAGTCAGAAAGGGTTGAAAATTAATGACGTGGGTTCGAATGGTGCATATTGAACGCACAAAATATCTGGAGTTGAAATAAGTTTAAAAAAATAAAATGCCTTTGTAACAGATGAGTTTTTGTCCGAAAGCCTGATACTTCGAAAAAGATTGTCCATTTTGTACACGAAGTGCATCCAGTTTTTGCCGTTACCCTCTCAACTTTTTAGCACATGCTATGTGGGTGAAATGATGATACCATGCCAACTTTCAACCTTTTCAGAGTTCATTTGTAGTGTTTTTCAATTTCAGGATCATTTAGCTAAAAAAATCAATAAATGCATGAAAAATAGCAAATGAAGTCAGAAAGGGTTGAAAATTTGTTTGTACATAATATTTCTTCGCGTTTCAAATGCCAAAACACATAAGTACCCTAACTATTACAAAGATTCCTTCCGGTTTGTCCAAAGTGGCACTTTCCAGATATATAAGTCCGGAAACTCACTAGAGAAGAAAGTGATGACAGTGAAGCCGGTCACATCCCAGAGTGGGATCTTTGGGTATAATTTTTTTTCTTGGCGTGTGTCCCTTTGCACCGTAACCATGGACAATCTTCATCATTTAACTGGATGCTCGGGTCAATATTCACTGTGAAGGGAGCAATTTCCTGAAACTTTTCATAATCTTCTGACATGTCTGTCTTGTCCTCCACTCCCATGATGTTTCTTTTCCCTGAAAGAACTATGTGGCGCTTTGGATCATCGTATGATGTATTTGCTTCCTTATATTTTCTTTTTCTTGGCTTGGTAGACATGTCCTTCACATAGAAAATCTGCGCCACATCATTGGCTAGGACGAATGGTTCGTCTGCGTACGCAAGATTGTTGAGATCCACTGTTGTCATTCCGTACTACGGGTGTTCCGTTACCCCGCTTCCTGTCAGATTGACCCATTTGCACGGAAACAAAGGGACCTTCAAATCACGTCCATAGTCAAGTTCCCATATCTCCTCTATGTAATCATAATATGTGTCCTTTGGCCTATTGGTATTTGCTGCATCAAAGCGGACACCACTGTTTTGGTTGGTGCTCCTTTTATTTCGGGCGATCGTGTAAAATGTATTCCCATTAATCTCGTACCCTTTGAAAGTCAATATATTCGAAGATGGTAACTTGGACAGTAAGTACAGCTCATCTTCAACAGTGTCGTCATGCATGAGACGTGTCTGCAACCAACCGGCGAAAGTCCCCGTTTGTTCACGTGTAATCCAGTCGTCAGACTGCTCCGGGTGTTTGGAGCGTAGAATATTCTTGTGTTCCTTCATATACGGAGCCACCAAGGAGGAATTTTGTAGAACTGTGTAGTGTGCTTGAGTGAGAGAATGCCCGTCCATACATATTATTGCTTTCGGTCCTAGTGTGCCTTTTCCACCCAGTCTGCCCTCATGCCGCGATTCAGGAACCCCAATCGGCTTAAGGTCAGGAATAAAGTCAACACAAAACTCAATGACCTCCTTATTTTCATGGCCCTTGGAGATGCTTCCTTCTGGCCTAGCACGATTATGAACATATTTCTTTAAGACTCCCATGAACCTCTCAAAGGGGAACATATTGTGTAGAAATACAGGACCCAGAATGGCAATCTCTTCGATTAGATGAACTAGGACGTGCGTCATGATATTGAAGAAGGATGGTGGGAACACCAACTCGAAACTGACAAGACATTGCACCAAATCATTCTCTAACTTTGGTATGATTTCTGGATCTATTACCTTCTGAGAGATTGCATTGAGGAATGCACATAGCTTCACAATGGCTAATCAAACGTTTTCCGGTAGAAGCCCCCTCAATGCAACCGGAAGCAGTTGCGTCATAATCACGTGGCAGTCATGAGACTTTAGGTTCTGAAACTTTTTCTCTGCCATATTTATTATTCCCTTTATATTCGACGAGAAGCCAGACGGGACCTTCATACTGAGCAGGCATTCAAAGAAGATTTCCTTCTCTTCTTTGATAAGAGCGTAGTTGGCATGACCCTGATGTATGCCGTCTTTTCCGTGCATACGTTGTTGGTCCTCTTGTGCCTTCGGTGTATCTTATGTCTTCCCATACATGCCCAAGAAGCCTAGCAGGTTCACGCAAAGATTCTTCATCACGTGCATCACATCGATTGCAGAGCGGACCTCTAGGTCTATCCAATAGGGTAGGTCCCAAAATATAGATTTCTTCTTCCACATGGGTGCACGTCCGTCAGCGTCATTCGGAACAGATTGTCCGCCAGGACCCTTTCCAAAGATTACTTTTAAATCTTTGACCATATCAAGTATATCACGACCAGTACGGTGGTGAGGCTTCTTCCGGTGATCTACCTCACCTTTGAAATGCTTGTCTTTCTTTCTTACGGGATGCCTACTCGGAAGAAATCGACGATGTCATAGGTACACATTCTTCTTACAATTATCCAAATATATACTGTCGGTATCATCTAAACAGTGCATGCATGCACGGTATCCCTTGTTTGTCTGTCCTGAAAGGTTACTGAGAGCAGGCCAATCATTGATGGTCACAAACAGCAACGCATGTAGGTCAAATTCCTCCTGATTGTGCTCATCCCACACACGTACACCTTTTTCATTCCACAGCTGTAAGAGTTCTTCAACTAATGGCCTTAGGTACACATCAATGTCATTGCCGGGTTGCTTAGGGCCTTGGATGAGCACTGGCATCATAATGAACTTCCGCTTCATGCACAACCAAGGAGGAAGGTTATACATACATAGAGTCACAGGCCAGGTGCTATGATTGCTGCTCTGCTCCCCAAAAGGATTAACGCCATCTGCGCTTAGACCAAACCATACGTTCCTTGCATCATCTGCAAAGTCCTCCCACTTTCTCTCAATTTTTCTCCACTGCGACCCGTCAGCGGGTACTCTCAACTTCCCATCTTTCTTACGGTCTTCTTTGTGCCATCGCATCAACTTGGCATGCTCTTTGTTTTGGAACAAACGTTTCAACCGTGGTATTATAGGACCATACCACATCACCTTGGCAGGAATCTTCTTCCAGGGGCGCTCGCTCTCAACATCACCAGGGTCATCACGGCTGATCTTATAGCGCATTGCACCGCATACCGGGCATGCATTCAAATCCTCGTACTCACCGCGGTAGAGGATGCAGTCATTAGGGCATGCATGTATCTTCTGCACCTCTAATCCTAGAGGGCAGACAGCCTTCTTTGCTTCGTACGTACTGTCGGGAAATTCGTTGTCCTTTGGAAGCATCTTCTTTAACATTATCAGCAACTTTTCAAATCCCTTGTCAGATACACCATTCTCTGCCTTCCATTGCAGCAATTCCAGTGTGGTGCCCAGCTTTTTCTTGTCAGCTTCGCAATTTGGGTACAACAATTTCTTGTGATCCTCTAACATGCGCTGCAACTTCAGCCTCCCCTTTTCACTTGCGTAGTTTCTCTTTGCATCAGCAATGGCCCGACCAAGATCATCAGCGGGCTCATCTGATGCCTCTTCTTCAGCTTCTTCCCACATTTTCGGCTCAGCTTCTTCCCCCATTGTTGTTGTACCATCGTATTCAGGGAACCCATGGCCAGGATAGCTGTCGTCATCCTCTTCTTCTTCATTCTCTTCCATTAGGACACATCTTTCTCCGTGCTTGGTCCAACAGTTATAGCCGGACATGAAACCAGACTCGAACAAGTGGACATGAATGGTTCTTGCGTTAGAGTAATTTCGATCATTCTTACAGTTAGCACATGGACAACACATAAAACCATCCGCCCGCTTGTTTGCCTCAGCCACAAGCAGAAAAGTATGCACGCCATTAATGAACTGGGGAGAGCATCGGTCATCGTACATCCATTGCCGGCTCATCTTCATTACACAACACCGAAAAGACCAAATTAATACAAGTTCATACACACTTATTCTCATAAAACAACATACAAACTCTCTAGCTAAAGCATTTAAATGCAACAACAAATGCGATCAAGATCGCAACTAAGATAACAATTGATCCAACAACATAATGATACCAAGCCTCACTATCAATGGCATACTTTCTAATCTTTCTAATCTTCAAGCGCATTTTATCCATCTTGATCTTGCGATCATCAACGACATCGCCAACATGCAACTCCAATTCCATCTTCTCGTCCTCAATTCTTTTTAATTTTTTCTTCAAGTAATTATTTTCTTTTTCAACTAAATTTAACCTCTCGACAAGAGGGTCGGTTGAAATTTCCGATTCACATACCTCCTAGATAAAAATATTTATGCCAACTTGATGGGCATAATTTGTCATAAACACGAAATGCAACAAATAGTTATAAAAGAGAATATATCACATCCGAATCATAAACCGGACGAGGGCCGACGGAGACGGATATCAAAACCATGCCACTATGTATAACAAACAACGTACGGGTAAGAAAATTATACAAGTAACTATCTAAATCACACAAACATGATTTTTTTTAATAAAAAGGATAAGAACAAGAGGCTCACCAAGGTGGTGCCGGCGACGGGACGGTGCGGGCGATCGACGGTGGTTAGGACGGGAACGGGAAGGCACTAAGTAAACCACACCTACACATGCAAACTAAGAATTTAATTTGAGCTCAAATTGCATATAAATCAAATAAACTACCACATATAAATACTTCCAAACTAAAACTCACAAATCACTATACTTATAGAGCATTGCAAGAGCTAATCTAGCAATGAGAGATGAAAGGACAAAGTTGCTAACCTTTGTGAACACTTGGATGGATGGGGTGCCTTCAAACTTTGACAATTTTTTGCAAAAATGGAGGATGAGCTCGAGCAAGAGGGGAAAAACAAAGAGGAGAGGAAAGTGGAAGAACAGAGAGCTCGGGCTCGACGAATGGTTTATATAGGAGCATCTTTAGTCCCGGTTCGTGACACAAACCGGGACTAAAGGTTAGCCTCTAGTCCCGGTTTGTGTCACGAACCGGGACTAAAGGTGCTAGTGGGGCCCCAGCCTGACACCAGCCTGCCACCACCCCTTTAGTACCAGTTCGTGTCACGAACCGGTACTAGAGGTTCAACACGAACCGGGACTAATGATGCCCGCCCCCCCAGCACTTGGAACCGGCACTAATGGTCACATTAGTACCGGTCCGTTTACAAACCGGGACTAATGTGGCTCACGTAAAGTAGTTTTTCTACTAGTGATGGGTTATCATCCGCTTGAGCAACTCGTCAGCTTCCTCTACAGTCAACGCGTCCGCGACGCGGCACCGTCCACGACGCTCCCACTACGACTGCGGGGGGATGTCAGCCCGTCGGCTGCTATTCTCTCCAGTCTGAACGTCCGCGACGCTCTTGTTGTCTGCGACGCTACCGCTACGACTGCGGGGGGATGTTAGAGATATATATGGGATACATGTATTTGATAGTCTAGGATTTGTAATCTGTCTCCTACCTTATCTCTAGGAGAGGCGTCTTGCACTCCAAGTCTTGTACTCAATATATACTCGCCCTGGAGGCTCAATAATACATCCATCGATTCCACCAATCCTTCTCCCTCTCTCCCTTCTAACAGTTTTAATATGAACTAGATATAGAGCAAAATGCGCTAATCTACATTCTAAAATATGTTCATATACAAGTTTATATTAAAATCTTTAAAAAAAACTTATATTTAAGAACGAAGGGAGTAGAAAGCATGTGTGCAACTAATATTTGGCAAAAAGAAAAGAAAAATGGCGAATGACTCGATACGACCGACCTTCGGCCGATAGCATGCTGTTTCTACTACCGAAGATGCCAATTGCTACTTCCATATGGTACAATCGAATGCAGGGGGAATCTGGGAATCTGCTACAATAGATGGGGACACGGCGGAGCTGCATCCGGGGTCGCAAATGCTACCACCGACATTTGTTTTTGCTAGAATCAGGGTAGGGCTGTCACGGGCGCAAGTACCTCTACAGCCCACTGCAACGAGGAGGGCCGGCCCAAGAGGAAGAGATGGCCCAGTCACAAGTTTGACCCAGCAACCTGGGAATTAGGTGGATAAGAGTAGGTGTGCGTGTGGGGGAGAGGGCATCGAGAGAATTGCCTGGACTTGTACTCCATCCTGATCCCCTTCTTCCTCTCTGAACTCGCTCTCTCTCTGCTTCAATTCCCCTCCTCAACCACCAATTTCTCCTTGTATCGCCATGGATTTGAGACAATAGAGTAGAGGAGCGTAACATATGGTATCAGATTTGCCTACCTACTTACAGAAGCCCACCTTCTCTACGCGGCAACAGCGGCAAGCCGTCGCGATGGAGCAACGTGTCGACGAACTTGCGGCCACGCTCAAGTTAATCCAAGAGCAAAACGCCGCGATCCAGAAGGCGGTGGCGGCTACCACGGCTCTCTTCGAGGAGATCAAGCCATCGGTCGTGGGTCTCGCGGAGTGGAGACCAGAGTTGGACCAGGCAGTGGCGGATCTGCGCTCGGATCTCGGCGGCGTGCGCCGCGACCTCGACGTCATCATCCGCAACCCCGTCCTCGCCCTCAAGCCGGCGGATCTTCCGCCGCTGGTGCAGCAGCCGCCAGCGGGGGTCTCACTCGTTCCTGACACGAGCTCATCCAGGCCCGATAGCCGCCGCGACGACATGGAGTTCCGGGGGATGCGAGCTAGGGTAGTGACTACCCTTGTTCCACCTCCGGTCACGGGTATGTTACCGGACCCCCGTTCTCGTACTCTGGTCCGTTCACCGGAGTCGCGCCAATTGCAGTCTGGCACACCTCATTTTCGTCCCAACTCGCGCTCTGGCAGTCCCTATCGGTCGCGTTCGTCTTTGCCGCCGCGGCCTAAACTGGATTTTCCTCCGTTTTGGGGCGAGCGACCGCGTAGTTGGAAGCGTAATTGTGAGTCCTATTTTCGGGTGTTTCACCTTGATCCAGACCTTTGGGTCGACACCGCAGCCATGCATTTTTCTGACGCTGCGATGATATGGTTGGAGAATGGAGGTTTCGATCTCCATCAGATGGAGTGGGAGAAATTCTGTTCGTTGGTCTGCGATCAATTCAAACGCAACGAGTTTAACTCCCTATTGCGTCAACTTTTTCACCTTCGTCAGACAGACTCGGTTTCTGAATACACCACTCAGTTTAATGAGCTGATGCACTCCCTGTTGGCTCACAGTAGCTCGTGGGATCCTGCCCTTTTTCCTTCTCGATATGTTGATGGTCTCAAAGATGAAATTCGAGTGGTGATTATTGTTCATAATCCTCGAGATTTGGATACTGCTGTTTCCTTGGCTTACCTGCAGGAAGAGGCATTGGAGATTTCCAAAAGGCGTGAACCACGTCGGGGGGACAGTAACAGTGGGGGGCGCTCGCATTTGAGAGGGGCTATGCCATTACCACCACCACCTGGACGTCCTCCTACCCCAGCTCCTGCAAGCGAAGCGAAGCAACCAGCGCCCAATGATATGGCGCAGTCTGGTACATCTACTGATCAACGGCTGACCACCTTGCGAGCTTATAGGCGTGCTCGGGGGCTCTGCTATTTGTGTGGAGAAAAATGGTCTCGGGAACACAATCGTGCCACAGCAGTTCAGCTACATGTTGTTCAAGAGTTCTTTGATGTGTTGGGCATTCCAGGTTTTGACACGGCCTCTGAACATTCGGACACTGGCAGTGAATGTCATACCATCTCCAAGGCGGCGTTGGAGGGCACTGTGGCTCCTCAAACTGTTCGTTTACAAGGCCTCATTCAGAATCAGAAGGTGTTGATGCTGATTGATTCTGGGAGTTCTCATAGCTTCATTAGTGCCACTTTAGCTGCTCGGTTGACAGGTGTGGTAGCTTCAGATCACCCTCTGCAAGTGCGTATTGCTGATGGGGGACATCTCTGTTGTGCTCAGGAGGTGCCAAACTGTGAATGGTGGGTTCAAGGCAACAAATTCTCCTCTAACCTTAAAGTGTTACCGCTTGGCTGTTATGACATGATTGTGGAAATGGATTGGTTAGAGGCACATAGTCCCATGGACATTCATTGGGGGCTGAAAAAGCTGCAGTTCTTGCACAAGGGCAAGCAAATAGTGTTGAAGGGGGTACAACCAAGTGTACAGCAGTGTTATGAGCTATCTGCAGCTCAGTTGCACGCTCTGTTGGACTGTAATGACGTGCATCAAGTGATTCAACTCTGTGCAGTGGATGTATCAGAAGGAGAGGAGAAAATCCCTCCGGTTATATCAACCTTGTTGCAAGAATTTGCTCATCTATTTGAAACACCATCGAGTCTACCTCCAGAACGAGCATTCGATCACACTATTCCCTTGATTCCAGGGGCACAACCAGTCAATTTGAGACCTTACCATTACACTCCAGCTCAAAAGGATGAAATTGAGAGACAAGTAGCCGAAATGATCAAACAGGGCATCATTCAACATAGTTGTAGTCCGTATGCTGCTCCGGTATTGTTGGTCCAGAAGAAGGACTTAAGTTGGAGGTTTTGCATTGATTTCCGCAGGCTAAATGCTATCACTATCAAAAACAGATACCCGTTGCCTATCATTGAGGAATTGTTGGATGAGCTTGCGGGATCCGTTTGGTTTACCAGTCTTGATTTACGGGCTGGTTATCACCAAATTCGCATGAAATCTGGAGAAGAATACAAGACGGCTTTCAAGACACACCACGGGCATTATGAGTTCAAGGTCATGCCCAATGGTGTCACCGGTGGTCCCTCTACCTTCCAAGGCACTATGAACATTGTCCTGTCGCCTCTGTTACGCAAGGGTGTGCTTGTGTTCATTGATGACATACTTGTCCACAGTGACACCTTAGAGAAACATAAAGAGCTTCTGCGCCAAGTTTTCCAGCTATTGCACAAGCATCAGTTCTACCTCAACCAAGCGAAGTGCAAGTTTGCGCAACCGCGTCTCACTTATTTGGGTCACGTTATCAGTGCTGATGGAGTCTCGACCGATGACAAGAACATAGCAGCTGTTCGGGATTGGCCTACCCCCACCACGGCCAGGGAGGTGCGCGGGTTTCTTGGGCTGGCTGGCTACTATAGACGATTTGTGCGCAACTTTGGTGTGATCAGCAGAACTCTGACAAACCTGTTCAAGAAGGGGGCGATTTTTGTTTGGAGTGACGAGGCTGAGGCAGCTTTCCAGCATCTGAAAAAGGCCCTGATCACTGCTCCGGTGTTGGCTTTACCGCGATTTGACCGCACCTTTGAGGTGGAGACTGACGCATCTAACACAGGGGTTGGTGCGGTGCTCATGCAAGATGGCCATCCGCTGGCTTTCTTCAGTAAGGCTCTAGGTCCGCGCAATCAAGGGCTCTCTGCATATGAAAAAGAATTCATGGCAGTGTTAATGGCTGTGGATCATTGGCGTCCGTATTTGCAGTCGGGGGAGTTCATTATACGTACTGATCAGCGCAGTCTCGCCCACCTTGATGATCAACGACTGACAACTCCCTGGCAACGGCGTGCTCTCACCAAGCTGCTTGGGCTTCAATACAAGATTGTGTACAAGAAGGGCGTGGAGAATCGAGCGGCAGACGCCTTGTCTCGTCGGGATGGAGTGCTGCTAGCCATCTCAGTGGCTCTGCCTACTTGGTTGACAGATATCACACGGGGGTACCAATCAGACCCTCAGGCTTGTGAACTACTGCAGAAATACACTGGGTCGAACGATCCGGTGATTCCATACACAGTGCAAGATGGGGTTATCAAGTATAAGGGGCGTGTGTGGCTTGGTTCCAACACGGCAACACAAGATCTCATTCTGCGCTCAATGCATTCTAGTCCGTTGGGGGGACATTCTGGCATCCATGTGACATATGATCGGCTTAAAAGGTTGTTTGCTTGGCCCGGAATGAAGATGGCAGTGACCAAATTCGTCTCCAACTGTGACGTTTGTAAGCAAGCAAAGCCTGAGCATGTGCGCACACCTGGACTTTTGGAACCTCTGGAAGTTCCACCCCATCCGTGGCATACTGTCACCTTAGATTTTGTGGAAGGGCTACCACTGTCGAAGGGTTACACCTGCATTCTAGTGGTTGTGGACAAACTGACGAGGTATGCTCATTTTGTGCCTTTGGCTCACCCTTTCTCTGTTGTTCAAGTGGCCTCAGCGTACATGGCCAACATCTACAAGTACCATGGACTTCCCTATGCTCTTGTTTCGGATCGGGATCGAATCTTTACCAGCAAACTATGGCGTGAGCTCTTCCGGCAGGCTGGCACAGAGTTGCGCATGTCTTCTACATATCATCCGCAAACAGATGGCACTACAGAGCGGGTCAACCAGTGTTTAGAATCCTACCTGCGCTGCTTTGTTCATGCCTGTCCACACCGTTGGTTTCAGTGGCTGCACCAAGCTGAGTTCTGGTACAATACTTCCATGCATTCAGCACTTGGCACCTCCCCTTTCGAGATGTTATATGGCCATCCTCCTAGGCACTTTGGCATCGTGGATGCCTCGGCCTCGGTTTCCCCCGACCTTGCTGACTGGATGCATGAACGGGCTCTGATGACAGCGCTTCTCAAGCAACAATTGGAGCGTGCTCGCCAGCGCATGAAGGATCAGGCAGATAAACACCGATCCGAGCGCTCATTTAAAGTTGGGGACTGGGTGTTTGCGAAATTGCAGCCATATGTTCAAGTCTCTGTGGCGGAGCGAGCTAGCCATAAGCTTTCCTTCCGTTATTTTGGCCCGTTTCAGGTCTTGGCGCGTGTTGGCACGGTTGCTTATCGTCTACAATTGCCAGCATCAAGCAAAATTCATCCTGTCTTCCATGTGTCGCTGCTTCGAGGAGCCCTGCCACCGACTACCATCGTCGAGCCCGAGCTGCCGAATCCAGCAATGCCGCACTCGCCGCCGGGAATCCCAGAACAAGTGTTGGCTCGCCGCGTCATCACCAAAGGCGCCGCCAAGCTGCCTCAAGTGCTGATCAAGTGGACGGGCCAGCCGGCCTCGCTGGCGTCATGGGAGGACTACTTCGAGCTGCGCAGTCGCTTCCCGGGTGCTGCGGCTTGGGGACAAGCCGATTCTGAAGGAGGGGAGAATGTCACGGGCGCAAGTACCTCTACAGCCCACTGCAACGAGGAGGGCCGGCCCAAGAGGAAGAGATGGCCCAGTCACAAGTTTGACCCAGCAACCTGGGAATTAGGTGGATAAGAGTAGGTGTGCGTGTGGGGGAGAGGGCATCGAGAGAATTGCCTGGACTTGTACTCCATCATGATCCCCTTCTTCCTCTCTGAACTCGCTCTCTCTCTGCTTCAATTCCCCTCCTCAACCACCAATTTCTCCTTGTATCGCCATGGATTTGAGACAATAGAGTAGAGGAGCGTAACAAGGGCGTGCCGATGAGATGGTGGTACAAGGAAGCCACGGCGAGGTGCGACCATGACTGCGGCGTGCTGGAACGTGCGGAGAAAATTGCTGGAACCAGACGGTGGGAATTCTTTGACCATGGCCGCACGAGCTGGAACCAGCATGGGTGTGAGCTTGCAACCGGAGACGCGTGCGAGGATGCGAATGGGAAGCACGGCCTGCTCCAAGCGGGGGCTTGACGAACCTACGGCCGACCGGGAACCGCGGTTGCATTTTGTTGCATCTCGAAGGCGGTGTTTTTTCGCCGGAACCGCAGCTGCCCCGAGAGCGAGGATGGTGAGCGGAGGCGAGCTTCGAGGCAGGCGTCTCCCTCTTCCGTAGCAACGGATCAGCGGAGGGGCTCAGTCTTCAGGGGTTTTCTTCTGTGCGTTGATTTGCGGAGTGAATGATACGCAGGGAGGGGGAGGGAAGGACACGAAGAAAAATGGTTTGGCTGGCCGACCGGGGCCTTACAGTACGTCCAAAATTAATTATAGTTCAAAAAACATGTGCTAGCATCAATAATATTATTGTGTATACACAATGCTTGCAACACATATGATAGCGAGATGGTCCATATTTTATTTATTGACTAGCAAACATACCCGTGCGTTGCACCGGAAAAGATAATCAGCATGTCTATTTAATCATCCGTCAGCGCGACATGCAACATCCGGACAGTGCCACCCAGAGACAGGGAGGTGTCCACCAAAACGTCCATCAGCGCGGAACGCGAACATCCGAACGGTGCCACCTGATGGTAGCAGGAAGACGTACACTGAGGACGCATTAACAATCATTCGAACCTTTGGCACGCCTTTTGTATAACACTTCTGATCACACCAAACATGAATAAATCAAAGCGCACCAAAGTCACTAAGTTGACTATCAACGTAAATCGTACTCCCCCCATCTATTTTTATGGAGCTTAATTTCGAACGTTGCTGCGATAAAATTGGAGCGTTTTTGAAGCTCAGTTTTGGACACACATTTTTTTTCCTAATTGTATGAAGCCCACAGAAACCTTCGCGTATTCCTTTTTTATTTAACCCGTTTTTCTTCTTTTATTGACCAATAATAGTACCCATAATCGGTTTATTGGCCAACAATAGTACCCACAATCGGTTTACTTTTATCGGGTCATTTTTATCTAATTGCATGTAGCCCACCGAAGCCTTTCCTTTTTTATTTTATTGAATTTTTATTTTTTATTGATCTGCCATGCAACCCACAATCAGTGTAATTTTATCGGGTCTTTCTCTCTTTTATTGGGACCGCATCACACTTTATGTCTTCATCGGGTCTTTTTTTCTTATTGGCATGCGAAGCCACGTGTCCACATCACATGTTAAGTAGGTTTAGATATAATAGGCATTTTCAAAATACGACATTCAAAGAAGAGTATTAATTAAGAGTGCATCCTAAACATAATTTTAAAAATAATTAACATGAAGGATAATAGCATATTTGGAATCTACACATTTTTCTGAGAAATTTCCATATATAACATGTTTAATTGGAAATTAGGGTTTAAAAGATATGATTTTTTAAGCATTTGAATTTTTCAAGAAAAAAACCGAACAATAGAGTAGCTGGACCGAAACTGCAACATTGCGCAGCCCATCAGTTAAGCCACGCTTGGGCGAGACAATCTTATCCTACGCCAGTGGATATTGGAGAGAAAAACAGAAAAATGGATGTAGTGGGATTTTAACCCATGTCTCTGGGGTGTAGCAGCAAGGCTCAAACCACAGTGCTACTTGTACCTTAAAGCCGATGGCGACCTATGAGGGAAAATGGAATCGTTTTTATCCACTTACCGGTGACATGATGGGTAATTATGGACAACTTCGAGGGCAATTTTCATGAACGACCACCAGAAACAATAGCCACTTTATTATTAAGTAGAGATAAATATACTAATGTTGAAATATAGTATTGGCTTTAGGCCCATAAACAATTTCAGAAAAATCTCTAAGGGGGCGAGAAGTTTAGTCCCGCCTCAGGGCATCTCCAACGCTAACCTACAAACCAGACACCACATCCGTCCGCGGACATGGAGGATCAACCCGCGGACACGGATGCGGGAGCTAGCCATCAAATGCTATCCGCATACAATTCCAAACAAATTTGAACAAACCGGACAAAATTCATGCAAACGGATGATTTTAGTAAAGTTGAATGAAATTCATGAATATTTTTTAGAATTTACGAATATTTTTAAAATCCTTAAATATATCACCTAAAGAAGAAGAGGCTTAACACATAACTGAAGGATGGCGCGGCAAAGCATGGGTGACCCTCTAGTACTACCTCTGTCCGGGTTTATTAGTCCCCATTGTATTTCAGGTTAAACTTTGACCTTTGATTTAACTAACAAAAAATATGTTATATATCACAAAAATAGTATCATTGGAAACCTCATTTGAATATGAATCCAACAATATAAGTTTTGTGACATACAATGTATATTTTGTTTATGAAATCTACGATCAAAATCGGGCTCAAAATACGAAGGGGACCAATAAACCCGGACGGAGGTAGTATATAGTAGTAATTATTTTTTAGGGAACTCTAGTATATAGTAAGCTCTCTAGATTTGGAGTCTCCTTGTTGATCGGGCGCTATGGGCCTTGCCGGTAACGGTTTGTGTCGCTGGGCCATCTGATTTTTCTGTTTTGAGTAGGTATTGCCTGGTTTGTTTTTCTTCTCACTTTTTGTGTTTTTCAACCACTTTAATAGTTTTCTTTCCTGCTTTTCTTTTCATCTTTGTTTTTCCTTTTTTTTCACATGCTAGCTCATCAATATTTATTAAAGTTTTGAGCATTTAGAAAGACTATGTTTTTTTAGAATTCACTAATTATTAATTGAATTCCTTCACATTTAAAAAATTCTTGAGTATTTTTCAAAGTTCATGAACTTATGTAAAGTCTGTGATTTGTTTTTTTAATTTAGGAATCTTTCTCAAATTCGTGACCCTTTTTTGAAACCTATGAATATTTTTTTGAATTAGTGAACATTTTTTAAAATTTGTGTTTCTGTAATCCACAATATTTTTAAAAATATAATATTTTTAAAGTATGTGAACTTCTTGAAAAAAAAATGATAGCCGGTTTTTCTAAGTCGGAGAGGAGTGAACAAAAATAAAAGCTGAATGATGAAGCGGAGCATGGAGCCAAGTTGAACGAGCGGGAGCTTCATAGACCGGCCCATGTGAGTGTTATAACACCAATTTCACAGTTTGAACGTGGAATGGCAGCTCACACAACTATCACCGACTGACACTAAGGCCGGAACGTGCAAGAACCTCACAACCACGCACCTAACAACTTCGGTCTCCTCTCAGAACAAATATCGTCTCCAACGACAACCCAACAAGATATACGAATGAAAAAGAAAACACTGCTAGAACATAATTAAAACTCAAGCCATAGTAGATAAAATCAAAATGAAACTACTGACCACAATAATCTACTAGAGAAAAAAGAGTTAATCTCATGAGTCCTGAATGGCACGACAAAGCGCGCATAGCCTCTATGTGCATATTTGCTGGTGTGTAACAGACAGAAGGCACAGTGCCAGTTAAATGCCCATAATTTAGATTGCATCATCATGGATTAAGTAGACTAGTTGATCCAATCGTACACCTGGTACTGGCAAAAGCAAAATCTACCAAAAAATGGAGAATGCTTCCGTAACCCCCATAAGAAAGGAGCCGAAAGCAAGTTTAAAATGGTAGTATTCCCGTACGAGTGCATGCCTCAATACTCTATGTCTCAAGCATCTGCCAATAACAAAAGTAAAGGCGTATAAACACTGGTACAGCGATGTGCTATACAAACAATTTTTAACACATTTCCGTGATGTCGTTTTAAACCGTCGCCTAGTGAGTGACTGTGATAAGGGATCCTTTCCACACGACCCAGAAACCATCGGGGATAGGCCCTTTGGTCACACATGCTCGGCAAAATGAGGTCGTGTGCGACCGGCGAGCGATTAAATACGATTATACAGGTCCAATCAATTTCGGTCGTAAATACATCCCACATAGTAAGTCCCAAATAAACGTTTTCGTTTGTTATATACATTTCACACAGTCAATCCAATGAATACGTTTCCGTTCTTATGTATATCACACACAGTCAATCCAGGGAAAACGTTTTCATTCGTATGTACATCCCACACAGTTAATCCAGGAAAAACGTTTCCGTTCGTATATACATCCCACATAGTTTTATGTATAGCCTCGTGTGTGATAGGTGTAACTATCACACACGCTCTGCCTCGGTTAACCGTTTACTTTTATTCAACTACATCACACATGATTTGATGAAGAAAACTATATGGCGTTAGGCTATCCATCACAAGCGATTTTACTGCTAGAACCGTTTGTAAAGTTCCATGACCCATTTAGCCTGTTTATTAGTTTACAATTAATAATTTCAGTATTACGCAAATTCACATTTCATATCGAACAACTGTTTACCAATTTCATATCAGGCACATAAATATATTTTAACATTACAGTACGATAGCTACCTGAAAACAGAACAGTACAGTATATAGCTAGTTCACATTCATAAGAATAATATTAGAACAATATATTCATTCCCTAATCGAGATCATCCAGGCTCGTCTTATCCACCTCTGCTTTCAGTTCAATAAGAACCTGTTTTGCACTGGCCAACTGGGAAAGTGCCTCCTCCTTTGCCAACACCATCTTACCAAAGTCTAATTTAAAAAATCTGAGCTCATTCTCCATCTTTCTCTTTTTATCCCGCATCTTCAAATATTCTTCAGCGTTGACAACACTTTTTCTAAGCCTACCTCTGTTCTTTTCCTCATACATGCTCCAGAGCTTTGCTAGGCACGTCTTCAAAGACTGTGGCCACTCTTGATCAACCCACTCCAGGTAAGAACACTTTCGTTCATCCTATAATATTTAAAACTATATCAGTAACAAATGTAGGGGAAATGAGTTTCTAACAACATAGAAAATCATCAAATACATATTTTAAAAAACTGAAGAAACAGGTTAATTATGACATATCTTCTAAAAAAAATCAATGTGCAAATGAATTAATTGCTACTGAGACAACAACCAAATTCTGAAACATCAGAAATTATAATTAACTACAACAACGCTACAAGTTCTTAGTCAAGTACTATAAATAACAAATTGAATATTTTATGAGGAAGCTAAATATAACTGCAACAGCATAGCGACAGTGTTTGGATAACAGCAAATTGATACTAACATGTGTGTACATGCACAAATTTAGTAACATAGAACTAATAGCACTAAGGCCGTCAACTATGTATGCCAAAACCGGTGTAAAGACAACTGTTGCTACATTTGGCACCGGTGCCCTGTACTGGCGAGCCCATGCAGCGGGAAAAAATCAGGGACCCGGACTCCGGAGCACCTAGTTGCTCCGATGCCCAATTTCTTCATGCCATAAAGATTTAGTATTTACTGCTTGGCTGCTCAGATGTGTGGACCAAAATTGGCTGCACAAACTGCTGAAGCGGTGCCAAATAATTTTCTAATGACACCGCTGATGAGATGGAAACATTTTTAGATACTAGGTACAAACTGTGACACTGTCTTAACATCCAGAATAACATAGCACAGTGACAGTGTCTGAATCACATCTAACAAATGATTTGTAACAACGAAAGTGGGGCTAACCTTCTCTACACATGCGAGAAACTTCCTCCCACTGTCCATAGATTCAAACGCAACTAGCTTCACGCATGGAGATTGATGGTGACAACGAGCAGGCAGATCTTCAGCCACCCCGCTTCATTCGTTGCAACTGATGATCTTAGGGAGCTACAAGAGGAAGAAATGACTCAAATCGACCGCCGGGTAAAAATCCTTCATTTCAAGTCATAACCCGAGAGAGAGAAGAGAGGCATACCCGGGTGCTGAAAAATTCGTCGTCGGAGGAGGAACCACTGGAGAGGCCATTGAAGAAGATCATGGCGACCCCGGCGGTAGGATGCGAGACGGCGAGAGCGAGGAAGCAAGCGAGGAAGCGGCTATAGCTTCGGAAGGAATGAAGGAGGAAACAGAGGAAATGTGACTTGTGGTCGGGGAGAAAAGGGGGTGGGGAGGGGGGCGGGGGTAGATATTTTGGCGGTAGGCCAAAAATTTCGAAATGTGGAGGAAAACTTTGCACGCAGTGCCGCCGGACACCATTCTCTTTGAATGATTGTGTGCATCGCAAACGATTCTTCTGCTTTACGCGCATGGGATGAGTTTGATAATTCAAATTTTGGTGGAAATTTCCCTGCATACTGTCCTCATCCACGTCATTGCATAATTTAACATCGCTTGCTAATTTGTGCACATAAAAGAGCGTACATCACACAGACCACACTTACTGAATCGAGCAATTTTAGTAATTAAACAGAGCCAGTTGACCTGAACATTGCTCTAACAAAAGACCAGCATTAAAAACAAAGCCTAAGTACGCATAATTTTAACAAAGCCGCCACCGCGCCGGCCCATGCATCGCCGGTGTGAGATGAGACGTCGATGACTTGTCCTGGAGACATGCCGCCATTGGTGGACTCCGCGCCCCCCCTGCTGAAGTCGACCGCGTCCTCGTCCTCAGCGCCGCCCTCAAGGTTGTAGTACTCTTAGTAGTGGCAGCGCCAGAGCTCGCGTTGGTACTCCACCGCCGTTTCCTCGACGGACAGACTCTTCTCTACCTCGACCTCGACCACGCGCAACTCCTCCTCCCGACGCTCCTTGATCTCCGCCGCCTCCTGCATCTCCAGCTCCCGCTCGGCGATCTCATGAGGAAGCAGGTGCTCCATGGCCACCGCCGCCTTTTCGGACGTGGGTTGCATGCTGGATTCCGAGGTGGCCTGAAATATCTTGGCATGTGCGTCCTCGATCTTGACGTGGATGGCCTCGACCCGGGCCAGGGCGACATCGGCGGCATGGACGGCAGCTCGAGCGCTCTCGGCGTTTGCAGCCGCCATCACAGCAGCTGCTGCAGCCGTCTCGGCTGCTGCAGCTGCCCCGTCGGCTGCCACAGACACCCTCTCAACGGATGCGGCCGCGCTCAATGCGGATGCGGCGGCACTCTCGGCGTAGGCGATCGCGCTCTCGGCGCAGGCGGCGGCGCTCGGGGAGGACGCGGCCACCGTAGGGGCCCTCACGAAGTGTTTCCACAGCGTCATCTTTGCAAGAAGGGGTTGTGGGAATGGGGATCGGGATTCGTGGATTCGGGGGTTGCCGGCACTGGAGCAGACGAGCCGGCGAAGCTTAAGGAGGAAGTCTTAAATAGACCCACAAATTTTCATCGCAAATGGTTCCCACAAAAAACTGTGTGTGATGTTGTTGATAGTTTTTATTAATTGTGAAAGACGAATTTGGAGTAAAGTGGCAACGGATGGTGTTTTAAATGTACGAGAAAATTTATAGTACTAATACAACTGTCATGTCAAAAATTGTAAAATTTCAGTGGTCATTTGACCTTTTAAGACATTTTAAGTGATTTTCTAGCCATTTAATGACCGTAATTCAAATTTGAACTACATCTACATGCAACGGCTAACCATAACGGTTTAAAAAATCATATTTGTGTACTTGTGTGCGAGTTAATTCCATGTGCAGTAAATTGAAAGGAATTTTCAAACATATTGGTGTCACGGCCTGGACACATGCATGGAGTGCCATGTCATTTAAATTCCAAAAAATTAAAAAATGATCAGAAACACATGAAACCTTGCTTGATGTAATGTCATGCCACCAAGATGATGTGGTAAATAATTTGACATGTTTGACGAAAGTTTGGACACACACCCCTCACAAACCGGAGCAACTCACTAGAAGGCTCGTGGTTCCGAGAGGGAACAATGCATGTTTGATGACGAAGGGGAGATAGCTTCCTCTTACGGCCATCAATTTTTTTCTACATTTAACGTGCACTAATACAACTGTCATGTGAAAATTTGGAAAACTCTAGGGGTCATTTGACCTTTTTAAGACATTTAAGTGATTTTCTAGCCATTTAATGACCGTAATTCAAATTTGAACTACATCTACATGCAACGGCTAACCATAACGGTTTGAAAAATCATATTTGTGTACTTGTGTGCGAGTTAATTCCATGTGTAGTAAATTGGAAGGAATTTTCAAACATATTGGTGTCACGGCCTGGACACATGCATGGAGTGCCATGCCATTTAAATTCCAAAAAATTAAAAAATAATCAGAAACACATGAAACCTTGCTTGATGTAATGTCATGCCACCAAGATGATGTGGTAAAAAAATTGGCATGTTTGACGAAAGTTTGGACACACATCCCTCACAAACCGGAGCAACTCACTAGAAGGCTCGTGGTTCCGAGAGGGAACAATGCATGTTTGATGACGAACGGGAGATAGCTGAAGGAAATATGCCCTAGAGACAATAATAAAGTTGTTATTTTATATTTACTTATTCATGATAAAGGTTTATTATTCATGCTAGAATTGTATTGATCGCAAACTTAAATACATGTGTGAATACATAAACAAATACCGTGTCCCTAGTAAGCCTCTACTAGACTAGCTCGTTGATCAAAGATGGTTAAGGTTTCCTAACCATAGACATGTGTTGTCATTTGATAACGAGATCACATCATTAGGAGAATGATGTGATGGACAAGACCCATCCGTTAGCTTAGCATAATGATCGTTCAGTTTATTGCTATCGCTTTCTTCATGTCAAATACATATTATTCGACTATGAGATTATGCAACTCCCGAATACCGGAGGAATACCTTGTGTGCTATCAAACATCACAATGTAACTGGGTGATCATAAAGATGCTCTACAGGTATCTCCGAAGGTGTTTGTTGAGTTGGCATAGATCGAGATTAGGATTTGTCACTCCGAGTATCGGAGAGGTATCTCTGGGCCCTCTCGGTAATACACATCATAAGCTTGCAAGCAAATGACTAAGGAGTTAGTCACGAGGTGATGTATTACGGAACGAGTAAAGAGACTTTCCGGTAACAAGATTGAACTAGGTATAGAGATACCGACGATCGAATCTCGGGCAAGTAACATACCGATGGACAAAGGGAAATACGTATGTTGTCATAACGGTTTGACCGATAAAGATCTTCGTAGAATATGTAGGAGTCAATATGGGCTTCCAGGTTCTGCTATTGGTTAGTGACCGGAGAGGTGTCTCGGTCATGTCTACATAGTTCTCGAACCCGTAGGGTCCGCACGGTTAACGTTCGATGACGATATAGTATTATATGAGTTATGTGATTTGGTGACCGAATGTTGTTCGGAGTCCCGGATGAGATAACGGACATGACGAGGAGTCTCGAAATGGTTGAGGGGTAAAGATTGATATATAGGACGATAGTATTCGGACACCGAAAGTGTTTCGGGGGGTACCGGGTACTTATCGGGTCACCGGAAGGGGTTCCGGGCACCCCCGGCAAAAGTTATGGGCCTTATGGGCCAAGAGAGGAAATGCACCAGCCACAAGGGGCTGGTGCGCCCCCATAGTAGGCCGGCCAAGGTGGAGAATGAAAGAGGGGAGGGAAAGGAAAGTGTGGAGTAGGACTCCCGCTTCCTTCCCTCTCCCCCCCCTCTTTCCTTCCCCCTTGTTCATACAAGGAAAGGTGGGGGGGGGGGGGGGCACGGCCAGGGCAGGAGCCCTAGAGCCGGCCGGCCACCTATGTGGTGCGCCAGGCTGCCTCCCCTTCCCCTCCCATCTATATATATGTGGGAGGGGCGCGTAGCACACCAGAGATCAATTGTTAGCCGTGTGCGGCGCCCCCCTCCGCCGTTTACACCCCCGATCATATTTTCATAGTGCTTAGGCGAAGCCCTGCGGAGATCACTTCATCATCACCGTCACCACGCCGTCGTGCTGACGGAACTTATCTACTACCTCACCGTCTTGCTGGATCAAGAAGGCGGAGGACGTCACCGAGCTGAACGTTTGTTGAACGCGGAGGTGCCGTACGTTCTGTACTAGATCGGTTGGATAGCGAAGAAAGTTCGACTACATTAACCGCGTTGTGAAACGCTTTCGCTTACGGTCTACGAGGGTACGTAGACACACTCTTCCCTCTCGTTGCTATGCATCTCCTTGATAGATCTTGCGTGTGAATAGAATCTTTTTTTCATGCAACATTTCCCAACAATAGCTTCCTCTTACGGCCTTTAATTTTTTTCTACATTTAACGTGCACTAATACAACTGTCATGTGAAAAATTGGAAAATTCGAGGGGTCATTTGACCTTTTAAATACATTTAAGTGATTTTCTAGCCATTTAATGACCATAATTCAAATTTAAACTACATCTACATGCAACAGCTAACCATAACAATTTAAAAATCATATTTGTGTAATTGTGTGCGAGTTAATTCCATGTGCAGTAAATTGGAAGGAATTTTCAAACAAATTGGTGTCACGGCCTGGACACATGCATGGAGTGCCATGGCATTTAAATGCCAAAAAATAAAAAAAAATGATCAGAAACACATGAAACCTTGCTTGATGTAATGTCATGCCACCAAGATGATGTGATAAAAAAATTGGCATGTTTGACGAAAGTATGTGAGTTCTTTATGACTAATGTTGAGTCCATGGATTATCCGCACTCTCAACCTTCCACCATTGCTAGCCTCTCTAGTGCCGCGCAACTTTCGCCGGTACCATACACCCACCATATACCTTCCTCAAAACAGCCACCATACCCACCTATTATGGCATTTCCATAGCCATTCCGAGATATATTGCCATGCAACTTTCCACCGTTCTGTTTATTATGATACGCTCCATCATTGTCATATTGCTTTGCATGATCATGTAGTTGACATATTATTTGTGGCAAAGCCACCGTTCATAATTCTTTCATACATGTCACTCTTGAGTAATTGCACATCCCGGTACACCGCCGTAGGCATTCATATAGAATCATATTTTGTTCTAGTATCGAGTTGTAATTTTTTTTTGAGTTGTAAGTAAATAGAAGTATGATGATCTTCATTATTAGAGCATTGTCCGATGTGAGAAAATAAAAAAAAAAGAGGCCAAAGAAGCCAAAGAAAAAAAAGGAAAAAAAAGGGGAAAGAGAAAAAAAAAGAAAGAAAAAAAGGAAAAAAAAAAGAAAAAAAGAAAAAATATGAGAGAAAAAGAGAGAAGGGGCAATGTTACTATCATTTTTCCATACTTGTGCTTCAAAGTAGCACCATGATCTTCATGATAGAGAGTCTCCTATGTTGTCACTTTCATATACTAGTGGGAATTTTTCATTATAGAACTTGGCTTGTATATTCCAACGATGGGCTTCCTCAAATTGCCCTAGGTCATCATGAGCAAGCAAGTTGGATGCACACCCACTTAGTTTTCTTTTTGAGCTTTTATACACTTATAGCTCTAGTGCATCCGTTGCATGGCAATCCCTACTCACTCACATTGATATCTATTGATGGGCATCTCCATAGCCCGTTGATACGCCTAGTTGATGTGAGACTATCTTCCTCTTTTTGTCTTCTCCATAACCACCTTCTATTCCACCTATACTGCTATGTCCATGGCTCACGCTCATGTATTGCGTGAAAGTTGAAAATGTTTGAGAACATCAAAAGTATGAAACAATTGCTTGGCTTGTCATCGGGGTTGTGCATGATTTGAATATTTTGTGTGATGAAGATGGAGCATAGCCAGACTATATGATTTTGTAGGGATAGCTTTCTTTGGCCATGTTATTTTGAGAAGACATAATTGCCTTGTTAGTATGCTTGAAGTATTATTGTTTTTATGTCAATATTAAACTTTTGTTTTGAATCTTATGGATCTGAACATTCATGCCACAATAAAGAAAATTACATGGATAAATATATTAGGTAGCATTCCACATCAAAAAATTTGTTTTTATCATTTACCTACTCGAGTACGAGCAGGAATTAAGCTTGGGGATGCTTGATACGTCTCCAACGTATCTATAATTTTTTATTGTTCCATGCTATTATATTATCCATCTTGGATGTTTTATATGCATTTATATGCTATTTTATATGATTTTTGGGACTAACCTATTAACCTAGAGTCCAGTGCCAGTTTCTGTTTTTTCCTTGTTTTTGTGTTTCACAGAAAAGGAATATCAAACGGAGTCCAAATGAGCTGAAAATTTACGGAGATTTTTTATGGACCAGAAGAAGCCCCCGAAGCAAAGGAGTTGGGCCAGAAGAGCCACGAGGCCTCCACAAGGATGGAGGGGCGCGCCCCCCCTAGGGCGCTGTAACACCCCTGTGTAACTGCCACTGTGATTAGCTTTTAATCAAGCCAAGTCATATCATTTGCAGTGCCTAGTCATAGTGGTTAACCAAATCAATTCAAATTCTATTCTGGATATCACCTCAAATTCAAAAGTGCAAAATAAATTTGCTCAAACACTGTTGGAAAAATGTTCACTAAATAGCAAATATTCCAGAAGCACCCATAAAAATATAAACAATGAAATTGGAACTAGTTAAATGACTCCAGCAATATGAAACAACACTAAAACAGAATTATTTAATCCATTTATATTAAAATCAAACTCAAATGAAACCCAACTTTGCCCAAACCAATTTTTAGTGAAAGCTAACATTGCACAGTAATATTTGGGTCAACTTTCATATTTTGTAAAAGTGCAAAGTGGCCTAAACAATTACCAAACAGAAAATAAAGAAAGAAAATAGAAAAAAGAAATAAGAAAAATGAAACGAGGCACTGTGCACTGGGCCTAAGTGCACAGTGCCCCTGGACCAGCCCACTGAGCCCATTCCCTTCTCCCTCCTCCCCGTGTCACTGCGCCGGTGGTCGACGCGCGCGCGGATCGGCTGGACGTCGACACAGCGACGCCCGCCGAAACTACATGGGCGCGGGAGGATAAGGGCAAACAGTTCCTCCCCCCTGGCCTCCTCCCCGTCACTTCTCCCCCTCTCCCCTCGCGCTCTCCTCCTTTTCCCCATCGGCGCCCGACGAGGTCGCCGCCGTGCCTCGCCCATCTCCACGGCCACAGCTACCACCTCGCTCCGCCGACTTGTCGAGGAGCTCCGCCATCGCCTACTTCATCGAACGGTGGTCCCAGTTGGAGCGGAGAAGCACTGAGGAGCTGGATCAACCTCGTCTTCTTCCTCGGCCACCGGTGATCTCCCTCCTTGCCGGCGACGCCTCTGCAGCTCCTAATCTTCCAAGGGCCATCGGCGTGCCGCTCGGTGAGCCTCTCCATCTACTGCTCCTCTCTGTTGGCCTCGCCGTGCGCCGTAGTTAGCCGCCGACACGTCCGTGCTCTGCTCGCCGCCGTCGAGCTTGTGGCCGCCGCTAAGGGCGCTGTCACGCTCGTCCGAGGCCACAGATGTGCTCCTGGTGCTCCCAGGAGCCCTGCCAGCCCGAGCGCGTGTCTCCTCGTGCCTCCTAACCTAGTCTCCGACGAGGTCCCGATCGCGCTGCCGCCTAAGCTTGTCGTCGGCCACTTTTCCGGCGACCATTCGGTCTGGCACCGCCGCCAGTCGACGCGGATCGTTACGGCCGTTCGAACGCAAGTTACCGCGCGTGATTTGGTGATGTGTAGAGCAAATCCGACGCACTCCGGCGACGCGCTGCCGCGTTTGAGGTCGTCGGAGCTGTCTCCGTCCGGCTGTGACGTGGCCTGACGTGTGGGTCCCCGTGAGTCACTGACGGGTGGGCCCCGCTGACCCCTTTGATCTAGTCAACTATGCTGACTGGGCACTCAGGCCCACTGACATGCGGGCCCCACCAGTTAAAATGTTTTTAAAATAAATAAAACTATTAATTAAAACCTGTTAATTAATTATTTAGATAATTAGTTACTGACATCAGGGGCCCACCCCACTAATCACTCTGTTAGTTTAATTAATCCACAGTTAGCCCAACAGAGACTGACATGTGGGTCCCACTATACCCACATGTCAGGTTTGACCAGGTCAGCGTCTTTGTTGACTGCTGACGTCATCTCTGAGTCATGCTGACGTCATAAATTAATTCTGTTAATAAAAATAATTCCAGAAAATCATTTAAACTTTGAAAATCAATAATTTTTAAACCGTAGCTCAGATCGAAAAACTTAAAACATGAAACTTGCTCAGAACGACGAGACGAATTTAATTGGGTTGTCTGTTTCTTTGTCGGAACCCCCTACGTAGAAGAACTCGTAACTCCGAGCCTGATTCCGGTAGATGAATAGTGCACACACACTGGGTAATAAATCCCACGATAATCCTAATAATAACTAAAATGACCTAGATGCATCTTTAGGCAACCCTGCACTACATTGTAGCATAGTACGCCCCGTGTTGCATTTGATTGCAGTATGTTTACCTGTTTCCTCCCCCTTTTCTCTCTCGATTAGACCCCGACGTTGACGTAGCTCCTGAGGCAGACGCCGCTCCGGAGTACGACTACGTCCTCGACGACCAGCCACTTGCCCCAGAGCTTGCAGGCAAGCACCCCCCCTTTTTGAGCATTCCGATATCGCCCACTCTTTTCTCTCTTATGCTTGCATTAGAAGTTACTGCTGCTACTGTTATCCTATTTCTGCTGCATAGCCTGTTTACTTGTAACCTGCTGTTGATACTTATCTGTTATCCTAAACTGCTTAGAATAGGTTGGGTAGAGACCATCAGAGACCCCACTTATCCCGACTGCCCCGCTGGATGATCAGAAAACCCGTGCAACGGGATTGAAGACCAGGCCCCGACACCGCACGTCACTTCCCCCTTTAGTTGCCGACACTACTGGGTTACTATCAAGTGCCGAGGGTGATACCTCGTCAGCACTTTTGATGATAACCTTGTAGGTTAGTTAATCGGTCGTGGTAAGCGAGGGTGATTCCACCTACACCACCCCCGATAACGACGTCGTCATGCAACGCTTCAAGTGTGGACCTCGAGGGTGATTCCTCCTTCGTTCACTTTGACAAAACATCAAGTGGGATTCCATCGAGGGTGATTCCTCAGGGTCCCTTTGGTGTCAGACACACGGATACCTTGGTTACTATGACTGAACAATGTAACATGATACTAAAGACGGGTCGGCCCTGAGGGGTACCCGCGCGAGCTTAATAGCGAGAGATGTGGAATCGGGTGGACCTGGATGGTGCCCGAGGGTTGAACACGAGGCCTGGCCGGGCATTCCTCGCCCTTGCCGCAAGTCCTCGAGACGGGGCGACGGGGTCACATCTTTTGTGAGTCTCTGCTCGTTTCCGCACTATCAACACACTAACGGTTTGGATATTTGATCCGAGGGGCCTCTGGCCTGATAGCACTAACCATCACGTGGGCATAGTATGGGCGTTCTACGTCGTATACTTCAGCCGAAGCTTAATGGACGTCAGCGACTGAGCGGCACGCGCCGAGTTGGACTGGTTACGCAACTGCGCTTGTATTAAGGGGTTGCTAGGTCTGCTCTCGGCCGCGTTCGCAACGTGCAGGAGTTCCCGGGGCGATGGCCCAAGACCCCTGGGGGCATAGGTTTAGTCCGGCGTGCTGACTTCTCTGTTAGGTATTCGGTCGGGTTGCGGCGTATTGTTTGGCCGAGGCCGGGCATGACCCAGAAAAGTGTGTCCGGCCGGAGTTAAGCTAGCGTGGTGGGTAAGTTGGTGCAGCCCTGCAGGGAAGAAAACATCTATCGATAGCCTGTCCTACGGTAACGGACACTCGGAGTTGTATCCCGATCGGTACAACTAGAACTTGAGATGAATTGGATAGTATGGCTCTGGGATTGCTTTCTCGCAGGGAGTCGAGAAAGGATCCCTGGCCGAGGTTGATGATACACTACTACTACTTTACATTTTGTTAATTTGCACTCTTATAATGCTGCAAGACCGATGAAGATGATTGAAGATGCTAGTCTTCGATAGGACTAGGCTTTCCCTTCTACTCTGGCATTTCTGCAGCCCAGTCCACATATACAGCCCCCTTTGAAAATGAGCATATGTAGTGTAGATCCTTGCTTGCTGAGTACTTTAGATGAGTACTCACGTTTGCTTTATTTTCTTTTTCTCCCCATATCCATTTGACGTCGCCAGATGACGGAGCCCCTGAGATAGCAGCCCCCATCGACAACTACGGCTACTACTACTACCCTCCCGGCGAGTACTACTACGAGGAGCCGACTGACGACCAGGAGTAGGATTCGGAGGGTCCTAGGCAGGAGGCCTACGCCTTTCGATCGTAGTATTTTATTTTGCCCTGCCTTCATAAAGGCTTAACTCTGTTTCTGTAATATATCTGTACCCAGATATTTGATGCTTCCGCTGACACTTGTATGCCATCGAGCTATGTATTCGAGCCCTCGAGGCCCTGGCTTGTAATATTAAGCTTGTATGATTTTATTTATGTTTTAGAGTTGTGTTGTGATATCTTCAAGTGAGTCCTTAGGCTTAATCGTGTGCATTTGCGTGTATGATTAGTGCACGATTAAGCCGGGGTCGTCACAGGCGTGCCCTCTGGTCTTGTGGGCTCCTCGTGGACCCCCCTGACTTGTTCTCGATGCCAAAAATTCCTATAAATACAGAAACCCCCAGAAATAAACCTAGATCGGGAGTTCCGCCGCCGCAAGCCTCTGTAGCCATGAAAAACCAATCGGGAGCCCGTTCCGGCACCCTGTTGGAGGGGGAATCCATCACCGGTGGCCATCTTCATCATCCCGGTGCTCTCCATGACGAGGAGGGAGTAATTCACCCTCGGGGCTGAGGGTATGTACTAGTAGCTATGTGTTTGATCTCTCTCTCGTGTTCTTGATTTGGCACGATCTTGACGTACCGCGAGCTTTGCTATTATAGTTTGATCATATGATGTTTCTCCCCCTCTACCTTTTTGCAATGAATTGAGTTTTCCCTTTGAAGTTATCTTATCGGATTGAGTCTTTAAGGATTTGAGAACACTTGATATATGTCTTGCATGTGTTTATCTGTGGTGACAATGGGATATTCACGTGATCCACTTGATGTATGTTTTGGTGATCAACTTGCGGGTTCTGTGACCTTGTGAACTTATGCATAGGGTTGGCACACGTTTTCGTCTTGACTCTCCGGTAGAAACTTTGGGGCACTCTTTGAAGTTCTTTGTGTTGGTTTGAATAGATGAATCTGAGATTGTGTGATGCATATCGTATAATCAAACCCGCGGATACTTGTGGTGACATTGGAGTATCTAGGTGACATTAGGGTTTTGGTTGATGTGTGTCTTAAGGTGTTATTTTAGTACGAACTCTAGGGCTGTTTGTGACACTTATAGGAATAGCCCAATAGATCGATCAGAAAGAATAACTTTGAGGTGGTTTCGTACCCTACAATAATCTCTTCGTTTATTCTCCGTTATTAATGACTTTGGAGTGACTCTTTGTTGCACGTTGAGGGATTGTTATATGATCTAATTATGTTATCATTGTTGAGAGAACTTGCACTAGTGAAAGTATGAACCCTAGGCCTTGTTTCTAAGCATTGCAATACCGTTTTTGCTCACTTTTGGTACTTGCTACCTTGCTGTTTTTATATTTTTAGATTATAAAACCTATATCTACCATCCATATTACACTTGTATCACCATCTCTTCGCCGAACAAGTGCACCTATACAATTTACCATTGTATTGGGTGTGTTGGGGACACAAGAGACTCTTTGTTATTTGGTTGCAGGGTTATTTGAGAGAGACCATCTTCATCCTACGCCTCCCATGGATTGATAAATCTTAGGCCATCCACTTGAGGGAAATTTACTACTGTCCTACAAAACTCTGCGCTTGGAGGCCCAACACGAGTCTACAAGAAAAGGTTGCGTAGTAGACATCACGGCCTCTGCCCACTCCTGGCGAGGAATGGGGTTACTGACGGGACGTATACCCAGCTGCGATGCCCTGTCGACAGCAGGCAAGCGCTGATGGATCCGCTCTTGTTGTGTGGTGCGCCACGCCTCTCGCTCTGCGGCGCTCCAACAGTCTCGCTGTGCGGCGAGCCGCAGCATATCGGCGCGGACGCGCCTAGCTTGCTCTGCGGCGCGCCATCGATCATGTTCTGCGGCGAGCTGCAGCCTCTCGGCGCTGACATGCCTATCTTGGTCCGCGGCGCTGAAGCGCCATGCGCCAAGGGTCTGCTCAACCCTGGCAATGACGCGCATCACGGCGTCGTCCATCACGTTGCCAGGGAGTGCCTCGGCCTCGACGGGCCGTGGCGCCTTCTCGTTTTCCTCATCGAGGAGGTTGATGGCACAGGCGGCGCTTTGGTGGGTTGGCATGCTTGGAAAAGGTGGATGTGCTACAGGCTGCGCTTTGTTGCCTCCATGCATCGCGCGCCGCGCGCAATATCGCTGGGTGGCGGCGGGAGACCGGTGAGGAAATGGCGGGAAGCGGTGGCGTGTTCATAAAACGCCATCAATTAATGGAAACTTAGCATAGAAGGAACATTGAGCTAGCACGACGCGTGCAGGCACATTGCTCGCCCAAGGCTATGATCCATAAACTTGTGTGCCCAACAGAGCACACTATTCACAGTAAAGAATACTGTTCCGTTCATCCGAGTGAACTGTATGCCGTATATCGCACACACATTCATCGGTCTGACCGTTTCTTTTGTGTTGCCTAATCACAAACAGTTCATCCGAGAGAACTGTATGCCGTATATCGCACACATCTTCATCTGGCTGTCCGTTTCTGTTGTTCCGTCTCATCACAATCAGTTTATCCGAGTGAACTGTATGCCGTATACCGCACACGTCTCCATCTAGCTGCCCGTTTCTTTTGTTCTGCCTCATCACAAACTGTTCATTGAACTCAACCGTATGCCCCGCAATGCACACACAACTAAAATCTGAACCGTGTTTGATGTATCCGCCATCGCAAACGTTTTGCATCTTTTTTGACGGTTTTTTTACATCACCGTTTGCGATTAATGCATCGCATACAGTTTCGTCGAAGGGTCTCTGATTGTAGTGCCGCGTTAGCAGCATCCTGTAGTAGTGAGATCATAATCAGGAGTACTGTACTTACTATACAGTCTTGTCAATAGAACCTCCGACTGATCCCTCAATTGCCGACCATTCACCAGGCATGAGAGCAGATTTTAAACAAAGAAAGGAAAGAAACATATGATTGTAACATAAAAGCTACAGAAAATAAACGATTAAAGAGCGAATTACGATAGATATTGCTCTGTCAATGTAGTCATGGATGTCTTGTCGTGCAGACCTGCTGGATGAGGTCCATGTCATGTGCGCGCAGCTAAGAGAGGGGTTGTGGCCGGGCCTTTTTCTCGTGACTCCTGGCCTCCCAAGGGTGTTCCCTCCTCTCAAGGTTCTGCATTTGTGTGTCCTGCTACAACACTGTTGCCTTATGGATATGATGTTGTGAAAGAGTAGAGAAGGATGTGCAACATATGTGTGATGGTAGGGTAGGAAGGTGTAATGGCAGCCATTAAAGGGAAGAATAGGAAATTGGTTATAGGATAGTCACTAAAAAGGCAAATAGTAGTACATTGATAACTCTATCCTTTGGTTACAGTTGACACATAGAGAAGGATTGAGCATGTTGCTATTTGGGGGTGACATGGAATTTCAAAGAAATTCAATGGTACTAGATTTAGCATCTAGAGAGACATGGTTTCTATAGGCAACTGATATTACGAATTTTCATCTAACACGCTAGGTACTATTTTCAACTCATATTTCAATGGTACTATCCTACTGTTGTTTGAACCTCGCGTCTCTCCCCTCCCCCTCGCGTCGCCTCCCTTCGGGCAGCACCAGGGGCCCCAGATCCCGCGCCGCCAGCCCCTCCCCGCTCCTCCATCCCCAGCCGCCGCTGCCGCCGGCAAGGGCTGCGGTGGCGGCGGGCCCTGCACCGCAGATCCAGGGCGGGTGGTCGCCGCGGCAGATCCAGTGAGGCGGAGGCGGCGTCTCACGCGGGGAGGCCGGGGGCGGCAGTCAGGGCGCCGCCCCTGCTGCGCGGCGGTGATGGGAACCTACAAGGCCGGCGGTGTGGCGGCCGCGGGCACATGGGTGGCTCCGATGGCTGCGGATCTGGCGTCCTGTCCAGTTCCGTCTCGGTACGGCCTTGGCCGGCCGGTGGCGCGAGGAGGGCTGGTGAGGGGCGGCTGGAGGCTCCCTGCCGGCGTGCCCGACGGTGGCCCTCGTCTCCATGGCGAGGCTCCATTCGGTTTCAGCCAGCTGCAAGGTTGAGGGGACACGACTTCCGGTGAAAATCGCGCCGACTTCGGTCATGGCGGATGATGGCGGCGTCTATGACATCGTTCCCTTCTCGAGGCATCGTTGTTGCAGGTCGTGGAACTCCACTCGTGATGCTCTGGGGGAAACCCTAGATCTGGATCTACCGGATCGGACGATGATGGTACCTTTGATGCCGTTGTCCCTCCTAAGGGCATCGTTTTGGAGCAAGTGCTAGTTGGATGGGATAAGCGGAAGAGCGGTGTCTCATCCACCGCAAGGCCGACGACGGATCCCGGTGGCATGGTGCTGCGGAGGTTTGGCGACGGGCGCGTGTGGACGGATTCATGGAGGATGGTGGAGTTGTCTGGCGTCGTGGTGGCGTCGACGGCAGGCCAGGCAAGGTCGACGGGTCAGTTGCTGCTCTGGAGATGGACCGGTGGAAGATGGCGGCGGCAGCCTCTGAAAGTGCGTCGGTCCGGTATGGGACCCAGTCCCGATGTGTGGCTGGGCTGGGGCATCGGGCTTTAGATGTTAGGGTTGGTGCGATCTCCGTTTGGTATTAGGCCCGGATATTCATCACACATTTATCAATGGGATAGGAGTAGCAATAGTTGTTGCCTAGATGGTGATTTCAGGCTCACTGATGTATTACTTTGTATGGTCTCTGTGAATAATTAATAAGATGGCCGCATGTATCGTCCAGATGCAGAGGCCGGGGGTTTATCCTTCTTTTCCAAAAAAAAAATTCTAACACGCTAGGTATGGCATGAAAGAGATTTTGTTTGGCCTCGATTATTCATATGGAAATCTTGGCCTAGGCCTTTCCACGTTTGAAGTGGTATTTAATGGTTTTGGCTTGCAGCTACATGAAACCAAGGTTTCCTATTTATTCTTGATGATTTATCAGACCGGGTTGGAGAATTTATTTCACTGCATAGAAAATGAGCTATGAGCTGTATTTCCACAAACAAACAAATCCAACCTCTTTCGTCTTTTTTTTATTGTGGTTGCTATGCCATGTCGGCCTTTTTCCTATAGAAATATATAACAACACTCAAACATATACATGCTCCTTATCTCGTAGCACTACCAAACAAAGCGGAATGTACGAATCACGTTTTGAACATCATACTATTCTTGCTGCAGACAAAAATACACCTCGCTTGTCAAACAAAATAAAAAGAACCAAGGAGACATTGAGTTCAAAAAACCATATATATGCGCTTAAGGAAACATTACACATTTACCCGACTGATAAAACAACAACATAACAATACAATAATTAACAATGGCATTGTACATCTCCATCAGATATATATCTCCCCATAGAGACGACACTTATTTATGACCAGGAACGCTATACACATATAGGCACGTTCTTGAGGACTGACCACCGCCACTTGGCTCCCATGCACGACATGCAACCTATAAATATGTAACAAGAATCATGCACACGCAGACACAGCTGTCACGCATGCATAGCTCCAGGATCGACCTGGCCGGCTGGCTAGAGATTAATTCATTGTCATACCTCGGATACCTAGCGCATAAAGTCCATGATGAGATCTCGGTGCGGGTAATCGTTCAGCAGGGAGTCTTCGTCGTCCGCATAGTGGATGGATTTAGAGTCCTCCTCCTGCCCGTCCTCATATGCCGGTAAGGGCGCCTTGAGAGTCGGCATGCCGTCAGAGGCGGTGGCGACGGCAGAGGCGGTGGCGATGGGGGAGGAGAAAACATCATCCCCGGTGATGGCAGAGTATAGGCTCAGCATGCGAAGCCTGTTTGGAGTGGCCTGTAGGGTGAGGTCATCGAACAGCTGTGGAGTTGAAACAACCTGCGGACATGTCACAGGAGTGGATGGAGTGCGTTGGAAGATGTGGGGCGGCGTCCGCAGCATGGCAAAGGTCGAAGGCGGCACCGCGGCGGCAGCGAAGGCGGCGACCGAGTCCTCACCCCTGAGTTCACGGGTGAAGTGCGCGAAGAAGCAGATCCGGCGTTGGCAGCGCGTGCCTGCCTCGCACTTGCGCGTGCGGAACCGGGACGGGTGCAGCCACAACTCGAAGACACCGTGTGCGTAGCGGCACCTGAGCCCGCGTGCGCAGGTCGGCGGCGGGTGACCAGCGCCGGCGAGACCGAGCTGCGCGTGCGCGTGCGCATTGGCGCGATACTCCGGGCAGGAGATGGCGACGTAGTTGAAGCGGCGCGGGTCACGGCGGCGGGCACGCTCGCCCTTGTGCGCGTAGGGGCATGCCGTCCAGTCATGACTGTACGGCTGCGGGCACCGTCGCACCTTGTACTCGTACAGCCAGAAGTCCTCCGACATGGACGCCCATAGCCGATGCCCCTCGTGCGCCCAGGCGCCCCACGTCGTTGGGTCGGTCAGCTGGTATGTGACGCTGCCGTCCGCTTGCACCACCATGTTATACATGTCCAGTTCCATGGCCGTCCTCCTAGATCTCCTTGATCAAACACGGCAAACTCTCCAACAGATTAACAATGCTAATTAAAAACTAGAAACTCATGGACATTATAGTAGCTAGGCCATGGCTCTGATTTTTTTAAGGATATGGGGGATGATTTGGACTAAAAACTCTCGAGATTATATGTAGCTAGGCCATGGTTGTGAAATAATGTTGAGGATGGGATGGTTTAGACTAAGATCTCTAAGAAATATATGTAGCTAAGCCAAGGCTGTGAATGAATGCTGAGGATGGGGGATGATTTGTTCTACAAACCATGCATGGTTGCGATGTATGGAGAGATGTGATCTGCGTCTACCCGAGTGTGGGTATATATAGTTCTAGGGGGTGTAGTGCTAGGCATTAGGTGAGTCGGCTGTTTTGTCTCGTACCCATTTATTTTTGCTGTAAAGATAATCAAGACGTGTGGGCGTTTGGACATTGAGTCTCTAGCAAGGCTCCCTAACTAACAACTAGATTTTGGACCCTTCCTCCCCTTGGAAAGGAGACTGTGTGAGGGTCTAGGATATCTATCTTGTTTTGTGGTGCCAGGGAGGAGCTATTTGTCCGATGCTAATGTGATAAGATGAGTTGTGCAGATGGTGGGTGTTCATGTATCCCTTGGTGTGGTGGGCCATCTCGAGCGAGGGGGTGTTTGTGTGCCTACACGAGTCGTTTGGTCTAACCCCATAAATAACACCTTTGGGCTAGGTTCAACAGTAACTCCCTCGCTGCCCCCAGAGACGAGTTCAAGTGTTGCAAAATGCACAAAGGCATATTGCATAAACTTGGTAGTCCGGGTGCAGAAATCCACCACTCTGTCCTCTCCTCTTGGTTAATTGAAATTTATTTGTCGTCCCCTATCCACGCTATTTGTTCATATTGTTGGGGATTTTGGCCGCGACGACTACATCAATTCGTAAACAACAAATATAGCTGTCATTTTGCGCTACTCATAACTCCACGCCTAAAATACCGCCCCTCCCCCTTCCTCATTTAGGATTTTTCATACCCATGACATTGGGTGGAATCCCGAGATTGATACCCAGTGACGCAAAGAGACTTCCGGTAGCCACATGCACTACCCCTGATACTTTATCTCTTGCTCTCACTCTGAAGCCTCCCTGCACATTGACACTATCACCTGAAGAAGACATTGTGTAATGTTGACCTATTAACTCATAAGTGAAATTTGAATGAAGTGTATTGTGCTAAATTGGGCAATGCAATGTTGGCTTTGACCTATTTGGGCCAGAGGGTGGCCTATACTGTCTCAACTAGAAGGTTGGTTATCAGTACTAGCTATTTTGAGAGAAAATTCTAATGTGCACGCAAAACAAATACACTGTAGGTTGCTTCGTGGAAATTCATGTGTGAGATTGTGGTGTAAAGATATGACAGACTGAAATTGATGTTTGGTAGTGGCGCCGGAAGACACAATGGAAGCGATGGTTTGTTCCTCTACGACTCCCCACCGTGCTGCATTCCACGATTGGGGGTGCAGTAGCACGCAGTGAGGTGAGGTGGCGGAGCGAGGAACCGGGAGGGTTTAGGCCTAGGATGATGCAACACTCCTCGTCGATAACATGAGGAGGTGGGAGGGGTTGGGCCTAGGATGATGTGGTGCTCCTCCATGGCAACGCGAAGAGGCGGGCCGGGCTAGGCCTAGGTGGATGCAACACTCCTCGATGGCCCAGTCATAACATCCAGATTAGGTGTCTCAAAGCCTTGTGACGATGGCAGCAACATATTCTGGTTAGGATGGTACTGGAGATAGATTTGTGGTTCTCTAAGCATAATGGGAGTTCCCCCTGGATTCAGTTTCTCCTGCACTTTTATAGCATGAAGTAGTGTGTGGCGTTGTCTTTTGTTTCGTCTTTGTTTCTTCATGTGGACGAGAGTTAAGCAAGTTGATCTGTATTTTTTAGCAGAGAAATTTGAAATCACCCAAATTTGTTGATTTTATTGATAATTTCGAGTGTGTCTTTCTTGCTTCAACATTTGGTGAGACGTATCTTGAAATTTATATTAGTCCAATGTATTTTTGTGAGAAATATACACCAATAATTAATCAAATGTAATTGTTGTTTTGTATGTGAAATGCAGCGTGTAGTATCTTTGAAAGATTAAAGAAAAAATCAGAAATGAAAAGCAAATAAACTTTCTTCGGTTTCCGATAGTGAGGAGGGATGTATGTGGAGATGCATGTATGTGGATCCTGTTTAGTACATGTATTAAATGGCATTGAACTTTATGCAGAATGTATCTAATATTATGAAATGTGAATGAAATAGGTTATTCTTAAATTCTATCAGAAAATATTATGGAAATGCATTGGAAATGAATTAAATCATAATTGAATTGATCTAAAATGAATATTAAATGCTCTAAATTGTCTCTAAAACCATTCTAGAATGGATCTCTGGAGTTTAGCCAAAATGTGTGTGCAATCTAAAATTTTAGATTTTCTGAATTGTTTCTAAAATACAAGGAATCATGATTAACATGCATTTGTGAAATCCAGTGAAAATCTCTCTCAAAATGATTTTGAAATCTTGACCGGATCATGAACATAATGACTAAACTGCGCTTAAATTTCGAATTCGGGTAAAAAAAATATGACATTTGTAGAAACAATGAAAATGACTCTGGATTGTTTCTTGAGTAAATAAAGTTTTTGACTTCAGTTACTATGGATTTGAAATTGTTTGTAGCAAGAATCATTTGAAATGTTCAAATATTGGAAAAGCATTTCCAACTTTCAGAAATGCATTTCTAACTTACTGCTGACGGATTTCCATTGGTTCCTAACATTGCTAAATCAAGTACGTGGATTTCTAGTCGCGAGGATGTTGATACGTCTCCAACGTATCTATAATTTATGAAGTATTCATGCCAAGTTTACAACAATTTTATATGGTTTTGGTATGATTTGATTAGAACTAACCCGGACTGATGCTGTTTTCTGCAGAACTACCGTGGTGTCATTTTTTGTACAGAAATAAAAGTTCTCAAAATGGGCTGAAAATTTACGGTGATTTTTTATGGACCAAAAGAGACCCCCGAAGCACCGGAGCCGGGCCAGGAAGTGGACGAGGTGGCCACAAGCCGCCAGGGCGCGCCCCTACGACTTCTGGGCCCCTCAGGCACCCCCTTGAAGTGAGACCGACGCCAAAAATTCTTATAAATACCCAAACCTCCGAAAAGAACCCTAGATCAGAAGTTCCGCCGTCGCAAGCCTCTGTAGCCACAAAAAATCAATCTAGGCCCTCTCCGGCACCCTGCCGGAGGGGGCCATCATCACCGGAGATAATGGAGGAGGAAGCCGGAGGGGGCCATCATCACCATGGAGGACAAGGACTAGAGGGAGAACCTCTCCCCATCTAGGGGGAGGCCATGGAGGAGGAAGCACAAGGGGGAGACTCTCTCCCCCTCTCTCTCAGTGGCGCCGGAGTGCCACCGGGGGGAACCATCGCCGCGGTGATCGTCTTCATCAACATCACCTTCTTCATCACCTTCCTCATCTCTTTTAAGCGGTCCACTCTCCCGCGCCCCGTTGTAATCCCCTACTTGAACATGGTGCTTTATGCCACATATTATGATCCAATGATGTGTTGCCATCCTATGATGTTTTGAGTAGATTTGTTTTGTCGTTTGGGTTGATTGATGATCTAGATTGGTTTGAGTTGTATGTTTTATTTTGGTGCTGTCCTATGGTGCCCTCCGTGTCGCGCACACGTGAGGGATTCCCGCTGTAGGGTTTGCAATATGTTCATGATTCGCTTATAGTGGGTTGGTAGAGTGACAGAAACTTAAACCCAAGTAAGGGGGTTGTTTGGGTATGGGAGTAAAGAGGACTTGATACTTTAATGCTATGGTTGGGTTTTACCTTAATGATCTTTAGTAGTTGCGGATGCATGCTAGAGTTCCAATCATAAGTGCATATGATCCAAGTAGAGAAAGTATGTTAGCTTATGCCTCTTCCTCATATAAAATTGCAATAATGATTACCGGTCTTGTTAACAATTGCCTAGGACAATTCCGCACACCGTTTCATCATTATTACACACTCGCTATTTGTAATATATTATAATATATTCTAAATTTATGTTAGCATCACCTATTTTTATATTTTAGCTCTCTGATATCATGCAAAGCTATCCTCTTTATACCCACAACATAGTTTTATTTCTCGTTTCTAGATGAAAGCAAACGCTCGGTGTACGTAGAGTTGTATCGGTGGCAGATAGGACTTGAGAGAATATTGAACTTACCTTTAGCTCCTTGTGGGTTCGACACTCCATACTTATCACTTCCATCTTTGGAAATTGCTACGATGATTCCTTGCACTTGGGGATTATCAAGCTCTTTTTTGGCGCCGTTGCCGGGGAGCAATAGCATGGGGTTGATATTCTTGTGTGTGCTTGTTTGCTTTCTTCACTAAGTAGATTTTGTTTTCTCTTTTGTTTTTGTTTTCTTTAGTTGTGGGTGAAACAAACAAAAGTTTTTTAAAGAATGCAAAATACAAAAAAAATTACTTGCCTCTTATGCCTAAAACCTTTTTCAAAAAAGAGACGTGATTGGAAGGTTATGCATTAGAGAAGTGAGGGTCGACCTTGAACACTTGTGTTCATGCTCATGAAAACAAGGTAGAAATTTTCATGGAAGTTTATCAAAAATAATTATCCCCTTGTATATATCCATTGTATTATAAAAATAATATGCAAAGATTTGGCTTTAGGATGATTAGATTGCTTGTTTGCTATGTGCGGTGCAAAAACAGAAACTTTGGCTGTAGTGCGTGAATTTACAATTTTTACTGGAACGTCAAAAGTTTCTGAAATTTTTACACAGTACTGCTATGCAAATTTTTTATTTTGTATTATTTTTCAGAATTTTTGGACTTACATAAGTATGGTAAATATTCAGATTGCTACAGACCGTCCTGTTTTTGACATATTCTGTTTTCTATGTGTTGTTCGCTTATTTTTATGAACCTATGGGTTGTATAGGGGGTATGAACCGTGGTGAAGTTGGAATACAGTATATATAATGCGAATATGAAATTGGAATGGGTTTACAACAGTACCTAAAGGTAGTGATTTGCCTTATTATACTAACGGATCTCAAAAGGGTTTTTGTTAAAGTTTTGTGTGGATGAAGTGTTCAAAGATCGAGGAGGTATCGATATAAGAAGAATACGGAGAGACAAGAGTTCAAGCTTGGGGATGCCCAAGGCACCCCAAGTAAATATTTCAAGGAGACTCAAGCATCTAAGCTTGGGGATGCCCCGGAAGGCATCCCATCTTTATTCTTCAACAATTATCGGTATACCTCGGTTTTTGTTTTGTTCACATGATATGTGTATTTTGTGTTTTTCTTTTCCTTTATGCACCATGCTAGTTTGAGATAGTACTTTATGGCTTTATAGAATTCTCTTTGTGCTTCACTTAAATCTTTTGAGTATGGCTTTATAGAATGCTCTTTGTGCTTCACTTAAATCTTTTGAGTATGGCTTTATAGAATGCTTCGTGTGCTTCACTTATATATTTCGAGCTTGGATATTGGTCAATCTATATTAATTGTAGAATCCTCTATGAACTTCACTTGTATATTTTAGAGTATGAATAAAATTATCATCGAAATTGGGCTTGGAAGAGTATCATTAAAATATCACTGCTTAGCTAAAAAGCTTTAAAGAAAAGTTCTTGTTTAGAGACAACCTAATATTTATCCTTACTGTTTTTGTGTGTTCACATGATCAAGATACTTTATTAATCATGTTTTATAGCTTTTGTTTCAATAAAGTGCCAAGTAAAGCCTTTGGGATAGTGTGGTTGATAGTTGATTTGATTCTGTGCAAAAACAGAAACTTTTGCACCAAGTAACAGAATTGTTAAAATTCACTGAAACGTGGAAAAATTCTGAATTTTTTACACAAGATTTATATATAAATTTTCTACGTTGTCATAAATTTTCAGAAATTTTAGACTAACTAAAGTATGAGAATAATTCAGATCTTTACAGACTATTCTGTTTTTGACAGATTCTGTTTTCGATGCATAGTTTGCTTGTTTTCTAGTTTCTATGGCTTATATTGCTTAATATAAATTGTGGAAATTATAGAGTACAGTAGGAATTATGTGGAAACAATTATGAATCTTGTATTTGACAGTACCCAAGTGAACGATTTGTTTTATCATACTAACCCATCTCACGAAGTTCCGTTAAGTTTTGTGTGATTGAAGTTTTCAAGTTTTGGGTGAGATATCGATATGAGGTGAATAAGGAGTGACAAGACCCTAAGTTTGGGGACGCCCAAGGCACCCCAAGATAATATTCAAGGAAGATACAAGCAACTAAGCTTGTGGATGCCCCAGATGGTATCCCCTCTTTTGTCTTCAATCCATCGGTAACCTTACTTGTAGCTATATTTTTATTCGTCACATGATATGCGTTTTGCTTGGAGCGTATTTTCATTTTACTAGTTGTTTGAATAAAATCATTGGATCTGAAATCTTGAATGAGAGAGAGTCCTCACATGTCTATTTAACTATTTGACTACGCATTGATCTTCACTTATATCTTTTTGGAGTAGTTTTGTCATTCACTCTCGTGCTTCACTTATATCCTATGAGTAAATGGTTGAATGAATTGAATATCATAAATCTGAAATTATATATGTTTCATATGCTTATCTCATGGGGAGTAATGAATTCACATATAATAAGTATAGGTGGTAAAATTTATTGAAAGTTAGCAAACTCAACATTGGTCACTTGAACAATTCATGAAAGAATATTGAAGGAAGAGAGATTTCACATATAAATACACTATCTTGGACATCTTCTATGATTGTGAGCCCCATTAATTATTTTCAAACTTGAGCAAATTAGTTGAAGTTGGACAAGGAAGACAACGTAATGAGTTATGTTTGGGTATATTTGTATAGAAGTTATATTGTTATGGATCCTCCAACATGTGGTGCTTGCTTAGGATCTTTTGCTAGCCAAATATCCGTACTAAGTAGAGATACTACTTGTGCATCCAAAAATCCTTAAACCCAGTTTCTTGCCATGAGTGTCCACCATATCTACCTATGGATTGAATAAGATCCTTCAAGTAAGTTGTCATCGGTGCAAAAAGCAATAAAAATTGCTCCTAAATATGTATGATCTTTTATTATAAGGGAAAATAAGCATTATACGAACTTGTGATGGTAAAGAAATAAAAACGACGGACTGCATAATAAAGGTTGCTATCACAAAGGGCAATACAACATGATGTTCCTTTGCATTAAGGGTTTGCACATCCAAAATTAAAAAGCGCATGACAACCTATGCTTCCCTCTACGAAGGGCCTATCTTTTACTTTCATGTATTTACTTTTATTCAAGAGTCAATAGTATTCCTTCTTATTTCAACCTCAGTTATTCTTTAGTTGGCAAGCATCATGTGGTGGGAAAGATCCAAGCATATATGGCCATTCAAATATATTTGATCATGAATTATTATTGTTGACAATTATCTATATGGTAAATAAGTTGGGAGGCGAAACATTAAAGCCCCTATCTTTCTCTGTGTTCGACAGATGTTATTTGTTCTAAAAATATGCTTTGAGTGTTAGCAATCATGGAAGACTATATGATAGTTGAGTATGTGGAATTTGCTAAATCAGAGCTCTTACATAGACCCTTCCTGAAAGTAAGAGGAATTTCAATTGTTTGGTGACTGAGAACATAGTTTGTTAGTTTTCAAGAAACTTTATGGTCTATACTTTAACATGTGAATAGCTTGTCACTTGATCATGAGAAGTTTTATGAGATGAGCTACTGTTTATGATATATAATGATGCTAGAAAGAGTGTTTGGCACTATCATTGATCAAATTTATGCACTATGCTAGCATTCACACTTCATAAATTATTTCTTTTATTATTTACCTACTCGAGGACGAGCAAGAATTAAGCTTGGGGATGCTGATACGTCTCCAATGTATCTATAATTTATGAAGTATTCATGCCATGTTTACAATAATTTTATATGGTTTTGGTATGATTTGATTAGAACTAACCCGGACTGACGCTGTTTTCAGCAGAACTACTATGGTGTCGTTTTTTGTCCAGAAAGAAAAGTTCTCGGAATGGGCTGAAAATTTACAGTGATTTTTTATGGACCAAAAGAGACCCCCGAAGCACCGGAGCTGGGCCAGGAAGTGGACGAGGTGGCCACAAGCCGCCAGGGCATGCCCTGGGGGGTAGGGCGCGCCCCTACGGCTTGTGGGCCCCTCGGGCACCCCCTTGACGTGAGACCGATGCCAAAAATTCTTATAAATACCCAAACCTCCGAAAAGAACCCTAAATTGGAAGTTCCACCGCCGCAATCCTCTGTAGCCACGAAAAATCAATCTAGGCCCTCTCCGGCACCCTGCCAGAGGGGGTCATCATCATCGGAGGCCATGGAGGAGGAAGCCGGAGGGGGCCATCATCACCATGGAGGCCAAGGACCAGAGGGAGAACCTCTTCCCATCTAGGGGGGAGGCCATGGAGGAGGAAGCACAAGGGGGAGACCCTCTCCCCCTCTCTCTCTCGGTGGCGCCGGAGTGCTGCCAGGGGAACCATCGCCACAGTGATCGTCTTCATCAACATCACCTTCTTCATCACCTTCCGCATCTCTTTTAAGCGATCCACTCTCCCGCACCCCGCTATAATCCCCTACATGAACATGGTGCTTTATGCCACATATTATGATCCAATGATGTGTTGCCATCCTATGATGTTTTGAGTAGATTTCTTTTGTCTTTTGGGTTGATTGATGATCTAGATTGGTTTGAGTTGTATGTTTTATTTTGGTGATGTCCTATGGTGCCCTCCGTGCCGCGCACATGTGAGGGATTCCCGCTGTAGGGTTTGCAATATGTTCATGATTCGCTTATAGTGGGTTGCTAGAGTGACAGAAGCTTAAACCCGAGTAAGGGGGTTGTTTGCGTATGGGAGTAAAGAGGACTTGATACTTTAATGCTATGGTTGGGTTTTACCTTAATGATCTTTAGTAGTTGCGGATGCTTGCTAGAGTCCCAATCATAAGTGCATATGATCCAAGTAGAGAAAGTATGCTAGCTTATGCCTCTCCCTCATATTAAATTGCAATAATGATTACCGATCTTGTTAACAATTGCCAAGGACAATTCCGCACACTGTTCCATCATTATTCCACACTCGCTATTTGTAATATATTATAATATATTCTAACTTTATGTTAACAGCACCTATTTTTATATTTTAGCTCTCCGATATCATGCAAAGCTATCCTCTTTATACCCACAACGTAGTTTTATTTCTCGTTTCAAGATGAAAGCAAACGCTCGGTGTACGTAGAGTTGTATCGGTGGCAGATAGGACTTGAGAGAATATTAATCTTACCTTTAGCTCCTTGTGGGTTTGACACTCCATACTTATCACTTCCATCTTTGGAAATTGCTACGATGATTCTTTGCACTTGGGGATTATCAGATGTCACGTCAAGATATGAGTAGATGAACACATGTAAACGGGGGAACACAATGTACCTAGGTTTAGCCCCTCAATGCAGATAAAATTCTTAGTTTCTACAATGCTCCATTTTGTATACATATGGGGGTACAGAGGATTAAGCTAAAATGAGGTGAAAGAGGAGTCCCCTCTATGGTGTCCTAGATGCCCAATATAGCACCATTGCGGAGGACTCCATGACGTTGCGTAGATCTTACAGGGGTAGGGGTCCGAACCGATATTGATACCAATATGTATGATCGTTACTGCATATTGTAGTGGTTTTCCTTATATGCCGTCTGTTTGTATGGAAAGCCTCCTCGTCGTACCACAAGAGATGGGATCAAGTGTTGAAAAATGCACAAATACACACTCCACCACTCTGTCCTCTCATCTGTTCAATTCGTAAACGATAAATATAGATGTCGATTTGCACTAATCATAAATCCGCGCACGAAATACCCTTTCCCTTCTCACTTAGTCTTTTTCACACCCATGACCTCGTGGTGGAACCACGAAATTGATACAAAGTGATGTAGAGAAACTTCTAATACCCATGGACAGTACCCCTAATACCTTCTCGCTTGCTCACACTTAGCAAGCCTCCCTGGACTTCGGTGCCAACTCCCCAAGAGGACATTATGTAATGTTGACATATTAACTAACATGTGAAATGGAGTACATTTTAATGAAGAACATTGTGCTAAACTAAGCAATGCAATGTTGATTTTGACCTCATAGGAGGGATTCTATGGTTTCTCAATTAGAAGGTTGGTTATTAGTACAACCTCTTTTGATAATTTTTCTAACGTGTATGCAAACATGAATCCACGGTAGGTTGTTGTGGCAGTTGTAGCTCTTCCCTCTGCGACTCCCATTGTTTTTATTTGCACGATCAGGGGTGCAGTAACACATGGCAAAGCAAAGTGGCGGCACGAGAAAGCAGGAAGGGTTGGGTGTGGGATGATGCAACGCTTCTCGTTGGCTGAGTCCTAGCATCCGTACCCTTCGTCCCAAAGCCTCCCCGATGCTGGGAACAACATATCCTGATGAGAATTATGCATAAGATGGCTTTGTGGTTAGCCAAGCAGTGTGTTTTTTCCTTGTATTCGGTTTCTCGCTGGATTTAGCATGGATTAAAGAAGCTGAAGTGTGGGATACCATGCAAAGTAGTAGTGTGTGGCATTGTGTTATTTTGTTTGCTTTCTTATTATGGATGCGAGTTAGACAAACTACAACATATTTCGAATTTGTTGATTTTGTAATTTGGCAGTATCTTTGTTGCTTCAATTTTTTGTGAGAAATATGTTGAAATTTATATCCATTGAGTGAATTTTGTGAGAAACATACATAAACAATTTTATCAAACGTAATTGTTATTTTGTTTGTGAAGCTTGTCTCTTAATTTATGCTAAACTAGCAATGTGCTTGTGCGTTGCAACAGATCCAAAGTAGAATAACACATGTTCACTAACTTGAAAGAAAAACACTCTAGTTTTGGTATATATATATATATATATATATATCACTAAAAATATACTCGTATTAGGTTCACTCAAAATATATTTCTCATGGCTGTTTTGATGAGGTGAGGGAAGGATGTGGTTGGTTTCAAGATACTAAGGGTTTTTCTGCAAATTGGAGCAGAGAAGTGAGGTCTTGTTCAAAAATGCCACAACTTACCTCATAGTCGTTAGATGCAGATCTGATGGTCAAAATGACGGATGACAGACACACCATCATCACCAATTGAGTCTTTTATAGGAGTAGAGAAATAGAATGAAATGATAGTAAACTCTTTCTGATTTTGGATAACAAGGAAGGGCGTAGGTGGACATGCATGTATATGAATCTTGTTTACTACATGTATGAAATGACACTGAACTTTATGCGGGATGTATGTGAAATTATGAAATGTGTATGAAATAGTTGATTCCATAATTTTATCTAAAACAACTCTAGAAACACATGGGAAATTTATAAATTTTCATGGAACTGTTCTAAAATGTACATTAAATGATTTGAAGTGTCTCTCAGTCCATTCTCCAATGGATATCTGGAGTTGAGCTAAAAGTCGTCTGAAATTAAAAAAAAATCAGATTTTCTGCATTTTGTTTGAAATACAAGAAATCATGATTAACATGCATATGAAACTACTTTGAACTAAAACAACGACACTTATTTTGGAAAGGAGGAGTAGTAATATGGGTGCAAACTTGTGACATGTGAAATGAAGTGAAAATGTCTCTCGAAGTCATTCTCAAATCATGATTGTATAATGAATGCACAATGAATGAAATATGCTTCAAATTTGAATTTGAGTACAAGTTTGTGACATTTGTGAAAATTGATGGCAATTTGAATAAATTCATGTTGGTCTGAACTTCAACTGAAATAGTATATGGAATGCATTTGAAATATTCAAATGTTAGAAATGCGTTTGTATCTTTCCTAAAATGAATTTCAATTTAATGACTCATGAATGAAACAAACTAAATCATGAATGCGTCCATTATACATGCATTTAAAACTTTTGTAAAATTTATTGAAATCTTACTGAATCATGACTAAAATGCATTTGAAGTTTTGTGAGATGTAATGAAATCCTACTGAATCATTGTATAATCAAAATGAAATGTGTTTTGAAATTAATTGAAACATGTACATTCTGAAGATTTGAAAAAAATTCTACCATCTTTAACCAAAATTCTATAAATTTTTTTGAAGAATTGAAAGTTCAAATTTTAATTTAGGGTCTTCTAAAATTTGCTTTTGAAGTGTGCCGAAAGGAGTGAATACATAGATACATATTGGGATGAAATGTTACTGTCAAAATCTCAAAGAAAACACATACGATAGATACCTTGGTGGCACATGGGGTGCGTGGTAAACCAATTTTCTCAGGGCTGATATCCGTGTTAATTTGTGGTGGCTAGAGGGGACCAATTTTTCCAATGCCAATGTGATAATATTAGATATACAGACAGTGTGCCATGTACCTGTAGGTGTGGTGGATGACCTTGAGCGAGGGCACATTCAGGTGTATACATGAGTCCTTTTGAGTAGGCTCGAGAGAAACACTCACACAATCCTAAAAGGTGGTGTTGTGTTGTGTCGGCTCAAGTGTTGCAAAATGCATGAAGGCATGTTTTGATCGGTAGGTGCAAAATTCCAACATTATCTCCTCTCCCTCGATCAACCGGGATTTGTTTTTCTTCCTTTGTTCTCATTTATTTGCTCATTTCTGTCCCCGATGACAACATCATTCCATAGATAAAAATATAGATGTTGGTTCATGATAATCATAACTCATTGCACAAAATACCCCCATTTTATCACTCAGCTTTTCACGTGCATCCATTTGAGGTGAACCCTGAACTTTGTATCAAGTGATGTAGACACAACTCCCGATACTTCCTTGCTTTCTTCCACCTGGAACCCCCCCCCCCCCAACCATTGGGGCCAACTCCCTAAATGGTATGTTATGATGACCTTTTAATAAACTCGATAAACAAATGACATAGACTATATTTGAGTGAAGAGTGTTTTACTAAATTAAAATGTATTGTTTGTTTTGACCTCATTGGGGAAATGTTATACTTTCATTAACTAGAAGTTTGGTTATCATACTACCCATTTGGGAGGGGGTGTTAAAGGTCTACGGGGGCCTTAAGCCCACCTAAACTGCTTCCATTGTGGCATACCAAGGACGATTGGGGGGGGGGGAGGGTAAATTATAGGGTTAGCGCACACAAGTCACAATGAAAAACAAAACAAGGGTGGCAACCCGAGCCAAGCGAACCCTCACAGAAGTCGACACCTCATGCAATGATCGCCATAGTTTGGAAAGGCAATTGAACGACGAGGGCGAAAGACCTAATGAGCCAAGACCACGACATATACACATACATGCTTCCCATGTTGTCAAAGGAAACCCAGAGTTGAGCCAAGATTAGAGCACAAACCAACCAAAGCCACAACTTAGATGCTGCCGCGAGGACCTCTAGCTAGAAGTCATACAATGAACTCTGCTAAGAACTTCAGAACATTGAAGGAGAGAAGACAATTTGAATGATCGAGGTGAAATACATAGACACTAAGCAAGAGCACTCCAAGGAGCCTGGCGGGCATAGAATTATATAGTGAGAAAAATGGTAACAAACGTGTTTCCTACGAAGCCAAAATACGGTGAGCCGGTGAGACAAGCAACATCGGTGCGTCACCATTGAGGCCAAAGGGAAACACACGCTCAAAACCACCCCATGACGCCCAGGTAGACCTCGAGCGGGCCACGATGACCACAACTAGTCTTGTAAAGGCTCCGAGCCGAAGGGCTAGCTAGAAGGCGAGATGCAAAATAGCACACTACAGGCCAGGATTTTAGGTGAAGTCTTAGAGGAGAAAGAACAAAGCGGATGCATCGTGTCGCCAGATCTAGAGAACGCCGCATCTAAGATTTCACTGGGAGCACAAACCATGGGAGGTGGAAGAAAGATAATGCCAAAAGAAAGCCTCCAAGAAGGAACACGACACCACCATCCAGATGCTTTTCACCTGGTGATGCCATCCCCACCTCTGACAAATGACATGTCGATCAGACCACTGCTGCAACACCACAACAAGAGCTAGCCAACCAGGAAAGACCAAGCTACTAAAGACCCAGCCGAGGTCGGCTAGGGCTACAAGGCAACCTGGGGTCTAGATTTTTGGGGAAAGAAAATCAACATCCTAAACAAAATATAAGAACATGGATCTAAAACTCATAAAACTTATATATACACACACACACACACACACACACACACAAAGAAAGTCCAGGAATTCCTAGAGTACAAAATTTTGCAGTTTTAGGCTATCACCATCGGGTAAAGACTCCCCATCCGAATGTATTCCAAAAGAGGAAGGTTACAAGACCAAGGTCTTGACATCATGTACAAGAAGTCATTAGTAAGGATACATAGGTTGTGACCACATACAATGCAAGCATTGAAAGATTACAACAGAGAAGTAAAAGGAAAGAGCGAAGTGAGTGCCCATCACAAAGCACTGGCTAGTTAGCAAACACAACGACCAACACCATGGAGGAGTGCTACTTCACCGCCGAAGGGCATCATGCTACTTCTTGAGCTTGCATTGGTTTTCCCTTGAAGAGGAAAGGGTGATGCAGCAAAGTAGAGATAAGTATTTCCCTCAGTTTGAGAACCAAGGTATCAATCCAGTAGGAGACCACGAACAAGTCACCGAATGCCTGCACAAACAATCAACAACTTGCACCCAACGCGATAAAGGGGTTGTCAATCCCTTCACGGTTACTTACAAAGTGAGATCTGATAGAGATAGATAAAAAGGTAAAGTAAATATTTTTGGTTTATAGATCGGAAAGTAAAAGATTGCAAAATAGTAGATTGGAAACTTGTAGATTGGAAAGTAGAAGATTATATGATGGAAAATAGACCCAGGGGCCATAGGTTTCACTAGAGGCTTCTCTCAAGATAGAAAATATTATGGTGGGTGAACAAATTACTGCCGAGCAATTGATAGAAAAGCGCAAAGTTATGACGATATCTAAGGCAATGATCATGAATATAGGCATCACGTCCGTGTCAAGTAGACCGAAACGATTCTGCATCTACTACTATTACTCCACACATCGACCGCTATCCAGCATGCATCTAGAGTATTAAGTTCATAAAGAACGGAGTAACGCATTAAGCAAGGTGAAATGATGTAGAGGAATTAACTCAAGCAATATGATGAAAACCCCATCTTTTTATCCTCGATGGCAACAATACAATACGTGCCTTGTTGCCCCTACTGTCACTGGGAAAGGACACCGCAAGATTGAACCCAAAGCTTAGCACTTCTCCCATTGCAAGAAAAACCAATCTAGTTGGCCAAACCAAACCGATAGTTCGAAGAGAATTACAAAGATATCAAACCATGCATAAAAGAATTCAGAGAAGATTCAAATAATATTCATAGATAATCTAATCATAAATCCACAATTCATCGGATCACGGAAAACACACTGCAAAAAAGTATTACATCGAATAGATCTCCAAGAACATCGAGGAGAACATGGTATTGAGAATCAAAGAGAGAGAAGAAGCCATCTAGCTACTAGCTATGGACCCGTAGGTCTGTGGTAAACTACTCACGCTTCATCGGAAGGGCAATGGTGTTGATGTAGAAGTCCTCCATGATCGAATCCCCCTCCGGCAGGGTGCCGGAAAAGGTCCCTAGATGGGATCTCACGGGTACAGAAGGTTGCGGCGGTGAAAAAGTCTTTTTGTGGATGCCCCTGGTGGTTTGGGCATATAAGAGTATATATAGGCGAAAGAATTAGGTCAGGAGGTGCACGAGGGGCCCACAAGGGTGGGGGGCGCGCCCTACCCCCCTGGGCGCGCCCTCTATCCTTGTGGCCGCCTCGTGGCTCCTCCGACTTCATCTCCAAGTCTCCTGGTTTCCTTCTGGTCCAAGAAAGATCATCGCAAAAGTTTTATTCCGTTTGGACTCCGTTAGGTATTCCTTTTCTGCGAAACTCAAAAACAGGGAAAAAATAGGAACTGGCACTAGGCCCTAGGTTAATAGGTTAGTCCCAAAAATAATATAAAATAGCATATTAATGCATATAAAACATCCAGAACAGATAGTATAATAGCATGGAACAATCAAAATTTATAGATACGTTGGAGACGTATCAAGCATCCCCAAGCTTAATTCCTGCTCGTCCTCGAGTAGGTAAATGATAAAAACAAAATTTTTGATGTGGAATGCTACCTAACATATTTATCCATGTAATTTCTTTATTGTGGCATGAATGTTCAGATCTGTATGATTCAAAACAAAAGTTTAATATTGACGTGAAAACAATAATACTTCAAGCATACTAACAAGATAATTATGTCTTCTCAAAATAACATGGCCAAAGAAAGCTTATCCCTACAAAATCATATAGTCTGGCTATGCTCCATCTTCATCACACAAAATATTTAAATCATGCACAACCCCGATGACAAGCCAAGCAATTGTTTCATACTTTTGATGTTCTCAAACTTTTTCAACTTTCACGCAATACATGAGCGTGAGCCATGGACATAGCACTATAGGTGGAATAGAATATGGTGGTTGTGGAGAAGACAAAACGAGGGAGATAGTCTCACATCAACTAGGCATATTAACGGGCTATGGAGATGCCCATCAATAGATATCAATGTGAGTGAGTAGGGATTGCCATGCAACGGATGCACTAGAGCTATAAGTTTATGAAAGCTCAAAAAAGAAACTAAGTGGGTGTGCATCCAACTCGCTTGCTCACAAAGACCTAGGGCAATTTGAGGAAGTCCATCATTGGAATATACAAGCCAAGTTCTATAATGAAAATTCCCACTAGTATATGAAAGTGACAACATAGGAGACTCTCTATCATGATGATCATGGTGCTACTTTGAAGCACAAGTGTGGTAAAAGGATAGTAACATTGCCCCTTCTCTCTTTTCTCTCATTTTTTTTTCTTTTTCTTTTTCTTTTTTTTATTTGGGCCTTCTCTCATTTTTTTTGGCCTCTTTTTTATTCATCCGGAGTCTCATCCCGACTTGTGGGGGAATCATAGTCTCCATCATCCTTCTCCTCACATGGGACAATGCTCTAATAATGAAGATCATCACACTTTTATTTACTTACAACTCAATACTTAGAACAAAATATGACTCTATATGAATGCCTCCGGCGGTGTACCGGGATGTGCAATGAATCAAGAGTGACATGTATTAAAAAATTATGAATGGTGGCTTTGCCACAAATACGATGTCAACTACATGATCATGCAAAGCAATATGACAATGATGGAACGTGTCATAATAAACGGAATGGTGGAAAGTTGCATGGTAATATATCTCGGAATGGCTATGAAAATGCCATAATAGGTAGGTATGGTGGCTGCTTTGAGGAAGGTATATGGTGGGTTTATGACACCGGCAAAAGTTATGCGGTACTAGAGAGGCTAGCAATGGTGGAAGGGTGAGAGTGCGTATAATCCATGGACTCAACATTAGCCATAAAGAACTCACATACTTATTGCAAAAATCAATTAGTTATCGAAACGAAGTATTACGCGCATTCTCCTAGGGGGATAGATTGGTAGGAAAAGACCATCGCTCGTCCCCGACCGCCACTCATAAGGTAGACAATCAATAAATAAATCATGCTCCGACTTCATCACATAACGGTTCACCATACGTGCATGCTACGGGAATCACAAACCTCAACACAAGTATTTCTCAAATTCACAATTACTCACTAGCATGACTCTAATATCACCATATTTATATCTCAAAACAATCATAAGGAATCAAACTTCTCATAGTATTCAATGCACTTTATATGAAAGTTTTTATTATATCCCTCTTGGATGCCTATCATATTAAGACTAAATTTATAACCAAAGAAAATTACCATGCTGTTTAAAGACTCTCAAAATAATATAAGTGAAGCATGAGAGTTCATCAATTTCTATAAAATAAAACCACCGCCGTGCTCTAAAAAGATATAAGTGAAGCACTAGAGCAAAATTGCCTAGCTCAAAAGATATAAGTGAAGCATAAAGAGTATTCTAATAAATCATGATTCATGCGTGTCCCTCTCAAAAGGTGTTTACAGCAAGGATGATTGTGGCAAACTAAAAAGCAAAGACTCAAATCATACAAGACGCTCCAAGCAAAACACATATCATGTGGTGAATAAAAATATAGCCTCAAGTAAAGTTACCGATAGACGAAGACGAAAGAGGGGATGCCTTCCGGGGCATCCCCAAGCTTAGGCTCTGCGTTGTCCTTGAATATTACCTTGGGGTGCCTTGGGCATCCCCAAGCTTAGGATCTTGCCACTCCTTATTCCATAGTCCATCAAATCCTTACCCAAAACTTGAAAACTTCACAACACAAAACTCAACAGAAAATCTCATAAGCTCCGTTAGTATAAGAAAATAAATCACCACTTTGGTACTGTTGTGAACTCATTCTTTATTTATATTGGTGTAATATCTACTTTATTCCAACTTTTCCATGGTTCATACCCCCCGATACTACCCATAGATTCATCAAAATAAGCAAACAACACAAAGAAAACAGAATCTGTCAAAAACAGAACATTCTGCGAAGATCCGAATTGTTATAATACTTATGTAACTCCAAAAATTCTGAAAAATTAGGAAATCATAGGAAATTTGTATTTAAATATTTATAAAAAATTCAGGGTTTTTAAACTCTCCAGTGAAGTATTAAAATTCTGAGACTGGACGTAAAATTTTCTGTTTTTCAGCAAAATCAAATCAACTATCACCGTAAACCATCCCAAAGGTCTTACTTGGCATAAACACTAATTAAAACATAAAACCACATCTAACCAGAGGCTAGATGAATTATTTATTGGAAAACAGCAAGCAAAAATATTGGGTTGTCTCCCAACAATCGCTTTTCTTTAAAGCCTTTTAGCTAGGCATTGGTAATTTCAATGATGCTCACATAAAAAAGAAGAATTGAAGCACAAAGAGAGCATCATAAAACACGTGAAAAACGAGTTTAAGTCTAACATACTTCCTATGCATAGGCATTTTATAAGCAAACAAAATATCAAGAAAAGAAAAACCTAGCATATGCAAGGAAGGAGAATAAAACATAGACAATTTCAACATGAAGAGAGGTAATTTAGCAACATAAAAATTTCTATGACCATATTTTCCTCTCTCATAATAATTATATGTGGGATCATATTCAAATTCAACAATATAGCTATCACATAAAATATTCTCTATATGATCCACATGCATGCAAAGTTGACACTCTTCCAAAATAGTGGGATTATCATAAAAATAAAGTCATGACCTCTCCAAACTCACTTTTATCAAAAAAATTATAAGATTGATCATACTCCAAAGTAGTGGGATCATTATTACCTAGAGTTGAAACTCTTCCAAACCGACTTTCAATATTATTGCAAGCATTATTTTCAATATCATATTCATCATGAGGCTTAAATAAATTTCCAAGATCATAAGAAAAATCACCCCAATCATGATCATTACAACAAGTAGTGGACATAGCAAAACTAGCATCCCCAAGCTTGGGGTTTTGCATATCATTAACATAATTGACATTAATAGAATTTATAGTAGAACCATTACAATCATGCTTTTCATCCAAGGAGCTATCGTGAATCACTTCATAGATTTCTTCTTTTAACACTTCATCAGAATTTTTAGATTCACGAATTTCAAGCAAAACTTCATAAAGATAATCTAGTGCACTCAACTCACTAGCAATTGGTTCATCATAATTGGATCCTTTAAAAAGATTAGCAAGTGGATGAGGATCCATAAACTTTTAGCAAGCAAAGATGCGAGCAAAAAGAAGGCACATGGTAACACAAGCAAAGAAGAGATCTAACGAGAAAAAGGCAAACGAAAAAGAGGTCGAATAAAATGGCAAATCTTTTCAAAAATCATTTTGGAAGTGGGGGAGAGGAAAACGAGAGGCGAATGGCAAATAATGTAATGCAAGAGATGAGAGTTTATGATGGGTACTTGGTATGTCTTGACTTGGCGTAGATCTCCCCGGCAACGGCGCCAGAAATTCTTCTTGCTACTTATTGAGCTTGCGTTGGTTTTTCCCTTGAAGAGGAAAGGGTGATGCAGCAAAGTAGAGATAAGTATTTCCCTCAGTTTGAGAACCAAGGTATCAATCCAGTAGGAGACCAAGAACAAGTCACCGAATACCTGCACAAACAATCAACAACTTGCACCCAACGTGATAAAGGGGTTGTCAATCCCTTCACGGTTATTTGCAAAGTGAGATCTGATAGAGATAGATAAAAATGTAAAGTAAATATTTTTGGTATTTTTGGTTTATAGGTCGGAAAGTAAAAGATTGCAAAATAGTAGATCGGAAACTTGTAGATTGGAAAGTAGAAGATTATATGATGGAAAATAGACCCGGGGGCCATAGGTTTCACTAGAGGCTTCTCTCAAGATAGAAAATATTACGGTGGGTGAACAAATTACTGCCGAGCAATTGATAGAAAAGCGCAAAGTTATGACGATATCTAAGGCAATGATCATGAATATAGGCATCACGTCCGTGTCAAGTAGATCGAAATGATTCTGCATCTACTACTATTACTCCACACATCAACCGCTATCCAGCATGCATCTAGAGTATTAAGTTCATAAAGAACGGAGTAACGCATTAAGCAAGATGACATGATGTAGAGGAATTAACTCAAGCAATATGATGAAAACCCCATCTTTTTATCCTCGATGGCAACAATACAATACGTGCCTTGCTGCCCCTACTGTCACTGGGAAAGGACACCGCAAGATTGAACCCAAAGCTAAGCACTTCTCCCATTGCAAGAAAAACCAATCTTGTTGGCCAAACCAAACCGATAGTTCGAAGAGAATTACAAAGATATCAAAGCATGCATAAAATAATTCAGAGAAGATTCAAATAATATTCATAGATAATCTGATCATAAATCCACAATTCATCGGATCTCGGCAAACACACCGCAAAAAAGTATTACATCAAATAGATCTCCAAGAACATCGAGGAGAACATGGTATTGACAATCAAAGAGAGAGAAGAAGCCATCTAGCTACTAGCTATGGATCCGTAGGTCTGTGCTAAACTACTCACGCTTCATCGGAAGGGCAATGGTGTTAATGTAGAAGCCCTCCGTGATCGAATCCCCCTCCGGCAGGGTGCCGGAAAAGGTCCCTAGATGGGATCTCACGGGTACAGAAGGTTGCGGCGGTGGAAAAGTCTTTTCGTGGATGCCCCTGGTGGTTTGGGCATATAAGAGTATATATAGGCGAAATAATTAGGTCAGGAGGTGCACGAGGGGCCCACAAGGGTGGGGGGCGCGCCCTCCGTCCTTGTGGCCGCCTCGTGGCTCCTCCGACTTCATCTCCAAGTCTCCTGGTTTCCTTCTGGTCCAAGAAAGATCATCGCGAAAGTTTTATTCCGTTTGGACTCCGTTTGGTATTCCTTTTCTGCGAAACTCAAAAACAGGAACTGGCACTGGGCCCTAGGTTAATAGGTTAGTCCAAAAAATAATATAAAATAGCATATTAATGCATATAAAGCATCCAAAACAGATAATATATTAGCATGGAACAATCAAAAATTATAGATACGTTGGAGGCGCATCACATCACAATACTGAGACTTGGCGATTTTTACCATAACAACACCTGCATACTTGTCATTTATCCATACGGCGTCATACTAGAACAAACACAATTAACGAGTTTCATCATCATTGACAGCAAAATTCTGCCACAAAAGGCATGATATTGGAGCCTTGCAGTCGTGAGGCCGCCGCCAAAAATGATCCTTGACTGAAAGATCCATCATGAGGACAACCAGAGAAATTTGCAAATTTGAGTTGGCAGTTTGCACTATAAAAGAGAAAAAAAAATCAACTAAGACCATGCCGGGAGCACAATGCTCATCGCAACACATGGACCATCATGGGAGGGACTTGATCATGCACAACAACAGGGAGTTAACATTGATGGCACCACAAAATGGATGGTGTGGATGAATAACAACACTGTGATGCTAAGTAGAGACCACTATTGTCACCACCAACAGAGTGAGAAGACCCAGACCCATATCAACGGTATGGGAAAATGTTCCCTTACGACACCTTCAAGAAGGTGACTGATGTGATGGGTGCGACCATTGCAAGGCATTCGCCAGGAACCACACCCATCACACCATGAGCATATCAAAGTTTTGCCTAGCCGTATTGAGCAGGAACATGACGCTGGTTGCCTGAATGCTAGGAACATATCTGCAACTCTACGACCACACCTCCATCGAGGTAAGTGATGCATTAACGCTGCCGTGGTCAGGTCAGATACTGGATCCGAGTTGGCATTTCTCTCAAAACACACCCGGCACCACAATAGACGAGTCACAGCCAGAGCATCACGTGAGGTTGGTGATAAATGCACCCACAGTGCATTGCTACCTACCAGGATGCGATCGGCATGAATCCCAATGCGTCCTCACCACCGACAATGACAAGGATGACACGTTTGCGCACTGGATGCAGGCAGGCAAGCTGGAACATGCTGCATAAGGCATGCACCGAGCACCGACAGGAAGAACCCTAGAACCAACGATGGCAAGGCACGGGGAGTCGCACATGTGGAACACCAGAAATAATGTTGGCCAGTGAGAGACGACAAGGGGGCAGGTGGATAGGTGACATGTGCTTGATAGGCCAGGGAAGGCGACGGTAGGTCGGTTGAAAATTCTACACTGCCGACGTCTACTAAAATTTGGCCTCCTCCAGCGGTGGCGGTGGTCGAGTTTTTTGGGGTGGCGGTGTCTATGAAGTCGACTGAGAGCGTCGGGGGGGGGGGGGGGGGGCTAAGTTTTTTCCGCGACATGGCTAATGGACGACACAATTCCTAATTATGGCGTGTTATATATTTCCATATACCCGTGGAAACTGGACTATTATTTACGGGAACCATACAGAAGTGGTGTTCTCTAGGAACTTTTTTCTAGGGAACACCTTGCGGCGCGCCCGATTTCCTCGCATGAATCTCAACGCGTGACAGCTGGCAATTGTCGCGGGCCACCTATTTGCTTCGCCACCCCCACTCAAGCGAATGATGCAAATTTTTTTGAGCCATGACATCATTTTTATGTAAGCATGGGAATTTCTATGTGTAGCAGGGCGACATGGCAAATTCCTGAAAACAACATGACAATTTCTCTGTTGCAGCATGCCAATTCTCCATGCTATAGCATGGAAATTCTCATGTTGTACCATGACAAATCATGGACATTTTGTGGCAACTTTCTTCTGTTGTAGGATGTTCAAATTTTTTTGGCATGGCAATCCTCTCTCTTTCCAACATGTCAATTACCAAATAGGTAGCAAAACAGTTCTTCCATACTGCAGCATGGCAATCTTTCCACACATGGTAACATGGCAAAAAAAATCGGTTGATAATGTTGCCATAGCATTGGCAATTTCACTCTGATAGCATGGCAAAAGAGGGTGTTGAGGAGGAGGAGAGGGGTTAGCAGTGTGCATGGGAGGGCCCTTCGAGCGTTCGCTGGGAGCAGTTTTTTGAGGAACGATCTATTCCCTCGAAGAGCCCCCCGGAGCGCATACTCATTTGCTCCATAAACATACAGAGGGCACGGTCCCTTCCTATTAGGGTCCACTTTTCATGATGAAATTTTGAACAACATCTACATTGCAAACATAGACCTTCTTAAAAAGAAACAATTTTACATAAAAATTATTTTACTATGGCCAGCGAATCGGCATGTAAATACGTTTTTGTGTGTGTGGATACTAACAAACGCTACACAATTGCACTAAGAATAGGGACACCACAAACACACACTCCACAGCAGATCATAAACAATCCATACCTACCAACCAACCGACTCACCTCAAGACAAAATCTGCTTATCCAACAAGCCAACCTACCAACCTACTTTTCTTAAAGCACTAATGGACATCCTCGTAATTGATTTGCATTACGTCCCTCCATCTATCTGGCCGTGGTGTCACTTGGATTTCGGTTCGGTAATAGGACAAAACCCACCAGCTCCCTCGTCCGTCTGTCCTTGCATGCCGCCCGCGAGCGTGCGGTGCGGTGCGGTGCGGAGCGGAGCGGTGCAGTGCGGGTCATCGGTCCCTGGTTAACTAACCAACGAGTGTGGTGTGAGGCAAACCGCTCCGGCTACGTGTGCGGTGCGGTGCGGGTCACCCGTGGACTCTAGTTAACTAACGCAACGCATGCGGTGCAGTGCCAAGTCACCTCCGGACTCTAGTTAACTAACCAACGCGTGCGGTGTAGTGCGGGTCACCTCTTGACTCTAGTTAACTAACCCACGCGTGCGGTGCAGTGCGGGTCTCCTCTTGACTCTAGTTAACTAACCCAATGCATGCGGTGCGGTGTGGGTCACCTCTGGAGTCTAGTTAACTAACCCAATGCGTGCGGTGGAGTGCGGGTCATCTTTGAACTCTAGTTAACTAATCAAACACGTGCGGTGTGAGGCTAAACGCCTAGGCTGTTATCCACTAAACTACTGGGTATTTGCGGCACATAACAGATTTCTGTTGATTGAGAAACCCGGAAATATGATAAGCATTGGGAACTGCTAAGTTTGCCAACACGGATTAGATGACAGAGAAACACGTGAAAACGGCAGCAATGGCCGTTTGGGTGGATCACAGGAAACGTATCTTGGTCATATATGTGATTGAGTTTTAAGAGCTCTGTTTTTCCTGTGTGCTCGTGGCTGGTAACGAATAAAAGCGAAGAACCTTGAAGAGTCGCTTCGTGTGATATTTTTTTGCTGGAGGTGAACTTTTTTGTACATGGACTTAAACTTGATCTTGGCGAGCATCACACGGGGTCGGGGATGGATCTGCTCGCCAAAATCGGGGAGGTGGCCTCTGGAACACTTACTATTCATGTTGTCTTTCTTTTTCTACTCTTGCTACAGTGGACACCCGTAGCAGCACTAATGGACGTATTTAACTGCTAAACTGTATGTACTTAGGGCCCGGGCCATAGATCCGTAGCGTGTGTACACCAAGCCCAAACCTAGCTCATTATGGTCCGTGAAAGCCTAGAAACCTGTTCTGCGTATACCTAAACGGCAAGTTGTCGCAGTTTCGCACACCCGAGCGAGCGATCGTTCCGATTTGGGCGGGCCCGTCTAAGCGTTTTCAGCGTTCCTGGTTTTGGGAACCTTCTAGAGGTTCCCAGCCGGTTTTTTACGGTTTTTGGAAACCTCTAGAAGGTTCCTGAACCAGATTTTTTTCTGTTCTGTTTCTCTTTTGTATTTTGTTTTTTTCCTGTTTCTTTTTTTGCTTTTATCTCTTGTTTTCCTTTTTCTGCTTATTTTCTTTTTCTTTTCTTTTTTTCTTTTCTTTTTATTTTCTTTTTCATTTTAATTTTGATTTATCAAATTTATTTTCCTTTTTTTAAAAATGTTCGCATTTTAAATTGTTTGTTCATTTCTCAAGAAAATGTTTCCATTTTCAAATTTTGCTCATAAATTACAAAAAAACAAATTTCAAAATGTGTTCACTTCGTTTCAAAACAGAATTTCCAAAAATGTGTTCACTTATTTTAAAAAAATAGAGAAAAAAATCACCTTTTAAAATTTTGTTCACAAACCAAAAACCATTTGTTTTCAAAATGTTCCATTTTTAAAAATTTGTTCACAAATTCAAAAAATGTTCACATGTTTACTTTTTGTTCAAATATTCAAAAATGATTAGGAATTTCAAAAAATGTTCATGTTTCCAAATTTTGTTCAAAAATTCAAAAATGTTCTGGGATTTCAAAAATTCTTCCTGTTCTACAAAATTGTTCGCAAATTCAAAAAATAATTTCGTTTTCAAAATTTGTTCACATATTCCAAAAATGTTCATGTTTCAAAATTTGTTCAAAAATTCAAAAATGTTTGCATGTTTAATTTTTGTTCAAAAATTCTTAAATATATTGGAATTTTCAAAAATGTTGCTGTTTTCCAAATTTGTTCACATATTCTAAAAATGCTATAGTTTTCAAAAGAATTCACAAATTTCAAAATGTTCATATTTTCGGAATTATTTTGCAAATTTAAAAAATGCTCGAGTTTTGTAAAAATAGTTTACTTTTGAAAAAAAATCACTTTTTTTATTTAGTTATTGTTTTTCAAAAAATGTTTTGCTTTCACTAAAAGTATTTCATAATTTATAAAATATTCTCGTATTCAATTTTATGTCCCTTTGTGGTTTAATTTTTTTGAGTTCCCAAATTTTCTTTGCGTTTCAAAAAGTTTTTCCTTTTAAAATATTACGTGTTAAATTTTAAAACAAGTTTTAATCTGCCGTGGATTATGGTTCAGATATACCGGGCTGCATTGTACGCACTAACTTCAGTTACTACAGTGGCTATGGACTCGCTTCCCTAGCGGGAGGACTTGAGTTCGATCTCTTGTCAAATGGTTTTATTTTATGGAATTTGGCAAACTGGTTTTATTTTTCGTCGCTGCTGGTAGGTTCTTTAAAACTCGCGCTGCAAAATTTTCATAGTAGCTTGCCTACGCAGTGGCTAGCGCATCGCGCGATGTATAGCAGGTCGCGGGTTCGATTCCTATCAGTGGCTACCTTGTATTTTTTGTGATTTTTCATTCCCTGAAGGATAGCAAATGGGCCGGCCCAGGTGAGCCGTGTCCTGTGCGAAACCAGGACTCCTTGCCGCAATAAGCGACATATAGGAGGTCCCTACCTAAACGATGATTCAAAAAAAAAACCTAGACGCTGTTAGATTTGTGTCGAATATTGTGTACAAGGTAGGTTACAGTTGGACTATGAGTTGTATTGTGTTTACAGGGTACGGAGTCATGTCCTTGTAGGACACTTGTATCTTAGGCCTCTTATATAATAAGAGGTAGACACACGATGTAACCTACCAACATAATAGCACAGGCACGCAAGAGGGAGCCGGCGGCGTGTGCCGGCGCCCGAGTGGCCAGTGTGCGGTATTGTGACGGTGTCACGGGGAGGAGCGGCCGTAGTCATGCCTCGGGGATGTAGGGGTGGATAGCTCTTGTGCGACGTTTTTGACGAATTGGAAAGGATGCAACGTAGTTGATGAAAATAGCTCGGATGCAACGTTTTACATGGCAATAATAGCCGGCACGCGACACGGGCCTTAAGCACAAGACAGATCGTTATCCATTTGGATTATGGGAGTCAGCGAGACCCACAACTTATCCACGTCAGCGCTGGACTGATCAACTTGTCCACTAACCATGGGACCCACAACTTATCCACGTCAGCGCTGGAACCACAACCCCTATCCACTAACCGCGGGACCCACCACATATCATATGAGCCCGAGCCATCGCCGCGCCCGTGCCAGCCCGCCGCCCCCATTGCGTCCAGTTCCCTTCCCCCCCCCCTTCTCCGGCGACGTAGTGTGCCAACGCCGGCGGTCGGCGAGAGACAAGGGATGTCGATGTCCAGTTCAGTCTCTCGCCCCTCATGGCCGCGGTATGGTGCACTGCCGATGTCCAGGTGCCTGGACTGCCCATGCATCGCGCCATTGAAGCATTTGACAACCAAGTCGGAGAACAATGGAAACTATGGGCGCAATTTTGTGAAATGTGAGAGCAAACCAGAGGCGGGCAAGGTTTGATCTATGTTCTCCCGCAGCCTTTTTCTTTGATTTTTGCCCCTAGATTTGTTGTTTTCTCCTCAGATTTGGGATTTAGGGTTTCGCTTCCATTTTCAGAATCTGAAGAAATGCAAGCATTTTGAATGGCTGGATTAATACATTGAGAGGCTTCAACTGGAGGGTTCATCTGATTTGAGGTAGGGCGCAACCCAAGAGCTCGATCTGACGTCGGCAGTGGAGAAATTTGGCTCGGACAGTGTCGCTCCGACGGTGGGGGATGCAGAACTGAAGGTGGAATTGAAGAAGGTGAACAATAACCTAAGGCAGTTGATCGATCTGAAGAAGCGGCCAAATCTACTGGCTGTAGGATTTTATTTCTGGATAATTTCTTTAGGATTTGTTTACTTGCCGATCATTAGTCATTAGAAACTATTATTAGTGTTTCAGTTAGCTTGTATGTGCGCAATGTCATGTAAGCTTAATTCCAAGGATAATTTCCTCTCTGGCTTTCCCTAATGAATCAAAGGAGGCAGCAATTCGAATGAATTTCTCTCTACAGTTTCAGTTCGACAGAGTGCAGAACAGAGTGCAAGCAGAGTTCTTCAGTTTTTTTTGATTCATTTCTGCAGTTGTTGGGCCATGGTGTGGAGATTAGTGTGAGTAAGGCCCGGAGAGAAACTAAGCCTACAACTAGACTGGATGCGATTCCTCGGGAAAAAACAAGATATTGGGCCCAAAGTAAAATACAAGCCCACATACTTTGGGCCCAAAATAAAAACAAGCCCACATACTAAACAACTTCTGTTCTCAAGAAAAAAATATTAAACAGCTTCTGCACCTGTTTTTCTACGTTAAAAAAATATTACACAATATTTTTTTATTCTTTGTGGCTGCATGAACTAGGTGGCTCCATATGTTGATTCTTTGTGGCTTGTGTAAATATAGTATATTGTTTGCAAAAAAAAATTCAAATATAGACTATTGTTTGCAAAAAAAAATCCACTAAAAAGAAATTCTTTGTGGCTTATGTAAAAAAGAGAAATTTCATTGCTACAAAATGACTTATCACGAGTCATTTTTTTGTCTTTTTACACAGTCCACAAAAAATGTCCTTTTTGACGTTTTGAAATGCATTTAATTTTTTATATAATACGTGTATCTAGACCTACAAGCCAAAACACCGTGTCCAAATAGTAGCACAATATTGCACGAACAAAGCGAGTAGCTCTATCAAAAAGCAATCAACAACTCAAAAAAAAAATTCAAATATCGAGGCAAGAACTAAATAATAGAAAGACACATAATAAATATAGATATTTAGGCCAACCAAAGCCCACAGCATGAGACATATAGTACGCTAACAACTTAAATAAGATAAGACAAATATAGATAGATAGATTTAGCTAAAAAAGATAGATAGATAGAGGGTTCCTCTTAAACCCTAGCCGCCGCCTTCTCTACCGGGCTCCTCCTCGCTCCTCCTCCGGGCGCCCTTCACTACTCCTCTGGGGTGTTGTCGATGGGGTATGGCAAAGTGTGCATGCGCTCCGCGGTGGGGAAGATGTTGGTGTGGTCCGTGAAGATATTGTGGGTGGTGAAAGCGATGAACTCGCAGCCACACCAGAACACGCGGCCGAGGAGGTAGAACGCATCGAAGGGGTTTGTGAAGTGGGCAAGGATAGCAACCACAACCCCGTTGTGGATGACCTCCTTGACTCGGTACATCCTTGGAGATCCCCGAGGGAGGTGGCGGTAGCTGGCCCCAAGGAAGAAGTCGGTGAACTCCCTTGCGTACCTCCACCTTGACATCGCCCACACAAGGAGGGTGTTCTCAATGTACACCCCGGCGGGGTAGAGCATCTCCGGCACGGTGGGGGGAAGTGGTAGGTTGGCCCGGTGTACTACAAAGCTGTGGCGGGCTGGTTCTTGGGGCTGTTTATGGTGAAGAAGAAGAAGGGCAGATGCAGATGGGAGAGGATGGGAGATGGATGAAGGGTATGAGAGGAAGAGGAAGATGATAGGTGGCTTAAATAGCCGTAGTGCGACATGTTATTTTACCGTGGCAGTAATGGGGTCAAATGTGAACAAGTTTTTCCACCCACCGCGACATCGGGAGTGTACACGCGTGGGAAACCATAGTCTGAATCAATAGCTATAATGCGACGTTTCAGTGTTGCCCTCTGTGACATCGGTCGGGTCAGGCGGGGATGGGTCTGCGGCGCGTGCTCGTTTGCGTCTGTGCACGGATGCAACATAGGCTGAAGCGGGCGCATGCAACAGTGGTAGACATCGCTCGGTCCAATGGTCCAACGGGTGGGCTTCTTTACCACAGCCCAACGGCGTGCATGCATGGCAGCCCACCCTCGAGGGCAGAACAAACCGAGCTCAAAAAAATTGAAACCAGGCGTTTACAAATCCAGCCAATCACTGCACAGAACTAGCGTCACGCAGATCACTGACGTGGCACTGCATGCTGATCCACACCGTTTGACGCGCAGTGATCCAATGGTCAGCAATGGTTGGGGGAACGTTCTCGAATACGACCAATCAGAGCTCCTCAAGCGGATTGCTGACGTTGCCCTAGCACCTGATCCACACCTTCCACTCGCAGATATCCAGCGGGCCGGAAGGGTGGGGGGTTTTGGCTAGGGTTTGAGGGGTTTGAATGGGTTATGAGGGGTTTTGAAGGGGTTATGAGGGCTAGGGTGGACCAGAACTAATTCAAAAAAATCAGAAAAATATGAAACTTGCACCCATCATCGTTTTATGTTACTAGGTTGCTGGAAAAAATAAGAAACCTGGTCTACGGGTATTTTCATGAAAAACCCTTCACAAAACCTAGCTATCACGAACGAGGTTACGCGGGATTCGGGTTAGGGTTTATGGTTAACATGTCATAGTTCATCCAAACGATCCAATATTGGGCATGGCCCCTATATTTGCACACTGGAAGTCAAGTGTTGATTTTTTGGTTCATTTAGAGAAGGTCGGAAAAACTTGCTTACAAATGGGGTGTTTATCCTAGCTTTGGAGCTCACTTGGAGCATATTTTTCATGACCAGTGTTTCACTCAACAAAAATTCCTCGGATTAATCACCTAATGCATAATATTTGAGAAAGCATTGTAACATCAATACCCATATTAAACAGCTTCAAATTTGAATTTTGGCTCAAATTTGAAATTCGGCCAGAATTTGAATAGTGTTACACAAATACCCATCAAAGTACAAATAGCATTACACAAATTCAGGCAAGTTTTTTACACAAATCCGGGCAAGTTTCTTTTATTCAGACAAGAACAATATTTCAGTTGTACTTCTTCTTACCACTCGATTTCTCCTTCTTCTTGGCACTTGTTGATCCTACGACGGGTACGACACCTAGTTCATTCAAGCTCTTGGTTTTCTTCACTGGACCATCTAGGACAGCTTTAGTTGGCACCACAACATCTAAATGAGGCTTAGTTTGCACAACATCAACTACATCAGCTTCAATTTGTAACACAACTTCCAATATAGGCTCAGTTTGCACATCAGCCGCAACAGCTTCAGTTCCAGTTTGCACCACATTCTGATCATTTTGCTCATTTTGCCCCACATCCAAATCTTGCCCATTGTGCACTGATCCGTCTCCAACGTATCTATAATTTTTTCTTATTCCATGCTGTTATATTATCATTCTTGGATGTTTTATAATAATTTTATAGCAACTTTATATCATTTTTTGGGACTAACCTATTGACATAGTGCCCAGTGCCAGTTGCTGTTTTTTGCTTGTTTTTTACTTCACAGAAAATCAATATCAAACGGAGTCCAAACACAGCGAAACTTTTTGGAGATTTTTTTCTGGACCAGAAGACACCTGTTGGGCCAAAGAAGTACCAGAGGGGCGCTCCAAGGGGAGCACAACCCGCCTGGGCGCGCCTGGGGGCCCAGGCGCGCCCTGGTGGGTTGTGCCCACCTCGGCCGCCTCCCGCACCGCCTCTTTGCTTTATAAATACCCCGAAAATCCAAAAACCCTAGGGGAGTCGACGAAACACAATTCCAGCCACCCCAAGTTCCAGAACCACCAGATCCAATCTAGACACCAGCACGGAGGGGTTCATCATCCTCATTGGTGCCTCTCCGATGATGCATGAGTAGTTCATTGTTGACCTACGGGTCCGTAGTTAGTAGCTTGATGGCTTCCTCTCTCTCTTTTGATTCTCAATAGAATGGCCTCTTGGAGATCTATTTGAAGTAACTCTTTTTGCGGTGTGTTTGTTGGGATCCGATGAACTTTGAGTTTATGATCAGATCTATTTATCCATGAAAGTTATTTGAGTTTCTTTGATCTCTTATATGCATGATTACTTATAGCCTCGTATTTCTTCTTTGAATCTTTGGTTTAGTTAGGCCGACTAGATCGATTTTTGTTTCCATGGGAAGAGGTGCTTTGTGATGGGTTCGGTCGTGCGGTGTTCTTTCCCAGTGACAGAAGGGGCAGCAAGACACGTATTGACCGTTGCTATTAAGGATAACAAGATGGGGTCTATTCCTACATTAATAGATCTTGTCTACATCATGTCATCGTTCTTATTGCATTACTGCATTTTTTCATGAACTTAATACACCAAATGCATGCTGGATAGCGGTCGATGTATGGAGTAATAGTAGTAGATGCAGGCAGGAGTCGGTCTACTAATCTTGGACGTGATTCCTATATAATGATCATTGCCTGGATATCGTCATAATTATTTGAAGTTCTATCAATTGCCCTACAGTAATTTGTTTACCCGCCGTATGCTATTTTTCTCGAGAGAAGCCACTAGTGAAATCTACGGCCCCCGGGTCTGTTCTTTATCATATTTGCTTTGAGATCTATTTAAATTTGCTTTTGTTTTCAGATCTATTATTCTTAAACCCCAAAAATACCTTGCTGCACTTTTTCTTTATTTGTTTTATTTTTTTATTGCGAGATCTATTTATCCAAAATTATACAAACCAATCTACCTTTTACCCGAGAGGGATTGACAACCCCTCTTACGCGTCGGGTTGCAAGTATTTGTTCTTTGTGTGCAGGTACCGTTTACATAGTGTTGCTTGGTTCTCCTACTGGTTTGATAACCTTGGTTTCATAACTGAGGGAAATACCTACTGAAGCTGTACTGCATCATCCCTTCCTCTTTGGGGAAATACCGACGTAGTTCAAGTGACATCAAAAGGATTTTTTGGCGCCGTTGCCAGGGAGGATCAAGTCAAGATAGTCTCCCGTCAACGTGCGATTTTCTGGTGCCGTTGTCGGGGAGACATCATCAACATCTATGAGGTTCCTAATCACAAATCTCATCTCCTTGCAATTTACATTATTTGCCATTTGCCTCTCGTTTTCATCTCCTCCACTTCACAAAAATTTGTCGTTTTATTCGCCCTCCTTTTCTTTCGCCGTTTTCTCGTCAGATCTGTTTTTGTGTGCAACCTTGCTTTCCTACTTTGTCATTATGGCTAGCATGACTACCCCTCCTTTGTCACCAGATTTTGAAGTTCTATACTTCAAGCAAAAACAAGGAGAAAATTTGAAAGATGCTTGGTATAGATTAATGTAATCTTATCGCATTAGCAATCTTAAAGGAGATGCAAGATTTTTTCTTTGAAATTTTTATATAGGATTAGCTTTGCATCATAGACAACTTTTGGATTTTGCCGCTAAAGGGAATTTTATTGAACTTGATGCTAATGCTGCTTATGAGATCCTAGAGGGGATCTTGGGAATCCCACCAACCAAAAAGGGGATTTCTTGTACTCAAGAAGGGGTCCAAATTTTAGACAAGTTGAGTGATTTGCATAAACATATGGTCGAGTTGCAAAAACATAATGAACCTCTTAAACATATTAGTGGAAACCTCAATCGCATGAATACTTTGATTACTCTTTGCAATAAACGGTTGGATATTTTAGATCTCCCGGGTTTGAGAAAGCCCTTGCAAAAGTTGCCAACACTAAAGATGACAATACTTGAATCTATGCTTTATGCCTAGCTAGGGGCGTAAAACGATAGCGCTTGTTGGGAGGCAACCCGATGAATAAAATTTATTTTTACCTTTTTCTTTCTGTTCTTGAGTGTTTGCACAATTATGCCTCTGTTATGATTGTGTTTTTTATGTTTTAATTAGTGTTTGGGCCAAGCAAAGCCTTTGGGATAGCTTTGGTGATAGTTGATTTGTTCTTGTTGAAAAACAGAAATTTTTGCGTCCAGTAAAATAATTGTCTAGATTCACATATGCGAATAAAAATTCTTAATGTTTTACACAAGATTGAAATACAAATTGTCTCTGTTTTCCTAATTTTTCAGAATTTTTGGAGTTACATAAGTATGAGAACAATTCGCATCTTTACAGACTGTTCTGTTTTTGATAGATTCTGTTTTCTTTGCATTGTGTGCTTATTTTGATGAATCTATGGGTTGTATCGGTGGGTATAAGCCATTGCAAAGTTAGAATACAGTAGATATAATACAATAACCAAATTTGAATGGGTTTTCTACAGTACTTAAAGTAAAGATTGGTTTTCTTATACTAACGGATCTCACGAAGGTTTTGTTGAGTTTTGTGTGATTGAAATTTTCAAGTTTTGGGTGAGATCACGATGGATGAAGGAATAAAGAGTAAGAAGAGCCTAATCTTGGGGATGACCATGGCACCCCAAGGCAATATTCAAGGAGAAACAAGCAGCTAAGCTTGGGGATGCCCCGAGTGGCATCCCGTCTTTCTTCTAACGACCATCGGTATTTTACTTCGAGCTATATTTTTATTCATCACATATCATGAGTTTTGCTTGGAGCGTCTTGTATTATATGAGTCTTTGCTTGTTTTGCTTTTTGTTTTGTGTCAAGTATCCTTGCTGAACACACCTATTTGAGAGAGCCAAAATTATGCTATGATTTGTTAGAATTGCTCTATGTGCTTCACTTAAATTTTTTTGAGCTATAGAATTGCTCTAGTGCTTCACTTATATCTCTTTGAGCACGGTGTGCTTTAATGTTTTTCAAGAAATGCTCTCACGCTTCACTTAGATTTATTTGAGAGTTAGTAATTTTTGAAGAAATTCTCTCATGCTTCACTTATATTATTTTGAGAGACGAAAAAAATTTATGCTCATGTTCTTCACTTAGATTTGTTTGAGCTATCAAAAGCAACATATGAAACTAGTCCCAAAGTAATAGATATTCAAGAGGGATATAATAAAAACTTTCATGAAGATCATTGGACAAAATAAACTTGATTCTTTGTAATAGTTTTGCGATATGATGATAGTGATATGTGAGTCATGTTGTGGAGTAATTGTGCTTTAGTAAGAATATTCGTGTTAAGGTTTGTGATTCCTTATGCAAGCATGAAAGTCAATAGTTATGCAATGAACTTACATCCTACTTCTAGTGCATTATTCGGTGTTAGTTATGCTTAATGCTCGCTTATGTGATTTTTTGTTTCTTGGTTGGATGCTTCTCAATCTTTTTGCTAGCCTTCACTTGTACTAAGTAGGAACACTACTTGTGCATCCAAAATCCTTAAACCCAGTTTTGCCATATGAGTCCACTATACCTACCTATATGCGGTATTTCCGTGCCGTTCTAAGAAAATTTGTATGTGCCATCTCTAATTTACAAAATAAATTTTCCTTTTTGTGTGCTCGTACCACTCATGAAACGGTAGGGGGTGGCTGATATTTTTCCATGCTAGATGTGTTATTCTCAAGATGAGTGTTTATTCACTTCTCATTGCACGAGAGTACGGCAAAGGTATTAGGGATGCCCAGTCCCGAAATGAAAAATGAATTTACTTTACGTTGTCAAATAATAAATTCCTTGGAAAGTGTTGGTATGGACGGCACCCGTGGATACGGCTAGCCGTGGAATGTGAAAGTATGGTGGAAAAAGAAATAAACTTTATTTTCTGTTTGGGAACCGCCTATGATATATCTAGCATGGAAAGTATTGGGAACTACTCGATCGTTTTTGTTGACAGGAAAAGCATGCCACCCAAAATGTTTTATCTCTATTTTTTCGCTTTGAGCTCTGGCACCTCTATAAATCCCTACTTCCCTCTGCGAAGGGCCTTTCTATTTACTTTATGCAATTTTTATTTTTATTTGAGTCTCCATCTTCTCTTATAAGGCACCAACTAAGGGGCACTATGATCGTACTTGAGCATTGGGTGTTGCTAATATGCGAGTGTGTTTCATGAATGGATCAATTATTCAGCATAATGGGCTAGGGATAACTTGCTTTAGTGTTGATATTTTGAAAGACATGGTTGCTTGTTGATATGCTTGAGTATTGAAATCTTCATGTCAAAACTAGACTATTGCTTTGAATCATATAAAAGTCCAAATGTCCATGCTACAAAAGAAAAAGAATATGTGATGAACATGTTTGGCAGCATTCCACATCAAAAATTCTGTTTTTATCATTTACCTACTCGAGGACGAGTAGGAATTAAGCTTGGAGATGCTGATACATCTCCAACGTATCTATAATTTTTGCTTGTTCCATGCTATTATATTTTCATTCTTGGACGTTTTACAATCATTTTATAGCAACTTTATATCATTTTTTGTGACTAACCTATTGACATAGAGCCCAGTGCCAGTTGCTGTTTTTTGCTTGTATTTTACTTCGCAGAAAATCAATACCAAACGCAATCCAAACGCAGCGAAACTTTTTGGAGATTTTTTCTAGACCAGAAGACACCTGTTGGGCCAAAGAAGTACCAGAGGGGGGCTCCGAGGGGAGCACAACCCACTTGGGCGCGCCTGGGGGCCCAGGCGCGCCTTGGTGGGTTGTGCCCACCTCGGCCGCCTCCCGCACCGCCTCTTTGCTCTATAAATACCCTGTAATACAAAAACCCTAGGGTAGTCGATGAAACACAATTCCAGCCGCCGCAAGTTCCAGAACCACCAGATCCAATCTAGACACCATCACGGAGGGGTTCATCATCCTCATTGGTGCCTCTCTGATGATGCGTGAGTAGTTCATTGTAGACCTACAGGTCCATAGTTAGTAGCTAGATGGCTTCCTCTCTCTCTTTTGATTCTCAATACAATGGTCTCTTGGAGATCTATTTGATGTAACTCTTTTTGTGGTGTGTTTGTTGGGATCCGATGAACTTTGAGTTTATGATCAGATCTATTCATCCATGAAAGTTATTTGAGTTTCTTTGATCTCTTATATGCATGATTACTTATGGCCTCGTATTTATTCTTCGAATCTTTGGTTTAGTTAGGCCGACTAGATCAATTTTTCTTGCCATGGGAAGAGGTGCTTTGTGATGGGTTCGGTCGTGCGGTGTTCTTTTCCAGTGACAGAAGGGGCAGCAAGACACGTATTGATCGTTGCTATTAAGGATAACAAGATGGGGTCTATTCCTACATGAATAAATCTTGTCTACATCATGTCATCGTTCTTATTGCATTACTCCGTTTTTCCATGAACTTAATACACTAGATGCATGCTGGATAGCGGTCGATGTGTGGAGTAATAGTAGTAGATGCAGGTAGTAGTCGGTCTACTAATCTTGGACGTGATGCCTATATAATGATCATTGCATGCATATCGTCGTAATTATTTGAAGTTCTATCAATTGCCCAACAGTAATTTGTTTACCCACCGTATGCTATTTTTCTCGAGAGAAGCCACTAGTGAAATCTACGGCCCCGGGTCTATTCTTTATCATATTTGCAATGAGATATATTTTTATTTGCTTTTTTTTAGATCTATTATTCTAAAAACCCAAAAATATCTTGCTGCACTTTTTCTTTCTTTATTTTATTTTGTTTTATTGCGTGATCTATTTATCCAAAATTATACAACCAATCTACCTTTTACCTGAGAGGGATTGACAACCCCTCTTACGCGTCGGGTTGCAAGTATTTGTTCTTTGTGTGCAGGTACCGTTTACATAGTGTTGCTTGGTTCTCCTACTAGTTCGATAACCTTGGTTTTATAACTGAGGGAAATACCTACTGAAGCTGTACTGCATGATCCCTTCCTCTTTGGGGAAATACCGACGTAGTTCAAGCAACATCATGCACCTCATCCGAATGTTGCTCATTTTGCACCCCAACATCATCCAAGTTTGGCTCATTTTGCACCACAACATTGTGACGCCCCCGGCTTAATCGTGCACTAACCATACACGCAAATGCACACGATCAAGCCTAAGAACTCACTTGAAGATATCACAACACAACTCTAAAACACAAATTAAAATAATACAAGTTTTATGTTACAAGACAGGGGCCTCGAGGGCTCGAATACATAAGCTCGCTTACAAGCGTCAGCGGAAGCATCAGATATCTGAGTACAGATATAAAAGAAATACAGATAGGCCTTAAAAGGCGGGGCAAAACAAAAGCTACGATCGAAAAGGCGTAGGCCTCCTGCCTGGGACCCTCCGATCCTACTCCTGGTCGTCAGCCAACTCGAAGAAGTAGCCATCCTCGGGGTAGTAGTTGTGCTCGTCGACAGGGGCAGCTGGCTCCGGGGCTCCGTCATCTGGTCGCACCAAATGGATATGGGGAAAAAGAGGAAGCAAAGCAACCGTGAGTACTCATCCGAAGTACTCAGCAAGCAAGGATCTACACTACATATGCAACATTATCAAAGGAAGGCTGTATAGGTGGACTGGGCTGCAGCAATGCCAGAATAGAGAGAAGGCCTAGTCCTATCGAAGACTAGCATCTTCAAGCATCTTGCAACATTTAGAAGAGTACAGAACAACATAATATAAAGTAGTAGTAGTGTTATCAACCTCGCCCAGAGATCCTTCCTCGACTCCCTGCGAGAAAGCAATCCCAGAGCCATACTATCCATTTCTCAGCACAAGTATCTAGTTCTAGTTGTGTCGATAGGGATACAACTCCGAGCGTCCGTTACCGAGGATCCGGCTATGCATAGATTAGTTCTTCCCTGCAGGGGTGCACCAACTTACCCACCACGCTCGATTAATTCCGGCCGGACACACTTTTCTGGGTCATGCCTGGCCTCGGCCAAACGACACACCGCAACCCTACCTAGAGCTCAGCAGAGAGGTCCCCGTCGGTCTATATCCTTAGCGCTCAGCGGTCTTGGGCCATCGCCCTGTGCACTCCGGGTCGTTGCGTGCAGGGGGAAGCCAGGCACCAGGAGGGCGCCGGTCCGTCCCGGCCGCGATGCCGATCTAGACATCTGACAGAGCTTTCGGCTAATGCCACGATGCAGAGTGCCCATAACTTTTGGGCCAGAGGCCCACTCAGATCAAATATCCAAATCGTTAGTGTTTTGGTAGTGCACGGTAACGAGCAGAGACTCACGATCGATGTGACCCCATCGCCCCGTCTCGAGGACTTGCGGCAAGGGCTAAGAATGCCCAGCCACGCCTCGTATTTACCTCTCGGGTACCCTCTAGGTCAACCCGACTTCCCATCACTCGCGGGTACCCCTCAGGGCCGACCCGATGTCATCATGGTTCTGTGTTAAGTCAAAGTAACCGTGTGTCCAAACACCAGGGGGAAACCTGAGGAATCACCCTTGATGGATTCCACCTAATGTAGCCGTCAAGGTGAACTTAGGAGGAATCACCCTCGAGGTTCACACTTGAGGTGTTGCACAACAGCGTCATTATCGGGAGTGGTGAAGGAGGAATCACCCTCGAGGACCACGACCGAATAGCTACTCTACAGAGTTAACATCAGAAGTGCTAAACAAGGTATCACCCTCGGCACTCGATAGTAACGCTGCAGTGTCGTACAACTAAGGGGGTGATGTGCGGTGCCGGGGCCTGGTTGTCGATCACGTTGATCTAGTCATCTGATAATCCAGCGGGGGAAATTGGGTCAAAGTGGGGTCTCTGGTGGGTCTCTAACAGGCTATGCATCAGAAATAGGATAAATAGTAGCAGCAAAAATTTCTAATGCAAGCATAAGAGAGAAAGAATAGGCGATATCAGCATGTTCAAGGGGGAGTGCTTTCCTGGAAGCTCTGCGGCAAAGGTCTGGTCGTCAGGGGCGTAGTCGATCTCCGGAGCTACGTCGGTTTCAGGGACTACGTCGGTGTCGGGATCTACCAAGAGAGAAGAAGAGGGGGAGGAAACAGATAAATACACAGCAAACATAAGCAACACAGAGCATATCATGCTAACGTGCAGTGCAGGGTTGCCTAAAGACATGTCTAAATCATATTAGTTATTTTAGGATTTAAGTTGGATTTATTAACTGGTATGTATGCACTATTCATCTACCAAAAACGGTCGAAAAGTTGTGGGTTCACCTACTTAGAGGGCCCCGACACGGAAACAGATGGCACGGTTGGATTCATGGCATTTTTCTTAGCAACTTTCATGTATAAAGTTTTTCCATCCGAGCTACGGATTAATTTCTATGATTTCTCAAAGATTTAAACAATTTCTGAAATTATTTAAATTAGCATAAAAGGAATATGACATCAGCATGACAGGGGAATGACGTCAGCGGTCAACAGCCGAACTGACCAGGTCAAACCTGACCAGTGGGTCCCACATGTCATACACAGTAGGCTAACAGTAGGTTATTTAAATTGAACAGGGTTAATTAGCAGCTGGGCCCCACATGTCTGTGACTATTTAGTTTAACTAATTATTTTTATTCAGAAAAAATGTTTTAATTAACTAATTATGCAGTGGGGCCCGCATGTCAGTGGGCCACGGTGCCCAGTCAGCAGTTGATCCCAGTCAACTGGGTCAATTGGGGCCCGTGGGGCCCAGCGTCAGTGGCTCTAAGGTGGGGCCCGGCCGTCCACGTCGGCGGCAGCACCGGAGAGGCTCCGGCGAGGCTTCTCGCGGTGGCCCTCTCAACGGAGACGCTCGAAAAATGCCCATGATGGCCCGTTGGAGACGGGGTCGGGCTCATTCGATCGGGCGGACAGAGCCGCATCCAACCGTGGCGGTGGCATGGCTGGGGGCGACCTACAGCGTCGACGGCAACGAACGCGGCGGCCGCCAAAGTGAGGTGATGTGCAGAAACGGCGCAAGAGCTCACGCGAAAGCAAACGGGGGAGCTAGTGGGGAGCTACGCATCGTGGTGAAGCTAACGGACACTCCCAGTCGACCATTTGGTCACCGGAGACACGCCGGCGACGAGCTCGCGCGATGTCGCGTTCGGGCATGGTGGAGCGGCATTTACGGCACGGGAACAAGGGGAAAGAAGGAGGGGAAATGGCGAGGAGCTGACCGTGTAGGCGCACGAGGGCCCGGTGACAGCTTAGTAGCAGCAGCGGCGCCGGAGTGGACGGAGTTCGCCGGAGGCCGAGAGGAAGGGGGCCGGCTCGATCCGCTCGATGCAGGGCCCTCCGGCTTTGCCTGGCTGCACCAGAAGAAGAAGAAGGAGCCGACTGGGCTCCCGGACACGGTCAGCGGGCTCGGGACCGCCAGTGGCCGCGGCTACGATGATGAGCGGCGGTGGCAGCGTGCTGGAGAGGAGGAGAGGGGGCGCGAGAGCGAGAGAGGGGGGGGGGAGGGGAAGTGTCGAGGGAGTCCAGGGGGAGGGACGGGGTTGCCCTTATCCCCTCGGCTGTCGGTGGCGTCGGCGTGTCGCCGTTTCGCCGGAACGCGTCGGCGCGGCCACGGGCGCGTCGACACGCACAGAGAGAGAGCGGGAGGAGGGAGAAAGAGGCCGGCTGAGCTGGGCCTCAGGCACTGTGCACTTAGGCCCAGTGCACAGTGGCCTTTCTCTTTTTCTTCTCCAGTTTTTCTGTTTTGTTTTTCAGAGATGGTTTTGAATTAAAATGAGCTGCCAAATGATTTTGTACAAATGTGAAACTTGGTCACATAAATACAATGGAATATTTTGCACTACCACATAAAGTTTGGGCAATTTTGGAATTCATTTGAGTTTTTCATAAATGGAATTGGCATTTTAAAATGCTGTTTTGCACTGTAATAATTGCTTATGTCCATCTTAGCATTGTGGTGATGTTGTTTTCCTTAACAATAAATTGTCTTGGAATATTTGCTAAATGATGAACATTTTTCCAGCTACTTTTGTGCAACTTGGAATTTCACTTTGAATTTGAATAGAATTCAGAGAAGGAATTTGAAATGAGATATTATCCCAACATGATTATCATTGCAAATCACAGTAGCTTAGCATCATCATGATGGATTACTATAGCATCATTACATAGGGGTGTTACAAACATCATCCAAGTCTAGCCCAATTTGCACCCCAACATTAGCCAATTCTGGTTCATCTTGCACCACAACATCCAAGTCTGGTTCAGTGTGCACTCTTTCATCAAAACTTCTCTTTTTTCTACAGCCATTGATTCTTGCCTTTTTGACTGACCAGCAATCTTCAACAACAAGGGGCTGACCTCCACGCTTCCTCCTGGCAAACAAAGCATGTAATTTTGTAAGTAATTAAAAACAGCATCCAAATAAAAAAACCACAAACACAAACATACTTTGGCCTTTCAGGAGTGTAACGACATTTTGGAGATCATTTTCGGTGCCCAAGTTCCTGGCACAACTTGCATCTATTTTTGTTACCTTTTTGTGACCTTTTTGGCTTTGCACCCTCTTTCTTTCTCTTCTTACTACTCCCACCTTTCTCAAACCATGCCTTGAATCTGCTCACTTTAGGCCTGCCAGCATTTCTTTTCGTCATGGGAGGACACATGGAAAATTCAATTTGCACTTCAGGCCACTGAGACTGATATGTAAGTGCTAGAATTGGTGTTGCATATGCAGCCCTGAATCTTGCCACTGAGTAATATTCATGCAAATATGGGTGCATGTTTATCTTTGGTTGGGAGGCCAAGAAAAGTATGGCATGGTCACATGGTTTTCCAGTGTGTTGCCACTCTAGGCAAGTGCAGTCATGCAATTCAGTGTGAACAACATGCCTCCTTCCAGTCTTGGTATCTCTAACTTCAGCACCCCACAATGAAGATTTTTCAGCAGACAAATGTGTAAGATTTCTACTCCTGTTGACCACCTGTTGTACCACCACAGGAAGCTATTCCCTTGCAAACAATCACCAATCGTCCTTCTCAATTCCCACATGCGCATGATCATGATCCTGATTTGGTCAACTATGTCATGCACAGGCAAGTTATTTAATTGCTTTATCTTGTTATTAAAACTTTCTGCCAAGTTGTTGATATGATCACACTTGATGGCAGTGTTAAATTCTGACATGTACCAAAATAGAGAATGGTAGGTGTTCAACCATGGACCAAACTCACTGCATGCTGCTTTTAATTTGTGAAGATGATATAAATGTGTCTGTTTGGTGTAAGATCTTCCTGCTGGCCACATTCTCCCAATTTCTTCTCCTCTGAATTTTTGATCAAATTCATCCACATATGGCCGAAGCGCTCCCTCTGCTCACAAGGAGGAAAAACATTCTTCACTGCATTTTCTAGCCCTTTACATGCATATGTGTGTACTGCCAAAGGTGACACTGGCCCTATGCATCTTTTCAACTGCATCATGAACCATGTCCATGAAACCTCTGTCTCTAACTGAAACAAACCAATAGCAATAGGGAACATCCGGTTGTGTCCATCTAAAGCATTGCATGCTGCCAATTGACCATTCCATTTGCCAGTCAAAAAAGACAAGTCTATGCTCAAATATGGATGGCACCCTGCTTTGAAGCCATTGATGCAAGGCTTTAAAGCCATAAAGAACTTGGAGAAAAGAACTCTACCATCCTCTGTTACCTCAGTATCTTTCTCCACAACACTGCTAGGTGACCTCTTCTCCACCTCTGCTTTGAAGTTATAAATCATCCTAAAAGTATTTGCCCAATCACCATATAATTCTTTCATTGCCCTCTATTTTGCTTTCCACACTGTGGTATACTTCACCTTAATGGGGTACTGCTTTTCCAGGTCCACTTTAAGTTTCTTTGCAGTAGTGTTTGGTTTCTTGGCTAAAATTGGAGTGATCTTTTCTGCAATCCAAAGTTTTGATGTCATGGTTGATACTCTCTGTGAACTTGTAATACAAGTATGTGGATGTGGGATTTGATTAACCCTGATGGTACTTCCATCAGGTTGAATTCTAGCAGATATGTACCACTTGCAAGGCCTAACGCTTCCATCCAAACCTCTGCACCTCGCATAAAATTTATTTCTATCAGTCCACATAGTCTTGGCATCAAACTCATGTTTGATTGCATAAGCCTTGAAACACATCCTAAACTCCTTCATGCTTGGGAACAACTTCCCTACTTCAATAACATGATTTTCTTTGTCATACAGACTTATAAGCTCATCATCATGTGCATCATCTACATCATCTTTCATCAGCTATCCATCCACATCTTCACAAGCATCTATATTAGCATCACTAGGCAAACTCGATTCACCCATCTCTTCCTTATATTGATCGTCTACTGGAATGCCAAAAAATTTGGCCATCTCCGTGTCAGCCATTGGTGCAATGACCAAATCAGTAGTGTCTTCTAATTCTACCGAATTCCAATCAACACAAACAACCCATGAAGCACCATGACAGACCTCTTGTGCGTCTTGATTAGCCCCCTCTATTACTGTCACTTCACCCATACACATGAGCGTTATCTATCTCTGTGAAGCCCAATCATCATCTACCATTTGCGAAGCCAACTTTGAGGTCACATATCCAACCTTAGAATCTGATTTCAGATCAATGTGCTCTGCATGAAAGGTAGTCTGTTTGCTGGCCCAGCCATCTTGCCGATCGATTTCATCAGCCATCTCTTCACCATTCTCAATTCTCACATACTCACCCTTCCAATTACCAAACCGTAACAATGCTACCTCTTGCTGTTGACCCCAAAAAATGCTCTCCCTAATTTTGTCCACAACATTCCTCACGGCCCTCTCTTCCATGCTCTGTATTTCCTGTGGATCAATCTCTACAAATTCAACCTCCCATTTCACAATTATATCTCTCTCTATGTCTCACACGCTACCATCAACTAGCTTCACTTTATATGGAAAGAATTCAACACTGAATTCGAAGGTCTGAGCACCATGGCCCTTGTTTATCAATGGCGGGCACTGTGAGGCAGCGAAAGTAGATGAGGCACACATCACATAGGTTGGAAAGGGTGATTACCTGGTCGATGTTGTATCTTGCGGCTCCATCTCGTTCAGCCCAACGCCGCCGCCGCTCCCCAACCCCACCCACCTCCACAATCTAGATCCCGTGGAAAACAGAGGCTCACTTGGTCAGATACACTCACCACATAGGGGAACAGGTCTAGGGTGCCGAATACACTCACCACATACGCCACCGAGGCCGTGAACGAAAGCTCCGCCGCCGCCAACGATGAGAATGAAGAAGGGAGTAGCAACCAGAAGCAGGGGTTAAGTCAGGCAGGGAATCGATGCACTGCCAAGTGGGACCCACCACCAGATGCACTGATCAGTTTGACCCCCTGTTTTTAACTTAACTGCAGTCCCCATTGACGATCGTTCCCGTGTTTTAACCACCTGGTCGTATAGGGCTATTATTGCCATGTAAGACGGCGTAGACGAGCTATTTCTGTCAACTACGTCGCATTCTTTCCAATTCACATAAAAAATGTCGCACAAGAGCTATTTACCCGGGGATGTAGCCATATTGGTAAACCTCGTTAACAAATTTTGGTGTTATGCTTGTGTGATTGCCTCGTCCTCAGATGGATCGATTATACACCTCGGATAATAATTCTAAGTGATGCTGATCGATCCATTGAGTGCGTCGTGACACCACGACAGGCGAGAGTAGAACAGGATACTGTCGCCGTGCTATCCAGCCATCTAGGGCCGCTATGCCTTGATACGTCTCCAACGTATCTATAATTTTTAATTGTTCCATGCTATTATATTATCTATTTTGGATGTTTTATATGCATTAATATGCTATTTTATATTATTTTTGGGACTAACTTATTAACCTAGAGCCCAGTGCCAGTTTTTGTTTTTTCCCTGTTTTTGAGCTTCGCAGGAAAGGAATACCAAACGGAATAAAACCTTCACGATGATTTTTCTTGGACCAGAAGACACCCAGGAGACTTGGAGTGCAAGTCAGAAGAGCCACGAGGCGGCCACAAGGGGGGAGGGCGCGCCCAGGGGGGTAGGGTGCGCCCCCTGCCTTGTGGGCCCCTCGGTGACCCCCTGGCCTAGATCTTCCTCCTATATATTCACATATATTCCCAAACCTCCAGAAGCATCCACGAAAACACTTTTCCACCACCGCAACCTTCTGTTCCCGTGAGATCCCATCTTGGGGCCTTTTCCGGCATCCTACCGGAGAGGGATTCGATCACGGAGGGCTTCTACATCAACTCTATTGCCCTTCCGATGAAGCGTGAGTAGTTTACTTCAGACCTACGGGTCCATAGCTAGTAGCTAGATGGCTTCTTCTCTCTCTTTGATTCTCAATACAATGTTCTCCTTGATGTTCTTGGAGATCTATCCGATGTAATCTTCTTTTGCGGTGTGTTTGTCGAGATCCGATGAATTGTGGATTTATGATCAGCTTATCTATGAATATTACTTGAATCTTCTCTAAATTCTTTTATGCATGATTTGATATCCTTGTAATTCTCTTCGAACTATCGGTTTGGTTTGGCCAACTAGATTGGTTTTTCTTGCAATGGGAGAAGTGCTTGGCTTTGGGTTCAATCTTGCGGTGTCCTCTCCCAATGACAGTAGGGGCAGCGAGGCACGTATTGTATTGTTGCCATGGAGGATAAAAATATGGGGTTCACATCATATTGCTTGAGTTTATTCCTCTACATCATGTCATCTTACTTAAAGCGTTACTCTGTTCTTCATGAACTTAATACTCTAGATGCAGGCAGGAGTCGGTCGATGTGTGGAGTAATAGTAGTAGATGCAGGAAGGAGTCGGTCTACTTGACACGGACATGATGCCTATATTTCATAATCATTGCCTTGGATATCGTCATAACTTTGCGCTTTTCTATCAATTGCTTGACAGTAATTTGTTCACCCACCGTATTATTTGCTATCTTGAGAGAAGCCTCTAGTGAAACCTATGGCCCCCGGGTCTATTTTCCATCATATTACTTTCCGATCTACCATTTTACAATCTTTTATTTTCAGATCTATAAACCAAAAACCCTAAAAATATTTACTTTATCTTTTGTTTAGTTTTATCTATCTCTATCAGATCTCACTTTTGCAAGTGACCATGAAGGGATTGACAACCCCTTTTCGCGTTGGGTGCAAGTGTTTGATTGTTTGTGCAGGTATTGGTGATTTGTGCGTTATCTCCTACTGGATTGATACCTTGGTTCTCTAACTGAGGGAAATACTTATCTCTACTTTGCTGCATCACCCTTTCCTCTTCAAGGGAAAAACCAATGCAAGCTCAAGAAGTAGCAGGAAGAATTTCTGGCACCATTGCTGGGGAGATCTACGCCAAGTCAAGACATACCAAGTACCCATCATAAACTCTCATATCTTGCATTACATTATTTGCCATTTGCCTCTCGTTTTCCTCTCCCCCACTTCTAAAATGATTTTCGAAAAGATTTGCCTTTTTATTCGCCCTTCTTCCGTTCGTCTTTTTCGTTTGCCTTTTTGTTTGTCTGTTTGTTAGATCAATTTGTGCCACCATGTTTGAATCTGGGGAGATTATCGCTAAAAAGGATAGTAGTAATGATGGGGGAAACTTTGATGCTTTTGCTAATTTTAATCCTTATGAAGAATCCACTATCTTGCACACTAAAAAACTTCGCATTGGGAGTGGCAATATTATTGGAAAAGGGGTTATTCAAGATTTCTTTACTTGTGCCGGTGTGTTACCCATGTTAGGTCGATCGATTCTCCATAAAACTAGTAGTCTCGCGGATGCTATATCTTTGCTTGTGGTTGAACTTGAAAGACAATTTGTTCATATGCATCCATGCATACAAAGGATTTTTCTAGAGTTTTCCAATATTGAGCATTCTTCTGTTAAGCGCGCCGCGACTATATTTCTAGCCCATGAGTTTAGATTTATTATGAAAGAAGCTAATGAAATTTTTGCGCATTATAAACTAGATGGTGGTCGACCTCCCATAGAGGGGGTTCTCTTTAATCAAGAGGAAATAATGCGTTTACGATCTCTAGATCATGTTGCTTATAATGAAAATCTAAGAAAGAGAGTCCCTACCGATGTTTTAGTTGATAAGATTTCTGAACTTAATGATAATTTTTCTATACAAAACAACGGATTGGGTTTCTCTCTTGGACACAAGCTCATGACTTTTTGCCAAAAGAACGCTTACAATGATGAGTTGGTCATACAATATGAGGGGGCCGAAGGAGGAGCCAATTCCTCCCGAGCTTGATCTTAGGGATCCTTATCCCATTAAATTTAGCCCTTTTGATTAATTTTGCTTACCACAAAGAAAACTTGCTTCTGAACGAAGGGAGTATGAGATGAGTTTTCGAGATTTGCCTTATTATTACTATGACAATACCTAGATCTATGTGTTTTTATGCCTAGCTAAGGGCGTTAAACTATATCGCTTGTTGGGAGGCAACCCAATTTTATTTTTGTTCTTTGCTTTTTGGTTCTATTTTTCAATAAATAATTCATATAGCCTCTTGTTAGATGTGTTTTTGTGTTTTAAATAGTGTTTGTGCCAAGTAAGACCTTTGGGATGGCTTATGGTGATAGTTGATTTGATCTTGCTGAAAAACAGAAACATTTGCGTCCAGTCACAGAATTGTTTAGATTCACTGGAGCATGGAAAAACCCTGAATTTTTTAAAAAAAGATTGATATACAAATTTCCTATGTTTTCCTAATGTTTCAGAATTTTTAGAGTTACATAAGTATTAGAACAATTCAGATCTTTGCAGACTGTTCTTTTTTTGACAGATTCTGTTTTCTATGTGTTGTTTGCTTATTTTGATGAATCTATGGGTAGTATCGGGGGGTATGAACCATGGAGAAGTTGGAATACAGTAGATATTACACAAATATAAATAAAGAATGAGTTCACAACAGTACCAAAAGTGGTGATTTATTTTCTTATACTAACGGAGCTTATGAGATTTTTTGTTGAGTTTTGTGTTGTGAAGTTTTCAAGTTTTGGGTAAGGATTTGATGGACTATGGAATAAGGAGTGGCAAGAGCCTAAGCTTGGGGATTCCCAAGGCACCCCAAGGTAATATTCAAGGACAATGAAGAGCCTAAGCTTGGGGATGCCCCGGAAGGCATCCCCTCTTTCGTCTTCGTATATCGGTAACTTTACTTGAGGCTATATTTTTATTCACCACATGATATGTGTTTTGCTTGGAGCGTCTTGTATGATTTGAGTCTTTGTTTTTTAGTTTGCCACAATCATCCTTGCTGTACACACCTTTTGAGAGGGACACGCATGAATCGCGATTTATTAGAATACTCTATGTGCTTCACTTATAACTTTTGAGCTAGGCAATTTTGCTCTAGTGCTTCACTTATATCTTTTTAGAGCACGGCGGTGGCTTTATTTTGTAGAAATTATTGAACTCTTATGCTTCACTTATATTATTTTGAGATTCTCTAAACAGTGTGGTAATTTTCTTTGGTTATGAATTTAGTCCTAATATGATAGGCATCCAAGAGGGATATAATAAAAACTTTCATATAAAGTGCATTGAATACTATGAGAAGTTTGATTCCTTATGATTGTTTTGAGATATAGAGATGGTGATATTAGATTCATGCTAGTGAGTAATTGTGAATTGGAGAAATACTTGTGTTGAGGTTTGTGATTCCCGTAGCATGCACGTATGGTGAACTGTTATGTAACGAAGTTGGAGCATGAGGTATTTTTTGATTGTCTTCCTTATGAGTGGCGGTCGGGGATGAGCGATGGTCTTTTCCTACCAATCTATCCCCCTAGTTTTCTTTTGAGCTTTCATAAACTTATAGCTCTAGTGCATCCGTTGCATGGCAATCCCTACTCACTCACATTGATATCTATTGATGGGCATCTCCATAGCCCGTTAATATGCCTAGTTGATGTGAGACTATCTCCCTCGTTTTGTCTTCTCCACAACCACCATATTCTATTCCACCTATAGTGCTATGTCCATGGCTCACGCTCATGTATTGCGTGAAAGTTGAAAAGGTTTGAGAACACCAAAAGTATGAAACAATTGCTTGGCTTGTCATCGGGGTTGTGCATGATTTGAATACTTTGTGTGATGAAGATGGAGCATAGCCAGACTATATGATTTTGTAGGGATAAACTTTCTTTGGCCATGTTATTTTGATAAGACATAATTGCCTTGTTAGTATGCTTGAAGTATTATTGTTTTTATGTGAATATTAAACTTTTGTTTTGAATCTTATGGATCTGAACATTCATGCCACAATAAAGAAAATTACATGGATAAATATGTTAGGTAGTATTCCACATCAATTTTTTTTTATCATTTACCTACTCGAGGATGAGCAGGAATTAAGCTTGGGGATGCTTGATACGTCTCCAACGTATCTATAATTTTTGATTGTTCCATGCTATTATATTATCTGTGTTTGGATGTTTTATATGCATTAATATGCTATTTTATATTATTTTTGGGACTAACTTATTAACCTAGAGCCCAGTGCCAGTTTCTGTTTTTTCCTTGTTTTTGAGCTTCGCAGGAAAGGAATACCAAACGGAGTCCAAACGGAATAAAACCTTCGCGGTGATTTTTCTTGGACCAGAAGACACCCAAGAGACTTGGAGTGCAAGTCAGAAGAGCCACGAGGCGGCCACAAGGGAGGAGGGCGCGCCCAGGGGGGTAGGGCGCGCCCCCCTGCCTTTTGGCCCCTCGGTGACCCCCTGACCTAGATCTTCCTCCTATATATTCACATATATTCCCAAACCACCAGAAGCATCCACGAAAACACTTTTCCACCGCCGCAACCTTCTGTTCCCATGAGATCCCATCTTGGGGCCTTTTCCAGCATCCTGCTAGAGGGGGATTCGATCATGGAGGGCTTCTACATCTACTCTATTGCCCTTCCGATGAAGCGTGAGTAGTTTACCTCAGACCTACGGGTCCATAGCTAGTAGCTAGATGGCTTCTTCTCTCTCTTTAATTCTCAATACAACGTTCTCCTTGATGTTCTTGGAGATCTATCTGATGTAATCTTCTTTTGCGGTGTGTTTGTCGAGATCCGATGAATTGTGGATTTATGATCAGCTTATCTATGAATATTATTTGAATCTTCTCTGAATTCTTTTATGCATGATTTGATATCCTTGTAATTCTCTTCGAACTATCGGTTTGGTTTGGCCAACTAGATTGGTTTTTCTTGCAATGGGAGAAGTGCTTGGCTTTGGGTTCAATCTTGCGGTGTCCTCTCCCAGTGACAGTAGGGGCAGCGAGGCACGTATTGTATTGTTGCCATCGAGGATAAAAAGATGGGGTTTACATCATATTGCTTGAGTTTATTCCTCTACATCATGTCATCTTACTTAAAGCGTTACTCTGTTCTTCATGAACTTAATACTATAGATGCAGGCAGGAGTCGGTCGATGTGTGGAGTAATAGTAGTAGATGCAGGCAGGAGTCGGTCTACTTGACACGGACGTGATGCCTATATTTCATAATCATTGCCTTGGATATCGTCATAACTTTGCGCTTTTCTATCAATTGCTCGACAGTAATTTGTTCACCCACCGTATTATTTGCTATCTTGAGAGAAGCCTCTAGTGAAACCTATGGCCCCTAGGTCTATTTTCCATCATATTACTTTCCGATCTACTATTTTGCAATCTTTTATTTTCAGATCTACAAACCAAAAACCCTAAAAATATTTACTTTATCTTTTGTTTAGTTTTATCTATCTCTATCAGATCTCACTTTTGCAAGTGACCGTGAAGGGATTGACAACCCCTTTATCGCGTTGGGTGCAAGTGTTTGATTGTTTGTGCAGGTATTGGTGATTTGTGCGTTGTCTCCTACTGAATTGATACCTTGGTTCTCTAACTGAGGGAAATACTTATCTCTAGTTTGCTACATCACCCTTTCCTCTTCAAGGGAAAAACCAACGCAAGCTCAAGAAGTAGCATGCCTCTATGGATACCTCCGCGGTGTCACATTGGTAGCCAGGGTTGTTCTCCTCTTTAATCTCGCCGACATGCTGTGCATTTGAGTTCGCCGGTGATCATATTTAATCAAGCACTTTAAACCGCTTTTGTTCCTCGAACACACCAATTTAAAGGTAGGGCCATTTAAATTTCTGCCCCTAACTCGAACCCACTACTTAGATTTGCCCCTAATTTCAAAGGGTGCTCAAATTTGCCCCTCTGCCGTCAATTCCACTTATAGAAATGCCCATCCGTGTCGTTTTCGTCCGGTCAAGGTTGTTTGACCGCTAACTTGCCGTCAGTTTGACATATTTGCCCCTCCGTCCTTACAAGTGGGACCAAAATTACCTGTCCGATGCAGTCTGTCTCTCATTCTGTTTCTTTAACCTCTCGACGATGGAAGGGGCGATTTGGAAGGCGGCGGGAGGTCGTGGATCTAGAGGGCGACGGCACTAGGCTGTTGATGTGCACGTCGGGCATGTCTTCGTCGAGCTCCTTAGTTGCCGGTGAGGTAACTGTTCTGACTCGATTTGGGTATTTTTTTGGGGATTAGGGTTCATCAATTTGGGGATTTTATGCATTTAGGTGGATGGTGTTGGAATCCGAGTTCTACTTCCCAGATCTGACATTCGATGGGCCCGAGATGCGCACGACGCAGCGGTGCCCGGGGCACGGGCTTATTCCTGCTCGACACGTCGCCTGGGGAGGAGCAAGCACGGGAAGAAGGTTCTTGGGGTGCCTTCTTGATGTAATTTCTCTTTTGCTTGTCATTGGGCTTTGATTAGTTGCAAATGATTCTTTTTTAATCCAAGTTATTATTTTGCAGCTCCCTGATGAATGTGACTGGGTTGTTTGGATTGACCCACCTCCGACAGATCATGTTGCTCATGCATTTGAGAAACTTCATGCAGGATTGGAGAAAAGTTGGCTAAAAGCTCATGATTTCGAGCGCATGGTGATGTATCTAACAGAGAAGAACTAGAAACTGAAGTTGAAGATGAAGAAGAGAAATGAGCTTATGCAAACATGGGGATTTCTCATAGTTCTTTGCATTAGCATTTTGGCAACATTGTTTAGGAATCCATACTAATTGGACGATTGTGTGTAATGTAAGGTAGTGTTGTGAGTTGTGAACTATCTCAAGTACCTGTCAAGTGTTTGGACCAAAGTTGTACTGGTAATGTAATGTGACATGTTTCATTATGAAAATGTTCTATCTGTTTTGAGTATGTTTGCTCCAATGTGCTCCCATGACCAAACTTCACAGTTAAAGAGTAGATTTACCACATGAGATAGCACATAGCACATGACACATGATATAGCAGATAGCACATGAGACAGAAGTTCTACATTAGTTGCCAATTCCACATTTGGAGCATAAGCTAAGAGTTCACAAAAGCTAAGATCATACTGCCACAAATCTGGTACATCACCATACAGTTTTGAATTGAAAAAGACAAGCTAATAGTTCACAAATCCAACAAACACTTCAGAACTACTTCTTCTTGCTCCTGGTGTTGCAAGTTGGGTTTGAAGAGAGCCTAGAACTCCTCCTGGTGCTCACTTTCTTGCTCAGAACTGGAGTAGAACACCTGCTCAGATTGTTGCTTCCAATGACAGAACCTACAGTCTCCTCTTCCTCTGTAGTTTTCATTTTCTTCTTTAGTGGTGATTGTCCTCTATCAGCTGGTCTTTTGTAGTTTTTTCTTGGGCTGCAAAGTTATAAATGAATGACAGAAGTCAGTTATATAACACTCAAAATTTTTAGCAAACAATGTAAGAAATAAAGCAAAAAAATTACCTCACTGCACTACCAACTGTTGTTGCATCCTGACTTGCCACAGGCTCAATTCTTGGATCTGCTGCAGCAACATCTGTAGCAGCAGCTGTATGAACTGCCATAGGAGTTGGCGCATCTCCATCTTATGCTGCATGCTCAGCTTCTGTTGCATATGCAACATCTGTTGCAGTATCAACATCTGTAGCATTTTCAACATCTGTAGCTCCATCAATTGCAGCTTCCTGTACATCATCTGTACCTAGAGGTTCATCAGTTGCATTATCAGCGCCCCAGTGTTCTTCTTCTCCAAATGCAGGGTCAATGGACTCTTTGCAGTGGCTGCCACGGTGCCCAAGCTTTCCACATCTTGAACACTTTTTCTTTCTTCCTCTAAGTCCTTTTCCCTCTGATTTTGCTCTAATTCTTGTCTTCCTAGGTCTGCCAGGGGGCCTATTTTGCACTGGAGCACACAATTTAAATCCTGGATTTACCACATCCCACTGTTGCTTGCCCTCCAAGAGTGGCAAATTATCAGCATAAGTTGCATTGAATTTTTCCATAGAGAAATACTCATGTACATACTGATCAATCTCACTGACTGGACCTCTCATTGAAGTGATAGAGTATAGAGCATGTATGCATGGTTGTCCTGTTATTTGCCACTTTCTACAACTACAACTCCTTGTTTGCAAATTAACAGGATATCTCCATTCTCTTTTTTCCTTGTCAGTTGCAGTAATTTCTGCCTCAAATGTGCTTCTTTTTACTATGGTCATATCAAGGTCCTTAGATTTAGCATGAAGCATTATCATGATTTTGGGGATTATAATGTGCCCAATGTATGTGGCAGTTGCAATCTGTTGTCTCAAGTCAAACTTCTCCATTATGAACTGCCTTATTTTGTCAAGCAAGTCCACAATGTGTATCCCCTTCCACTTCCTAATTTTGGAATTGAATGACTCAGCTAGATTGTTGTTCACATAATCAACTTTGCAAATTTCATTGAAGAGGGCCTTGGCCCATAGCTTGGTGTGATGCTCCTCTAAGTACTCTTTCACACCAGGCTTGCTGTACAACTGTCTAAGATGGTAGTTGTGTTTTTTCATGCTATATGTCAATGAACAAGGCCATAAATTTTCATCAAAAAATTTACCTTTAATTTTTTTGAAAAAATTGGCTGCCAAATGCCACATGCATTCTCTGTGCTCCACTCCTGTGAATACATCTTCTACAGCAGTCTCTAGTCCTTTGCATGCATCTCTGTGGATAACAAGACCTGGTGGATGCCCTATTAGGTTTTTTTAAATTCTGGAAAAACCATGTCCAGCTTTCTATATTTTCAGACTCAAAAACTCCAAATGCTACTGGGAAGATCCAGTTGCAAGCATCCACTGCACATGCACTGACATGTTGCCCTCTATATCTGCCATTTAATGTTGTGCCATCTACTGCAAGATAAGGCCTACATCCATCCAAAAAACCTTGCCAGCATGCTTTGAAAGAAACAAACACTCTCCTAAAGCACTCTTTCTGTCTACTTTTTCCATTTATTTTGTACTCTACAGTGTGCTTATCAATGTTTACTACACTGCCAGGAGATGCTTTCTCAACTTCTGCCTTGAAAGTATATAACAGTTGAAATGAGTCAGTCCACTTACCATAGATGTTGTCAAGTGCCATTTGTTTCCCATAGAACACTCTCATGTATGGCACCTCCAGGCCATACTTTTTCTTCAGGTTCTTCTGCAACTGTCTAACTCCAATCTCTGAATCCTCTAAAACCCAGTTCTTCACAGCATCATCAACCCATCTGCTCTTAGCTGACTTCAGTCTTTTCCTTCTGTTGACACTTGGACAAGTATGAGCAGTCTTGTTCACTTTGACCTGCAATTATGAAAGTTGAAATATATGTTAGGACATATGTGCTGCAATAGATAACTAAATAAAATTTCCATGTAACTATGAATGCATCCAGTGTTACTAACTTAAGTTAACCTGAAATAGTGTGCTATGCCTCAATAAAGAGGCATGCATCCTCCACCTACACCTCTTATAAGCACAATGAATAGTCAGCCTGGTAGGATCACTTTTGTCTATTACAAATTCACTTTGAGTCTTTATTGAGAAAGTGGCAAGTGCATTCCTACAGTCTAAAGCACTGGTGTGACGACCCCGGCTTAATCGTGCACTAACCATACACGCAAATGCACACGATCAAGCCTAAGGACTCACTTGGAGATATAACAACACAACTCTAAAACATAAATAAAGTCATACAAGCTTTATATTACAAGCCAGGGCCTCGAGGGCTCGAATACATAGCTCGATGGCATACAAGTGTCAGCGGAAGCATTAGATATCTGGGTACAGATATATTACAGGAACAGAGATAAGCCTTTATGAAGGCAGGGCAAAATAAAATACTACGATCGAAAGGCGTAGGCCTCCTGCCTAGGACCCTCCGAATCCTACTCCTGGTCGTCGGTCGGCTCCTCGTAGTAGTACTCGCCGGGAGGGTAGTAGTAGTAGCCGTAGTCGTCGACGGGGGCTGCTATCTCAGGGGCTCCGTCATCTGGTAGCGTCAAAAGGATATGGGGAGAAAAAGAAAATAAAGCAAACGTGAGTACTCATCCGAAGTACTCAGCAAGCAAGGATCTACACTACATATGCAACATTTTCAAAGGGGGCTATATATGTGGACTGGGCTGCAGAAATGCCAGAGTAGAGGGGAAAAGCCTAGTCATATCGAAGACTAGCATCTTCAAGCATCTTCATCGGTCTTGCAGCATTAGAAGAGTGCAGATTAACATAATAGAAAGTAGTAGTAGTATCATCAACCTCGGCCAGAGATTCTTCCTCGACTCCCTGCGAGAAAGCAATCCCAGAGCCATACTATCCAATTCATATCATGTTCTAGTTGTACCGATCGGGATACAACTCCGAGTGTCCGTTACCGTAGGACAGGCTATCGATAGATTAGTTCTTCCCTGCAGGGGTGCACCAAGTTACCCACCACGCTCGATTAACTCTGGCCGGACACACTTTTCTGGGTCATGCCCGGCCTCGGCCAAACGATACGCCGCAACCCGACTGAATACCTAACAGAGAGGTCAGCACGCCGGACTAAACCTATGCCCCCAGGGGTCTTGGGCCATCGCCCCGGGAACTCCTGCACGTTGCGAGGGCGGCCGAGAGCAGACCTAGCAACCCCTTAATACAAGCGCAGTTGCGTAACCAGTCCAACTCGGCGCGCGCCGCTTAGTCGCTGATGTCCATTAAGCTTCGGCTGAAGTATATGACGCAGAACGCCCATACTATGCCCACGTGATGGTTAGTGCTATCAGGCCAGAGGCCCCTCGGATCAAATATCCAAACCGTTAGTGTGTTGATAGTGCGGAAATGAGCAGAGACTCACGAAAGATGTGACCCCGTCGCCCCGTCTCGAGGACTTGCAGCAAGGGCAAGGAATGCCCGGCCTCGCCTCGTGTTCAACCCTCGGGCACCATCCAGGTCCGCCCGATTCCATATTACTCGCTATTAAACTCCCGCGGGTACCCCTCAGGGCCGACCCGTCTTTAGTATCATGTTACAATGTTCAGCCATAGTAACCAAGTATCCGTGTGTCTGACACCAAAAGGGACACTGAGGAATCACCCTCGATGGAATCCCACTTGATGTTTTGTCAAGGTGAACGAAGGAGGAATCACCCTCGAGGTCCACACTTGAAGCGTTGCACGACGACATCGTTATCGGGGGTGGTGTAGGAGGAATCACCCTCGCTTACCACGACCGATTAACTAACCTACAAGAAAATCATCAGAAGTGCTGACGAGGTATCACCCTCAGCACTTGATAGTAACCCAGTAGTGTCGGCAACTAAAGGGGGAAGTGACGTGCGGTGTCGGGGCCTGGTCTTCAATCCCGTTGCTCGGGTCTTCTGATCATCCAGCGGGGCAGTCGGGATAAAGTGGGGGTCTCTGTCGGTCTCTACCCAACCTATTCTAAACAGTTTAGGATAATAGATAAGTATCAACAGCAGGTTACAAGTAAACAGGCTATGCAGCAGATATAGGATACAGTAACAGCAGCAGATTCTAATGCAAGCATAAGAGAGAAGAGAATGGGCGATATCGGAATGCTCAAAAGGGGGTGCTTGCCTGCAAGCTCTGGGGCAAGTGGCTGGTCGTCGGGGACGTAGTCGTTCTCCGGAGCGGCGTCTGCCTCAGGAGCTACGTCAACGTTGGGGTCTAATCAAGAGAGAAAAGGGGAAGGAAACAGGTAAACATAATGCAATCAAATGCAACATCAGGCATGCTACGCCTAGTATGCAGTGCAGGGTTGCCTAAAGATGCATCTAGGTCATTTTAATTATTTAAGGAATTAAGTTGGATTTATTTACCGGTGATTATGCACTATTCATCTACCGGAATCGGGCTAAAAGTTACGGGTTCTCCTACGTAGGGGGTTCCGGCATCGGAATAGACGACATGATCAAATTCGTCTCGTCGTTCCGAGCAACTTTCATGTTTTAACTTTTTTGATCTGAGCTACGGTTTAAAAGTTATTAATTTTCAAAGATTAATTGATTTTCTGGAATTATTTTTATTATCAGAAAATGATATATGACGTCAGCATGACTCAGAGATGACGTCAGCAGTCAACAGAGACGCTGACCTGGTCAAACCTAACATGTTGGTCCAGTGGGACCCACATGTCCGTCTTTGAGACTAAATAGATTTTAGTTAAAACTAATCAGAGGGTTAATTAGCAGCTGGCCCCACCTGTCAGTGACTCATTAACTAAACTAATTAACTTTTAATTATAAAAATGTTTTTAATTAATTAAAATGCGGTGGGGCCCGCATGTCAGCGGCTGGGCTGCCTAGTCAGCATAGTTGACTGGGTCAACCTAGTCAACTGGGGCCCAGGGCGCACGGTCAGTGGCCCAGGGTGGACCCCACGCCTAGCCACGTCGGCTGCGTCGCCGGAGCTGCTCCGGCGACCGTTCTAGCGGTGGTTCCTCGCCGGAGCAGCTTGGGATTCGTCTACAGGGGGCTATTTCGAGCGCGCTTGGGCGCGTTGAAACGGCCGTTCGTCTCCGCGTTGATCTAGGCTTGCGAGGAGCACCTGGGATGGCTGGAACGACACCGGTGATGAGCCGGAGCGACGGTGAGCTACGGGCATCGGCATAATCGACGAAACGGCGCGTGTTAGCTCGAACTAAACACGTGGGAGTGATCTACGCGGGCGTGCGAGCTCGATGGGCTCGCGCCCATGACCAAATGTTCACCGGACGACTGCCGGCGACGAGCTCATGTGGAGGCGCGTTCGAGCGCCGGTGAAACTAGAGCTAGGGGGCTCAAACGACAGCGGGGAATGAAGGAGAAGAAGGCGGAGCTCACCTAGCAGGCTCACGGTGGCCCGGTGGAAGCTTAGTAGCAGCAGAGGGCTCGGGGTCGACGGGGATCGCCGGCGACCGAAGCGGAAGGAGACGGGGGGATTCTGGCGTTGTGGTGGCTTCAGGCTCTAGTTGCTACCACCAGACGTCGAGGAAGATCATGGCGAAGACGACGGACGCGTCGGCTGAGCGATGCGGTGGCTGTGGCCGCGGAGACGCGCGCGGTGCGGCGGCGATGGTGTTCGGACGACGAATCTGAGGTGGAGAAAGGGAGTGGAGCTGGCGAGGGAGAGAGGGGAGAGTGACGGAGAGGCCAGGGAGGAACGGCTCGGCCTCGTCCTTATCCTCCCGCGCCCCTGTAGTGTCGGCGGGCGCCGGCGTGTCGGCGCGTGTGCGGCGCGTGCGCGCTCGGCCATGGAGGGGACGACAGCGCGAAGGAGAGAGAGAGGTTGGGCCAGGTGGGCCGGTGGTCGGGGCACTGTGCACTAAGGCCCAGTGCACAGTGCCTCGTTTTATTTTTTTATTTCTGTTTTGTGTTTTTCTTTTATTTCTTTTCTGTTTTGAAATAGTTAGGCCACTTTTGCATTTTTGTAAAATATGAGAGTTGTCCCCAATATTACAATGCAATATTACCTTTCACCAAAAATTGGTTTGGTCAAAGTAGGACTTCATTTGAATTTGAAAAGGATTTAATTGGATTAAATAATCCTGTTTTGATGCTGTTTCAGGTTGTTAGAATCATTTAACTAATCCCAGCATCATCACTTATAATTTTATAAGTGCTTCTGGAATATTTGCTATTTAGTGAACATTTTTCCAAAGGTGTTTGAGCAAATTTATTTTGCACTTTTGAATTTGAGGTGATTTTCATAATTGATTTTGAATTGTTTTGGTTAATCACTATGACTAGGCACTACAAATGATATGACTTGGCATGATTAGCAGCTGATCACAGTGGCAGTTACACAGGGGTGTTACAACTGGAAAATATAGTTCCTTCTTTTAGAGAAGGATCATCTTTGTTGTACTGCACATCTGGCCTTGCATCATCTGAATCCTCACTGTATCCCATGTCCATGTCCTCCTCCAACTCATCTTCACCTGGCTCATCAAACATTCCTTCTGGTGGTGGAATATAATCTTTCTTTTTGGCGTTCTACCTTGTAACAAACTATGGGAAAAGCCTTTCATCCTCATCATCTGTAGGCCAATCATTAGGAAGTCCCTCTTCAATATTTGGATCAGCAGAATCTATGCTACTAGTAGGACCTGCATGACTACGAACTTGCACTGTTGGTGTTCCTGGTACCTGCATAGAGCTCTCTCCTGCATCTGCAACTCTGTTCTTAATGGACTCAGGCTGTGAACTGTTAACAATTCTTTTTCTCCCCCTGGATTGACTGCTCCTGCCTCTAGAACTAGTAGATTGTGATCTTATTCCACTGCTTTCTGCCTGTCCTCCTTTTCTGTGTATAACATTGATCTCTAATATGACTGGACCCAAGCATGTGCTGTAAACATTTTTCCTAGCTCATCATCACATTGGACTGGGACCCATACATAACTATCAATGTCCCAGTACCTGAATTCTACCGCATCATGTATTCCCCATGGGTATTTAGCAAAAATCAGAGATCTAAACTGTTCAAATTTCAGTGTGCTCTCCACAACCAAAGGAAATGAGAACCCTGTTTCCCTTGCTTTTGTACCAGTAGGAACTAGCAGTGTCGTTTGCATCCTACAATCCAGACAAATATGTCCTACCCTACGGATAATCATGGAAAATAGGAAAAAAAAACTGCACCAAATGAGCACTACGAACGCAGCAACCAACAAATCCAACTAAAATGACTAAACAAAACAAAGAACATGCTTCAGATCTGAAAGAAAGGACTTACCCAAGCGATGCATCCATCGCTGGCATTGTGCTCCCTTGTTGGCCGCCGCCGCCGCAACCACCGTCACCCTCCATCCGCAGCACAGCAGCATACAGAGTCAAACCAATGGAATCTCCACCGCGGCCGCCATTGATCTGGAGATGTGCTTGCCGGAGATCGAAGGCGCTAGGGTTAGGGTTAGGGCTACGCTGTGATTTGGGGGAAGAGAGAGCGTGCGGGTCGAGCGAGAGAATGAAATAGATAATGCATCGAACAGATAAGTTTGGGTGAGGGGCAAATATGTCAAACTGACGGCAAGTTAGTGGTCAAACAGCCTTGACCGAACGAAAATGGCACGGAGGGGCATTTCTATAAGTGGAATTGACGGTAGAGGGGTAAATTTGAGCACCCTTCGAAATTAGGGGCAAATCTGAGTAGTGGGATCCAGTTAGGGGCATAGATGTAAATGTCCCTTAAAGGTACCTGCTATACATATAAGTCTATTTTCATGTGGACAACAATCTACTCCCTCTATAAAGACATATAAGAGCGTTTAGATCACTAAAGTAGTGATCTAAACGCTCTTATATGTCTTAATGGAGGAAGTAATAGTCTTGATTTGGAGCATTGCATACAAGGTCTAGTTAATTAGTATACCATGATGTACAATTCTTGAACTATTTGATATTTTGACATCAAAATACTTTTTATCGCAAGGTGATCATCATTGTATCCTTTACACGAGTATCAACAATCTCTACGGATGGATCTTCAATCCATCCCGCACACACCTTACTTCTAGCAACTTTGGCTAAATCATGGGCAACACAAATTAGTCTCTCTAGGAGCATGCTCAAAAATAATATGCGGGAAATCACATGCAAGGTGATATATATCATCAAAATCTGTCGCTGATAGACCAAAAGAGCGGCCTCCATTCTTCAATTGTCTCTACCACCTCGATATTGTCAGAGTTCACCTCTATGCGATTACACCTGATTGTAGTTGCCAAATTGAGACCAAATCGTAAGGCCAATGCTTCAGCCATAAGCGCATCTCCACACCAATCGATTTTCCCATTTCCTGCCGCGATGAATCTGCCATTCGAGTCCCTGATGGCAGCACCATACGAGCCCTTGAGTAACTGATACGTCTCCAACGTATCTATAATTTTTTATTGTTCCATGCTATTATATTATCCATCTTGGATGTTTTATATGCATTATTATGCTATTTTATATCATTTTTTGGGACTAACTTATTAACCTAGTGCCCAGTGCCAGTTGCTGTTTTTTCCCTTGTTTATGTCTTTTACGGAAAATCAATACCAAACGGAACGAAACTTTTTGACGATTTTTCTTGGACAAGAAGACACCCACGAAGCTTCCGAAGGAGGCCAGAAGAGCCACGAGAGGGCCACAAGCCCTGGAGGCGCGCCCTAGGGGAGGAGGCAGGCTTGTGGGCCCCACATGGCACTCCTAACCCTAATTCCAGCTCTATAAATACCCAAATATTCCCCATACACCATAGGGCACACCGAAAATACTTTTCCGTCGCCGCAAGCTTCTGTCCTTGTGAGATCCCATCTTGGGGCCTGATACGTCCATTTTGCGTCATGCTTTTATGTTAATATTTATTGCATGATGGGTTGTTATTATACATTATGGTACAATACTTATGCCTTTTCTCTCTTATTTTATAGGATTTACATGAAGAGGGAGAATGCCGGCAGCTGGAATTCTGGACCGGAAACGAGCAAATCTGAGAGACCTATTCTGCACAACTCCAAAACTCCTGAAAATTTACGGAGAGTTATTTTGGAATATATAAGAATTATTGGGCGAAAAAACTACCAGAGGGGACCCACCAGGTGGCCACAAGCCTGGGGGTGCGCCCCTAGGGCTTGTGGGCCTCCTGGCAGGTCTCCGGTGCCCATCTTCTGCTATATGAAAGGTTTTGACCTGAAAAAAAATCAAGAGAGAGCTTTTGGGACGAAGCGCCGCCGTCTCGTGGCGGAACCTGGGCAGAAGCAATCTAGGGCTCCGGTGGAGCTATTCTGCCAGGGAAACTTCCCTCCTGGAGGGGGAAATCGAAGCCATCATCATCACCAACGATCCTCTCATCGAGGGAGGATCAATATCCATCACCATCTCCTCTCAAACCCTAGTTCACCTCTTGTATTCAATCTTTGTCCCAAAACCTCAGATTGGTACCTGTGGGTTGCTAGTAGTGTTGATTACTCCTTGTAGTTGATGCTAGTCGATTTATTTGGTGGAAGATCATAAGTTCAGATCCTTAATGATATTCAATACCCCCCTGCTCTTGAACATGAATATGCTTTGCTTGTAGTTACGTTTTTTACTGAGGACATGGGAGAAGTCTTGTTATAAGTAATCATGTGAATTTGGTATTCGTTCGATATTTTGATGAGATGTATGTTGTCTTTCCTCTAGTGGTGTTATGTGAACGTCGACTACATGACACTTCACCATGATTTAGGCCTAGGGGAAGGCATTGGGAAGTAATAAGTAGATGATGGGTTGCTAGAGTGACAGAAGCTTAAACCCTAGTTTATGCGTTGCTTCGTAAGGGGATGATGTGGATCCACATGTTTCATGCTATGGTTAGATTTATCTTAATTCTTCTTTTCGTAGTTGTGGATGCTTGCGAGAGGGGTTAATCATAAGTGGGAGGCTTGTCCAAGTAAGGACAGCTCCGAAGTATGACTACGCCCCTGACGACCAGACACTTGCCGTAGAGCTTCCAGGCAAGCACCCCCTTTTTGAGCATACTGATATCGCCTATTCTTCTCTCTCTTATGCTTGCATTAGAAGTTGCTGCTGTTACTGCTATCCTATTTCTGTTGCATAGCCTGTTTATTGTAACCTGCTGTTGATACCTACCTGCTTATCCTAAACTATTTAGTATAGTCTGGGTAGAGACCCATCAGAGACCCCCACCTTGTCCCGATTGCCCCACTGGATTATCAAAAGACCCGATCAACAGGATCGAAGACCAGGCCCCGGCACCGCACATCACTTCCCCCTTAGTTGCTCGAAACTACTGGGTTACTATCGAGTGCCGAGGGTGATACCTCATCAGCACTTCTGATGTTAACCTTGTAGGTTAGATCATCGGTTATGGTCATCGAGGGTGATTCCTCCTTCTCCACTTCCGATAACGACACTGTCGTGCAACTCCTCAAGAGTGGACCTCGAGGGTGATTCCTCCTTCGTTCACCTTGATGATAGCATCAGGTGGAATTCCATCGAGGGTGATTCCTCAGGGTTCCCCTTGGTGCTAGACACACGGTTACTATGGTTACTATGACTTTACACTGAACCATGTTACTAAAGACGGGTCGGCCCTGAGGGGTACTCGCGCGAGCATATTTGCGAAGTGATGTGGAGACGGGTTGACCTGGAAGGTGCCCGCGAGATAACTACGAGGCGTGGCCGGGCATTCTTAGCCCTTGCCGCAAGACCTCGAGATGGGGCGACAGGGTCACATCGATCGTGAGTCTCTGCTCATTACCGCGCGCTCCTAATCCACTAACGGTTTGGATATTTGATCCGAGGGGCCTCTGGCCCGATAGCACTAACCATCACGTGGGCATAGTATGGGCATTCTGCGTCGTATACATCAGCCGAAGATTAATAGACATCATGCGACTGAGCGGCACGCGCCGTGTTGGACTGGTAACGCAACCGCACTTGTAATAAGGGGTTGCTAGGTCTGCTCGCGGCCGCGTTCGCAACGTGCAGGAGTTCCCGGGGCGATGGCCAGAGACCCCTGGGGGCATAGGTTTAGTTTGGCATGCTGACCTCTCTGTTAAGCCTAGGTTGGGTTGTGACGTATCGTTTGGCCAAGGCCGGGCATGACCTAGTAAAGTGTGTCCGGCCGGAGTTAATCGAGCATGGTGGGTAAGTTGGTGCACCCCTGCAGGGAAGAAAACATCTATCGGTAGCCTGTCCTACGGTAACGGACACTCGGAGTTGTATCCCGATCAGTACAACTAGAACCTGACACTTGAGATGATAATTGGATAGTATGGCTCTGGGATTGCTTTCTCGCAGGGAGTCGAGGAAGGATCTCTGGGCGAGGTTGATGACACTACTACTACTATACATTATGCTAATCTGCACTCTTCTAATGCTGCAAGACCGCTGAAGATGATGAAGATGCTAGTCTTCGATAGGCCTAGGCTTTCCCCTCTATTTTGGCATTTCTGCAGCTCAGTCCACATATACAGCCCTCCTTTGAAAATGTTGCATATGTAGTGTAGATCCTTGCTTGCTGAGTACTTCGGATGAGTACTCATGGTTGCTTTGCTTTCTTTTTCTCCCCATATCCGTTTGTCGCAACCAGATGATGGAGCCCCTGAGACCATTGCCCCCGCCGACGGCTACTACTACTACCCTCCTGGCGAGTACTACTACGAGGAGCCGTCCGATAACCAGGAGTAGGTTCGGAGGGTCTTAGGCAGGAGGCCTACGCATTTCGATCGTAGTGTTTTATTTTGCCCCGCCTGGTTAAAGGCCTATCTGTAACTCTTTTATATCTGTACTTAGATATCTGATGCTTCCACAGACGCTTGTATGCCATCGAGCTATGTATTCGAGCCCTCGAGGCCTTGGCTTGTAATATAAAGCTTGTATGACTTTATTTATGTTTTAGAGTTCTGTTGTGATATCTTCAAGTGAGTCCTTAGGCTTGATCGTGTGCATTTGCGTGTATGATTAGTGCACGATTAAGCCGGGGGCGTCACATAATGCTACCTAACATATTTATCCATGTAATTTTCTTTATTGTGGCATGAATATTCAGATCCATAAGATTCAAAACAAAAGTTTAATATTGACATAAAAACAATAATACTTCAAGCATACTAATAAAGCAATCAAGTCTTCTCAAAATAACATGGCCAAAGAAAGTTATCCCTACAAAATCATATGGTCTGGCTATGCTCCATCTTCATCACACAAAGTATTAAATCATGCACAACCCTGATGACAAGCCAAGCAATTGTTTCATACTTTTGATGTTCTCAACCTTTTTCAACTTTCACGCAATACATGAGCGCGAGCCATGAATATAGCACTATAGGTGGAATAGAATATGATGGTTGTGGAGAAGACAAAAAGAAGGAGATAGTCTCACATCAACTAGGCGTATCAACGGGCTATGGAGATGCCCATCAATAGATATCAATGTGAGTGAGTAGGGATTGCCATGCAACGGATGCACTAGAGCTATAAGTTTATGAAAGCTCAAAAAGAAACTAAGTGGGCGTGCATCCAACTCGCTTGCTCACGAAGACCTAGGGCAATTTGAGGAAGCCCATCATTGGAATATACAAGCCAAGTTCTATAATGAAAAATTCCCACTAGTATATGAAAGTGACAAAATAGGAGACTCTCTATCATGAAGATCATGGTGCTACTTTGAAGCACAAGTGTGGTAAAAGGATAGTAGCATTGCCCCTTCTCTCTTTTCTCTCATTTTTTTCTTTTTTTATTTGGGCTTCTTTGGCCTCTTTTATTTTTTTGTGGGCTTCTTTGGCCTCTTTTATTTTTGTAAAATCCGAAGACTCATCCCAACTTGTGAGGGAATCATAGCTTCGATCATCCTTTCCTCACATGGAACAATGCTCTAATAATGATGATCATCACACTTTTATTTACTTACAACTCAAGAATTACAACTCGATACTTAGAACAAAAATATGACTCTATATGAATGCCTCCGGCGGTGTACCGGGATGTGCAATGATCAAGAGAGACATGTATAAAAAATATGAACGGTAGCCTTGCCACAAATACTATGTCAACTACATGATCATGCAAAGCAATATGACAATGATGGAGCGTGTCATAATAAAACGGAACGGTGGAAGTTGCATGGCAATATATCTCAAAATGGCTATGGAAATGCCATAATAGGTAGGTATGGTGGCTGTTTTGAGGAAGGGTATATGGTGGGTGTAGTGCACCGGCAAAAGTTGCGCGGTACTAGAGAGGCTAGCAATGGTGGAAGAGTGAGAGTGCGTATAATCCATGGACTCAACATTAGTCATAAAGAACTCACATACTTATTGCAAAAGTCTATTAGCTATCGAAACAAAGTACTACACGCATGCGCCTAGGGAGATAGATTGGTAGGAAAAGACCATCGCTCGTACCCGACCGCCACTCGTAAGGAAGACAATCAATAAATAAATCATGCTCTGACTTCATCACATAACGGTTCACCATATGTGCATGCTACGGGAATCACAAACTTTAACACAAGTATTTCTCCCAATCCACAATTACTCACTAGTATGACTCTAATATCACCATCTTTATATCTCAAAACAATCATAATGAATCAAACTTCTCATAGTATTCAATGCTCTTTATATGAAAGTTTTTATTATATCCCTCTTGGATGCCCATCATATTAGGACTAAATTCATAACCTATGCAAATTACCATGCTGTTTAGAGAGACTATCAAAATTATATAAGTGAAGCATGAGAGTTCAACAATTTCTATAAAATAAAGCCACCACCGTGCTCTAAAAAGATATAAGTGAAGCACTAGAGCAAAATTGCCTAGCTCAAAAGATATAAGTGAAGCACATAGAGTATTCTAATAAATTCATGATTCATGCGTGTCCCTCTCAAAAGGTGTGTACAGCAAGGATTATTGTGGCAAACTAAAAAGCAAAGACCCATATCATACAAGACGCTCCAAGCAAAACGCATATCATGTGGTGAATAAAAATATAGCCTCAAGTAAATTTACCGATAGACGAAGACGAAAGAGGGGATGCCATCCGGGGCATCCCCAAGCTTAGATGCTTGGTTGTCCTTGAATATTACCTTGGGGTGCCTTGGGCATCCCCAATCTTAGTATCTTGCCACTCCTTATTCCATAGTCCATCAAATCTTTACCCAAAACATGAAAACTTCACAACACAAAACTCAACAGAAAACTCATGAGATCCATTAGTATAAGAAAATAAATCACCACTTTTTGGTACTGTTGTGAACTCATTATTTATTTATATTGGTGTAATATCTACTGTATTCCAACTTCTCCATGGTTCATACCCCCCGATACTACCCATAGATTCATTAAAATATGCAAACAACACATAGAAAACAGAATCTGTCAAAAACAGAACAGTTTGCGAAGATCTAAATTGTTCTAATACTTATGTAACTCCAATTTTTTTGAAAACTTAGGACAACAGAGGAAATTTGTATATCAATCTTGTGTAAGAAATTCAGGGTTTTTCCACTCTCCAGTAAATTTAAACAATTCTGTTACTGGACGCAAAAGTTTCTGTTTTTCAGCAAGATCAATTCAACTATCACCATAAGCCATCCCAAAGGTCTTACTTGGCTCAAACACTAATTAAAACACCAAAACACAATTACTACAGAGGTAACAATGTGTAATTATTGAAAAACAGAACAAAAAACATAAAAATAAAATTGGGTTGCCTCCCAACAAGCGCCATTGTTTAACGCCCCTAGCTAGGCATACAACATAGATCTAGGTATTGTCATCTTTGGTATTCAACTCCTCAATTGCACACTTATAACCCTTAGGAGATTCTTTACTTTTATCAATAATCACACTCCTAGGCAAGAAATCAAGAAATTCTCTCGTAGCAATTGGTTCCTTAATAATATTAATAAAGTTAGGGTGAACACTTATCATCTTAAGATCTTCGTTTCCTTGACTAGAAGATTCACCCTTATTCTTAGGAACATAAATAAATTTAGTGGCTTTAGTAGGAGGAAAATTTGGAGTGGTTTTAACAGAGCCAAAAGCCGATCCCAAGTTGTTAATAATATCTTCTAGCTTGCCAATTCTAGTAGAATCTTGATCTATCTTTTCATTAACTATGGGTTCCTTTTCCCTTAGATTCTTTAAAGTGACTCCTACCTTAGATCCATATTGAGTGATATGATTATGAATATTTTTATCCAAGTTTTCAACAAGCTCTACGGTAGCAATTCTATTCTCAATAATATCAAGCCTTTGCATCACATGCTCCAAAGTTAAAATTGTTTCATTAACCATGAGTGGTGGTGAGCCTACCAAATCTATCATACCATTATAAGCATCCAAAGTATGGCTCCCCAAGAAATTACCTCCGGTAATGGTATCTAGCACGTATCTGTACCAAGTAGTGACACCCACATAAAAATTGCGAAGGAGAACGGTAGTAGATTGCTTACGAGTAGATCTATTTTGAGCATTGCAAATTCTATACCAAGCATCTTTTAAATTTTCTCCCTCCCTTTGCTTAAAATTGAGAACCTCACTTTTGGGGGTACTAACGATGGTAGAAGGACTAGCCATGATGGCAAAACAACGATCTAGCGCATGAGCAAACGAAAAGCAAACGAAAAGACGAACGGAAGAAGGGCGAATAAAAAGGCAAATATTTTTGTATTTTTCTGAAAATAGTTTTAGAAGTGGGGGAGAGGAAAACGAGAGGCAAATGGCAAATAATGTAATGCAAGAGATGAGAGTTTATGATGGGTACTTGGTAGGCTTGATGTAGATCTCCCCGGCAATGAAGCCAGAAATTCTTCCTGCTACTTCTTGAGCTTGCGTAGGTTTTTCCCTTGAAGAGGAAAGGGTGATGCAGCAAAGTAGAGATAAGTATTTCCCTCAGTTAAGAACCAAGGTATCAAATCCAGTAGGAGATACAAGAAAGTCCCCAATCTATGCACCTGCACAAACAATCAAACACTTGCACCCAATGCGATAAAGGGGTTGTCAATCCCTTCACGGTCACTTGCAAAGGTGAGATCGGATAGAGATAGATTTAAAAGCTTACTAAAATGTAAAAAAAATAAAAGTAAATAAATTGCAGCAAGGTATTTTTGAGTTTTTTTGGTTTGTAGATCTGAAAATATATGATGGAAAATAGACCCGGGGGCCATAGGTTTCACTAGAGGCTTCTCTCTTGAAGGAAAATAACACGGTGGGTGAACAAATTACTGTCGAGCAATTGATAGAAAAGCGCAAAGTTATGACGATATCCAAGGCAATGATTATGCATATAGGCATCACATCCGTGTCAAGTAGACCGAAACAATTCTGCATCTACTACTATTACTCCATACATCTACTGCTATCCAGCATTCATCTAGAGTATTAAGTTCATAAAGAATGGAGCAACGCCTTAAGTAAGATGACATGATGTAGAGGGATAAACTCAAGCAATATGATGAAAACCCCATCTTTTTACCCTTGATGGCAACATTACAATACGTGCCTTGCTACCCCTACTTTGTCACTGGGTGAGGACACCGCAAGATTGAACCCAAAACTAAGCACCTCTCCCATTACAAGAAGAACCAATCAAGTTGGCCAGACCAAACCGATAATTCGAAGAGAAATACAAAGATATAAAATCATGCATATAAGAATTCAGAGAAGATTCAAATAATATACATAGATAATCTGATCATAAATCCACAACTCATCGGATCTCAACAAACACACCACAAAAGATTATTACATAGGATAGATCTCCAAGAACATCGAGGAGAACATGGTATTGAGAATCAAAGAGAGAGAAGAAGCCATCTAGCTACTAGCTATGGACCCGTAGGTTTGTGGTAAATGAGTCACGCTTCATCGGAAGGGCAATAGAGTTGATGTAGAAGCCCTCCGTGATGGAATCCCCCTCCGACAGGATGTCGGAAAAGGCCCCAAGATGGGATCTCATGGGTACAGAAGGTTACGGCGGAGGAAAAGTATTTTGGTGGACGCTTCTGGTCGTTTGGGAATATTTGGGAATTTATAGAGGAAGAATTAGGGTTAGGAGAGCTCTGAAGGGCCCACAAGCCCTCAAGGTGTGCCCCCTGGCTTGTGGAGTCCTCGGGACTCCCCTGCCTTGAACTCCAAGTTTGCTGGGTGTCGTCTGGTCCAAGAAAAATCATCGTGAAAGTTTTATTCCATTTGGACTCCATTTGATATTCCTTTTCTATAAAACTCAAAAACAAGAAAAAACAAAAACTGGCACTGGGCTCTAGGTTAATAAGTTAGTCCCAAAAATAATATAAAATAGCATATTAATGCATATAAAACATCCAAAATAGATAATATAATAGCATGGAACAATCAAAAATTATAGATACGTTGGAGACGTATCAGTATGATAGAGAAACTGCTAGCTAATCCTTATGCAGGAGATGGAACACTACATCCTGATTTGCATCTAATCTATGTGGATGAAGTTTGTGGATTATTTAAGCTTGCAGGTTTGCCCGAGGATGAAGTCAAGAAGAAGGTCTTCCCTTTATGTTTGAAGGGAAAGGCATTGACATGGTATAGGCTATGTGATGATATTGGAGCTTGGAATTACAACCAATTGAAATTTGAATTTCATCAGAAGTTTTATCCTATGCATCTGGTTCATCATGATTGGAATTATATATATAATTTTTGGCCTCGTGAAGGAGAAAGTATTGCTCAATCTTGGGGAAGGCTTAAGTCTATGTTATATTCATGCCCCAATCACGAGCTCTCAAGAGAAATTATTATTCAGAACTTTTATGCTCGACTTTCTCGTAATGATCAATCCATGCTCGATACTTCTTGTACTGGTTCTTTTATAAAGAAGACTATTGAATTCAAATGGGATCTCTTGGAAAGAATTAAACGCAACACTTAAGATTGGGAGCTCGACGAGGGTAAGGAGTCAGGTATAAACCTTAAGTTTGAGTGTGTTAAATCTTTTATGGATACCGATGCTTTCCGTGAATTTAGCACTAAATATGGACTTGACTCTGAGATAGTAGCTTCTTTCTGTGAATCGTTTGCTACTCATGTTGATCTCCCTAAGGAGAAGTGGTTTAAATATCATCCTCCCATTGAAGTAAAAATAGTAGAACCCATTAAAGGTGAAGAAGAAACCATTACTTATAATGTTGATCCTGTTATTCCTACTGCTTACATTGAGAAACCACCTTTTCCTGTTAGGATAAAAGAACATGCTAAAACTTCAGCTATAGTTCGTAAGAGTTATACTAGAACACCTACACCCCTTGAACAAATTAAAGTTGAACGTAGTATCACTATGGTTAAAGATCTCTTGGTCGATAATATTGATGGGCATGTTATTTATTTCTGTGATGAAGCTACTAGAATTGCTAAACCTGATGAAAAAGATAAACATAGACATATTGTTGGCATGCCTGTTGTCTCTGTTAAGATAGGAGATCATTGTTATCATGGCTTATGTGATTTGGGTGCTAGTGTGAGTGCAATTCCTTTTACTTTATACCAAGAAATTATGAATGATATTGCACCTGCTGAAATAGAAGATATTGATGTTACTATTAAGCTTGCTAATAGAGATACTATCTCACCAATTGGGATTGTTAGAGATGCTGAAGTCTTGTGTGGGAAAATAAAATACCCTGCTGATTTTTTAGTTCTTGGTTCCCCACAAGATGATTTTTGTCCCATTATATTTGGTAGACCTTTCTCGAACACTGTTAATGCTAAAATAGATTGTGAGAAAGAAACTGTTAGTGTAAGTTTCGGGGATGTGTCTCATGAGTTTAATTTCTCCAAATTTCGTAGATAACCCCATGATAAAGAATTGCCTAGTATAGATGAAATTATTGGTCTTGCTTCTATTGCCATGCCTCCTACTGATCCTTTAGTACAATATTTTCTATACCATGAAAATGACATGTTCATGAATGAAAGAAATGAAATAGATGAGATATTCTTTAAACAAATGCCTGTTTTGAAACACAATTTGCCTGTTGAGACTCTTGGAGATCCTCTACCACCCAAGAGTGATCCTGTGTTTGATCTTAAACAATCACCTGATACTTTGAAATATGCTTATCTCGATGAGAAGAAGATATATCCTATTATTATTAGTGCTAACCTTTCAGAGCATGAAGAAAAGAAATTATTGAAAACTCTGAGGAAGCACCGTGCTACTATTGGATATACTCTTGATGATCTTAAGGGCATTAGTCCCACTCTATGTTAGCACAAAATTAATATGGAACATGATGCTAAACCAATCGTTGATCACCAGCGATGGTTGAATCCTAAAATGAAAGAGGTGGTAAGAAATGAAATATTAAAGCTTCTAGAAGCAGGTATAGTCTATCCTATTGCTGATAGTAGATGGGTAAGTCCCGTTCATTGTGTCCCTAAGAAGGGAGGTATTACTGTTGTTCCTAATGATAAAAATGAATTAATTCCGCAAAGAATTGTCACAGGTTATAGAATGGTAATTGATTTTAGAAAATTAAACAAGGCTACTAGGAAAGATCATTATCCTTTACCTTTCATTGATGAAATGCTAGAAAGACTATCAAAACATACACATTTTTGCTTTCTAGATGGCTATTCTGGTTTTTCTCAAATACCTATGTCACAAGAGGATCAAGAAAAAACTACTTTTACATGCCATTTTGGTACCTTTGCTTATAGACGTATGCATTTTGGTTTATGCAATGCAAATGCTACTTTTCAAAGATGTATGACTGCTATATTCTCTGACTTTTGTGAAAAGATTGTTGCGGTTTTCATGGATGATTCCTCCGTATACGGAACTTCTTTTGATGATTGCTTAAGCAACCTTGATCGAGTTTTGCAGAGATGTGAAGAAACTAATCTTGTCTTGAATTGGGAGAAGTGCCACTTTATGGTTAATGAAGGTATTGTCTTGGGGCATAAAATCTCTGAAAGAGGTATTGAAGTTGATAAAGCTAAAGTTGATGCTATTGAAAAAATGTCGTGCCCTAAAGATATCAAAGGTATAAGAAGTTTCCTTGGTCATGCTGGTTTCTATAGGAGATCTATTAAAGACTTGTCTAAAATTTCTAGGCCTCTTACTAATCTCTTGCAAAAGGATGTTCCATTTGTTTTTTATGATGATTGTGTAGAAGCATTTGAAATACTTAAGAAAGCCTTAATCTCTGCACCTATTATTAAACCACCTGATTGTGACCTACCCTTTGAAATTATGTGTGATGCTAGCGATTATGTTGTTGGTGATGTTCTAGGACAAAGAGTTGATAAGAAATTAAATGGTATCCATTATGCTAGTAAAACTCTAGACAGTGCTCAAAGAAATTATGCTACTACTGAAAAAGAATTTTTAGTAGTTGTATTTGCTTGTGACAAGCTCAGATCTTATATTGTTGATTCTAAGGTAACAGTTCGCACTGATCATGTTGCTATTAAATATCTTATGGAAAATAAAGATGCTAAACCTAGACTTATTAGGTGGGTTCTCCTGCTACAAGAATTTGATTTACATATTATTGATAGAAAGGGAGCTGAGAACCCCGTAGCAGACAACTTGTCTAGGTTAAAAAATATTCTTGATGACCCACTACCTATTGATGATAGCTTTCCTGATGAACAGTTAGCTATTATAAATGCTTCTCATAGTACTCCATGGTATGCAGACTATGCTAATTATATTGTTGCTAAATTTATACCACCTAGTTTCACATACCAACAAAAGAAAAAGTTTTTCTATGATTTAAGACATTAATTTTGGGATGACCCACACCTTTATAAAGAAGGAGTAGATGGTGTTATTAGACGTTGTGTACCTTAGCATGAACAGGAACAGATCCTATGCAAGTGTCACTCCGAGGCCTACGGAGGACACCATGCTGGAGATAGAACTACACAGAAGGTATTACAATCTGGTTTTTATTGGCCTACACTTTTCAAGGATGCTCGTAAGTTTGTCTTGTCTTGTGATGAATGTCAAAGAATTGGTAATATTAGTAGACGACAGGAAATGCCTATGAATTATTCACTTGTTATTGAACCATTTGATGTTTGGGGATTTGATTATATGGGACCTTTTCCTTCCTCCAATGGCTATACACATATTTTGGTTACTGTTGATTATGTTACTAAGTGGGTAGAAGCTATTCCAACTAGTAGTGTTGATCATAACACCTCCATTAAAATGCTTAAAGAAGTTATTTTTTCAAGGTTTGGAGTCCCTAGATATTTAATGACTGATGGTGGTTCACACTTTATTCATGGTGCCTTTCGTAAATTGCTTTGCTAAGTATGATGTTAACCATAGAATTGCATCTCATTATCACCCTCAGTCTAGTGGTCAAGTAGAATTGAGTAATAGAGAAATAAAATTGATCTTGCAAAAGACTGTTAATAGATCTAGAAAGAACTAGTCTAAGAAACTTGATGATGCATTACGGGCTTATAGAACTGCTTATAAGAATCCTATGGGTATGTCTCCATTTGGAATGGTTTATGGAAAAGCATGTCACTTACCTCTTGAACTAGAACATAAAGCTTATTGTGCAATTAAAGAGCTCAACTATGATTTCAAACTTGCCAGTGAGAAGAGGCTATTTGACATTAGCTCACTTGATGAATGGAGAACCCAAGCCTATGAGAATGACAAAAGGATACAAAAGCGTGAATTCAATGTAGGTGACCATGTCTTGCTATACAATTCTCATTTAAGATTTTTTGCAGGAAAACTTTTCCCTAAATGGGAAGGGCCTTACATTATCGAGGAAGTTTATCGTTCTGGTGCCATCAAGATCAACAACGCCGAGGGCAATAACCCAAAGGTGGTAAACGGGCAAAGAATCAAACATTATATCTCAGGCACTCCCACAAATGTAGAAACCAATATTATTAATACCATAACACCGGAGGAGTACATAAGAGAGATCTACCAGAACGCTCCAGACCCCCGAAAAGGGATAGGTATGTGATACGGTAAGTAAACCGACTCCAAAACTTTCCCAAAAGCAACTTTACTCCGTTTTGGAATATTTAGATAATTAGGAAAATTAAAAATAGTCCAAATAGTGCATGAGGAGGCGACAAGCCGTGGGGGCGCGCCCTACCCCCCTGGGCACGCCTCCCTGGCTTGTGGCCACCTCATATGCCCTCCGGACTCCGTTTTCTCCCAGAATACTTCTTTTGCACGGTAAAAATTCATTATATAATCTCCTGAAGGTTTTGACTACCGTACCACTGCAATATCCTCTGTTCTTGTTTCGAGCTATTTTTCTGCCAGAGTTTTCAAGGCCAGGCATCATGTCTTCTTCCTCCTCCAACAATGTGGAAGACGATGCTTGGTTGATGCAGATGGAACTCAGGAGGGAAGATGCCGAGGAAGTCATGATGAAGGAGGATGAAGGAGATTTGCTTGAGGTTCAGTCTCTGGCCTCAGAGAGAGGTACTCTAGCCGGCATCTTGACTATTCCAAATCCCCATCAAGCAATAGGGACTACAGGTAACCATGAAGGCCAAGAGATACGAGAAGGGCTTCCCCCTTGGAGGCCCTTACACAGGTTACATCAGAACAACTTTCATAATTTGGTTCATAACTACGGGGTGGAGAATACCCCTCGTGCACATATTCCCTCCAATTGGGATATATCCCGTCCAAGTGAAAGTGATGCAGGGAAAGGTTCTTGGTGGCTTGAAAATAAGCATCTTTTGGAGGAAATTCAGAAGAATGCAAATATGCTCCAACGTGTACTCCAAGAATTGCAGGTCCTAAAGGGTGCCTTAATAAAACTGACAGATACATCATCAACTCCATCATCACCACCTCCGAAGAAGGAAACTTGAGTACATGGGTATGGACACTCCCCTTGGCTTGTGCCAAGCTTGGGGGAGGTGCCCCGGTATCGTATCACCATCACATATTTACCTTTATTGTTTTTCTTAGTTCGATCCTTTTAGTTATATCTTGGTTTAGTAGAATAAAGTTTTTAGTATGATCCAGTTTTGAGTTTTACTTTGTGTTCCCTCTATGTAATCGAGTCCGAGAGTTATATAATAAAGATTAGTTTTGAGTTGAGGGCTTTGCTTTCTTGCTTTGATCTTGAGAAAAATAGAGATAAAAGAAATAAATAAAAGATTATATAATAATCTTATGGGAAGTGATGACTTCACATATAAGAAGTATGTCGTATAAAATTTGTTGGGAGTTGACAAACATAGTTTTGGTCATTGATGCAATTAATAGAAGTAATAAAGAAAGAGAGGTCTCACATATAAATATACTATCTTGGACATCCTTTGTGATTGTGAGCTCTCATTAAAATGTTATATGCTAAAAGTTTTATGTTGGACAAGACAACGTAATAGGTTATGTTTACTAAATCTGAATAGAAGTTATATTGTCATGGATCCTCCAACATGTTGAGTTTGCTTCTCATCCTATGCTAGCCAAATATTCTGCACTAAGTAAAGATACTACTTGTGCATCCAAAATCCCTTAATCCAGTTTTGCCATGAGAGTCCACCATACCTACCTATGGATTGAGTAAGATCCTTCAAGTAAGTTGTCATCGATGCAAGCAATAAAAATTGCTCTCTAAATATGTATGATCTTTTAGTGTGAGGAAAATAAGCTTTATACGAACTTGTGATATGGAAGAAATAAAAGCGACAGACTTCATAATAAAGTTATTTATCACGAGCGGCAATATAAAGTGACGTTCTTTTGCATTAAGATTTTGTGCATCCAACCATAAAAGCGCATGACAACCTCTGCTTCCCTCTACGAAGGGCCTATCTTATACTTATACTTTTACCTTTATACAAGAGTCATGGTGATCTTCACCTCTCCTTTTTATACTTTTTCTTTGTGGCAAGCACTATATGTTGGGGAAGATCCAGACATATATATCCACTCGGATGTAGGTGTTCATAAACTATTATCGTTGACGTTACCCTTGAGGTAAATGGTTGGTAGGCGAAGCTATAAGCCCCTATCTTCCTATGTGTTTGATTGAAACTTTGATCTCATAAGTATCACGCGAGTGTTAGAAATTACGAAAGATTAAATGATGGTTGAGTATGTGAACTTGCTAAATATAAGCTCTTACATTGACTCTTTCTGATGTTATGATAAATTACAATTGATTCAATGACCAAGATCATAGTTTGTTGGTTTTCAATAAAGTTTTTGATTCATACTTTACCTTGTGAACGAATTGTTACTTTAGCATAAGAAATTATATGACATTATATGTTGCTATTCTAAAGATGATCATGATGCCCTCATGTCCGTATTTTATTTTATCGACACCTCTATCTCTAAACATGTGGTCATGTTTATCGATTTCGGCTTTCGCTTGAGGACAAGCAAGGTTTAAGCTTGGGAGAGTTGATACGTCCATTTTGCATCATGCTTTTGTGTTAATATTTATTGCATTATGGGCTGTTATTATACATTATGGTACAATACTTATGCCTTTTCTCTCTTATTTTACAAGATTTACATGAAGAGGGAGAATGCCGGCAGCTGGAATTCTGTACCGGAAAGGAGCAAATCTGAGGACCTATTCTGCACAACTCCAAAGTCCTAAAAATTTACGGAGAATTATTTTGGAATATATAAGAATTATTGGGCGAAGGAACTACCAGAGGGGACCCATCAGGTGGCCACAAGCCTAGGGGCGCGCCCCTAGGGCTTGTGGGCCCCCTGGCAGGTCTCCGGTTCCCATCTTCTGCTATATGAAAGGTTTTGACCTGAAAAAAATCAAGAGAGAGCTTTCGGGATGAAGCGCAGCTGTCTCGAGGCGGAACCTGGGCAGAAGGAATCTAGGGCTCCGACGGAGCTATTCTGCCAGGGAAACTTCCCTCTCGGAGGGGGAAATCGAAGCCATCGTCACCACCAATGATCCTCTCATCGAGGGAGGGTCAATATCCATCAACATCTTCACCAGCACCATCTCCTCTCAAACCATAGTTCACCTCTTGTATTCAATCTTTGTCCCAAAACCTCAGATTGGTACCTGTGGGTTGCTAGTAGTGTTGATTACTCCTTGTAGTTGATGCTAATCGGTTTATTTGGTGGAAGATCATATGTTCAGATCCTTAATGATATTCAATACCCCTCTGATCTTGAACATGAATATGCTTTGTGAGTAGTTACGTTTGTTCCTGAGGACATGGGAGAAGTCTTGTTATAAGTAATCATGTGAATTTGGTATTCGTTCAATATTTTGATGAGATGTATGTTGTCTTTCCTCTAGTGGTGTTATGTGAACGTCGACTACATGACACTTCACCATGATTTGGGCCTAGGGGAAGGCATTGGGAAGTAATAAGTAGATGATGGGTTGCTAGAGTGACAGAAGCTTAAACCCTAGTTTATGCGTTGCTTCGTAAGGGGCTGATTTGGATCCACATGTTTCATGCTATTGTTAGATTTATCTTAATTCTTCTTTCCTAGTTGCGGATGCTTGTGAGAGGGGTTAATCATAAGTGGGAGGCTTGTCCAAGTAAGGACAGCACCCAAGCACCGGTCCACCCACATATCAAATTATCAAAGTAAGGAACGCGAATCATATGAGCATGAGGAAAACTAACTTGACAATAATTCCCATGTGTCCTCGGGAGTGCTTTGCTTTATATAAGAGTTTGTCCAGGCTTATCCTTTGCTACAAAAAGGATTGGGCCACCTTGCTGCACCTTTGTTTAACTTGTTACTTGTTACGAATTATCTTATCACAAAACTATATGTTACCGATAATTTCAGTGCTTGCAGAAAATATCTTGCTGAAAACCGCTTGTCATTTCCTTCTGCTCCTCGTTGGGTTTGACACTCTTACTTATCGAAAGGACTATGATAGAGCCCCTATACTTGTGGGTCATCAGGGCCTTTTCCGGTACTCTGCCGAAGGGGGATTCTATCACGGAAGGCTTCTACATCTACCTTGCTGCCCTTTCGATGACGTGTGAGTAGTTTAACATAGACCTACGGGTCCATAGCTAGTAGCTAGATGGCTTCTTCTCTCTCTTTGATCTTCAATACAATGTTCTCCTCGATGTTCTTGGAGATCTATTCGATGTAATTTTCTTTTGCGGTGTGTTTGTTGAGATCCGATGAATTGAGAGTTTATGACCAGATTATCTATGAATATTATTTGAGTCTTCTCTGAACTCTTTTATGCATGATTAAGATATCTTTGTATTTCTCTCCGATCTATTGATTTGGTTTGGCCAACTAGATTGATTTTTCTTGCAATGGGAGAGGTGCTTTGTGATGGGTTCAATCTTGCGGTGTCCTCACCCAGTGATAGAAGGGGTAGCAAGGCACGTATTTGTATTGTTGCCATTAAGGATAAAAAGATGGGGTTTATGTCATATTGATTGGATCTACCCCTCTACATCATGTCATCTTGCTTAAGGCGTTACTCCGTTCTTGGTAACTTAATACACTAGATTCATGCTGGATAGCGGTTGATGTGTGGAGTAATAGTAGTAGATGCAGAATCGTTTCGGTCTACTTGTCACGGGCGTGATGCCTATATTCATGATCATTGCCTTATATCTCATCATGATTATTCTCTTTTCTATCAATTGCTTAACAGTAATTTGTTCACCCACCGTATGTGTTCTTTCAAGAGAGAAGCCTCTAGTGAAAACTATGGCCCTCAGGTCTATTCTCATCATATTATTTTCAGATCTATAAAACCCAAAACCCAAAAATACCTTGCTACAATTTATTTACCTTTACTTTATTTTGCACTTTTATTTATCTTTTATACCTATCTCTATCAGATATCATTCTTGCAAGTAACCGTGAAGGGATTGACAACCCCTTTATCGCGTTGGGTGCAAGTATTTGTTTGTTTGTGCAGGTGCTATCATTGGAGACTTGTGTGTTCCTCCTACTGGATTGATACCTTGGTTCTTAACTGAGGGAAATACTTATCTCTACTTTGCTGCATCACCCTTTCCTCTTCAAGGGAAAAACCAATGCAAGCTCAAGAAGTAGCAGGAAGGATTTCTGGCGCCGTTGCCGGGTAGGTTCTACATCAAGCCTACCAAGTACCTATCATAAACTCTAATCTCTTGCATTTAAATTATTCGCCATTTGCCTCTCATTTTCCTCTCCCCCACTTCTAAAATGTTTTCAAAAAAACACAAAAATATTTGCCTTTTTATTCGCCCTCTTTCCGTTCTTCTTTTCGTTCACTAGATTGCTTGCTTTGAATTTTTCATTATAAGTTACTTTGGTATGGCAGAAACAGATGATGGGAGGACTCCTAAAATTGGATGTTCCACCAATCTGTATGCTAAAACTTTCGTTATGGGACAAGGGAATGTTATAGGAAAAGAGGCCACCCAAGAGTTTTACAATTGCGTTGGAACTTTGACTTGTGATGATGCTTCTATACTTAAAAGAACTAAAGCTTATGTGAAAGATATTTCAGCACTAGTTCAGAAGCTTGAGAATAGATTTATTCATACTCATCCTACCTTGCAAATATTATTTTATGAGCTACCTGTTATAAAGGATCCTAGAGCTTAAAAGATAGCCACCCTTGTTCATATGAATGAATTTGATCACTTAGTGCGGGAGGCTAGAGAGATCTTTGATTTTTATGGTATGAACCGTGAAAAACCGGTGATAGATGAGATCCTTTACAACAGTGATTATGTATTAAGACATTTTCTTGGCAATGATCACATTTTTTATGAGAACCTTAAAAAGCAAGTTCCTGTTTTAGATATGATTCAACAAGTTTTCAATGATGTTAATCAACAATATTCTTGGATCGTAGCCGGTAATCAAAGGGGATTTGCGAATGGACAACTTGATAATGCTAAAGTTTATGTGGATAACGTGTTTCAAGTTATATTTGAGAAACTTCCTGACAAAAGCACATCTATGGAAAAGAATACCAAAGATGACAATACCTAGATCTATGCATTATGACTAGCTAGGGGCATAAAACAATAGCGCTTGTTGGGAGGCAACCCAATTTCTTTTTTTTTATGTTTTTGCTTTTGTTTTTAATAAATAAACAATTAAACTTCTGTTATGATTGTGATTTAGTGTTTTAATTAGTGTTTGTGCCAAGTAAGACCTTTGGGATGATTTGGGAGATAATTGATTTGAGTTTGCTAAAAAACTGAAACTTTTGCATCCAGTAGAAGAATTGTTAAAATTCACTGGAGCATGATAAAATTCTGAATTATTTACACAAGATTGATATATAAATTGCCTACGTTTTCCTAATTTTTCAGAATTTTTGGATTTACAGAAGTTTGGCTAAAGTCCATATTACTACAGACTGTTCTGTTTTTGAAGATTCTGTTTTTTATTGTGTTGTTTGGTTATTTTGATGAATCTATGGGTAGTATCGGGGGGTATGAACCATGGAGAAGTTAGAATATAGTAGATATAATACCAACATAAAATTTTAATGAGTTTACAATAGTACCTAAAAGTGGTTATTTGTTTTGTTTCACTAACGGATCTCACGAGTTTTCTGTTGAGTTTTGTGTTGTGAAGTTTTCAAGTTTTGGGTGACGTTACGATGGACTACGGAATAAGGAGTGGCAAGAGCCTAAGCTTGGGGATTCCCAAGGCACCCCAAGGTAATATTTAAGGACAACCAAGCATCTAAGCTTGGGGATGCCCTGGATGGCATCCCCTCTTTTGTCTTCAATCCATCGGTAAGATTACTAGAGGCTATATTTTTATTGACCACATGATATGTGTTTTGCTTGAAGCGTCTTGTATTATATGAGTATTTGCTTTTTAGTTTGCCACAATCATCCTTGATGTACACACCTTTTGAGAGGGACACACATTAATCATGAATTTATTAGAATACTCTATGTGCTTCACTTATATCTTTTGAGCTGGGTAGTTGCTCTAGTACTTCACTTATATCTTTTTAGAGCACGGCGGTGGTTTTATTTTGAAGAAATTGATGAACTCTCAAGCTTAACTTATATTATTTTGAGAGTCTTATAAATATTATGGCAATTTGCTTAGGTTATGAATTTAGTCCTTATATGATAGGTATTCAAGAGGGATATAATAAAAACTTTCATGAAGATCATTGAATATATGAGAAGTTTGATTCCTTGCATCTGTTTTGAGATATAATGATGGTGATATTAGAGTCATGATAGAGAGTAATTGTGGATTAGTAAGAATATTTGTGTTAAGGTTTGTGATTCCCGAAGCATGCATGTATGGTCTCTAGTTATGTGATGAAGTTGGAGCATGATTTATTTTTGATTGTCTTCCTTATGAGTGGCGGTCGGGGACGAGCGATGGTCTTTTCCTACCAATCTATCCCCCTAGGAGCATGCATATTAGTACTTTGTTTCGAGGGCTATAAACTTTTGCAATAAATATGTGAGTTCTTTATGACTAATGTTGAGTCCATGGATTATACGCACTCTCACCCTTCCACCATTGCTAGCCTCTCTAGTACCGTGCAACTTTCACCGGAGCATTAAACCCACCATATACCTTCCTCAAAACAGCCACCATACCTACCTATTATGGCATTTCCATAGCCATTCCGAGATATATTGCCATGCAACTTCCATCGTTCCGTTTTATTATGACACATACCATCATTGTCATATTGTTCTCATATGCATGAGGCATTCATATAGAGTCATATCTTTGTACTAGTATCGAGTTGTAATTTTGAGTTGTAAGTAAATAGAAGTGTGATGATCATCATTATTAGAGCATTGTCCCATGGGAGGAAAGGATGATGGAGACTATGATTCCCCCACAAGTCGGGATGAGACTCTGGACTTAAATAAATAAAAAGAGGCCAAAGAGCCCAAAAGAAAAAGAAAGGAGAAAAATAAAAAAAATAAAAAAATGAGAGAAAAAGAGGGAAGGGACAATGTTACTATCCTTTTCCACACTTGTGCTTCAAAGTAGCACCATGTTCTTCATGATAGAGAGTCTCCTATTTTGTCACTTTCATATATTACTAGTGGGAATTTTTCATTATTGAACTTGGCTTGTATATTCCAATGATGGGCTTCCACAAATTGCCCTAGGTCTTCGTGAGCAAGCGAGTTGGATGCACACCCACTTAGTTTTCTTTTGAGCTTTCATACACTTATAGCTCTAGTGCATTCGTTGCATGGAAATCCCTACTCACTCACATTGATATTGATTGATGGGCATCTCCATAGCCCATTAATTTGCCTAGTTGATGTGAGACTTTATCCCTTTTTGTCTTATCCTCACAACCTCCACCATCATATTCTATTCCACCTATAGTGCTATATCCATGGCTCACGCTCATGTATTGTGTGAGAGTTGAAAAAGCTTAAAAACATCAAAAGTATGAAACAATTGCTTGGCTTGTCATCAGGGTTGTGCATGATAAATACTTTGTGTGATGAAGATAGAGCATGACAAGATTATATGATTTTGTAGGGATAACTTTCTTTAGCCATGATATTTTGAGAAGACATGATTGCTTTATTAGTATGCTTGAAGTATTATTGTTTTTATGTCAATATTAAACTTTTGTTTTGAATCTTATGGATCTGAATATTCATGCCAAACAAAGAAAAATTACATTGATAAACATGTTAGGTAGCATTCCACATCAAAAATTCTGTTTTTATCATTTACCTACTCGAGGATGAGCAGGAATTAAGCTTGGGGATGCTTGATACGTCTCCAACGTATCTATAATTTTGATTGTTCTATGCTATTATATTATCCATCTTGGATGTTTTATATGCATTATTATGCTATTTTATATCATTTTTTGGGACTAACTTATTAACCTAGTGCCCAGTGCCAGCTGCTGTTTTTTCCTTGTTTTTGTCTTTTACAGAAAATCAATACCAAACGGAGTCCAAACGGAACGAAACTTTTTGAAGATTTTTCTTGGACAAGAAGACACCCACGAAGCTTCGGGGGAGGCCAGAAGAACCACGAGAGGGACACAAGCCCTGGAGGCGCGCCCGAGGGGGGGGCGCCCCCCAGGCTTGTGGGCCCCTCATGGCACTCCTTGTTGGGATCTACGATAGGGTGCATTGACTACAAATTAAAAAAATTCTACGCGCAGAACATCCAAGAACATGCTACGGGAGATGTATCATAGGTCGTTACCACTAGACGCGCAGTGCCGTGCAGCGGAAGAAGAGTTGGGGCAGCGCGTCCAGAGTCGCCTCCTCCTCGTCGGATCTCCCTCGAACAACCAGTCGTCAGATCCCACGTACAAGTTCGCCGGAGCGGCGCAGGTGCATCACCTCTAACGGTATCCGCGCGTGCAGAAGGCACACCGTGTGGCGGACTGCTAGGTCCGATCACACAGTCGGCGGCGAGTGGTGGTGGCTATTCGCAACACATGCAAACCCTAGTGACAGCGCCGAAGTGATCAATCGAATGAGTGTGCCACACCCCCACTTTATATAGGCGTCCGTCGCGGGCTCAACACTTGGGCCTCGCACGGACCCTAAAGCCCAAAATCTGTTCGGCCTGGATCCGAGTCCGAGTAGGATCACTTCTGACTCGTGGAGTCGGACCGGGCCACACAGGTTCCTTCCCTTAAGTGCGCGACCCCTTAGGTTCTCGTTCACTTGGTCGCGAGTCAGATCACATCGACTCGGCTAGTCGACAGCGGCCTCTAGCAAAGCGTGCCGACTCCAAGTGTCTGATGAAGCTGGTTAGGCAAACCTGTACATCACACATCTGTTCCCTTTGACACACGATATATGTTGTCGGGCTCAAGGTGAGTTTGTCATCCTTGTGCTAGCCCGACATCTTTCTCGTTCCAGTGATGCCGACCACAAACCTGATTATCTCATAATCCTAATCTCATGGCCATGCTTATCTTGGTCGGATCACACGAGGGGTCCAGAATATATCTCTCCTGATCGGAGGGGCAAATCCCATCTTGCTTGACCATGTCTCGCAGCATGGGTCTGGACAAGCCCAAAACCTACCTTTACTAGTAGAATGCCCGTGCGTTGCCATGGGCTTAAATTTATTTATTAAGATGCTATCGACAGAGCTAAAATAACTAAGAACAGTGCACATCTCAGCTAACACATGTCCTTCTTTTTCACAATCAGCTAACACACATCATACTATCAAACACAATAATATTATCTCAAAAAAATCAAACACAATAATATGTTATTGACAACTTAAAAATATGTTATTAAAACCAACCAGTAGTTGAATGGTTAGGAGGGTTGTGGTACCCATCCATGTGTGAGTGCATAAGTGTGGTGGTGGTCACTGTTATCCGTATTTCTTTATACTTTTATAAATACACATGACAATTTTACTATCTTGCCCTTTTCTTAATTCAAATACAAACAAAATCATAGAGATTTGGAGTTCATGTGACTATTCTCCTTGGCCGACCGATTTTCCGTGGGGAGCACCTTTGAGCCACCACTGGTATCTAATAATCTTTTATACAAACGCACACTCCCTGATATCGATCTCAATGTTCCAACCTTCTAGTCATGGAGACTACCCAAAGAAAGTAATTTTTTTACCATGATCACTTCTTTATTTGGAAGAAGATGTCATCTTTTTACAAAAGTATGCCATAATTTTTTAGACACATACACTGATATTACTTTCATTATGAATAATGCATTTGTACGTTAAGTCATCCAAGTTTGGTTGCACACTCGCGGAACATCCAGCGGATTCTCAAGATTCAGTTACAAGACCAAGCATGGCATGACATGAGAAAACCAACAATGATGTGTGCCTGCGCCTTGAGCTTTTTGGGAGTCTTGATCATCACTGAAAGTAAGTTGATTGATGCATTGTGGAACCTGAGCTTTTTTAGAAGCCACATACCAGATCCTAAGTGAGGCCCTGATATTGGCATGTATTTGTGGTGGTTCTTCAAGTATGGCTGCAATGCAAGTTCTATTTACATGCAGAAATGTAGTTAGTCCACTAAAATAATTACTCTATTCACATGAATTTGACAAGTTGGAAAATACCTTAGGCGGTTCTTACGATAATATTTCCAATGGAATTGCCAACAAAACTTTGTTTCCAATATACCTCCTTCATCTCCCTATTCATATTCTCATGTAATAAAACTCACTACTTTATATTAGCGTAACTGAACTACTAAAGTTGGCTGCGTGACATGCACAAAATTCACACAAAAAGGAAAATAATCAATATTAAAAAGGAGAAGAGCAATATGCCCTAGAAAGAAAAATAATAAGGTACGTTAACATGAATGGAGAAAAAACATGTGTTCTTAGTGCTTTTACCTGCGGGGCCTATGTCTTTATTGGGCTTGGCCAAAATCTGAGTGTTCTGTCTTGACTTGTCAAATGTGCATGACTTGTGTCAGATTCAAGAAGCCTTATGGCCTCTACACCCTAATTGTAAACAACTTGAAATATTATTCGGCTTCATAAGTTCCAGGAGTTTAATTCTACTTGTACTTTACAGGACTATGCATGTCATATCTCTCAAGTTTTGAAATATAAATTTCTTATTAACAACAATGACTTAAACCCTACTAAGATTTTTTTTCTTTGTTCAAAACAACATCAATAGTTCCATGTGAAACACAATTCATAAACATGACACATTTATATTATATCCCATAACATTAAAATAAATTGATGTGTGTGCAGGGGTGGCGCGGGGGAATCCCCTCTAGTGTCACCGTGTTCCCCTCCCTCCCTCCTTCCTAGTATCGCTGCCATCCGAGGAGGCCACCGACGAACACCACATGCGCTCCGGGGAAGGTGGTGGAGGGGCGCTTCTGCTGCATCTCGCGGCCGCATAGCCAGAGCAGAGGCAGAGCCCTCGTGTTGGATCTTGGGATCCGAGAGTGTGTGTTTGGGTGCGGTTGTAGGCTTGTGTCGCGTCGTGTGGTCGACATTGTCGCTTGTGCGGTTTTTGGCCTAATTTCCCTTATAAACTGGGCCGCTATGTTAGGATTTCTATTAACCCACTGGTGTTATTAATCCTGAAAATCTGGGTGTGCACTGGTCCAGAAATTTACCTAAGAAATAATTGCAAGTGGTAGCAGAAATCGGTGCCCTACAGAAATGGTAAGAAAACATTACAAAATGGTCATGATAAATAAGAAAAATTATCTATACATTACAACAGATCACCATATACGAATAAAATTACTTTAAAGTAATTGAACACCCATTATGAGATGCTAAGATTTGAATCATTAACTATGCAATTTAGTGGGAGTTTGGAGTATCACATCGCTGTTGTGCTCCGCCTACTTGCTCCTCAATGAGAACATTGTACCAAGAAATACCCACCAAAAGAATAATCAAGTGATGAACCTTCAAGATGCTCAAACTCTATAAAGAAAAAATAGAAAAGTACTTCCAATTTCAGTGAGATCCCTCAAGAAGTTCCTTTGAAGTAGAACATGCATGAATTTACTCAAAGATTTTTTGTTTCCTTTTCCAACCAGGATGTAAAACTGTTTTCAGCACAGTAGCTGTCTTTATCTTCTCCATCAGAATCCTGCCACAGATACATGAACGAGTGTGTACCCTAGTGAATCCTATAAATTACAAACCATTTGAATCACATAAATCATACTACATCTTAGTGACTCCCTTACATAATAAGTTAAGTATAACAGATAAACATAGAATTATTCAAAAAGAAGAAGCAGCTCTCGGCCGGGATTACCAGTTGTACTTGGGCAACATTGGAGTTGATTGTGTAGACGCCAAATTAAACACCGGTTTGGATAATATGTAATCCAAAGACTAAGCCCCATATCATTTGTAGAAACTGCAAGCCAAATCAGACAATGACAAAACTGAAGAGCCTTGATCAAGACCATTTACCTTTGAATAACATGTATCCTCTCTTGAAAAAGTTGATCCAAGTTGAGGTTGCCTAGGAATCCAAAAGCGTTGAGTTGAAGAGGAGGTAGGCTGGCAGCCCCATCTCCTTGGCCACATGCACCTAGATCCCATGGCACCTTCCGCCCGCACCGCACCTGGCCGCCTCCCCCGTCATGCTCGCGCCCGTCGCTGCTATGAGCATCGGCCCCGCCCCCCGCTACGAGCCGCCTTGTGCTTCTGACAGTCACGCCCTCTGGTAGGCCCATAGCATGTTGGCTGATGTCATCGTCACCATCACCCAAGGGCTCGACTCTAATGAGACAGAGGATATGGGGTCATTTGAGCGAGTGGGTGGCGGCAACGTCCGAGCGGGATGATAGCAGGGATGGAGTGCGAGCGGGATGGGCAGCGACACCACGCGGGAGTATCGCGCCGTATGCGAGGGAGGCGGCGACGGCTTGCCAGCGGGATTTGACCTAGAACTCGCTCGAGAATTATTTTAACCGGGAACGTTTTATTTTGTAAGGTTAAAGACCACAGAAAACTGGAAATGGAGGTTAGGTTCGGTTGAAAGAAAAACTCGGGGCGAGGGGGATCGTCGGAGAGGTAGGAGTTACGAATGAACAAAACAACACACGTACTCCCCCTTTAGAGATGAAAAAATAACACTTTCACAATAAGATTTATTTGTCATGGTTTACTTGTTAATTTTCTTAAAATCCGTTATTTGTTTCCCAAAAATATATTATTTATTTCCTAAAGCAAATTGCATTAATGAGAGAGATCGGTTGATTTGGATAAGTTAGGAAAATTAGATCCGTGATCTTTTATATGTTAGGAAAGTGCTGATTTTTGAAAGAAAAGAGTGGAGTGAAAAATAAACCAATGGATAAGAAAATCCGTGGGAGGTGGGAGGAAATAAAACCGGGCGAAAATAAAACCGGAGTATCAGGCTACCAACTGCACCATTAGGAGTAGAGATTATTTGTCATGGTTTACTTGTTAATTTTCTTAAAATCCGTTATTTGTCTCCAGAAAATATATTATTTATTTCCTAAAGCAAATTGCATTAATGAGAGAGATCGGTTGATTTGAATAAGTTAGGAAAGTTAGATCCATGATCTTTTATATGTTAGGAAAATGCTGATTTTTGAAAGAAAAGAGTGGAGTGAAAATAAACCAATGGATAAGAAAACCCGTGAGAGGTGGGAGGAAATAAAATCGGACGAAAATAAAACCGGAGTACCAGGCTACCAACTGCTCCATTAGGAGTAGAGATAACTACCCAGTCACGGAGTAGCGTTTGGTCGGCCCAAAGCAGGTATGTCACCATCCCGAGTGCATGCGCCAGCTCAGGTCTTAGGACATAGAACGTATGTTGTACTAGAGACTCACAGATGACATATCGCTATGTCTCATAGACGGGTCTGTCCGACTCGGACCTTATCTCGACTCGGATCCGACTAGCGGATCCGACCAGATCCTTCTGAGTCCATATTATCCGGTTAGCATCCAATGCTCCATGGCTAGTGAGACCGAGCCATCCACCGTGTCATATGCTAGTCTAGTTGGTTGCGCGTCCACACAACCCTTTCGACTAGGGACCTTCTAGGATAGTCATCATACAATGTATAGTCCCACAAACAAGTCACGTACTTGCCGATACACATCATTGATAACGTCCAAGGACTATCTTTATTCATAAACACATAGGAAATATCATCATACATGATTGCCTCTAGAGCATAGCTCCAACACTCCTAACCCTAATTCCAGCTCTGAAAGAACATGCGGTGCCCCCATGTTTGGTTTTGGTAATTGATGACATTCTCTATGGACTAATGGTTGCATTGAGTTATATTTGAAGGATTTGTCCATAGGCATTTCTTGAAGTCCATGTGTTGGTTTCAAGGAGTTTATGTGTTGACCAAGGTGCTATTAAGGAATTATCCAAAGATTGGTCATGTGAGAGGTTGATCAAGACTAAGTCAAAGAGTGAATCAAGTTGATCAACACACAAAGCATTGAAGATGTACCGAGGGGGACCAAGCGATCCCATGGTATGGTAAGCATTGTCAATTACGCTTTGTGTACTAGCCCATGGTCTTCGTGAGAGTTCTTTGTGGGGTTAGGTTGCGGTGTGCAAGTTCAAGTGGATCATCACGAAGAGATCACATGCTTGAAGCTTGCCGTCCATTGTGGTGGCAATGGACTTGTGAAGATGAGCCAAAGAGTGGCTCACCCATAGTGGAGTATGGGGAAGCAATCAACTAGTCTTCACCGAGTCAACGGAATCAAGAAAGGTCGTCCAACTTGAGGAAGTCAAGATCGTCATCATCTAACTCAAGTGGACTTTGTGCTAGGCAAAGGTTTGCCCTTGATAGGTTTTCTCTTTTACCGGTCTCATGGTGGTAGTTGGGAGACCGGGTTATAGGATCGATTGCCGTATTATCAAGGGGGGCTCTTGTTGAGTAGCTTGATCATATCATTCGTAGAGAGCTCAAACCATTGCATCCTTGCATCATCTTTATTGGTTCTTGTTTGGTTCTTCTCCTTGTGAGATTTGGAGCTTATGGTCATTTTCATGACAAGCTCGGGTTCATCGAAAACGGAGTTCTCATGCATATTCTATGATGTTTTCGATGTTGGAGGTTATGCCGGTTCTTCTCTGTTGGAGGTTTCACTCCTCTATAAGCTGTTTTGATGCCACTCGTTGTCTTCTTTCCAACAAGCTTGAGTTTGCTCATTTCGGAGCTCATTTGCAGAAGTTATGACAGTTCTGGTTTTATTGTATCCTTCTGTTGTCTTTAGCTGCAAAATGAAGGCCTCCAAGTGCTATAGTTCTGTGGCGTGCGGTAGTACTGCTCAACGGAGCAGTAGTACCGCAGTGGCCCACGGTAGTACCGGCCAGGGAAGCGGTAGTACCGCGCTATGCGGTAGTACCGCTCCTCAGGTGCGGTAGTACCGTGGCCTCTAGCCCAGAACACTGGCATGCGCGGAAGTAGGAGCGGAAGTAATTTTTTACATCCGCGCCCTACGCGGTAGTACCGCTCTCAGCGTGCGGTAGTACCGTGCCGGATTTTTGCATAGACCGAGAATCAGCGGAAGTAGCCACGGATGTAATTTTATTAGTCCGTGCCTTCCCAGCCTAGTCGAACCCTGCCTTGCGGTAGTACCGCAAGGGCGCGCGGTAGTACCGCTCCGGCGGTTCTACAGCTCGTTGTTTTAACACAACAGGACCTCGTCTAGTCTCTGCCGCGGGAGCGGTAGTACCGCATCGTAGAGCGGTAGTACCGCAAGGCCTTGCGGTAGTACCGTGGCTTGTGCGGTAGTACCGCATATCGCGGGCTGAATAAGTGGGTAACGGTTGGATTTTTCCCCACCTATAAAGGGGGGTCTTCTTCCCCAATGGATCTTATCTCTTGAGCTCGTGTTCTTCCCCCATTGTTGACCTTCTTTGAGCTTGCTATCTCTCAATCCCTCCATGGATTCTTGCTAGTTTTGGGGGGAAAAGAGAGAGGAGATCTAGATCTACGTTTCCACCAATCACTTTCTCCTCTAGGTGAGGGGAACCCTTTGGATCTAGATCTTGGAGTTCTTCGTGTTCTCTTCTTTATTCTTCCTCTTATTTTCCTCCCTAGCATTAGTTGCTTTGGTGGGATTTGAGAGAGAAGGACTTGGGCACTTCGTGTACCCTTACCATTGCATTTGGTGCATCGGTTTGAGTTCTCCACAGTGATACGTGGAAGTGAAGTTGAGTAGCTTATTACTCTTGGGTGCCTGGTACCCTTGAGCTTGTTCCTCTTGGGTGCTTGGGCGCCCTAAACGGTTGGTGGTGTTCGGAGCTCAATCATTGTGGTGTAAAGCTCCGAGCAAGTGTCGGGGTCTCCAATTAGGTTGTGGAGATCGCCCCGAGCAATTTGACGGGTTTCGGTGACCGCCCCCAAGGGTTGCCAAAGTGTACGGGTTCGGTGACCGCCCCCAAGGGTTGCCATTTGTACGGGTTCGGTGACCGCCCTCAAGGGTCCCTTAGTGGAATCACGGCATCTTGCATTGTACGAGGGCGTGAGGAGATTATGGTGGCCCTAGTGGCTTCTTGGGGAGCATTGTGCCTCCACACCGCTCCAAACGGAGATTAGCATCCGCAAGGGTGTGAACTTCGGGATACATCGTCGTCTCCGCGTGCCTCGGTTATCTCTTACCCGAGCCCTTTACTTATGCACTTTACTTTGTGATAGCCATATTGTTTCTTGTCATATATCTTGCTATCACTTAGTTGTTTATCTTGCTTAGCATAAGTTGTTGGTGCACATAGGTGAGCCTAGTTGTTGTAGGTTTTGTGCTTGACAAATTAACCGCTAGGTTTATTCCGTATTTGTTCAAGCCTAAACCGTAATTATTTTAAAGTGCCTATTCACCCCCCTCCCTCTAGGAGACATCCTCGATCTTTCAAGCTCTATAAATACCCAAATATTCCCCATACACTAGAGGGCACACCAAAAATACTTTTCTGCCGCCGCAACCTTCTGTCCTCGTGAGATCTCATCTTGGGGCCTTTTCCGTTAATCTGCCTGAGAGGGATTCGATCACGGAGGGCTTCTTCATCAACCTTGCTGCCCGTCCGATGATGTGTGAGTAGTTTACCACAGACCTACAGGTCCATAGCTAGTAGCTAGATGGCTTCTTCTCTCTCTTTGATCTTCAATACAATGTTCTCCTCGATATTCTTGGAGATCTATTTGATGTAATCTTTTTTTGCGGTGTGTTTGTTGAGATCCGATGAATTGTGAGTTTATGATCAGATTATCTATGAATATTATTTGAGTCTTCTCTGAACTCTTTTATGCATGATTAAGATAGCTTTGTATTTCTCTCCGATTTATTGATTTGGTTTGGCCAACTAGATTGATTTTTCTTGCAATGGAAGAGGTGCTTTGTGATGGGTTCAATATTGCAGTGTCCTCACCCAGTGACAGAAGGGGTAGCGAGGCACGTATTTGTACTGTTTCCATTAAGGATAAAAATATGGGGTTTATGTCCTATTGATTGGAGCTACCCCTCTACATCATGTCATCTTGCTTAAGGCGTTACTCCGTTCTTGTTAACTTAATACATTAGATGCATGCTGGATAGTGGTCGATGTGTGGAGTAATAGTAGTAGATGCAGAATCGTTTCGGTCTATTTGTCATGGACGTGATGCCTATTTTCATGATCACTGCATTAGATATCGTCAATATTATTCACTTTTCTATCAATTGCTCAACAGTAATTTGTTCACCCACCGTATGCGTTCTTTCAAGAGAGAAGCCTCTAGTGAAAACTATGGCCCCCGGGTCTATTCTCATCATATTATTTTCAGATCTATAAAACCAAAAATTCAAAAATACCTTGCTGCAATTTATTTATCTTTACTTTATTTTGCACTTTTATTTATATTTTATACCTATCTTTATCAGATCTCATCCTTGCAAGTAACCGTGAAGGGATTGACAATCTCTTTATCGCGTTGGGTGCAAGTATTTGTTTGTTTATGCAGGTGCTATCATTGGAGACTTGTGTGTTCTTCCTACTGGATTGATACCTTGATTCTTAACTGAAGAAAATACTTATCTCTACTTTGTTGCATCACCCTTTTGTCTTCAAGAGAAAAACCAACGCAAACTCAAGAAATAGCAGTCACTATTTGATATTTTTTCTCATAGTTTTGTTCAATCTAGTTGGCAATTATACAGGTAACATTAATCTAATAAAAATGTAGCTTTTTATTGCCAAACATATGTTTTTATCGGACGCCAAAGATGATTGGATTTCAGTGGTATATTAAAATTTTGGCGAGATGAGCTGAATGCACGACGCCACCTGAATGTGAGCCAAAGCGGCAGCAAGTTGTCAACTTGTCATCAGCATGCACACCATTAACAACAGGGCCGATAGCACGGTGGAAATTGCGTTGCGCCATAAGGTTTAGTGTCACACGTCCACACGTTATGATTCTCTGTTTTTTTCCTACAATATGACCATTGTATTCTTTTCCCCCCTCATGCTTAAATTCTTGCTTCGCCCATGGCAGTTTATACATTTTGGTATGGATTCGGTAAGTTTTGAAGCTAACTGGGAATGACTTTTGTCAAGACTTTTCTTACACTTCGTCCGCCATTAATTCAGTGGCCTACGGTGAAATTTATTTGCTAACAAAACTTCCTGATGTATGCGCATGGGACTTTCCTCGCATATTGATATATTGTTAACAAAAACACCAAAACTCCTTTTTCCGTCCGCGCTCATGGCCGCGTGAGCATGCGGCCGCCGCCGCCGGCCGGATCTCTTCGCTCCGACCACCCCCGCTCCCGCCGCGCCCGGATCCAGCCTCCACGCCAGCTGCTCTTCCTCTCCCTCCCGCAAGGACGAGCAGGTAAGATGAGGCCCCGCAACCTCGTGCCGTTCCTTTCATCCTCAACACCAGCAGCTCCGTCGGCCTCCTCGTCGCCGCCCCCCGTCCCGGCCGACAAGCTCCCGCGGCCCCCCGCCGAGCTGCCTGCTAGTTGCCCGGCGTGCGTCGTCCTGCCGGCGCCTCCGTCCGCTGCTCTATCCGATCCAGAGCGGGAGCTCCTGTCCGCGCTGCCGCAGCCGATGCTGGGCCGCCCCGTCCAGGTTGGTGGGGGGTCAGTGAAGGTGCCTGAGGTGCCCCTGGGCAAGCTGCCAGCTTCCGCGTCCGCGAGGCTCCCTGTGTCGGCTGCTGCTCCGACCTCGACCATCGTCTCCGCCGCCACGCTGGCCGCGGCTGCGCTGGCCTCCCGCAAGGCCGACTCGTCCATAGGTGGGCGGAGGGCCGGCATCGGCGCCACCCCTGCTCCCTTTGTCGGCGTCTCCCCCGGCCAGCTGCCGTCGTCCCCGGCGTCGACGCCTTCATCCCTGCCGGGGCCAGATCAGGCACCTCCGGAGCTCCTGCGGACTGGGTTTCTGCAGCATGCGGCGAGCCCCTGCTTGGTCGTCACGGCACTTGATGTCCAGGAGGAGCCGGCCTTGCCCAAGTTGCTCCAGCACGCACCCCATTCCCCGGTTCTCATCCCTAATGGTGTGGGCACGTGGGGTCCTGCTGCCAATGACGAAGAGGACGACGATGAAGAAGAATTGGTGCCACAGACGTCACATGCTGCCTCCATGGTCTTCGACTCCACCCTGGTCCCTACGACACCGCTTGCTGTCAGCGGCTTGGCCCTGGCCGCTGCTCAGTTGAGTGTGGGACGTGTGCCGGAGGCGTGCGGGAGATGTCAAGAGGTGTTGCCCCGGCGTGGTCCGCGTAGTCCAATGTTGCCAGCCTCGGCAGTGGCTCCTCACCCCATTCCTGCTTGGATGCATGGTCGATGCTGCAGATGTCTCGCTCGTGGGCACCGTGCGGCTGAGTACAGAGATCCGTTTCGGTGCTCCTGTTGCTTGGAGAACGGTCATCGTGCACGCGGATGCCGCAATCCATGGCGTCCTCTAAGCTCGTTGTCTTGCCTTGCTGTGCAGCCATTACTCAGTACCGGGCATCGTCCTGCTTCAGCTTCATGTGAGGGTCCGATGAAATCCACGCTCCCATCCAAGGTGCTTCCTCATGGGTCTTGGGCGTCTGTCGTCTCTGCTACCGCTGGCTCGACAACCCAACCCGATGTGATGTTACAATCTGCTCTGGCTGATCAGACCGCATTGCTGCAGGGTTGGATGGCGCGGGCCGAGAGTTTTTTGGAGAGAGCAGAGGCTGCTCTGGGAAGGCTCACCCTTGTGCCGACTACGTTGCCGACCACTCTGACGTCATGCCCTCCTGCTGTGACCGGTGTTGCCTCCACGGAGGAAGGGAGTCAAGAGCTATATGGATGTTTCTCTCCTCGTGTTGGGGACAACTCATCGTCACTGTTGACCTTGTCTCATGTGTTGCGTACCAGTGAGGGCGAGCCCATCGCCGTGCCCGAGGCTCCAGTTCTGCAGATCATGCCCAACCTACGGGAGCTATGTATGTGCCCTATTTCGCCTTTGTCTATGGAGCGTGTGGAGGTGGACTCTTCGGTGACCTCGTGTGAGGGGTATGTTTCGCCTCTACCATGTGAGCAACTGGATGTGCCTGAGTCAATTGTGTCAGTGGTTCCTGTGGGCGATGTCGTCGTGTCGGTGGTTTCTGTGCCTGATGATGTTGAGGCGGTCGGTATGTTGGCACCTGACCCTTTGCAGCCCAGCCAGCTAGGGCTGGGCGTTCGGTTTATATGGTTAATTCGGTTCGGTTTATTCGGTTTTCTATAAATTCAGTTTTGAGAAAATGAACACCGAAATAGTTACATAAAATTTAGACACCGAACCATATTAACCGAAATATATCGGTTTGGTTTATTCGGTTAACCAAAAAACCGAATTACATGCACCCATCAGTCTAAGTGTCATGACTAATGTGTAGTGTGGGCATTGTACAGAATGCACAAAATAACTAGATCCATGAGACATACATACGCACATTTACTTTTCTTCACCAACTATATTTTTCCGGGGATTCACTAGCTCGTTGACCATCATTTTTTTTACGGGGTTCTCTTTGACCATCGTTGCATCCAAAACAAAGATAAAATATTCCAAATGAATTAAACTAATCATTAGCATGGTGTCAGTATAATTGTGAGATTGGAACTAAGCATTGTATGGTGTTACGTATATTGACATATAAGAACTTTCATTTTAGAATGTTTTAACACATTCGAACTTGACGAAGCCAGGGAAGTATACGTGACCGGCCGGCCGGATGTCGTGGCAACCGTATATTAGTTTTCGTTAGGAAAACATATATTAGTTAAATATATGATTGTGGAGCAGCTATTGGGTTAGGCTGATCAGCACATTAACTCGGCTGCTGGCTGTTGCGCTTGCATTTATGGTAACTAGCCAAACTAGGATACGGACAGATCGGTTTCTTCGGTGAATTCGGTTTCTTAGCGATGGAAACCGAACATGACACCGAACACCGAATAGCGACCATATTTCATACCGAACCATACAACCGAACACCGAATAAACTGACAAATCGGTTAAATCGGTTCGGTTTGGTTTGGTTTTTCGGTCTTCGGTTTTGAAGTGCCCACCCCTACAGCCAGCCGCTCGCCTTTGTGGACCGCGGAGGTTCCGACGTTGCGGTCACCCACTCGCACGTGACCGTTGGGAAGGTGGTGTCCGCGCGTGACAAGGTCGATGAGATTCTCTTCGAGTTAGAGGTTCACAGCTTGCTCAAGCGTTTGGAGAAGGCTTGTCCTGGATCTGGCAAGGCGATTGTGGAGGAGTCTCTCATCAAGAGCAAAAGTAAGAAGAGTGGCAGCGCAGGAAAAGTGTCCGCAGCTGCTTGATGGGTGGTCATCAATCTCTTCGGTTTTCCCTATGGCCTGACTTGTCTCCGTGGTCTTGGTGGTGCTCGTGGTCTTGGGCCGAGGTACTCTCGTTGGGGGTGTCTTTGCAATGTAGCTGTGTGGAGGTTGGTGATGGTTATGTGTTGGGTATGATTGTCGGGCTGATTGTGTGCTTATGGGGTTGCATGTTATGTGAGTAGTCCTCATGTGGTAGGTTTATATCGGTTTTCGCCCGGTTTTCCATTAATTAACTGGGCAACTCTCTTCTGCTTAATTAATCGATGAGGCAAATCTTTTATCTCCATTTCAAAAAAAAATATTGTTAACAAAACATTTTGTTTACCTAGCTGACACTTTGTATGAATTGCCGAATATCTATGTCTGCAGTGACCTTGTTTGGCAATACCTCAAGATATTCTGTGTTAATGACCAAAAGAAAACATTCCATGTGAGTATAAAAAGGACTTAAAGAAAAGGGTCCCAAATGGAATTTTAGATCTCATAAATATCAAGAAAAAAAAAGCCAGTACAAAGGGCAGACAACTGGACGCGGAATGAACGGAAAAAAGGTACATTGAAAATCATATTAGACTTCTAACTTCAACTGTGTGTCGTCCATCGGAGATTAAAATTGCATTGAACCAATAGTAAAAGAAAAGGACACCGACAAACACCCTCGCCATACCGGAGCCAGATGCCTCACCATCATGGGCGCTCTTGGACCTCTTCGGCACCTGCAATTTGTATTTGTCCTTTTTTTTTTAAAAAGGAGGAGCCCTCGGCCTCTGCATCATTACGATGCACACAGCCAAGTGTTCGGCCTCTTAGGCTTTTGAGTTTGTTATTAAGTGCTCTTAAGTTAGAAGTTGAAGCTTATATCTAAAGTCTAAATGTAGCAAATTATCTTTTTCTAGGTCAAATAATCATAGAAACTTGTGCTTTGAAACCCAAGTTTTCCCTATAGATTTCAGACTTTGATCTTGCAGCTTGTGGTGCCTTTTTACATAAGCTTAGTCCATGCTGTTTGGTGCAAAGTTAGAACCGGGTTGGTAGTATAGTGAATAAATCTACATTTCTTTTATTTGAAGGATTTGTTGTTATTGCACCTCTGAAGAAAGAATGACAACATTGTTTATTTTTGTGCGATGACCGATTCATGATGCATACAAATATACATGATGTGCATGTGCATGGCATGAAATAGCAACCAAGCTATTACACAGGTCAATGAAATTGCTAAAAACTTATGCTACTTAAACTTAATTTGCTTTTCATACCTAATTTGTTTCCTTGTTGGTATGAAGAAAATCATAATATGAGTTCGATATAGTGCTTGGCATGTTAGTCACTTATTGTTGTGAGTCTTGATTGTCTTACACGACCATACACATGTGGTGGTATATTGTGGAGTTCGGAAAATATATTGTAACTCAAGCTCTATATAGTGATCCTATTCATGGTCAACATATATAGAAAATTAATCTAAGAACATCAACGTACAACCATTAGGCATAAGTGAATCATTAAATATCTTTTACTATGTTGCCGGTTAGCTCCTAATTTTCATCTTATCGGAGTTCCCTACATCAAGACTTTGAGTAATGCTTATGTGCCAACAAGCCCAAATTTGCACAAATGCACAATTAATTGGATAAATAACTCAGTGATGGATGATTTCTAATCAGGCGCCTGTTTATCTGCCAAAATGAGCCATCCTACTTCTAGATATTGAAACACTTTGAATTATTAATGTGTATAATTGGACACATGGAATTGGAGAAACTGGAGAAGATACATGATGCATGTTATTGCAATATTGATTCTTTGCTCCATTTATTAGCACCTTATGATTTATGATCCCCAACAAAGCCGAACGAGATTGCTAAATGTTTTGTTTTCTAATGATATTCAAAAAACATGAGATATTGATTTTAATTTTGTGTCAACCATTAAGGAGCTTCTAATATGTTTATATTTGTATTAGTCGAGACACCCATTGCACATATAATCTTATTATTTTAATAACTGTTTGATGACAGTGTAGACGTGCGTTGTAAACCAACAACCTCAGGTGGGGAAGGGGACCGGGGGTTGGGGGGGAGGGGGGGCACCACGGAAGAAGGAGCGGCACGAATCAAACAACGCAGAGAAGAAACCGCAGCCAAATCGCCATGCCGTCGACTTCGCTCTCCCTCTCTCCCTGACAAGAACAAAGGTGAATCAAATCAGAGCGCAAGCTTGGACAGAAGCAACCAGGGCGAGGAGGGGGAGAACCGGAGGCCTGACCACCAACGCACCTCGAGGGATCAGCGAGTGAGGCCTCCAACCAAAATCGCCATGCCTCTCCGTCTCCAAGCTCTCGCCGCTAGAAATGGGGAACGATACAGTCAAAGGCAGCTACAGGGGGGAGAAAAAAGAAAAATTCAAAATAAAAGGGACATGTTGCGACCAGGAGTAATCAGTGGCGAAACTCCAGGGGCGTAGATTACCTTCCTTCTACAGCGTAGTCTTCGCAGCTCAGAAAACGATTGGGAGTGTTGTTTGTGGGTTAGTAACGCATACCCACATCCCTAAAAAAAAGTAACACATATCCACTTACCATGCGCGGATGGAGGAGTTTAGCGGCGCATGGGCTGGTCGGCGATTCAGCACCATCACGATTCAAGCAAACAAATGCGGTGGCGCACGCACGACGCTATTGCCGGATGTCAATTTTTCTCCTCGTCGCCTACGGCCTGCTCAATTAATCATCTGCGTGGTCGCCGGTTGTGTGCGTGTACCTCGTCCTCGTCGTTGCCTGATCGCCCAGGCCACGACGCCAACCGGCCACCGCCCAGGAAACAGCGCCACATCCCTGGCCCCGTCCTCACGCCGGATGAGGTAGGCTATGCCATGGCAATTTTTCCCATAGAAATTGATACAAGTTGCATCTCTATTGGCGTGAAAGGGCATTATCAGGCCTCGTGATAATTGGTAAGATTTGTTGAGTTGATCTAGTGTTGATTTATGGTGGTTTTCACGTACTAATTGTTTACTTCATATACAGAGATGAGTTGGTAAATTGCAAATATGATCCATTAATAATTTTTCAAGAGGAATATGATCAATTCAAATAATCCGAACGAGGCAGTGATATTTGCTGTGGAAAAGCAAACTATTGTTAATCAAGAGGATGAAGGTCCTATGGAAGATATACTGTCGAGGTCAACACACATGAAAATATGTGAGTGATCATGAGCCCATATTTAATTTATATGCTACAAAATTTAGTACTCTTTATAAAAACAAAATTTTAAAATGAATATTTATGGTATAAGAATTTGAGATAACTAGTAATTGTGCACATGCAACGCACGTGTGACTTTAGTAAAAAAGGTTTGCATTAAGTTTATTCTGAACCCTGAACTTGTATGCATACTATTATACCCAACTTAAACTTCTAATCCCTAAAATCAGAAAACCTTGTTCTCGAGCTGCCAACAACCTGCGGTCGCAGCCCAACCGGCCAAGGTCTGCCCTTCATTGTGCCGGCGTGGAAGAGAGAAGCCAACGGCTGAGAGGAGGGGGGCCATGAAGTTTACTCACACAAAATCGAACTGCAACCAACATGTATTACTGAGCAAAGCCAAGAGGATCGCCCAAAAAGAAGAAACAAAGCAGATAGCCTCACATGGACCAGCAGAGAGCAATGGTCTTGAAGATTGCAAAGCATACAAGGAGTAAGAGAAGAAAAGTACTCTGTCTCTGAATTTTGCCTTCCTTTTTGTGTGCGCAGGCTGCATCTGTGTCATGTGGAGAATTAATCGAGATCTGCAATGAAAATGTTAACACTTTGCATGTGTTCTCGTGGCTGATGGTCCGAACTCCGAAGCCTATGGAATGAAATGCCTGGTACTTATAACATTGAAGTTGTCTATTGTATGCAAAGAAAACACCATTAATTTCTTGTTGAATCATCAACGTTGTCTTACTCTGTAATGTGCACTGAAAATACCAGTGATTCTGCATATACGCGCAATGTGCGTGAGCTGTATTCTGCATATTCCTTGGAACCTGACACAAGGCAGTTTGCCCACTTTGGCATTTCACTCTCACATTAAGTAGTTTAACCAGCATGAGATTACCGCCCAAATAATAAGAGCGCATGGTTCGTTACAGTTTTACACAAAAGAGAAAGCTTTACTGCAACATAGTACTAAATAAGAATACAATCTTCGAAGACAAGCCACCTGTGGCATCAAGGATGTCATCCATACCAGAAACCAATGGCACCTACAGAGCTAAATTCTTCATAGCTCCAAAATACACAACAAAGTGTCAAGTGCTATTTAGGAAGAACCTAGTGCTTTACTTTGGTTCACATTGCCCTCACATAGAGTTGGCTATACTACAGATCATATTGTACAGGAGTGACTGCAGCATCATTTAATTAACTGAATTGTATCCAGGATACATCATCAGATCACACCATTTACAATAATAAATATTACCAGCAAAGAAATAATACCAATTGAAAAAAAATACCTTTGGTTATTGGACGCCATGAGACGGGGGAGCAGCGAGATGGGGGCGCCATGAGACGGACGGTGCCGCCAGATGTGGGTTCTTATCTAATCAAATTCCATCATACAACCAGAACAGAATTAAGAGGAATTTTTTAGATAGCCTCACATGGACCATCCAACACGTCCCAATTTTGCGAGAAACAAGCAGATCATCAATAAGCTCTTACAACATTGCTCATGAGGCTCTAAACTCTGAATTCGAGTGTGTCTTGTACTGTAATTGTCTAGCTCATAGAGATAGCCCTTGTGGGATCATAGATTCTATCGGCTGTAGGCAAATGTTGCAGGCTATGCAATTCACACTATAATTGACTGAAAATTTGGCACGTCTCCCTGTTAAAGAAAAGGTTGCAATGCAGAATAGTGGTATAAAAAATAGAAGATCAAAGGAACTACAAATTACTAAGAAGAAAAAAATAACAAGTGTGAAGCAGATCAGTGTTACCTTTGTGATGTACTCGCCTACACCCTTCCAAAAATAACAATCAGAGCAAGCCGCTGCAGATTCAAAAAGGAAGGACATGTGTACAGCTCGTGTGCTCTTGCAATTTTTGGTATGAAAGAATGCATTTTATTTCAGCGCAAAAAAAGAAGAAAATGATGATAGGTTACAGAAAAACAAGTACATACACCAAATTAAAGGAACACATTTTTTATTTGCAAAAAAGAAACCAGGCAACTACGCAATTTAAAGGAACACATTTAGTTTTATTCTAACCTGGATCCAAGAGGACATCAAATGCATGAATCCAATGTTGTGACACTGTCAGGGAGTACAGGCAACATTCCCAGCAACTTGACAGAAGATGTGTTGTCGAACACACCGTATCTTGACAGTCATGTACTTGAACCAGTTACAAATTCTTACTAAATGATTCGTCATTCCTTAATAAAAAAGAGACAAATGATGATCTCTTAATATGCTCAATAGAAAAGCGTTGCCAAACAGAACTCCACTTGTGCGTCTGACAGATTGTGAGACTGCAAGCGGCCAATAGCTTTCCATGTTCCATCCCCCCAGAGTCAGATCCCAGCAAGTGGTGTTGATTTAGCCTACAGGAGAGTGAAATCTCATTATAACTCATTGGTAAACACATAAACATATTCTGCATCAACTAATGCGAGTACTGTCATACAGAGACAAATAGTAAGTAATATATGAACTCTTGCCAAATGAGGATGCGTAAACACAGCAGTATATTTCTCTTGCAATGCCAAAATTTTCAGTGGTTCCTAGAGTTTAGAAAGCTCAGAAATACTATGCTTTCATCCATTCCCAGAGTTTCTATGGAAAAAAAAAGAACAAGCATCTACTTGCAACCTCACATTTGAGCACTTAGATTGAGCACACATGTTCTGGCTAATTTTTTTTTAAATAATACATTTTTTTTTTAAATTTTGAAAAATAATACGCAGTTTGAGTTATTTTCAGAAATATTACACCGTCGGCCAGTGGTAGGCCGATTAGCTTCCAGTCGGCCTAGCCATGGCCGACTGGTTTTCAGTCGTCTTGGGATTGGCCGATAGGCCTTTCGGCCAGCACCACATGCAGCATTTGGCTTAGAGTAAGTTGATTAGACTAATCGTCTTACTATAGGCCGATTAGACCTAATCGGCTTACTCTAAGCCGACTGCTGCATGACTCCAACTTTTGAAGAAAAACCGAGAAGAGGGACTTCGACTGGATTTTTTTTCAGAACAGGCACGTTATTTTTCACGTTTTTCTTTGCCGCCAATATTATTTCGCGCTTTTTTTTTTGCCGCCAATATTGTTCCCGCCATTTAATTTTCCATATTTTTTCTTTGCGGCCAATATTATTTCGCGCCTTTTTTTTGCTGCCAAAATTCTTCCCGCCATTATTGTTCCCGCCATTTTATTTTTCACGTTTTTCTTTGCCACAAATAATTTTTCACACCTTTTTTTGCCGCCAATATTGTTGCCGTCATTTAATTTTCCATATTTTTTCTTTGCCGCCAATATTATTTCGCGCCTTTTTTTTCTGCCAAAATTCTTCCCGCCATTTTCGTTGCCGCCAATATTGTTCCCGCCTTTTTCTTTACCGCCATTTTCGTTGCCGCCAATATTGTTCCCGCCTTTTTATTTTCCGCCATTTTCGTTGCCGCCAATATTGTTCCCGCCTTTTTCTTTCCCGCCATTTTCTTTGCCGCCAATATTGTTCCGGCCTTTTTCTTTCCCGCCTTTTTCGTTGCCGCCAATATTCTTCTCGCCTTTTTCTTTCCCGCCTTTTTCATTGCCGCCAATATTGTTCACGCCTTTTTCTTTCCCGCCATCTTCTCTTCTCAACCTATAAAACCCCCTCCACACTAAGGAGGGTTAGCAGGCCAGTGTAGTCTCAAGATGTCCGGTTATCCTTTCGATCATAGTTCTTTTCACCCTAGTATGTCCGAATATCTTCTTAGCTTAGCCTTTGATTTCAAGATAGACAATAGGATAGTTCCATGAGACGAACTCCTCAGTAGTGACACCTTACTAAATGAGTTGGCTCACGCATTAAGTAGGTGCGGGTGGCCTGCAAGGACTTTTGAGGAGATACGAAAAGAACTTCTGAGGTTGCAAGGAAGGTGGAAGAAGCAACAACATAAGGGTGAAGTATTCCTAAATGTTGCAACAGAACATAGTTATTTATGGACCCAAGACAGCGAGGATGAAGACGATATTTTCATGCCGAGCACCAAGGGCAAGAGTACCGCATCGTCGAAGGCCAAGAGTGCCACATCGTCGAAGGCCAAGACTGCCGCATCGTCGAAGGCCAAGAGTGCCGCATCGTTGAAGGGCAAGAGTGCTGCATCGACGGAGGATGACGATGATGCCTTCATGTAGTTTGTAAGTTGTATTTTTTAATTCAGATGTACTTGTATCTTAATTGTAGGAGCATTATGTTGTATCTTGCTTGTTCCCGCCATATTTTCCCGCTCTCTACTTCCCGCCATATTTTCCCGCTTCGGTAGTTTTCGCCATATTTTCCCGCTTCGGTAGTTCCCGCCATATGTTTCCGCCACAATTTTCCCGCTTTCTTAGTTCCCGCCATTTTTTCCCGCTATCAAGTTCCCGCCATATTTTCTCGCTCTCTACTTCCCGGCAGTGTCTCCCTCCCGCCTTTCTTTGTGCTCTCAACCTATAAAACACCCTCGGCAGTAACGTGGGTAAGCAGTCTACTGTAGTCTCGTTTCACCGTTGGATCGAAGGCATTTCCAAACGAGAAGGTAAATCAAATCCACCCCCCCCCCATTATTTGGTTGGTTTAATGTATCATAGTTTTTTGCAAACCCTAGTTTTCTTTGTCCTAGTGGTTATGCTCAAGGGGTAAGTTAGGTGCTCAGTGGGATTTGAGTGGGATTTGTGTGTTGCAGATGGCTAAGGGTACTCAGTGGGTGCTTAGCCCTATTGTTCATGTCCAAGGCTTTCCTCAAAGTGTTGTGCAAGTTAGTGAAGTGGACATCACTTTTGATTGGTTAAAGACTAAATTCATGTTGAAGCAAGGGTTGAAGGAAGACGATTTTGTGTACTACGTCAGCAGCTTGCACTCAGATGGCCCTGGGGAAAGAAAATTGATTGAAATAACTGATGATGATACAATTCATGAAATGCTCAAAGAATGGGAATGGAAAAGGGTTGTTGACTTGCATTGCTACAGGAAACCGAGTTATATGTGATGTTTAAGTCGTTTGAACTATCGTGGACCATCGTGGTCATGAACTATTTATGTCATTCGAGACATTGTATGTGATGAACTTGTCATTCGAGACTATTTGTGTCATTTGAGATTATGTGAAAACTATGTTTGTCATTCGAGACTAGTTGTGTCATTTGATATTATGTGAAAACTATGTGCGGCCTGGAATCGGAAGAAATAGGTGAAGAAAACGAAGAACAGAGAGAGGGAGATGAGAGAAATGGAGGCAGGAGGAAGAAGAGCGCGGCCGGCCTTATCCCGAGCCGACCTTATCCCGAGCCGGCCTTATCCCGAGCCGGCCACGGTTGGACGACAGGTACGTTTCGTCCACCGGTAGGACGACCGTGTGCTATTTTTGCAATATTTGATTTTTGGATCTTATTTTCCGAATTTGTTCAAAAAAAGGTACTATTTCCAAAAAAATAATCATTTTTCTAGTTAAGTCGTACCGTTTAATTCATATATACTTCTATCTTAATTCCAAGGCAGCAGAAGAAGCTGGTGATGAAAAAGAAAAATATCCACGTTGGACTCAGTAGATTTATGTTATTATATCCTAAAATTCGCATTGCAGCAAGTTGTATCTTAAACAGCAAGTTGTATCTTGATTTGAACATGTTAATTTTTATGTATCTTATTTTATGTATCTTATTTTATGCATGTTATTTTCGATGCATCTTAATTTCAAAAGTTTAATGTATCTTATTTCAGTCAGTGTGGAAATGTAACTCGAATAACAATGCGAATTAATAGTAATATGTCTCTCGCATACATAGGTTGAAATATGTGTCTCGCATACATAGGTCGAAATATGTCTCTCGCATACATAGGTAGAAATATGTCTCTCATATACAAATACGTCCCTCGCATACATAAGTATCAGCCACGTAGTGCTCGTCCACGGCGTGGCTGTGGTGGAGGGGGCGTCGACCACTCATACCTGTTCGGTGGCCGAACGTTATGAAGAGGAATCCAAGACCCGTCCTCGCCATACTGTGTGTCTTGCGTGGGCTGTGTGGGCTGTGTGGGATCTGGTGGAGGAGTAGAATAATACATGCCCATCCAGTTGACGATGTGCTGCGACACCTGATCTTGTGTGTTGTGCCCACCTTCCGGAGCACTTTCAAACGTGGATTCAGAATGAGAGGCCTCATGTTCGGACATAGGCGCCCTATATCCATAGGCTCCTGCGACAGGGAGGCCACATAAGTAATTAAGAAACAGGTAGTTCCAACTGATATTGAAAAGAATAGATATGAACAAACATACCTGTAGGATGTTGATGCATCACGAAGCTTGGCGGTGGTCGAAACCCGTAGCCCGACATGGGATCATGGTGGTGCTGCCACGCTGAACTCCCAGCCTGGTCAGGAGGTGGTGGCCTACTCATCCATTGATGGTCTACATGTGGACGCGGCTGATGTCGGTGCTGTGTGGGTTCCTGCTGCTGGCCCGTTGAGTGACGAGGCGGGCGTACCTGGGTCTGCTGAAGAACAACGTCCGTAGAGCGGGTGCACGTGATAGCCTAATATATAGCTCGTAGTTTCCCCTCGATGCGCGTAAAGAATGAGTGCACTGGACGAGGTTCTAGAAGAGCAGTAGACGATAGTTGTCGTGTATAGCTGGCCACCTCCCCGTGAAGCTCGAGTGTCATGTCAGCCTGAAATGAACTCGAAGATTATTACGTCTGCACGACAAAGTATGTAAGAACTAGATGCATTAGATAAGTTCAGTATATGTTACCACGTTGTGTCTAGAGCCGGAAGTATCATAGCTCGGGTACGTATCCCTCGTAGCAGGGGCCGGTATCTCCTGTCTTTGAGGGTTGTTAATGATGCGTAACCGTGTCATATCACTGTACAGATTCCAATAGGCATTGAACTCAGCCGTATCGAACGCGCGATCCTCGTCCCAAATCCGTGTCGTCGCAGTCTCCCACTCTGCAACGTACATCTGGACACGTGCCAGCCACTGATCCATGGTCCTGTTAATCCCCTTCCTCGTGTTTCTGAAATTGCATTGTGTGTGCAATGATTAAGTAATTCTTTGGTATTTCGAAATGTGAAGACCAACCAACATTGAAATACTAGACATACCTGTGGACATCGTCTAACAGCCGACGCTCAGTAGGTGGGGACTGGGCCAACTGTCGAAGACCAAACTGTCTCATGACCCTCTGTTGGGCCATCTCCTCGACGAATACATCGAAGATGATCTTCGATTTTGTCATCCAGTAATCCCGATCTCTTGTGCATAGCTCGGAAATACCGCCAGGATATCTAGCATCTATGGCTGCCTGCGTGTACGGCTGCCAGATCACCCCAGTGTACACATCGAACTGCTCGTTCAATGCGGTGTAGGCTCGCCTAGTCTGTTCATGAGCGAAGCTTCTCTGCACGAACAAGAAGTTATTTTCTGTCATGGTGTACATAAGGACATGGTTTACACGACACATACCTGCCGACGTGTCCAGATCATACTGAAAGTAGGCATGTCGATGCCCTCAGCATCGAAAAGCTCGTTCAAAGGCCAAGCCTCGTCCACATTTATGTTCGGTCGTGCAATAGAGAATCTCTCCCAGGACCACAGCTGTAAAAATAGAGGGCAACCAAGAAGGGCCGCCTTCTTCCCCTCTAGCCGACAGCCGTTGCATAGAGCTCGGTATGTAGCCGCTAAAACCGCAGAACCCCAACTCCTCTGTGTGATCTGCTCCGGGCCCGTAGCTGTAGCGATCTCTAATGCAATGGGGATGTATCGCGTGGTGCAAGTGGTGACATGATTCTCTGTGAACATCACCTTCCCGAGAAGCCACAATAGGTATGCCTCCAGGCTCCTAGTGATCTGTATCGCAATCATGGGGACTTGTCCATACCCCGGAAACTTCTGGATCTGTAGTGAATAAGTAAAGATGGACAATTAGTAAATAGAGAATATGCAAGACAAGGGAAAGATGCAAGACAAGCGACAAATCTATGATTGATGAACAAACCTCGAATTGACCCAACCAATCAAACTTAGGTTCGTGCTTCTCCGCGGCTAATGCCGGAGCACCGGGATAGAGATTCTGGAAACGTTGATGAAGTTGCTGCTCCCAACCAGCCAGTGCCTCCAACGGTCCTATGGCATGACCCGACAAGGGTAGTCCCAGCAAAAGTGACACATCCTCCAGAGTAGGAGCCATCTCTCCCCAACGGAAGTAAAACGTGTGGGTCTCCGGCCTCCATCGATCCACTAAGCACGTGAGCAAAGAGTGGTCAATGGCGACGTGTCTCCGGGCTCCATCTGTGGCCTCAACAAGACGCGCGAAAGGTAAAAGCCCAGCCCATATCAACCTGCGTATAACAAAGCACAAAGGTTTAATGAGTTGTTATCGGGAAAAACACCTAACAAAGAACAAAATTAATAAAGCCGGGTGTATCCTCCAGTCATGCTTAGGAGTGCGAGTGACTAGGGGTAACAGAGGGCGTTCATCTAACATCGTAGCACGATGGCCACTATCAATGAGAGGATCAATCAATGGAGGACGTTCATCCTCCATTCCTGCACTTATGAAAACACAGTTGCACGCACCATACAAATTTAAACAAAGTGCCACACTTAATACAAATTAAACAGAGTGCCACACTTAATACAGAATTAAACAAAGTGCCACACTTAATACAGAATTAAACAGAGTGCCACACTTAATACAGAATTAAACAGAGTGCCACACTTAGTTTCTTCCTCTCCCTCCTCTCCCTCTTCTTCCTCTTCGTCCCCAGTTTCCTTGTCCACGGCCAGTCACGAAGGTGGGACAATTAGTGTCCCTGTGGCCAAATTCATTGCATAGAATGCATTGAATAGTTGGCCCTCCGGCTTCAGATTCATCCATATCATTCCGGATGCGCTGAGACTGACGTCTGCCTCTGCTTGTACGCATATTCCGTGGGTCTGGAATGTACTGCCTTTCAACAGGGTTAACAGTGGTGAAGTTACCCATTGATTGAAATCCGTGCAACTCACCTGTCCAGGTATTGACCACGGACTCTTTCAGGAAATATGGAGACACGAAAGAGATTGCGTCAAGTCCTAGCTGCCCGCAAGCAGCAAGTACATGAGAGCAAGGTAGATGAAGCAACTTCGGTTTGTTGCATATGCACTCACACGTTGGCCTGACTTCATTGCCAATTTTCAACTCATGCGTCAACACCTGATTTCCACATCCGAATTTGTTGTTAGCTAATCAGACCTCAAACCTTCTTTCTTGATTTCCGATGGGGACTACAGTGTGAGTCCTAGCTTTCCGCATCTTATCATTCATGTACTTCATAACCCTTTCGCAATAACGTGTGTTCGGGTTGTTTGTGATATGCAACTCTGCTGCTTGTCGTCTATCTCTGAAATACTTCACCGTGCCATAGAAAATACCCTCAACGATTGCTGTCAGTGGCAAAGCACGGTTTCTTCTGAGGACAAAGTTATAAGTTTGAGCTAGGTTGGTAGTCATGACACCATACCTTGCTCCATGTGTGTCATGCAGCAAAGACCACCTCTCCAGAGGCTCATGCTCTATCCACTGCTCAAATGTTTTAATCGTCCTGCCAAGCCTTCTCCTAGTACCAGGTGGGTCAAATCCTGGCAAATCACAAAGCCCAACAGGTTCTTCCTCCTCGGCCGCTGGTCCTGTTGCTAACTGTGCAGCTACTGCTTCTACATGTGCCCTCACAGCTGCATCCCTTGCAGCTTTCCTATCCCTAACATGTCTCAGAGTGCACACATTAAGTCTCTCACGTATCTTCATGTACTTCCATTCCTGGTTCTGCTTGCAGAGTTTTTTGAATAGATTCATAAGGTTCTTATTTCTGAACTGCGAGAAGAAATTGGCCCCCAGGTGACGCATGCACCAACGGCTCTGCAGGTCCTGCCATGGAGTTGGCTCATCAGGCCCAGGGTTTGTCAGTGTCCTTATCGCACTCAGTATACCTGCATGCCTGTCATGAAGGATGCACACATTCGGCTTATCCTTCACAACTGCTATTTTCAGTTGCTTGAAGAACCAAAGTCCAACTTTCAGTATTCTCGCTCTCCACAAAAGCAAATGCTAGTGGGACTACTTGATTTTGACCGTCTTGACCAATGGCGGTGAGGATCTGACCCTTGTACTTGCCAGTGAGAAATGTGCCATCTACACATATCACCAGTCTACAATGACTAAAAGCTTCGATGCATACACCAAAAGAGAAGAACAATCGATGCAGCACCATCACAGTTGGGAACTCCGGCATGGCCAAGTCTTGGATGTCAACATAGGTGCCTGCATTCCGGTACTGCAGTGTGCGGAGGAGACAGACAACACAGTCATATGCATCGAAATACGAACCAAATCTCTTCTCAAGCGCCATGTGCTTAGCCCTCCAGGCCTTGCCATAAGAAATTCTGTAACTGAACCTGACGAAGACTTTTCTCTGGATAGCCTTCACTTCCATCGCTTTGCTCTCCACTATCTCGCTGTAAAGCAATCGAGCAATAAGCGTGGACGAAAGGTTACCATGATCTTGAGGGATATACGGAATAACACATGTGTGCTGTACGAAGTCACTGATCACCCAACTTACACCATACTTTGGGAGATAGCCATGCACCCTAGCGGGACAATCATCATTCTTGCATACCATTGTCAAAAATTTCTGACTAGACACGGCAGCTCTCAAAATCCTTTGCGTGGACATTGCCCAATGAGTGATTGCATCCTTCAGAGCTTCCTTGTTGGGGTACATACCACCCGTAGCAATGTTGTTCTGGTGATATTGCCAGGCAGAATCATGGCCATCATTCACTGTCATTGCAGATGAGAAGTCATGATTCCAAGCTGCAGGATTAGGCACCACCTCTATGTTCTCATCTTCATCCGACTCGTCGGAATTATCAGCATGAACAATATCAACATATGTATCTTCATCTTCCATCAGGTTTTGCATTTGGCCATCTACCTCGTCAGCATCAGCCTGGCCAACGTCATAACCATCAGCATTTCCTCCTTCTACCTGACTACTCTACCCTGATTCGTGGCCATCATATCCATCATTTAACGGATCATCTAACATAGATAAATGTATCCCTGCACTGCTCTGGCCAGGATCATAACCACCCTCGCCTTCAGGGGCACTGACCTCCTTCATGACAGGAAGCACTAAGGCGCAATGATTTACTATCCTTTTTGCACATCCTTGCAGCCATCGCACCCACTGAGAGTCCCGCTCGATTGGTCTCAAATAAAAGAAAATGTTCGAACTTGACCGACTCCACAATGCATGAACACCGACGGTGTGAGTTTCAGTATTATACCCTAAACATCTTGTCAACCACTCTGTCAACTGACTAACAGACCATGTTTGAGGGGCACTAATTGGCACCACTATGTTCTCGAACTCACTAAGATCAACTCCCAACTGATTTGTTTGGACAGTACCATGACCGTAGAAAAAAGTGAACTTCACTACATCTGACATATCTGCCGACCTAAAATATTCAACATGGAGAACTATTCAGTAGCAAGTCAAACTTATAATATATTATGGGATATTATCGGTGCACTTAAAAATATTCATAAACTGAAATATCAGACATCTAAAAATATTCCGGAATATTACCGGTCAACTAAATATTAATAGACAACTCTACATTACCGGACGCCTACGTATTACCGGTCACCTAAATATTACCGGACACCTAAATATTAAAAGACAACTATATATTATCGGACGCCTAAATAATAACGGACACCTAAATATTAAAGGACAACTCTACATTACCGGACGCCTATATATTACCGGTCACCTAAATATTAACAGACAACTATATATTACCGGACGCCTAAATATTAACGGACACGTACATACTTGACAACAAAATATTATCGGACCAACTAAATATGTTAAGATATATTACCGAACCAACTAGAAAATCGCACAAGTAATATGACACACAAAATGTAACTTGTATTATACCCTTCAACCGTGCGAAGAAACGACGAACGACGGCCCTCACTCACCGGAGAGCAGCACCCCCTCCTCCACGTGCAGCACCCCCTCCTCCACCACCCCCTCCTCCACCACCTCCACCTCCACCACCTCCACCTCCACCACCTCTTAAAAAATGCTCACCACAACCACCACGAGCTATCCCATCGCGAGATCGAGGTCTTCCTTGCCTCCTCCTACCCTCTACAATGCAACTACGGTGGAAAACGGGGAAGAAATCGGCTAGAAAATGGGTATTAATTCGGTATAGTTTCGGGTTAGAGAAGAGTAGAAAAGAAGAAAGGTGGAAAAAGGAAAGAGGGAGGAGGAAGAAGGAGCCCCGTGGGCTTAACAGGTCCCTGTCGGCCTTGAGTAGGCCGACTGGAGCCTTTCGGCCAAGGCTAAGCCGACAGGATGCCAGCCTGGCCGAGTGACGCGGCCCGGCCAATGGTTGGCTGCCACACGGCAGAGCTGACACTTGTCGGCTCCTTATAGGATGACAAGGTCCAGTCGGCTTTGAGGAGGCCGATTAGCTCCAGTCGGTGTAGGCTAGGCCGACAGTGTATTATTTTTGAAAATAACTCAAACTGCGTATTATTTTTCAAATTTATTAAAAAAATGTATTATTTAAAAAAAATTAGCCATGTTCTGAACCAGAAAAATCAAGTACAGTAACAGGTAAGGACACCACGCACCTGGGAGCATGATCTCAGGGAGAAGGCATTGTTTGACATAAGCCAGCAACCGGGTTCCCTTGTTCGACCGACCATACAACACCATCAGGAAGAGCGAGACGGCGAGAGCGTGCTGGCGGATTTCTTCCGCCTCCCCTTTCCTCTCGGCTTCTTTTTTCGCCGCCCTCCTGAGAGTCCTCTAGAGAGGAGGCCATGAAGCCGATGGCGTCTTCCTCTCCGCCGGGGCAGGAAAGCAAGGAAAAGGAGAGGGGCGGCGTGAGCAGGAGGGGAATGGAGGAGCGGAACCCGTCGCCGCCGCCGCCGACGCAGGTTCAGCCCGGTACGTCCCGCGCCGCCGCCGCCGCTCGACGAAGGAGAGGGACACCGGCGCCGCCGATGCAAGTTGAGCCCGCTGCGTCCCGCGTTGCCGACGCTGCTCGAGGGATGAGAGCGACCCCGGTGGCGTCCTGCAGCAGCAGCAAGAAGAGAGGAGGGAGGGGGAGGCGGGTGGAATCGATCCCCTGTTGCAGGCCGGTGGGTGATCTGTGTGTTGTGGGAGGGGCCGCGGAGCGCTAATAAGATTGGCAGACCACGGCGTCTGCTTGGCAGAACATTTCATCTGAGTCGTTGATTTGATTGGCAGACTATTAACGTGATATAGACGGTGGGATGTGTTTAAGTTAATTTGATCGAAGGGTCCTGCTTACCCTGTGTACATTTTATGGTGTGGGTTTAGAAAACACAAGTTGCTCTTTTAATAGTAGTATAGATTTAGATAGCGAATGAAGGGACAACTCATTACATACTTTATATTTTGATGTCTATATTAGGGGGGCCTCAATTCTAATTTCGCCCTGGGCCCCCGAAATCTCACGACCGGCCCTGGCCGTACGCACGACGTCACAGCGCGCCGCCTCTGCATCCGCCATGCTCGCCGCAGACTCATCGTGGATCGACAAAACTCTGATGCAAATTGTGGGGGCAAACCCTCCAAAAACGAAACGCCGAGCAGACTCCGACGACATAAACGCTGGACGGAGGGAGACTAACTCGACACGAATGAGAAACTCTACACACACAACGCCTGCACCAAGGAGAAAATCAGTTAAGTTGCACGAGACACTCCTTGCTACCACGACTACATTCTGGCTGTGCCCCTCACCGGCCTCCTCTCTCATTAACTCAAAGTGCAATATATATATATATATAGTACCGTACTGGCCAGCCACTTCTCTCGGCAACTAATCCCACTAATCCAACAGCCGCGCGATATAAGCGCCGCGCTGGAAAAATTCTATTTTTTGCGCGCGCGCAGCCGCTCCGGACGCTCCGGCGGAGGCGCAAAAAACGCGCGCGCGGCATAAGTGGTTCAGCGTGCGGGGCGAAACGGCATCGCGCGCCGCTTATTTCGTGCGCCCGCTCCCGCGCGCTGCACACTCGAGCGCCTGCGTCGCGACTTCCACCTACCCCCAATCCAGGCCCTGGCGCCGCCGCCCGCACCATCCCATTTGCTCCGGCGACCCGACGGCGCTTCCCCGGCCTATCTCCGCGCCGCCGCTGCTTCATCTGTCTCCCTCTAGTCGCCGTCGCCCCTCGCGCGCGCCATTCCTCCGACGAACAGTTCTCGGCTGCCCAATGCTGCTCGGCGCCCATAAGGTGTTCGACAAAACGCTTGCAAGGTATGTATTGCTTCAACTTCACATTTTTAACATGAATTTGGTGCATGTTGTTTGTAGTTTTTATAGACTAGTTTAAATTCAATATTGTAGATGAGTTCGTCATATTATTTTTCCGAAGAAGAATTTGATATTGAAGAGGAGAAGGACCTTGCAATGATCCTAACTATGCACATCAATAAAAAATCGAAGCACCGTGGTTTGGTTATGGGTCGGCAGAAAATTTGGAGGGATAAGATCAATGCCGACAACAGATTGATGAGGCACTATTTTGTGGATAATCCCATGTACCCCGAGTCGTACTTTCGGCGCCGGTTTAGGATGAGCACCGAGTTGTTCAGGCGCATTGCAGAGAAACTGGCGAGTCATGATCGGTTTTTTCAGCAAAGGAGGCATGCCGCCGGAGAACTCGGGCATAGCACCTTTCAGAAGATGACAGCCGCTTTGCGTATGTTGGCATACGGTATTCCAGCTGATCTAGTTGATGACCACTTGGCCATAGGTGAGAGTCAAGCCATCATGTGTGTCAAGCGCTTCGCAGTTGAAATTGTGCAAGTGTTTGGCCCGGAGTATTTGAGATCTCCCAATGCTGAAGACGTCGCAAGGCTTTTGGAGATGAACAAAGCTCGTGGGTTCCCAGGTATGCTTGGCTCAATAGATTGCATGCATTGGAGTTGGAAGAACTGTCCTAAGACATGACATAGGCAATTCCACGGCCAAAAAAAAGGTTCCACTATAATCCTTGAAGCGGTGGCCGATCAAAAGACTTGGATTTGGCATGTTTTTTTGAATGTCTGGATCTTTGAATGACATTAACGTTGTTAATCGGTCACCACTCATGAATAAGATTGCAAATGATGAACTGCCACCGATGCAGTTTGTAGCAAATAGTCATACATACAACTATGACTACTATCCTACGGATGTCATCTATTCAAAGTGACAAACATTTGTGCAGTTGAAAACACCGAAAGTCTTATCCTGCTCCTAGAATCACTCTAACGGCCACAAGATTCGGCCACCACGCACACGTTCACACCTAACCAGCTAACATCTTTGTGCATGCAGCACATGCACGAACTAGACAATTCACTCCATGCAGATATTTGACCGGATCACGCGGCTACCGTACGTATGGCACACACATCATGCTGGACTACTACTGCAGGGAACACCTAACTATATACAAATCTATAGTATGGCGGCCACGAATGAAGCGATTGCGAAACCCTTTGAACCAGCTGAGATCAAGGAGGCGCTTTTCCAAATGGCGCCGTCCAAGGCTCCTGGTGTCGACGGGTTTACTGCAGGTTTTCTCCAGCGCCATTGGAGTGTTATTGAGGGCGACCTTGTGCCTGCGTTGCTGGATTTCCTAAATGGGGGAGAACTACCTGCTGGGTTTGACGACACATCCATAACTTTGATCCCCACGGTACTTAACCCTCAAGATATTACACAGTTTCGACCCATCTCTCTTTGCCCAATTCCTTACAAAATTGCGGCGAAAGCCATTGCCAATCGGATGAGAGTGTGTTTGGATGAACTTATAAGTGAAGAACAGAGTGCGTTTGTCCCCGGTCGTCTGATTACAGACAATATTATTGTTTCTTATGAAAGTATCCATGCTATTAGAAGACGGAAGAAGGGGAAAAATTATGCGTGTGCAGTGAAACTTGACATGATGAAAGCGTGTGATAGAGTTGAATGACACTTTTTGGAGGCGATCATTATCAAGTTGGGATTCTGCTCATCTTTTGTTCATCTGATTTTGAAGTGTGTTTCTTCGGTCAGATTTGCTGTGAGGGTGAATGGGGAATTGCTACCTTTCTTCACCCCTTCAAGGGGGTTGCGACAAGGATGCCCTGCTTCGCCATATTTGTTCCTGCTGTGTGCAAAAGGTTTTTCCTCTCTGCTCAAGTATTATGGAGGAAATTATATTGACAGGGGGGGTCAGAGCTAGCCTGAGGGCTCCATGGGTAAACCATCTTCTTTTTGCGGATGATAGTCTTATCTTTATCAATGCTAATATTCAGAGTTGCACCAGGCTCGCTGCTATCCTCAGAATTTATTCGCAGTGTTCAGGACAAAGTGTTCATATGGGCAAGAGCTCAGTTTACTTCGGTCCTAATACTCCGGAATCCAGAAGAATTCATGTGAAGCAAATGTTGGGAATTGACAATGAGGCATTCATTGAACGTTAGTTGGGACTTCCAACTGCTATTGGCAGGCTCACAAGTGGCACTTTTGATTACATGGAAGAACGGTGCAGGGGGAAAAATGAATGGATGGTTAGAACGGACTATGGCATGCGCAGCAAGGGAAACTTTGCTCAAGTCGATCATTCAAGCCATCCCGGCGCATAGTATGAGATGTTTCTTACTCACTACGAAAATTTGCTCAAAACTCACTTCCTTAATGGCTAGATACTGGTGGGGCAGTTCCCTGGATAAAAGATCTATGCACTGGCTAGCTTGGGATAAGCTCACGGTACCAAAATGTAAGGATGGAATGGGGTTTCGTGATTTCAGTTTTTTAACTTGGTGATGCTAGGGAAACACGGTTGGAGACTGTTGACTGACCCAACTTCCTTGTGCGCCAGAGTTCTCAAGGGGAGGTATTTTCCTCATTGTGACTTCATGCGCGCTAGTGCACCCTCGAACTCCTCAACAACTTGGCGTGCTATTATCGCTGGAAGAGACGCCTTGAATGTTGTACTAATCAGCAGAATTGGGGATGGTTCGAGTGTATTTGTGTGGGACGACAAGTGGATTGCAGATACATTGACGATGACACTAGTAGAAAATAGGGCATCAGTCCCGGTTCCAGAGGGCCTTTAGTCCCGGTTCTGGAACGGTCGGGACTAAAACCCAAAACCTTTGGTCCCGGTTCGCTTACGAACCGGGACAGAAGGGGCTCCACGTGGTCGCTGCGGGGCGTCCAGGCAGGAGGACCTTTAGTCCCGGTTGGTAACACCAACCGGGACCAAAAGGCTGCCACGCGTCAGCAGCTCGCAGACGCTGGGGTTTTTTTTTGAAAGGGGGGGTTTATTAGGGGTTTTGGATGGTTTAATTAGGGGTTTCATATTGTGTTAGCTATAGCTACTACATATAGAGAGAAGTGACCTATCTTTCTCCGAGATTGGTCGAACAACAAGTTTTCGTATTTCTATCCGACGCTACTACATATATACAATATAACATATCTTACTATCCCTGACATCATCTAACGATAGTCAACTTCAATTTCCACATGGTATTCTCCGTCTTTATGTATGACGTGGTCAAGAAAGAATCCCGCCAATTCCTCTTGAATTGCTCGTATGCGATCATGTGGTAGGAGTTCATCCCGCATCTGCCACATCTAATTTAAAGAAGGGAGTCAATATATATATCATATATATATATATATATATATATATATATATATATATATATATATATATATATTATATATATATATATATATGAATGAAACTCAACACAATTGATGGTAATAAAATAAAATTGTGAATATTATTGTTTACGTACTTCATATTGTTTGTCAGAGTAGCCCCGCTGAGAGGTCGCGCTGTGGATGAACTCGCAAACGTAGTATCCACATAAATTATTCCCGCCTTCCTGCCACAAGCACTTTAGAGAATAGAGTTCAATCAAACTGATAATCAAGCATGATAAATGGTATTGATGAAATAAGAATCAATGGGAGATGCTCGGAACTAGCTAGTACTACTTACTTTCGGGTGTGTAAATCGCAGCTCCCTCGGCAGTCCTGGAACGATTCCGGTGAACTCTTTCCACATCCTGCCAGACAAAAAAAATAATTACTTGATATCCGGAAATGAACAAAGTTGCCGATATGATATGGTGCACACCAATAAGCGATAATGATCGATTGAACTTACTTCTGGAGCATTGCAGTCATGTCCGCATACGTATTGGGATCTTTTCGTCTCGAGTCTAAGACAGTTACTACTCCCTGGTCAAGCTTAATCTCTAGCAGAATAAAGTGAAAGCTGCGCATGCATGCATAACTCATCAATTACATTACTATAACCCCGAGTAAGTGAAACCAAATATGCACAAGACAGTAACACTCACTTGAAATTATAAGGAAAGAGTATTTTTCCTTTGTTTTGATTTTGAAGCAACGATTGTAGCAAGTTGTCCTCGGTATCTTCGACTTGTTTTTAACCGACCATTCATTTATGGTATTTGGGTTAATGAACCCAATGTCATAGATTTGTGCTTTTTTGCATTCGACGATCTTCAGTCTGCATAATATAGTGAGGATAATTATATATACATGCAATGAAAGAGCTGAGCTATAGAGACTTAATTACAGAAGTAATACTTACAGACAGTAGCAAGTCATGAGTTGTTTGTCGAGGGCGTCTTGATTGAATAACTGGAATAACTCCACAAATTCAACAGGCATCACCTCAGTTCCAACGAGTTCGTGCTCCTCTTTAATTGCCAGCATCAAACTATTCTTCCCAGACTTCCTTCAGGTATCCATGTACCATTCATGCAATCTTCGCATCATCGTTGTTAGAGGAGGATGATCAGGTTTGATGAGAGGCTTCCCGTACTCGTATCTGAAGATATCTACTACCTCTAACATTTCAAACTGTACATCATCGGCCAGGTAATCAGTAGGATTGGTAACGGGCACTAGCCCCGGATGATTAGCGACGATATCGCTAGACACCTTGAGCGGGGGGCACGATTGCTTCTCCTGTTCGCCGAGCTGGGGAATTGTTTTCCCACTTCTTCATTTTGCTTCTCTTGCAGCACTGCAAGTACTTCCCGACCGCTCCGCTTCCTTATATGTCCTTTCAATAATGCGCTCATAGTTGGATTGCAGCGGAGACGGTGGTGGTCGCTTAAGGGCACCCAGAGTGCGCTTCACTTTCACCTGATCTATTGTTTCCTTAGGAGGTGGAGGTTTCCATGCAAAATGGGCCTCCACTTCGGCATCACTGATTTCCGCGGTTTCCTCGTCGGTCCTCTCATATGGTAACTTTTCCAGAGGCTTGAGGCTTGGACCGTATTTGAAATTCTTCCCGCCTCTTGTACTGCTAGCCACCGGAGCGGCGCCGTCTCTCTTCCTCTGTTGCTGACGCGGCAGAGTCCGCTGACACGTCGGAGGAGGCGGAGTGCTCCGACGCACCGGAGAAGGCGGAGGAGGAGGCGGAGTGCCCTCACGCGCCGGAGGAGGCAGAGGAGGAGGCGGAGTGCCCAGATCACTCACCGGAGGAGGAGGCGGAGGACGAGGCGGAGTGCCCTGACTCGCCGGAGGAGGAGGAGGAGGAGGAGGCGTCCAGTTTGGAAGCTTGATGTACTCCTTCCTCCATAGACAGGTACTCCTCAAAGCATAAACCAGATGATTCTCCCCTTCACCTGTAGGGTGGTCAAGCTCCAGCTCCTGAAATCCTTCCATTATTTCATCCACCGTCACAGCAGCATAGCCATGTGGAATCAGACCGCAGTGAAAGGTTCCGTCAGCTTGAGGAGGTGCAACAGAGCCGACAGCCGCCTTCAAAGTGAGGTTCTGCCAATTCGTCATTAGCTCGCAATGTTGAGCCTCCGTGATAGTATCCACGGGATGGCGAGGACCCGTGAAATCAGGCTGAACGAGCTCCGTGGAAGCCACGCTGCTTCTCCGCTGAGATGGTGGGGCAGCTTTTGGGGCAGCGTCGAAGGAAGGATCTTCGTGCCGCTGAGATGGTTGGCCGGCAGCTGCAAGTTCCTCTAGTTTTGCTATTCTTGCATTGAGCTTCTCCATTTTGCTCACTTCCGCTTTCCTCTTTCTCTCTCGGCTTCTGTAACCACCGTTGCCGGGAAACCCAACCACCCACGGAACGGAGCCTGGTGTGCCTCGTGTTTGTCCAGGGTGCTCAGGATTCCCGAGGGCCTCAGTCAGCTCGTCCTTCTCTTTGTCGGGAATGAACGTCCCTTCCTGCGCTGCACTGATATATTGCTGTAGCTTCTTGAAGGGTATTGCAAGTTGCTCGTCCGTCCAACGACACTCCCCTGTTTCTGGGTCCAAAGTTCCCCCAACCCCGAAGAACCAGGTCCTACACCGATCTGGCCAGTTCAATGTCACTGGTTGGACCCCTTTAGCAAGCAGGTCTTGCTCAGCTTTGTCCCACAACAGCCGGGCTTTGTAATAGCCACCTGACCCCGTGTGATGGGGATACTTCTTCTTTGCAGCATTTTTCTTGTTTGTCTCTGACCTTTTCTTACCCTTATCCGATTTCTTGTAGGCTACAAATGCGGGCCAGTGATCTCTTATCTTCTCATATCGGCCGGTGAATTCTGGAGTCTTCCCTTTGTCGACAAACTTTGTGTTCAACTCTTTCTTCCAATTCCTGAATAGACCTGCCATCTTCTTAAGAGCAAACGCCTTGACATTTGGCTCTATAACTGGGTTATTCGGATCCTCCTCTGGCTGTAGGCTGAAATTTGCCATCAGCGAGGTCCAAAGATCACCTTTCAGTCTATCCTGGACATAAGAAACTTCAGGGTCGTCCTTACTCTTATTCCATTGCTGGACGCTGATCGGGACGCTGTCCCTAACAATAGCTCCGCACTAATGTACAAATGCGTCCTTAGTCTGCTTGGGTTCAATCGGTTGGCCATCGTCCGCGATTGCTGTGATCATGAACCTTTCATTCTGGCGCAACCTTTTCTTCGGGCCTCGTCTCCTTATGGAAGTTTGGCTCGATCCGGAGGGCTATAAAAGAAGAAAGAAGCATTAATATATGTACATACCAAAACAATTAATGCATCAAGTCAGCACAGGCTTAATTAATATATATACCTCGCCGGACTTTGCAACAGCTCCCTCCTTCGTTCGGTCACCGGAGCCGTCATCATGGTCTTCTTCCTCCTCCATTCGGTCACCGGAGCCATCATGATCTTCTTCCTCCTCCATTGTTGGATTAGCGGAGCCTTCATCCTCTCCTTTCTAACCATCGGTGTCGTTGAGAAACGACAAGGGATCACCTCCGTCGCGGATTATATCCCCCAAAAACTCTTCTTGCTCTAAGTCTCTGTCCATAGTTTCTACAAATATTACAACATGGCAATATACAAACATGAGAGATGGATATATTAGTGGCAAACATAGACCTAGCTAATATCACAACAAGGAATCATATGCATATATGAGCAATGGATTAGTTGCGGACCACCTCTCTCATGCATGTCCGACGTCCCCCCTCATGTCGAAGTTATCGGGTAGGGGCGGGAGGGGGTAGGAGATCGACAACGCTCTTTCTTCTAGGGTTTGGGTGGCCTCGAGAGTTGGTCGGGCGAGCAGACCAGGAGTAAATTTTGAATGTATGAGTCTTTTAACTCATTTTGAATATATGAATATTTTAACTTAGTAACTTAGTAACTTGGTAAATTTTGAATATATGTTGAATTCCCGAGAGACTTAGGGGTGTTCTAACGTGGCACTACACGATATATAGGTGAAGGGGGATAACATCCGAGAATGTTCGGACAGATGAACCGGAGGAGGACTCCTCCCCCCTCATGTCTGATGAGTTTTTACTCCCTCTCTCCCATGAAACATTCATCGAACAAACTTAATATGAGTTTTAACAGAAAACATTCATCGAACAAAATTACAACAGAAAAAATTGACCAAGTTTTCATATATCATCATATCATCATCATCATCATCATCTACTACAAAAAAATTGACCAAGTTTTCATATATATATCATCATATCATCATCATCATCTACTACAAAAAAATTGACCAAGTTTTCATATATCATCATCATCATCTACTACAAAAAAAATTGACCAAGTTTTCATATATATACTACAGAAAAAGTATCTAACAAAATGTTCATCCATCCATCCATCCATCCATATTCAAAATGTTCATATTCTACAATATCACCAAAACAAATTCTATGAACATAAAAAATAGACTTTTTTGTGAGCATTACATAATCTCCAATATATGAACATAAAAAAAATTTCTATGAACATAAAAAATTGTACAAAATGTTCATATTCTACAATATTCAAAATGTTCATATTCTACAATATCACCAAAATGTTCATTATTCCTTTTTTTCTTAAATGTAATTTTTGCATATATGAACATACATACATAAATTTTTATGAACAAAAAATAGACTTTTTTGTGAGCATTACATAATCTCCAATATTTTTCTAAAAATGCAAAAAGAGCATATACAGAGCATATACCTAAAATTTCAAAAAGAGCATATACAGAGCATATATAGAGCATTACATAATCTCCAATAATCTCCATTACATAATTCAACATGAACAAAAGAAAAAAAAGAAAGGAGGGGAACGGAGCGGCCGGAGCGCGGGCGACATTGACGTCGGGGCGGGCGGCGGCGTTGGGGCGCGGGGGGGGGGGGGGGGAGGAGGAGAGGAGGGGAACGGAGAGGCGCGGCTCACAGTGTTGCAGGGGACCTTTGGTGGGTGATATACAACAACCTTTGGTCCCGGTTCGTGCCACCAACCGGGACCAATACCCATCTTTGGTCCCGGTTCGTGCCATAAACCGGGACCAAAGGTTAGTTTTCAGCAGCCCAAAGGGTGGGAAGCAGAGACCTTTGGTCCCGGTTGGTGGCACGAACCGGGACCAAAGGTGGGTATTGGTCCCGGTTGGTGGCACAAACCGAGACCAAAGGTTGGTATTGGTCCCGGTTTGTGCCACCAACGGGGACGAAAGGGGGCTGCTGCCCGGGGCCAAAAGTTTAGTCCCACCTCGCTAGCTGAGAGGGGCTCGGAGTGGTTTATAAGCGCCGCTGCACCAGCCACTTCGAGCTCCTCTCAACTGTAGGCCTACTAGCCTAAACGTGTCTCTGTGCCTGTGGGCCTACTGGGCCTTCTGCGGGCCTGAATTCTGGCCCAACTAGCTGGTTGGGTTTCTAGTCGTATTCAGGCCGTGGTGGCCCAATAGGCGGCATTTTTTTAATTTTTTTCCAGTTTTTTTGTTTTGTTTTTTGCTTTATTTATTTTCTTTTGTTTCTACTTACAGTTTTTCAGTGATTCTTTTTGCTTTTAGGTCACAAAAATTATAAACTTTCTGTTAGTGCCATTAGTTTTATCATTGTATTCAATTTAGTAATTTTTAGGTTATTTTAAATGTCTGTTTTAATCAAAAACAGATTTTGTTATTTTAGTTTGCTATTAAAGTTTCTAACAAAAAAATTCTTTATGAAAATTCTTTTTGCTATTAATGTTTTGAACAAAAAATACTTTGATAATTTTAGTTGCATAAATTTTATATAATTTTAGTTTAAAAAATACTGGAGGTTTATAAAATCTTTTTAGTTGATTCCTTTTGCTATTAGAGTTTTATAAAAGCTTTTTAGTTGATTCTTTTTGCTATTGAAGAATATTATAGTTTTGTTTTAGTTGATCATATCAAAATATTTTAATTGATTATTTTTAGTTCATTCTTTTTGCTATTAGAGTTTCATAAAAGTTTTCTAGTTCATTCTTTTTGCTATTAGTTCATTCTTTGAGCTAAATGACCCTGAAATTGAAAAGCACTACAAATGAACTCTAAAAAGGTTGAAAGTTGGCATGGTATCATCATTTCACCCACATTGCATGTTCTAAAAAGTTGAGAGGGTTACGGTAAAAGCTGGATGCACTTCGTGTACAAAATGGACAATCTCTTTCGAAGTATCAGGGTTTCGGACGAAAACCCATCTGTTACAAAGGGATTTCATTTTTTTGAACTTATTTGAACTCCAGACTTTTTGTGTGTTCAAAATGCACCATTCAAAGCCACATCATCAATTTTCAACCCTTTCTGACTTCATTTGGTATTTTTATTGACGTTACATGATTTTTTGAGCTAAATGACCCTGAAATTGAAAAGCACTACAAATGAACTCTGAAAAGGTTGAAATTGGCATGGTATCATCATTTCACCCACATAGCATGTGCTAAAAAGTTGAGAGGTTACGCAAAAGCATGGGCACTCGTGTACAAAATGGACAATCTCTTTCGAAGTATCAGGGTTTCAGACGAAAACTCATCTGTTACAAAGGGATTTCATTTTTTTGAACTTATTTGAACTCCAAACTTTTTGTGTGTTCAAAATGCACCATTCAAAGCCACATCATCAATTTTCAACCCTTTCTGACTTCATTTGGTATTTTTCATGCATTTACTGATTTTTTTGAGCTAAATGACCCTGAAATTGAAAAGCACTACAAATGAACTCTGAAAAGGTTGAAACTTGGCATGGTATCATCATTTCACCCACATAGCATGTGCTAAAAAGTTGAGAGGGTTACGGGAAAAGCTGGATGCACTTCGTGTACAAAATGGACAATCTCTTTCGAAGTATCAGGGTTCCATACGAAAACTCATCTGTTAGAAAAGGCATTTCATTTCTTCACATGTAACTGCAATGATATTCTAGATCAAAGGCATCATCATAATAGTTGTGGAGAGAGTCTTCACTTTTTCTTCGCTTGTGTCCTTTGCTTATTGCGCCGTAACTATGGATAATCTTCATCGTTTAACAGGGTGCTTGGGTCAACCTTGACTTTGAAGGGAGGAATTTCATGAAACTTTTCATAATCTTCAGATATGTCTGTCTTGCCCTCCACTCCCATGATGTCTCTTTTTCCTGAAAGAACTATGTGGCGCTTTGGCTCATCATATGATGTATTCGCTTCCTTATCTTTTCTTTTTCTCGGTTTGGTAGACATGTCCTTCACATAGAAAATCTGTGCCACATCATTGGCTAGGACGAATGGTTCATCTGTGTACCCAAGATTGTTCACATCCACTATTGTCATTCCGTACTGTGGGTCTACCTATACCCCGCCTCCTGACAGATTGACCCATTTGCACTGAAACAAAGGGACCTTAAAATCATGTCCATAGTCAAGTTCCCATATGTCCACTATGTAACCATAATATGTGTCCTTTCCCCTCTTGGTTGCTGCATCAAAGCGGACACCACTGTTTTGGTTGGTGCTCTTTTGATCTTGAGCGATCATGTAAAATGTATTCCCTTTTATCTCGTACCCTTTGTAAGTCAATACAGTCGAAGATGGTCCCCTGGCCAACGAGTACAGCTCATCAGAAACAGTGTTGTCACCCATGAGACGTGTTTGCAACCAACTGCCGAAAGTCCTGATGTGTTCACATGTAATCCAGTCGTCACACTGCTCCGGGTGTTTGGAGCGCAGAATATTCTTGTGTTCATTGACATATGGGGTCACCAAGGTAGAATTCTGTAGAACTGTGTAGTGTGCTTGAGACCAAGAATGCCCGTCCCTACATATTATTGAGTATGCTCCTAGCGTGCCTTTTCCAGTCAGTCTCCCCTCATACCGCGATTAAGGGAGACCAATCTTCTTAAGGTCAGGAATGAAGTCAACATAAAACCCAATGACCTCCTCTGTTTGAAGGCCCGTGGAGATGCTTCCTTCTAGCCTAGCACGGTTACGAACATATTTCTTTAAGACTCCCATGAACCTCTCAAAGGGGAACATATTGTGTAGAAATACAGGGCCCAGAATGGGAATCTCGTCGACTAGATGAACTAGGACATGCGTCATGATATTGAAGAAGGATGGTGGGAACACCAGCTCGAAACTGACAAGACATTGCGCCAAATCACTCCTTAACCTTGGTAGGATTTCTGGATCGATCACCTTCTGAGAGATTGCATTGAGGAATGCACATAGCTTCACAATGGCTAGTCGAACGTTTTCCGGTAGAAGCCCCCTCAATGCAACCGGAAGCAGTTGCGTCATAATCACGTGGCAGTCATGAGACTTTAGGTTCTAGAACTTTTTCTCTGGCATATTTATTATTCCCTTTATATTCGACAAGAAGCCAGACGGGACCTTCATACTGAGCAGGCATTCAAAGAAGATTTCCTTCTCTTCTTTGGTAAGAGCGTAGCTGGCAGGACCTTCATACTGCTTTGGAGGCATGCCGTCTTTTTCGTGCACACGTTGCTGGTCCTCCCGTGCCTCCGGTGTATCTTTTGTCTTCCCATACACGCCCAAGAAGCCTAGCAGGTTCACGCAAAGATTCTTCGTCACGTGCATCATGTCGATTGCAGAGCGGACCTCTAGGTCTTTCCAATAGGGTAGGTCCCAAAATATAGATTTCTTCTTCCACATGGGTACGCGTCCCTCAGTGTCATTCGGAACAGATAGTCCGCCGGGACCCTTTCCAAACATTACATGTAAATCATTGACCATAGCAAGTATGTGATCACCAGTACGGATGGCGGGCTTCTTCCGGTGATCTGCCTCTCCTTTGAAATGCTTGCCTTTCTTTCGACATTGATGGTTGGTCGGAAGAAATCGACGATGCCCCAGGTACACATTCTTCCTGCATTTGTCCAAATATATACTTTCGGTGTCATCTAAACAGTGCGTGCATGCGTGGTATCCCTTGTTTGTCTGTCCTGAAAGGTTACTGAGAGCAGGCCAATCATTGATGGTTACAAACAGCAATGCATGTAGATCAAATTCCTGCTGGTCGTGCTCATCCCACACATGTACACCTTTTCCATTCCACAGCTGTAAAAGTTCTTCAACTAATGGCCTTAGGTACACATCAATGTCATTGCCGGGTTGCTTAGGGCCTTGGATGAGAACTGGCATCATAATGAACTTCCGCTTCATGCACATCCAAGGAGGAAGGTTATAGATACATAGAGTCACGGGCCAGGTGCTATGATTGCTGCTCTGCTCCCCAAAAGGATTAATGCCATCCGTGCTTAAACCAAACCATACATTCCTTGTGTCACCTGCAAAGTCCCCCCACTTTCTCTCGATTTTTCTCCACTACGACCCGTCAGCGGGTGCTCTCAACTTCCCATCTTTCTTATGGTCCTCTTTGTGCCATCGCATCAACTTGGCATGCTCTTTGTTTCTGAACAGACGTTTCAACCGTGGTATTATAGGAGCATACCACATCACCTTGGCAGGAACCCTCTTCCTGGGGCGCTCGCCATCAACATCACCAGGGTCATCTCGTCTGATCTTATACCGCAATGCACCGCATACCGGGCATGCGTTCAAATCCTCGTACGCACCGCGGTAGAGGATGCAGTCATTAGGGCATGCATGTATCTTCTGCACCTCCAATCCTAGAGGGCATAGAACCTTCTTTGCTCCGTACGTACTGTCGGGCAATTCGTTATCCTTTGGAAGCTTCTTTTTCAATATTTTCAGTAGCTTCTCAAATCCGTTGTCAGATACACCATTGTCTGCCTTCCATTGCAGCAATTCCAGTGTGGTACCAAGCTTTGTGTTGCCATCTTCGCAATTGGGGTACAACCCTTTTTTGTGATCCTCTAACATGCGATTGAACTTCAACTTCTTCTTTTCACTTTCGCATTGTCTCTTTGTATCAACAATGACCCGGCGAAGATCATCATCCGGCACATCGTCTGGTTCCTCTTGATCTTCAGCTTCCCCCGTTGCAGCATCACCGTATTCAGGGGGCACATAGTTGTCATCATCCTCTTCTTCTTCGTTGTCTTCCATCATAACCCCTCTTTCTCCGTGCTTGGTCCAAACATTATAGTGTGGCATGAAACCCTTCTCAAGCAGGTGTATGTGAAGGGTTTTCGAGTCAGAGTAAGCCTTCGTATTCTCATAGATAGGGCATGGACAACACATAAAACCATTCTACTTGTTTGCCTCAGCCACTTCGAGAAAATTATGCACGCCCTTAATGTACTCGGAGGTGCGTCTGTCACCGTACATCCATTGCCGGTTCATCTGCGTGCATTATATATAATTATGTGTGTCAAAAACCATTACAGAACATCATGAATAGAGAAGTGACCTAATTAATAGAAGTTCATCATCACATTAAAACCAAAGTACAGTAGTGATCAAATGTTATTACTGAAAAAATAAATAAATAAAGTTCATACATAGTTCTCATTGAACAACATATAGCTCTCTAGAGCATCTAATTAAAACATACATTGAAACTATGTAAATCATTTCAATGCAACAACAAATGCGACCATAATCGCAACTAAGGTAACCATTGATCCAACGGCATAATAATACCAAGCCTCAGTATGAATGGCATATTTTTTAATCTTTCTATTCTTCAAGCGCATTTTATCCATCTTGATCTTGTGATCATCGACGATATCCGCAACATGCAACTCCAATTCCATCTTCTCGTCCTCAATTCTTTTCAATTTTTTCTTCAAGTAGTTGTTTTCTTTTTCAACTAAATTTAACCTCTCGACAAGAGGGTCGGTTGGAATTTCCGGTTCACATACCTCCTAGATAAAAACATCTATGTCACGTTGGTCGGCATAATTGTCATAAACACTAAATGAAACAAATAGTTATAAAAGATAATATATACCACATCCGAATCATAGACAGGACGAGGGCCGACGGGGGCAAATACCAAAACCATCGCACTATATAATAACAAACAATAATAAAAGTAAGAAAATTATACAAGTAAGAATTTTTTTTCTTTTAGAAAGAAGATAAGAACAAGAGGCTCACCACGGTGGTGCCGGCGACGAGATCGGCGCGGGCGATCGACGGCGGTGAGGACGGGGACGGGACAGGACGGACTGCCAAACCTAGACAAATCTTGAGGAAAATGGAGCTTGGACAAGGAGATTCGAGAGCAGAAAGCTTAAGTGTGGCTCAGGCATTTCATCGAACACCTCATGTGCATAGGAGATGAGCTAGAGCACCACAAAGCTCTCCGACGGAGGGCCAAAAAAACAGAGCAGTGGCTCTGCTCGTGGGCAGGGGCGGGGGTATATATAGGCCTCTCTTTAGTCCCGGTTGGTGGCTAAAACCGGGACTAAAGGACTACATTTGGTCCCGGTTCCAGCCACCAACCGGGACTAAAGGTTGTGGGCTAGGAGCGAGGCCCATTGGTTCCGGTTCGTGTGTGGAACCGGAACCAAAGGGGTCAGACGAACCGGGACCAATGGCCCCTGAGGCCCGGCCGGCGCCCTGGCCTCACGAACCGGGACCGATGCCCCCTTTGGTCCCGGTTCGTGAGTGAACCGGGATTAATGCCCTTATCCTGGCCTCAACCAAAGCCCTGTTTTCTACTAGTGTGAAACCTATCGTCAAACCTGCGAACACCTCCGTACAATTTGTGAGTGATCTAATTGATGATGAGAACTGGTCGTGGCGGATGGACCTTCTTCGAGACACCTTTGTTCCTACTGATGCAGCAGCTATACTGAACATTCCATTGCGATTAGGAGGTGGAGCAGATTTCTTGGCTTGGGCTCTTGAGAAGTCCGGCATCTACACTGTCAAATCAGCGTACCGTGCTCTCATGATTCAAAAAGAGCGTGTTGCTCTAGAAGAAGGGCCGGCTACAAGAGCCTCAAATGCAAATGAACAGATGTGGAAGCTCAATGTGGTACCCAAGATTCGTGTTTTCTGGTGGAGAGTAATACGTGGAATTCTGCCAGATGAGAAAAAACTACATCGATGACTTATTCGCGATATTAGTCGTTGCAAACTCTGTTTAGCAGCGGATGAGGACCTAATGCATGCGCTTATACAATGTCCGCATGCCAAGGGTTTTTGGGATGGTTTGATTTCAAGTTACCTCGACTACATCCAGAGACATGGGCGTGAGACATTCTCTATGACCCAATGTTCACTGACCAGGTCTGAGCAAAAATAGTGTCAGTTATGTGGATCATTTGGCATTCACGTAATAAAGGGACACATGATGAAGAAGGACCCAATCCGACAAATGCGCTCAAGATCATTCGAGAGAACCTGGCCCTATTGGAACCACCAAAGGAGAAGGCCTTGGCTCTTCACGGGTATGGGTGGCGCCCCCTTCATGGTGCTTGTGTGAAAATAAATACCGACGCTGGCATTGACCGCGGTCTGGAGGAAGGAGGGGCGGGCGGTGTAGCCCGCTCTTCGTCGGGCTTCCTTGGAGCGTGGTGTAAGCCTCACGCGGGCGTTACAAATCCTCTGATCGTCGAAGCGCTCTCTCTGCGTGATGGTGTGATATATGCTAAACTTTGAGGTCCGCAAGATGTCGCGATGGAGATGGACTGCCTGGAGGTGGTGGACCTCTGGAACACTCGCCACAACTCATGTTCTGTTGTGGCATCGATTTTTATGGAAATTGGGGAGTTGTCTGTTAGTTTTAACTCTTTTAGTATTCAACATGTTTCTAGATCTTCCAACCTTCTGGCTCATCTTTGCCCCAAGCGAGCCTGTTCGCTGCAAGTGACCGAGGCTTGGACAGATGATGGCTATGTTTGTTTCAGCTTTGAAGACCAGTTTCCGGATACAAAAAAGCTAAAGCTGTCAAAGCTGAAACAAACAGCTAAAATGAAGCAGTTGCCAGTTCACAGCTCGAAGCGGTTTCTGGCCTTTTTACGTGTGATGGCCTGAAGCGACTCGATGCGTACTTTGGCCACGAAACTGGTCTCGCTCGGTCAAATTCCCACGCTGTCCCTGTTAGTTCACCCAATTTACAAACAAATTGACATGCCCTGTTTTGATCTATGACACAGAAGGAGAGGAACCTAGCGACATGGACTATCTTTTGTACTCCCTCCGTTTCAGGACAGACTACGTACGGAGCAAAATAAGAGAATCCACACTTTAAAGCATATATATACATTCGTATATAGTCCGTAGTGTATTCTCTAAAAAGACTTATATTTAAAGACGGAGGAAGTATGTACAAACAATTGTGACTTGCATGGACTAGCAGTGTGACAACATAATTCTTTTGCTCACTATTAGAGCATCTACAATCGGACCCCCCATACCCCCTTTAAACGCCCTGACAGGCCGTCCGATCACGAAATTTCGACCCAGTCAGGCCTCTCAAACCGACCTCAAACGTCCGGGCTGACCGACACCTCTCATATCCAGCCCAAATATGGAGTGGATATGGGGGCTCCCGTGCGCGCCCGCCTGACCCGCACTGGCCCGCATCGACCCCACATATATTCGTCCTCATCCGCTCGTCGTCCCCTGCGGATTGGAGGAGGCAATGGCGGTCCGCGGGCGTTTGAGGGTCGGATTTGCAAGTTCCAACTGTAGATGCTCTTATTCTATGTATAGATGAGTAAGAAAGTGAGAGAATTATTATTATGAAATATTTTATGCATTACCATAGAACAAATCATTCCCCGTCAGTCAAAATACAGGGAAACCAACCAGCGCCCGTGTCGTCCCCACCCCCACCCCACCGCGGACGACCCGGGCGAAACCCTAGCCGCCAGTAAACACTCCCCCCGATCTCCCCCTCCCCTCGCCGCCGCCGGCAGGCGTCGCCGGGCAAAGCCCGCGCGGCGGCGGCGGCGGCGGCGGCGGCGGGGCCTTCCGTTTTTCCCTCTGGCGAGGTCGGAGCAGCGCGGGGGCGCTCGGCCGAGGAGAGGAGTGGTGGCGCGGTGAGACGGTGCCGCGGGCGTGGCGGGCGCGCCGGGCGCGGCGAGAGGGCGCAGTTGTGCTCAGCGGGCACGGCAAGCCGGTGCCTACGGGCGCTCTTGGCGTGGCGAGACGGCGCATCGGGCGCGGCTGGGCGCGGCCCGTGCGACGGGCAGGCCCAGGGGCGGCGCGAGCGCGCGCGTCGCCGTTGTGGGCAGCTGCGGGAGGACGCAAGCTCGCGGGCTCCCCCCGGCGGGCGGTCCCCGGTTTGGTGCGCCCGGATCTGGCAGGCCTTTGACGGTCGGATCTGGCGCCCCGGCGGCTGGGGGCCCGGAGGCGGCTGGGCCAGCGACTTGCTTCCAGCGGGTGCGAGGTGGCTTCACATAGGGATTGCGGTCTGCGGTGGCGTGGTCTTGGCAGGGCCTTCGGGTTGCTATGGCACGGCGCCACCGGTGGTGCTCCGGCTAGTTCTTGAGGTGCAACAAGTGGCATCTACTGCTCCGGTCTGGTGGTGGTGTGTTGGGGACGTCGTCCCCGGCATAGGTGCTCGGTTCTCCAACGAAAGTCATGCTCAACTCCGGTCTGAGCGGATGGCGAATGATGCCCTCGGGTGTGATTTTTCTTGTTGGAGGCGCCATCGAGGGGGTCCGGCACCTCTCCTTGCTCCATGTTCTTGACTCCCGGTGAAAACCGTATGCAATGGTGGCACCCGTCGTGTCATTACTTCGTTGGAAGCATTGTTTTGGAGCCCATTCTGGTGCTGGAGCACCATGGTTGGTGGATGGTGGTGATGCGGTGGTTTTGGAGCGGGCAACGTTTTGGAGTGCGTGGAGTCTTTGGTGGTGCTTCCGTTTGGAGCAGGTTGTTTGGTCGACGATGAGAGCAGCAGGAGCATCCTTCACATGCAAGTAGCGTCGGGCGAGCTATGTCGGCTAGGCTCGTGAGATCGGTGCGGCATAGGTTTTCGCTCTTTCGGACCTATCGTTCCTCCCCGGTGTCCTCGAGGTTTGCGGATATGTTCGTGGCAGCCCGGTATAATATGGCGGTTGTCGGTGCGCACTCTCGAAGCAGCAAAGGCGCTCAAGTGCCCGACCGGGTGTGTTGTGGGGGTTTCGCCTTCCGGCGTCTTGTATGTTTCGTGGTGCTTTAGATCTAGTAGAGCTAGACGCTGCTTTGGTTTTTGCCCGGTTTTCCGCAATAAGCTGAGCAATCCGTTTTTCTTTCTTCTTTTTTAGCACTCGCCTTTATGTGGTGCATTCCTCCTTTAGGGGTGTTCTTGTAATGCCTTCTTCTGATCAATGAATTTGGCAGTTCTCCTGCCAATATTCGAAAAAAAAATACCATTTAAATAATCTATTAACACAGAATCAACAAGTTACACTGATCTCAGTATTCTAAGGACATTTCAGGGTTTTCACCAGCCTACAGTCGTTTCCACAACTGCATTGCCAAACAGCTAATATTAATTTCAGCAGCTTCCTCACCACAGCAGCTTTGCCAGCACAGCAAGTCCAAAACTGAATCTGTCAAAACCGAAGCCGAAACAAACACAGCCGATGTACCTCCATTCCTAGTCAGTAGCCTTATGGCGGACTGTGCCAGGTGTGCTTTTGTTGAATAAAGAACCACAAATTCCAACGCAAAAAAATATATACAAAACTATACCTAATAATAAAGGGCTATTGCTTCTGGCGGTACGTCACCGAAAATAACTCTAAAGTTGCAAAATATTACCCACGCATCGATGTCACCTATAAGTGATAAAAAATGTTTCACACAGGGGAATCCCTGCCTGGGCCAGCCCATGCAGTAGGAACCTTCTATACTACGCTTTGCGCGCTGGGAGAAGACACCGCGCACCTGTTTGGGCCAGCCCATGTCTGGGCGGCCTATTTGTTAAATTTAAGTTTTTATTTTTTATTATACTTCTTGTCTTTGTTTGTTTCTACTTTAAATAATTTGGGACTTCGAAAAAGTTTTGTAAATTTAAAAAATGAGAATTTTGTAATAAAATGTTTAGTAATTCATAAATGTTTGTGGATTCAAAAAATGTTCGTGTTTTTTTAAATGTTTGCATATTCATAAAATGTTCATATTTTTTTTATTTTTTTTGGGAAATTAAAATGTTCATGATTGTTCAAAAAAGTTCATGTATTAAAAAATGTTTAAGAAAATAAACAAAATTTTGCCAATTCAAAAAATGTTCATGAATTGAAAAATATCCTAAAAATTCAAAAACTATTCGTAACTTATAAAATAGTTTATTGATTCATAAAATGTTCACTTATTCAAAATATATCATGCATTTTAAGAAATGTTTGTTAAATCAAAAAATAAATCATGAATTTCCAAAATTGTACCTCCGAACAATTTTTTAAAAATGCTCACCTATTCAAGAAAGATATTTTAAAATAATATTCACAATTAATATTATTTTTTGCAAATAGTATAAAATGTTCATGAATTCAAAAAATGTTCATGATTTTAGAAAATGTTCAAAAATCTATAAAAATGTTCACGAATTTGAAAAATGTTCAGGAGTTTAAAAAATGTTCTTGATTTTCAAAAATTGTTCATGATTTTACGAAAATGAGAGTGATAGTGTATCTTGATGATGCAGCAAAATGTGGGAATGGCCATTGGAGATTATGATTTTTTTTCTCCCGTTGCAACGCACGAGCCGTTTTGCTAGTACATTATCATGACAAGATTAGTGCTAACACCAACGCGGCCTACCAGGACTCCCTCGCAACGGCTCTGCGCATCCGGTGTGCGCCGACCAACTCCATGGTGGCCTCGGCAAGCACGGCGAGCTGCTCGACGGTCATCATCCATGCGCTCCAGTGTTGGGAACCGACGGGCAGCAGCCGGGCCACGTCGACGGCGTCCATGGCTGCCAGGTCATGCGCTGCAGCGAAGCGGAGCCTGTGCCACACCTCACGTGCGCTGTCGAAGACCTCAGTCCTGGACCGAAGCAAGCATCCCACCATGCGTAGCCCACCTAGTCTTGGCTCTGGAGGACGACGTCGAGGAGGCTCCCCCATGGCACCGCGGTGGGGTGCAGGCTGCCAAGGTGCTCGCCATAGAGGGGAGAGCCGCCCGACACTGCAGTGGACCTCGTCCTGGCGCCCGAGCCCGATGATGGCCCTCCCGAGGTCCACGACGGGGATGACCGATTGGTCGAGCGGGTCTTGGATGCCTGGGCTGCGGGACGAAAACACATTACTCGATCAATCATGATGTGGTTGCGTTGAGGAGTTGCGGACGATGGGCAAAGGGAAGTTTTTCCTTTGCGAGCAGAGCATGGTCCGCTTGACGGTAATTGCTAAGTGCACATTGGAGGATTTGATTAAACTTCATAGTTTGATTTAATCAGGTGGGACTAATTCGGTGATGGTAATATGCCTGTATGCATTCATTGGGTGGCATTAATAAGAAAGAAAATGTTTGTGGTATACAGATCTGCACAATATGGTAACTAAACGCATTATTAGTTACTTCCTCGTAAGTTGCAATGAATTCAGTTATCCCTTAATTCATCACCACAATTCAGCAAGCACCTCCAATTCCTCCAATAAAAGTTCCATTCTTGTTGTTGTACCTACTCACAGCGGTGCACGCAACCATCCTTTGCCTGCATACTGTAGTCCCTGCTCGAGCCACTCACCTCATCCTCAGTTGTAGCCAACGTCATCAACCATTGCCACTGTGATCACTGGGAGAACCATCATACATACGTTTCATTCCTTCACCACCCACGCTACACTTCGAGGCCAGCGACATCCTAAGTCTTCTCAAATTCCTCTCCTTTACCCGATAATCCTTATCTAAAGGCCAGCTTACTATCGAATCCCGCTTCGGTACAACCCCCGTCATTAAACGTATAAAGGCCAATATAGACTTTTGACAAGTTATACCCGCATTTGTATGTATACACCGTACTTTGTATGTACACACCGTACGTACCACTGACTAGACCGGACCATGGAGGTGGCCTCTATAGCGATCGCACCCATACTGTATCGCGGCAATCGAATATCTAAAGAAAGAACAAAGAAAGTCCTTGCAAGGATTCAAACTCAGGACTCCCCTCACTAAATGTATAAAGGTAAATATGGACTTTTAACAAGTTATACCCGCATTTGTATGTATACACCATACGTACCCGCGATTGGGCCAGGCCTTGGAGGTGGCCGTTGTAGCGATCGCACCCGTACTATATCGCGGCAATCTAATATCTAAAGAAAGAACAAAGAAAGTCCTTGCAAGGATTCGAACTCAGGACCCATGGCTCGCAAAGAAGAGTTGCAAAACAGTCGACCTAAGAAGCGTTAGTGACTAATATTGAGGGTGCCACTTTAAGAACTAAGCACAACGCAAAATCTAGGCAGTTCTTGGATCTTTTTCGATCTTTTCATGGAAATTGTGAAGAAATTTTAAAAAAGTGAGTAATGTTTGAAAATCAGACAATTGTTGAACAATTCGAACAAACTTTGAAAATAATTATTTTGAAAAAATATGCTTTTTTTGACAGATAAATCCCAAACATTTTATAAAAACGCAAACTTTTTTTCAAATTTAGAGTACACAACTTGTTAATGGGAACATTTTTTAAATTCTGAACAATATTTGAAAAGCACGCATTTTTTTGATATTCTCCCAAAAAAATGAGTTTTGAGAAAAATTTGAAATTAGGAACATTTTTTACATTCTGACCAGTTTTTTAGAAACAAGAATATTTTCTGAAACTCTCGTACTTTTTTGGAATTTATGAAAAAAATATGAAAACACAGATATTTTTAGAAAATTTAACTATTTTTTAAACTCTCACATTTTTTGAAATTTTGAACAATATTTAGGTAAACCAAACATTTTTTGAAAACTCGTACATTTTTTTACGATTCATAAAAAATTGAAGACGGGAACTTTCTTTTAACATTGTGAACAATGTTTAGAGAACAAGAACATTTTTTTTTAAATGCCACATGTTTTTTGAATTTATGATTTTTTAATATGAAATTTTTGGAGATCATGAACAACTTTTGAAAAATGAGAACATTGTTTGAAATTTCCAAACATTTTTTGAAATCACAAACATTTTTTTAAAAAGGAAAATAAATTTCACTCTGATAGCATGGCAAAAGAGGAAAATAAATTTCCAAATATTGTCATATCGTGGCAATTTCACTCTGATAGCATGGCAAAAAAGGGTGTTGAGGAGGAGAGGGGTTAGTGATGTGCATGGGAGGGCCCTTCGAGCGTTTGCTGGGAGCAGTTTTTTGAGGAACGATCTATTCCCTCGAAGAGCCCCCCGGAACACATTCTCATTTGCTCCAGGAACACCTAGAGGGCCCTTTCTTAAAAAGACTACATTGCAAAAACAGACCTTCTTAAAAAGAAACAATTTAAAATAAAAATTATTTTCCTACGGGCTGACGATCGACACGTAAATATGCTATTTTTTATGTGTGCATACTAACAAATGCTATAAAATTGCACTAAGAACAAGGACATCATAAACACACACTCCACAATAGATCATAAGCAATCCACACCTACCAACCAACCGACTCACCTCAATCCAAAATCTGCTTATCCAACAAGGCAGCCTACCTACTTTTCTTAATGCACTAATGGACATCCTCGTAATTGATTTGCATTAAGTCCCTCCATCTATCTGGCCGTGGTGTCACTTGGCTTTCGGTTCGGCAATATGACAAAACCCACCGGCTCCCTCGTTGGAACGTCCCTGCCGCGAGCGCGTGATGCGGTGCGGAGCAGAGCGGTGTAGTGCGGGTCATCGGTCCCTGGTTAACTAACCAACAAGTGCGGTGTGAGGCAAACCGCCCCGGCTACGTGTGCGGTGCGGCGCAGGTCATCTCTGGATTCTAGTTAACTAACCCAACGCGTGCGGTGCAGTGCGGGTCACTTTTGGACTCTAGTTAACTAACCCAACACATGCGGTACAGTGTAGGTCACCTCTGGACTCTAGTTAACTAACCCAACACGTGCGGTACAGTGCGGGTCACCTCTGAACTCTAGTGAACTAACCCAACGCATGCGGTGCAGTATGAGTCATCTCTGGAGTCTAGTTAACTAACCCAACGCATGCGGTGGAGTGCAGGTCATCTCTGGAGTCTAGTTAACTAACCCAATGCTTGCGATGCAGTGCGGGTCACCTCTTGAGTCTAGTTAACTAACCCGACATGTGCGGTGCAGTGCGGGTCACCTCTGAACTCCAGTTAACTAACCCAACATGTGCGGTGTGAGGCTAAACGCCCAGGCTGTTCTCCACGAAACTACTTGGTATTTGCGGCACATAACAGATTTTTGTTGGTCGAGAAACCTGGAAATATGATAAGCACTGAGAACTGATAAGTTTGCCAACACGGATTAGATGACCGAGAAGCACGTGAAAACGGTAGCAATGGCCGTTTGGGTGGATCACAGGAAATGTTTTTTTTTTTTGAAACGGAGGCAAAAGATTTGCCTCATATATTAAATAAGGAGGAGAAAGAGTTTGTTACAACACAGTGCCAAGAAACGGCATGGCAATTACTCTCGCAATAAAAAAGACCCTAATTTTTTCGCCCCGGCTTTAACCCAAAGGTTAGACTCTTCGATCACATTGTTTAGCAAAACATGCGGAGGGGCACTCTTGTGTCTAAACACCCTTGCATTACGCTCATTCCAGATCACCCATGAAACCAACATGGTTATCGAAGCCTTCGCTTTTCGGTTGGCGGTGCCCTCGGCGCTCAAGCTCGCCCACCATTCCTTGACGGAGTCGTACAAGTGCCATGCGGACGTGTCCACGTCGTGGATGCAGAGCTTCTGAATCACCATGTTCCAGAGCCTGAGGGTGAAGCGGCATCTGAAGAATAGATGGGGACCGCATTCCTGCACCCCTCTGCACAAGGGACAAGGGCCACAGTTTGGCCAGCCTCGCCTCTGCAATCTGTCTGCAGTCCAGATCCTATCTTGAAGCGCGAGCCAAGCAAAGAACTTGACTTTCGGAGGGGCCCAAACCTTCCAAACCATTTGGTCCACGGGGGAGAGGACCAAGCCCAAAAACTGCGCCCTGTATGCGGAGGCCGCGGAGTAGTTCCCGGAAGCCGTGTGCTTCCAAAGGATGTCATCGTCGGCAAGCTCATCAAGGTGGACCTCTTGGAGCAGCGTCCATAGGGTGAAGAATTGTGAAACATGCTCAATGGAGGCCAGTGTAGGTGGCCTGATTTTGAGAATCCACGCGCTCTCCTTGAGAGCCTCCCGCACCTTCCAGCGCTTCTGCGAGGAAGCCTCATAAATGAGCGGAGCGATGTCTCTGGGCTTGCGACTCAGAAGCCAAGGAGAGTCCCAAAAAGGTGTCCGCGCACCATTCCCAACTGTGATGGTGGTACATGCGTAGAAAAAATTTAGGTCATCCTCATCACACGGGTTCCCACCTCCAACCCATAGCTTTGTGGGCTCCTTCCACTCATACCAAGGCCACCGCAGACGCAAGGCCCGCGCGAACTTGAAGGTGTTTAGGACCCCAAGCCCACCATAGTCAAGCGGCCTACTGACAATGTCCCAATTGACCTTGCACTTTGCCCCAGTTGTCTTATCCGATCCCGACCAAAGGAATGCCCGCTCGAGTTTGTCAATGTTTTGCAGGATGGTGGTTTGTATGACAAGCGGCGTGATGAAGTAGATGACTTGGGAAGCGAGAACCGGCTTGACGAGCGCCGCGCGTCCAATGGTGGTGATGTTTTGGCCCTCATATGTTGTCAATCTACTCGCCACTTTATCCACTAAGAATTGAAGATCAGCAAGCTTCAGCCTCCAAATCGACAGCGGTAGCCCCAAATAACGGAGCGGAAAGGCAGCCCTAACAGCCGGCAGCCCATGGGTTATGCGGTCCAAGTCGAGGTTGCCACATCTAATGGGCACCATTGAGCTCTTATGGAAGTTAGTGCACAGACCGGTGACGTCCCCGAATCCCCTCAGAATGGCCGCCAGGTTGTCCACATATCTTTTGATGGGCGCAACAAACACAGCCGCATCGTCCGCGTAAAGAGAGGTACGCACGATGACCCCTCTCCCACGGATCTTGTGCAGAAGGCCTTTCCTAGTTGCCATGTCGAGGATTTGCTTCAAAGGGTCGATGGCAATGACAAAAAGGAGAGGAGAGATGGGGTCCCCCTGCCGAAGCCCTTGGCCATGCTTGATGGGAGAGCCAGCTACCCCATTCAAGAGAATCCTCGAAGATGAGGAACAAAGGAGAGCCGCAATCCACTCCCGAAATTTGCTAGGGAAGCCACGCCTCCGCAGGAGGTCAAGCAAATACTCCCACTTGACGGAGTCAAAGGCCTTGCGAATATCCAGCTTAAACAGGAGAGAAGGGGTCTTGCTCTTGTGCAGGCGACGAGCAAGGTTCCTAATAGACATGAAGTTGTCATGGATACTCCGCGTTTTGATGAAGGCACTTTGGGCGTTGGAGATGAGGGCGGACATGTGCGGTCCAAGCCTACTAGAGAGCACTTTGGCGATGAGCTTGGCGACCGCATGAATGAGACTAATAGGCCTGAAGTCAACGATGCTCTCCGCCCCATCCTTCTTGGGAAGCAACACAATATTCGCAGAGTTGAGCCAGTGGAGGTTTGTTGTGTGTAGGGAGTCGAAGCGCTGGATCACCGCCATGAGGTCGAGCTTGACGATGGCCCAACACTTCTTGAAGAACAAGCCGGTGAAGCCATCCGGCCCCGGGGCCTTGTCGCTAGGCATGCTATTTATTGCCGCGAGGACCTCCTCCTCAGTGAAGGGTGAATCAAGCTCGTGCAGGTCATGCGACTCCAGATTGAGCTACTCCCAATTGAAGTCCGTCGTACTTCCGCTTCCTCTTTTCATGACATGCGAGAAGTGGTCATGGATTATCTTCTCCTTGGCCTTGTGTTCGGTTACCCACCCTTGATCGTTCATGATGCGGTGGATGTGGTTTTTTCTCCTCCGCGCGTTGACTCGACGGTGAAAGAACTTGGTGTTGGCATCTCCTTCTTTGATGTTAGCGATTCGGGCACACTGCTTTTTGCGTGCTTTCTCAAGCACGGCCAAGCTTATCACCCTTCTCTTAAGGCGAGCACGAAGGTCACGCTCCTCAGGGGAGAGAAGCCTGCTCTCCTGGGCAATGTCGAGGCGAAGGATAACCAACAGGGTGGCGTGAAGATGGACCTTAGCCTTGGAGAAGAGGCCTCTACTCCACTCCGAGAGCCACATGGCCGTCTTCTTTAGCTTGTGGAAAAGCAGAATGTAAGGGTCGGTGTGCTCAACTGGCTCTGCCCAGGCCTTTTGGACCACTTCGGTGAATCCGGGCATAGACGCCCAAAAATTCTCGAATCTAAAGGTCCTAGGCCTCCGCGGCCCCTTATCCTCGGCAAGCAGAAGGGGGCAATGGTCAGAGAGAGACGAAGATAGCGCATGGAGAACGTGATCATCAAAGGTTGTGTCCCACTCCGCATTGCAAAAGAAAGAGTCAAGCTTGCACAAGGTAGGATTTGACCTCTCATTGCTCCAGGTGAACCTCCTGTTTTGGAGATGGATTTCTTTGAGCTCACACTCATGGAGAGAAGCCCGGAACCGGTTGATTCGGTTGCAATTTACGTTCCGCTTGTTCTTGTCCCTAGCTCGGTAAATGTGGTTGAAATCCCCGGAGGCTAACCAAGCCACCATCGCAGGTGGCTTCTGTGCAACAAGCTCAGCAAAGAACACATCTTTGAGCGAGTGGTCGGTAGGGCCGTAGACGGTGGTTAGCTTGAAGCTCACGCCTGAGTCACGGACCCGAATCATGGCCGAGAGGCAGAAGGTAGTAACGGTGATGTTGGACAGTTCCACCAAGAGATCATCCCAGAGGAGCAGGATACCCCCCTGGTGCCATTTGCCGGACACTGCGCAAAGCTGCGCAGTCTATGGCCCCCCAAAAAAGCCGCTGTGAACGGGTCGATATTGTCGAGCTTCGTCTCTTGGAGGCACACAACATGGCAAGAGGAGGAAGCGATAGTGGCGTTGACTGTCGACCGCCTATCAGGGCAATTGAGGCCCCTGACATTCCAGCTCAAAAAATTGATCGGTTGTGTCGACATGATCTAACCATAATAGCCCTTGACCAAAGCCACATAATAGCCCTTGATCATAGGAAATGTGACTTGGTCTTATATGTGATTGAGTTTTAAGGGCTCCGTTTTTCATGTGTGCTCGTGGCTGGTAACGAATGAAAACGAAGAACCTTGAAGAGTCGCTTTTGTGTGATATTTTTTTGCTGGAGATGACCTTGTTTGTACATGGACTGAAACTGAATCTTGGCGAGCATCACTCGGGGATGGATTTGCTGGCCAAAATCAGGGGAGGTGGCCTCTCCTTCATGGCGACATTCTCGCTGCACCGTTAGCATGGCTTCTTGAACACTTACGACTAATGTTGTCTTTCTTTTTCTTCTCTTGCTACAGTGGACACCCATAGCAGCACTAATGGACGTACTTTACTGCGGTATGTACTTAGTGTAGAGACTAGGTTTAGGCTGTGCAACACTCAATGCATTGATCGGGTGCACTGGACACGTATATATCGTGTTCAAGAGGGGACACGACCTCAACTATACAGCTACCTAGGAGGTGGGCCTATGACACAATATTACAAGTGATGGAAATATTAGCACTTTTCCGACTAATCTAATCCACGAGTATACAGTAAACATGGCAAATACGGTATGCATCTCATACCGATACCTAAGCATGTGAGCACGTACAGTACGTAGAACCGAAACATCTATGAACAACATATATACGGCCAGCACATGTACGAGCAGATACGGGATGAACGAGTCATACCCTCTAGTTGGCCAAGCCAACGCAGTGGCGGCAGCGGAAGCCTCGGCATCGGCCGAGGCCTTCTTCTTGGCGGCTTCGTCGTCAGCCATGGGGTCGATGCAGGGGAAGTAATGGAAGCAGAGGCGGACGGAGACGGGGATGGATCGGGAGCAGTCACGTCAAGACGCTCCCCCAAAACCTTATTGCCGTTCTCCCGGGCAAGATCACGAACGACAGGGTTCCGGAGGCACCTGCTCTCCCGACCAACCGTGCAAGCGGTCGTCGGGATGGGATCGCCGGAAGCAGCACAGTGAGAGGAACTGTAGATGACGGCTAGGGTTGTGCGTGACGGAGTAAGTGAACTAAGTTAGGGCTCACTCCCTTGGCCAACGCCTTCTTATAAAGGCCGTCAGGTTGATGGGCCTGGGCTCAGGCCCATAACCGAGTCCGCAAACAGCCCACGGTCCAACGTCTCGGATAGTGGCACTTCCGTAAGCGACTCGTTAATTAATCTGAGATTAATTAACCATTCCTGACCGGCAAAAATAAGCTTCGGCTCGGCTCATTCCCGCACCCGCGGCGCGCGCGCGCGTCGTGAAGAGGCGAGGCGAGGCGGGCGGCGGCGGAGGAGGAGCGCGCGTGTACAACTCCTATTCCCAAGCTCCCAATAGCAAGTGGTGGAGCAGCCCTTATAAAGAGGTCTCACTCTTCTTACTGTAGCAGTATGATACTAAACTTCCCACACTTCCCACCAATTGCCGTACACATTAATGGGCCTTAGAGATTAACCAGAGATTATTGTCTTATATGGGCCTAAGCCCATCCATAATCCAACAATCCCCCACCAGAATCTCGAGGCACATAAGTTTATCAACTGTTCCAAACAATGTTTGATATACTAGAATTTTCAGTGGAGACTGTTAAGTTGAACTTCCACCTAGAGCAATAGGATTAGACTTCTTCACAACTAAACAATGGACTATGCCTTGAATTGCCAGTTTGGCGTGCAGATGTTTCGCCTATTGTCAGCTGATACGTGGCTGCTGAAGGCTAATTAAACCCCACGGGTGGAGCTTATTAGTCATACTCCGTACCTTCTCATGAGCTTCCTAGAGATCACCCAATCTCACAGACTATGACCAGCAGTCGGGCTCACATAGGTGTGTTGTTCCAAAGAATGCTCTGTAGGTTAGCATCTTGCTTACATAAGCTTTGGAACACATTAAGACAAAAGTCAGCCTGCCTTACAGAATTGAGAGTATTATTGCATCTCCAATGGAGTGGGTTAATTAAGGATACTCTCCTCAGTTGACCGCTGGATTGTTTTCCCAAGTCCTAATTCACGGGATCTCCGATCACATAGGTTGGGTACCCCCATGGCAACTTATGTGGGTCTCATATCCATCTCCCTCGATGCATTTTCTATCACAGTCCGTGATAGCCCTTTCGTAAAAGGGTCTGCCAGATTTTTAGCCGTCTGGATATAATCCAACGCTATTACTCTGGAGTTTCTTAATTTTCTGACAGATTTTAATCTTCTTCTTATGTGCTTTGTGGATTTCATGTTGCCTTTGAACTCTTAACCTTGGCAATCACAGTTTGATTGTCACAGTTCATAAGGACGGCCGGTACTGGTTTATCAACCACTGGCAAATCCATCAAAAGCTCTTGAAGCCATTCTGCTTTGATGCATGATGTGTCTAATGCTGTGAGTTCTGCTTCCATAGTTGATCTCGTTAAGATCGTCTGCTTGCAAGACTTCCAGGAAACAGCACCACCATCAAGTGTGAAGACATATCCACTTGTGGCTTTCATCTCATCGGCATTAGATATCCAATTTGAATCACTATACCCCTCAAGTACCATCGGGTACCCAGAATAGTGAATTCCATAGTTCATAGTACCTTGCAAATAATGCATCACTCGCTCAACAGCATGCCAATGCATATCTCCCGGATTGGAAACAAACCGACTCAGTTTGCACACAACAAATGAGATGTTAGGACGAGTAGCACAAGCTAGGTACATGAGTGAACCAACCACTTGAGAAATATCTCAATTGATCTATAGCCGTACCTTCGAACTTTTAAATCCGTATGCTAGGATCATATGGACACTAGTAGAAAACGGCCCATTAGCCCCGGTTCCAGAGGCCATTTAGCCTCGGTTCTGGAACTGGGACTAAAGGGTCGGGACTAAAGCCTAAAACCTTTAGTCCCGGTTCGCTTACGAACCGGGACAGAAGGGGCTCCACGTGGCTGCTGCGGGGCGCCCAGGCAGGAGGACCTTTAGTCCCGGTTGGTAACACCAACCGGGACCAACAGTCATCCACGCGTAAGCATCTGGCAGGAGCTGGGGTTTTTGTTTTTTTTTGAAAGGGCAGGGGGTTTAGGGGTTTTGGAGGGTTAATTTAGGGGTTTCATATTGTGTTAGCTAGCTAATAGAGAGAAGTGACCTCTCTTTATCTCCGTGCTTGGTCGATGCTAGCTACTATACGTATAGAGAGAACTCGACACGCTAGCTAGTAAGCAAATGAAGGTACCATTAAGTACACAAGATCGTCCTGAACATATACAGAGAGAAGTGACCTCTCTTTCTCCGAGAGATTGGTCGAACAACAAGTTTTCATATATCTATCCGACGCTACTAGCTACATATATACAATATAAGATCTCTTACAATCCCTAACATCTAAAGTCTATATCCACATGGTATTCTCCTACTTTATGTATGATGTGGTCAAGAAAGAATCCCGTCAATTCCTCTTGAATTGCTCGTATGCGATCATGTGGTAGGAGTTCATCCCGCATCTGCCACATCTAATTTAAAGAAGGGGGTCAATACATATATATGAATGAAACTCAACACAAATGATGGTAATAAAATAAAATTGTGAATATTATTGTTTACGTACTTCATATTGTTTTTCAGAGTAGCCCCGCTGAGAGGCCGTCGCATTGTAGATGAACTCGCAAACATAGTATCCACAAAAATCATTCCCGGCTTCCTGCCACAAGCACTTTACGAGAAAATAGAGTTCAATCAAACTGATAATCAAGCATGATAAATGGTATTGATGAAACTAGATAGAATCAATGGGAGATGCGCGGAACTAGCTAGTAGTACTTAGTTTCGGGTGTGTAAATCGCAGCTCCCTCGGCAGTCCCGGAGCAATTGCTGTGAACTCTTTCCAAACCCTACCAGACAAAGAAAATAATTACTTGATATCAGGAAATGAACAAAGTTGCCGATATGGTGCGACAATGATCGATTGAACTTACTTCTGGAGCATTTCAGTCATGTCCGCATAGTCCTGGGGATCTTTTCGTCTCGTGTCTAAGACAGTTACTACTCCCCGGTCAAGCTTAATCTCTAGCAGAATGAAGTGGAAGCTGTGCACGCATGCATAACTCATCAATTACATTACTATAACCTCGAGTAAGGGAAACCGAATATGCACAAGACAGCAACACTCACTTGAAGTTGTAAGGAAAGAGTATTTTCTCTTTGTTTTGATTTTTAAGCAACGATTGTAGCAAGTTGTCCTCGGTATCTATGACTTTGTTTTTAGCCGTCCATTCATGTATGATATTTGGGTTAATGAACCCAATGTCATAGATTTGTGCTTTTCTGCATTCGACGATCTTCAATCTGCATAATATAGTGAGGATAATTATATATACATGCAATGAAAGAGCTGAGCTATATATAGAGACTTAATTACAGAAGTAGTACTTACAGACAGTAGCAAGTCACGAGTTGTTTGTTGAGGGCCATTTGATTGTATAACTGGAATAACTCGACAAATTCAACAGGCAACAGCTCAGTTCCAACGAGGTCGTGCTCCTCTTTAATTCTCAGCATCAAAGTATCCTTCCCAGACTCGCTGCAGGTTTTCATGTACCATTCATGCAATCTTCGCATCATCGTTGTCAGAGGAGGATGATCAGGTTTGACGAGAGGCTGCCCGTACTGGTATCTGAATTCGTCCACCTCCATTGTTTCAAACTCTACATCATCGCTCAGGTAATTAGCAGGATTGGTACCGGGCACCATCCCCGGATGATTAGCGACAATATCGCTAGACACCTTGAGTGGGGGGCATGATTGGTTCGCCTGTTCGCCGAGCTGGGGAATTTTTTTCCCACTTCTTCGTTCTGCTAACCTTGCATGACTACAAGTACTTCCCGACCGCTCCACTTCCTTATACGTCCTTTCAATAATGCGCTCATAGTTGGATTGCGGCGGAGACGATGGTGGTCGCTTCAGGGCATCGATAGTGCGCTTCAGTTTCACCGGATCTATCGTCTCCTTCGGAGGTGGAGGTTTCCGTGCAAAATGTTCATGCACATCAGCAGCACTGATTTTCGCGGTTTCCTCGTCGGTCCTCTCATATGGTAACTTTTCCAGAGGCTTGAGAGATGGACCGTATCTGAATTGCTTCCCGCCTCTGCTTGTACTGCTAGCCGCCGGAGCGGCGGCGGCTCTCTTCCGCCGTTGCTGACGAGGCGGAGGAGGAGGCTGAGTGCTCTGACGCGCCGGAGGAGGCGGAGGAGGAGGCGGAGTGCCCTCACGCGTCGGAGGAGGTGGAGTGCCCTGATCACTCGCCGGAGGAGGAGGCGTTCAGTTTGGAAGCTTGTTGTACTCCTTCCTCCATAGACATGTACTCCTCAAAGCATAAACCAACTGATTCTCCCCTTCACCTGTAGGGTGGTCAAGCTCCAGCTCCTCAAATCCCTCCATTATTTCATCCACTGTCACAACAGCATAGCCATGTGGAATCGGACCGCAGTGAAAAGTTTCGTCGGATTGAGGAGGTGCAACAGAGCCGACAGCCGCCTTCAAAGTCAGGTTCTGCCATTTTGTCATAAGCTCGCAATGTTGAGCCTCCATGATAGTATCCACGGGGTAGCGAGGAGCCGTGGAATCAGGCTGAATGAGCTCCGTGGAAGCCACGCTGCTTCTCCGCTGAGATGGCGGGGTAGCTTGTGGGGTAGCTTCGTGCCGCTGAGATGGTTGGTCGGCAGCTGCAAGTTCCTCTAGCTTTACTAGTCTTGCATTGAGCTTCTCCATTTTGCTCAGCTCCGCTTTCCTCTTTCTCTCCCGGCTTCTGTAACCACCTGCGCTGGCAAACCCAACCACCCATGGAATGGAGCCTGCTGTGCCTCGTGTTCGTCCAGGGTGCTCAGGATTCCCGAGGGCCTCAGTTAGCTCGTCCTTCTCTTTGTCGGGAATGAACTTCCTTTCCTGCACTGCGGTGATATAAGCCTGAAGCTTCTTGACGGGTATTGCAAGTTGCTCGTTCGTCCAACGGCACTCCCCTGTTTCTGGGTCCAAAGTTCCCCCAACCCCGAAGAACCAAGTCCTTGAACGGTCTGGCCAGTTCAATGTCGCTGGTTGGACCCCTTTAGCAAGCAGGTCTTGCTCAGCTTTGTCCCACAACGGCCGGGCTTTGAGGTAGCCACCTGACCCCGTGTGATGGTGATACTGCTTCTTTGCAGCATTTTTCTTGTTTGTCTCTGACATTTTGTTACCCTTCTCCGATGTCTTGTAAGCCACAAATGCGGGCCAGTGATCTCTTATCTTCTCATATCGGCCGGTGAATTCTGGAGTCTTCCCTTTGTCGACAAACTGTGTCTTCAACTCTTTCTTCCACCTCCTGAATAGATTTGCCATCTTCTTAAGAGCACACGCCTTGACCTTTGGCTCTATAACTAGGTTATTCGGATCCTCCTCTGGCGGTAGGGTGAAATTTGCCTTCAGCATGGTCCAAAGATCAGCTTTCTGTCTACCGTTGACATAAGAAACTTCAGGGTCGTCCTTAGGCTTATTCCATTTCTGGATGCTGATCGGGATGCTGTCCCTAACAATAGCTCCGCACTGAGCAACAAATGCGTCCTTGGTCCGCATGGGTTCAATCGGTAGGCCATCGTCCGCGAGTGCTATGATCGTGAACCTTTCATCCTGGCGCAACCTTTTCTTCGGGCCTCGTCTCGTTACGGAAGTTTGGCTCGATCCGTAGGGCTATAAAAGAAGAAAGAAGCGTTAATATATGTACATACCAAAACAATTAATGCATTAATTAGTCAGCACAGGCTTAATTAATATATACACCTCGCCGAACTTTGCAACAGCTCCCTCCTCTGTTCGGTCACCGGAGCCGTCATCATGGTCTCCTTCTTCCTCCGCCATTTGGTCACCGGAGCCGTCATGATCATGTCCTTCCTCCTCCATTGTTCGATCACCGGAGCCGTCATCCTCTCCTTCCAGACCATCGATGTCTTTGAGAAATGACAAGACATCACGTCCGTCGCGGATTATGTCCCCCAACAACTCTTCTTGTTCTAAGTCCCTGTCCATGGTTTCTGCAAATATTTCAACATGGCAATATACAAACATGAGAGATGGATATATTAGTGGCAAACATAGACCTAGCTAGCTAATCACAACAAGGAATCATATTAGTGGCCTCGACGCTTCTACGGTTTGGGGTGGCCTCGACAACGCTTCTAGGGTTTGGGGTGGCCTCGACAACGCTTTTTTAACTTGGTAAATTTGGGTGGCCTCGACGCTTCTAGGGTTTGGGGTGGCCTCGACAACACTTCTAGGGTTTGGGGTGGCCTCGACGCTTCTAGGGTTTGGTCGGGCGAGAGGGGGTTGATCGACGTCCCCCCTCATGTTGAAGAGTTACCGGAGTTTTCTATGAACAAAAAAAATACTACCTATCACATGACATGTCCAGCGACCGGACCGGACCGCCTCTCTCATGAATGTCCGACGTTCGGACCGCCTCTCTCATGAATGTCAAACAAAGGATTCTCTTAACCTTTAAGGGATTTAACAAAATGGCACCATTCTAGATGTGCAGAAAATGGTCCATATATTTCCTGATCTCATCTACCCTTCTATATGTCACGTTGTCTAGTGTCACGGGCCAGGTGCTATGATTGCTGCTTTGCTCCCCAAAAGGTTTAATGCCATCCGCGCTTAAACCAAACCATACGTTCCTTGTGTCACCTGCAAAGTCCCCCCACTTTCTCTCGATTTTTCTCCACTGCGACCCGTCAGCGGGTGCTCTCAACTTCCCGTCTTTCTTACGGTCCTCTTTGTGCCATCGCATCAACTTGGCATGCTCTTTATTTCTGAACAGACGTTTCTACCATGGTATTATAGGAGCATACCACATCACCTTGGCAGGAACCCTCTTCCTGGGCCGCTGGCCCTCAACATCACCAAGGTCATCTTGTCTGATCTTATACCGCAATGCACCGCATACCGGGCATGCGTTCAAATCCTCGTACGCACCGCGGTAGAGGATGCAGTCATTAGGGCATGCATGTATCTTCTGCACCTCCAATCCTAGAGGGCATAGAACCTTCTTTGCTCCGTACGTACTGTCGGGCAATTCATTATCCTTTGGAAGCTTCTTCTTCAATATTTTTAGTAGCTTCTCAAATCCGTTGTCTGATACACCATTGTCTGCCTTCCGCTGCAGCAATTCCAGTGTGGTACCGAGCTTTGTGTTGCCATCTTCGCAATTTGGGTACAACCCTTTTTTGTGATCCTCTAACATGCTATCGAACTTCAACTTCTCCTTTTCACTTTCGCATTGTCTCTTTGCATCAACAATGACCCGGCGAAGATCATCATCGGGCACATTGTCTGGTTCCTCTTGATCTTTAGCTTCCCCCGTTGCAGCATCACCGTATGCAGGGGGCACATAGTTGTCATCATCCTCTTCTTCTTCGTTGTCTACCATCATAACCCGTCTTTCTCCATGATTGGTCCAAACATTATAGTGTGGCATGAAACCCTTCTCAAGCAGGTGGATGTGAAGGGTTTTCGCGTCAGAGTAAGACTTCGTATTCTCATAGATAGGGCATGGACAACACATAAAACCATTCTGCTTGTTTGCCTCAGCCACTTTGAGAAAATTATGCACGCCCTTAATGTACTCGGAGGTGCGTCTGTCACCGTACATCCATTGCCGGTTCATCTGCGTGCATTATATATAATTAAGTGTGGCAAAAACCATTATAGAACATCATGAATAGAGAAGTGACCAAATTAATAGAAGTTCATCATCACATTAAAACCAAAGTACAGTAGTGATCAAATGTTATTACTGAAAAAATAAATACATAAAGTTCATACATAGTTCTCATTGAACAACATATAGCTCTCTAGAGCATCTAATTAAACCATTTCAATGCAACAACAAATGCGATCATAATCGCAACTAAGGTAACAATTGATCCAACGGCATAATGATACCAAGCCTCAGTATGAATGTCATGTTTTTTAATCTGTCTAATCTTCAAGCGCATTTTATCCATCTTGATCTTGTGATCATCGACGATATCCGCAACATGCAACTCCAATGCCATCTTCTCCTCCTCAATTCTTTTCAATTTTTTCTTCAAGTAATCATTTTCTTCTTCAACTAAATTTAACCTCTCGACAAGAGGGTCGGTTGGAATTTCCAATTCACATACCTCCTAGATAAAACATCTATGTCACGTTGGTCGGCATAATTGTCATAAACACTAAATGAAACAAATAGTTATAAAAGATAATATATACCACATCCGAATCATAGACAGGACGAGGGCCGACGGGGGCGGATACCAAAACCATCGCACTATATAATAACAAACAATAATAAAAGTAGTAAAATTATACAAGTATAAATCTAAATCATACAAGTAAGAAATTTTTTCTTTTAGAAACACTATTGGAATCAGCTTCTTTGCTGTCCGCCATGTCGGACGGCAAAGGCATAGATCACGGACGGCAAAATGCTTTGCCGTCCGCTAGCGGACGACAAACTGTCCGGATGAAAGCCTGCCAGCAAAGGCCTTCTTTGCCGTCCGCTTCTTAGAAACAGACGGCAAAGGATTACGCCGTCCGCCATCCGAGGCCAGCAGACGGCAAAGACAGCTGACGGCAGTGCGGTGGCGTGAGAGCCGTTAGGGGGTTAACAGCGCTCTTTGCCGTCCACCAGCGGACGGCAAAGAGCCCAGCTAGGCAGCACTGGGAAGCTGCCACGTGTCCAGATATGCCGTCCGCCAGCAGACGGCAAAGAGGTTTGAATCATTGCCGTCTGTTGGCAGACAGCATAGATGGTCACTTTGCCGTCCGCCAGCAGATGGCAAAATGACCAAATAGGCAGCCAGTGTTCCCAGTTTGCACAGGTGACTGCCACGTGTCCTCTTTGCCATCTGCTAGCGGACGGCAAAGAGGCTATATATCCCCTGTTTTTATTTAAATCCCATTAATTATACATGGTTTCAAACACAGATATACATGCATACATATCCAACATATCCAACAGCATGTCCAACAACATATTTCATCCAATCCAACAACATAGTTCAACAAAGTCCAACATATCCATATATACATAACCAAAAACAAGTTTCCAACAACATATCCATATAGACATACATATCCAAACAAGTTTTCATAAACAACAAGGAAGCACCACAAGAATAGTACACTCCATGAATCCAAGCTTCCTCATGTAAAGCAAATCTGCAAATTGGGAAAGATGAAAGTTAGAAGAAGAAGAAGAAGAAGACTAGTTAGAAGAAGAAGAAGAAGATTTTTTTTTCTTCTCTTTCTTTTTCTCCTCTCCTCTTCTTTATCTTCTTCTTCTTCTAACTAAGGTAGGTAAAAATGTCATTTTATTGCTAACCTAGGTAAAAATGCTAAGTGTAGGTCATTTTAGAGCTAAGGTAGGTAAATAGGTCATTTTGGAGCTTAGTAAGGTTATTATGTCATTTTCGAGGAAAATAAGCTAAGTCTATGTCATTTTGGAGCTAACAAAGATTATCATGCCATTTTTTACCTAAGTATGCTAAGTATGTCATAAATGAACTGAATAAGCTAAGTATAGCTTATTTTTTATCTAACTTAGGTAATTATGCCATTTAGGAGGAAAATAAGCTAAGTATCCATTTGTAAAGCAAAACACTAGAGAAAACTTACCCTCATCACAACAAATGTGATGAAGATCGCAACTAAGGTAACAATTGATCCAACGGCATAATGATACCAAGCCTCATTATCAATGGCATATTTTCTAATCTTCTTAAGCTTCAGGCGCATTGCATCCATCTTCAAGCGCATTGCATTCATCTTCATCTTGTGATCATCGATGGCATCGGCAACATACAACTCCAATGTCATCTTCTCTTCTTCAATTCTTTTAATTTTTTCTTTCAAATACTCATTTTCTTTTTCAACTAAATTTAACTTCTCGACAAGAGGGTCCATTTCAAATTCCGGTTCACATACCTCCTAGATTAAAATATCTCTATGTCAACTTGATGGCCATAATTTGCATAAATGTGAAATGCAACAAATAGTTATGAAAGAGAATTTACCACATCCGAATCATAAAGCGGGCGAGGGCCAACCGGGACGGAAATCAAGACCATGGCACTATGTATAAGAAACAATCATACAAAGTAAGAAAATTATAAATACCAACTATATAAATCATACAATCATACAAATAACTATATAAATCAAGTACAACATAAAAATTTGAATACCTAATAATCATTATCAGTAATGACGTGCTCATCATCATCATTAATAAAAGCATCATCATCATCACTATCGGTAATGACGTGCTCATCATCATCATCATTAATAAATGCATCATCATGTGGAAGGCCACCTTTACGTAATCGTTCAAGCCTTGACAGGTCATCTGCAGCAGTAACTTCTTCTTCTTCCGGCTCTTCATGTTCCAGCTCAGGGGTGAAGTCGGATTCACTATCGTTGTCTACTTCAATGTTCTGGGGTGGAGTAGAGCGGTTCTTGAAACATTTTTTGGAAAGACGTGTTTCTTGGAAGAATTCTCCTTCATCATATGTGTCTTGGTTAATGTGAGGTTCATAATCCTTTTCATTGGGGGGAGGTGGTCTAACACGTGGCGGCACTTCATAAACGACGTCCCAACCACTGAGATTTGGATCACTTTGACAGGCCCACGGTAGATAGAAAACTTGGGTTGCCTGTTGAGCTGTAATATAGACATCGGGAACATCCAGATGGGTGCTTTGTTTGATTTCGACTAGCCCTATATGTTCATGAGTCCTTCTAGTCTCCCTCGGCTGGAACCAATAACATCTGAAGACTACGACGTTTGGTGGGTTTTCACCATAGAATTCAAGTTCATAAATTGCTTCAACTGTTCCATAATACTCGATACCTCCTTCGCCGATAGCAGAGACACAACAATTTGTAGACTTTCGGTCGGCCATAGATAGCTCTTTGCCATAGGTACGAAAGCGATACCCGTTGATGTCGTATTTGTCAAATGAACGGACTTTATAGTCAAAACCATTAGCTACTTGTCTTAATTCGGCATCCATAATCTCTGAATTAGCCTACAAGTTTAATACGAAAGGATTGTTGCATTAGTCGCAAATTAGCCAAAGAAAAAAAAGTGTCTAATGGAAATTACCGTTTTTTTGAACCAAGAGATGAAACCGGGAAATTCGGCTCCTTGTTTTGCCAGAAGCTCATACTCTTCGACGGAATCCTTTTGGATCACCGCTCCATACGAGAATATGGCAACGTATCGACTGCATCAAAAATCCAGGAATAAGAGAAGTTCAAAGGAATTAGAAGTTGTGAAACAATGTACCGAGATCTTACTCGATGTACGGCCGCACTTCTGTTAGGTTGTTGAAGAGATACAGCGAAATGGTCCGCTATTCTTCAACATCCAACCTTACTGGTTTCCAACCACCGGCTGGTGCGAGATTCCCTTTGAATAGGCTGAGGTTGGATTGACCCTTTTGAGGTTCGTCAGCATTGTACCGAGGCTTCGGATTATGCAAATGACAATTTTTGGCTTCGTAGTGTGCGGTCACGAAGTTTGCCGCCTCCTCAGTGATGAATAGCGCATACCAGCCAACGAATAGCGCATACGCCGGCAAGTCATGCGTCGAGTACATGTACCAGGCACGCATTATGAAGTTCTGTTTGCTAAAGGCGTCGTATGTCTTGAACCCATTATCCCAAGCTTCTTGCAATTCATCCTTAAGCGGCTGCATGTACACATTCATATTCTTCCCCGGATAGTTGGGCCCTGGAATTATCAACGTCAGGAAAATATTCTTTTGTTGCATAATCTGCCCGGGGGGGAGATTGAGTGGAATGACAAACACGGGCCAACAGCTGTATGGGGCTGCCATCTGACCAAACACACTGAACCCATCTGTGCTGACGGCGACTCGAGGATGCCTTGGATCTGCCATTTTTTCCTTATGTAATGCATCGAAGCGCTTCCACGCTTCACCATCCGATGTGGGCACCATCATCACATTCCCATCTGCATCTAGTTCGGTTCTTTTGCCCGTTTTGTGCCATGTCATCTGTCTGGCCGTCTCTTCGACCATGAAAAGATGTTGAAGTCTTGGTAAGATTGGCATATACCGAAGAACATTAACGGGTATTTTGGTCTGCGTCTTCTCACCCATACCGTTGTCTACCACAACATACCTGGAAGAATTGCAAATGGGACAATAGTTCAAGTCCTCATACTGAAGCCTAAATAAGACACATCCTTTCTCACAGGCATGTATCTTCTCATAGGGCATCTTAAGAGCACGGAGGATTTTGTCTGACTGGTACAGGTTTGGAGGTAGCACATGGCCTTTGGGTAGAAATCGTCCGAATACTGTCATCATCGCGTCGTAGCATTCTCTGCCCAAGTTGAATTGAGCCTTCAAAGCCATTATTTGTGAGATGGCATCCAGCTGACAAAGCTCAGTGTGCTCGTGGAGAGGACATTTTGAGGACTCCAACATTTCAGTGAAGGCCTTTGCAGATTCCTCCATCTCCTCGTCCGAGTCCCGAGCATCGTCAAAGTCTTGCACCATGTCTGCGGTCCCGGTACCATGCTCGTCGGTGCGACGACGAACCTCGGCTCTGGCACGTTGGGCAGACTCACCATGTAATGTCCAGACCATGTAACCAGGCGTAAAACTAAACTTCTGCAGGTCTTTACTCATTTCAAGCTCGTCCCTCTTTTTATAGTTGTCGCAACGGGCACAGGGGCACCAGCTAAATTCCTGGCCATTTGCAAATGCGGCTCTAACAAACCCCTTGGTTTTTGTTAACCATTCCTCGGTCCAAACTTTCTGACTAGTGTAACCGGTGTACATCCATGCACAATCACTCATATTGACTTCCTACTGGACACACAAGAAATATATACATAATTAAGCAAACCATATCCATCAGTTAATGGAGTTTGTCAGTTTTATTACGTCCATGCAACCTACACGCTAATAGGTAAAGATAGGTCCTAATCCCACCCGAGTATGTGTAGATCGGGTTCGTTTTCCCATGTTCTGCTCCGGATCCGACGCAAAATTTCGGCAGCACCTCCCCGCTGTTCTCCTGATACACGTCTCGGCAATAAGCAGAGAGAATGTGTACCCGGAGAACAACAGGGAGGCACTGACGAAATTCTGCATCGGATCCGGAGCTAAGCATATGGGAAAACGAACCCAATCTAAACATACTCGGGCTGTCCATGGATAACGTTGGACAATTCGAAAGAATCACGATTATAAATATGCAAATGCATGCATATTTATAGATGTAACCCTTTTGAATGGGAGACGCATAGTGGTCACGCATACTGATGATTAAAGACACCTATAGCTAGCAAGTTTCATCGGCACGAAGACCGGAATAGAGCAAATGAAGGGGGAAGGAGGAGATGTCATTTGTGCTCACCCACGAACGCAGGGGCAGAGCTCGTCGAACACTAGACCCTCGCAGCGACGAAAAAACTGCACATTTAAATCGAAAGATGAGTAACATAGCAATTTTGTTTTTTCCGTCGACCTAACTAAATATTTACAACAGGACGAGCGGGTTAGGGGGTTCCTTGGCGTCGATGGAACCCTAAATAGCAAGTGTCATCGGTGCGAGATACATGTGGCGCTCGGCGTTGAACACTAGATCCACATCCCACAAGTGAAGCCGGCGCCCGGCGTCCCGCAACAATAGTTCTGGTGGCCGATGATGGTCGAGCACCTTGGCGAATTTGTCTGGCAGCCTTTGCGATGAGGATTAAAGCCAAGTTTTGAAATTTTCAAACAACCAAACCGACTTGAGTCAGTTTGGGTGTTTCAAGTTTCAACACTTGCCTTTTAATCGTCATCGCAGAGGCTGCCAGACAAATTCGCAATGGTGTTCGACCGCCATCGACACCGAGATTTGTTGCTGTGGGATGCCGGACGCCGGCGTCACTTGTGGGACGTGGATGTAGTGTTCGACACTGACGGCCACATGTATCTCGCACCGACGATACTTGCTATTTAGGGTTCCATCGACAATGAGGAACCGCCTAACCCGCTCGACCCGGTCTCGTCGGTGATGCACCCCTAATCTTCTTCTTCCTCCTCCTCCTCTTCTTCTTCCTCCTTTTCTTCTTCTTCTTCTTCTTCTTCTTCTTCTTCTTCTTCTTCTTCTTCTTCTTCTTCTTCTTCTTCTTCTTCTTCTTCTTCTTCTTCTTCTTTTTTTTCATCTTTCTTCTTTCTTCTTAACCTAAACTAAACCTAAACTAAACCTAAACTAAACTAAATCTAAACCTAAAAAACAGAAACAAAACCTAAACTAAACCAAGCCTAAATTAAACTAAACCTAATTAAACTAAATCTAAAAACACAGAAAAAAAGAAAAAAATGGATGTCTCACCTTCAGGCGCGGCAGGGGGTGCCGGATGGAGGAGGGGGGCCGGGGCGGCCGGGGCGGGGTGGCGGGGCGGGGCGGCTCGGGGCGGGGGGCAGGGCGGCGGGGCGGCCGGGCTGGGGCGGCGGGCGGAGGGTCGGGGCGGCGCGGCGCAGCGGGGCGGGGCGGCCGGGGTGGCCGGGGCGGCGGGGCGGGGCGGCCGGGGCGGCGAGGCGGGGCAGCGGAGCATCGGGGGCGGCTCGTGTGTGATGAGGGAGGGAGAGAGAGGGACGTGGGGCTGGCGGCTATTTAGTTTAGGTCACAGCTCTTTGCCGTCTGCTAGTGGACGGCAAAGAGCCTAGCTAACGGACGTTAGTTGGCCACTTTCTTTGCTGTCAGCTAGCCGACGACAAAGATTCTTTGCCGTCCACTAGCTGACGGCAAAGAAAGTGGCCGTTAGGAGGCCCTCGCTGGTACACCACCCTCCCTCTTTGCCGTCCGCTAGCGGACGGCAAAGCTTCTATGCCGTCCACTAGCGGACGGCAAAGAACTGGCTGACGGCAAACACCGTCTTTGCCGTCCGCTCTTTCTTTGCTGTCAGCTTTCTGTATGCTGATGGCAAAGACCTCCTTTGCCGTCAGCTAGCTGACGGCAAAGATCCTGATTCCAGTAGTGAAAGAAGATAAGAACAAGAGGCTCACCACGGTGGTGCCGGCGACGAGATCGGCGCGGGCAATCGACGGCGGTGAGGAGGGGGACGGGACAGGACGGACCGCCAAACCTACACAAATCTTGAGGAAAATGGAGTTTGGACAAGGAGCTTCGAGAGGAGAAAGCTTAAGTGTGGCTCGGGCATTTCATCGAACACCTCATGTGCATAGGAGGTGAGCTAGAGCACAACAAAGCTCTAACAGAGCAGTGCACTGCTCTGCTCGCGGGCAGGGGGTATATATAGGCCTCTCTTTAGTCCCGGTTGGTGGCTAAAACTGGGACTAGAGGACTACATTTGGTCCCGGCTCCAGCCACCAACCGGGACTAAAGGTTGTGGGCCAGGAGCGAGGCCCATTGGTCCCGGTTGGTGTCTGGAACCGGGACCAAAGGGGTCAGACGAACCGGGACCAATGGCCCCCGAGGCCCGGCCGGCGCCCTCGCCTCACGAACCGGGACTGATGCCCCCTTTGGTCCCGGTTCATGAGTGAACCGGGATTAAAGCCCTTTTCAGGCCTGGACCAAAGCCCTGTTTTCTACTAGTGGGTGTTGCAGAAGGTTTGCGGTCCGAATATCCAAAATGGCTCAAAATCTTCTCGACATAGTGGGATTGCAAAAGTGTAATTCCACCCTCAGTATTTCTCAGTAGCTTGATGGTCAAGATAACATCAGCCACGCCCAGGTTTTTCATCTCAAAGTTATGGGATAGAAAAGCCTTGACCTCCTCAATGACTTTGAGGTGGGTCCCAATAATCAGTATGTCATCGACATACAGACACAGTATTACTCCTTCGCCCCACCATAGCGATAGTATACACATTTGTCAGCTTCATTAACAACAAAGCCAGCAGATGTCAAAGTTGTATTAAACTTCTCATGCCATTACTTAGGTGCTTGTTTCAGGCCAAACAAAGATTTCACTAGCTTGCACACCTTTCTTTCCTGGCCATTTACTACAAAGCCATCTGGCTGTTGCATGTAAATTTCCTCGTCTAGCTCCCTGTTAAGGAAAGCCGTCTTAACGTCCATCTGATGAACGAGAAGACCATGCGAGGTAGCCAATGCGAGTAACACTCGAATGGTTGTCAGTCTAGCCACATGTGAGTAAGTATCGAAGAAATCCTCTTCTTCTTTTTGGGTATAACCCTTGGCCACAAGCCTAGCCTTGTACTTCTCAACAGTACCATCGAGCCTAAGCTTCCTCTTGAACACCCACTTACATCCCAATGGTTGGCAACCATAAGGACGATCAGTGATCTCCCATGTTCTGTTAGCCATGATGGAATCCATCTCGCTACGGACCGCATCCTTCCAGTAGTCAGCATCCGGAGATGCATAAGCTTCTGAAATGGAACTGGGAGTGTCATCATCCACGAGGTACACGAGGAAACCATCACTAAAAGAGTTTGCAGTCCTTTGTCTCACTAGTGGAAAAAGTGCTAGCCACAACTTTCATTGGTGGCGCGCCAGTTTTCATCAACACCAGCACTACTTTTTTTCAAATAGTGCTGGCATTGGCGTAATTGGTACGCCAGGTATACATGAGTAGTGTTGGCGTAGCTATTTTTCCTGACGTCACTACTATGTGGGTCCAGCTATACTGACCAGTTGGGAGATTGTGCTGGCGTAGGATTTATATAAACGCCATAGATAAAGTATCTAGTCCTGTCGTGTCCATTTTGGCAATGCCAGCACTAAGTTTTGTCCAACCCCGAGCTAGGCCTGGCCCAGTGTCCTATTTACCCATAGGCACTACTTTTTACTCCCCCCTGGCCACCAACGCCACCACCACCTTTGGACCTCGCCCGGCGTCGCTGCCGCCGCCCTCGGGACCTCGCCCAGCATCGCCGATCGTCGCCACCGCCGCCCTCCAGACCTCGCCCATCATCGCCGCTCGTCGTCGTCGCCACCACCACCACATCCGGACCTCATCGGCGTCGATGCTGGTCACCGCCACCGCCACCTCCTCCTTAAGAGCTGATATCCCCTCCCTTTTTCTTCTATGTATGCATATATTATACTAGTTTACTACAATATGCTATACTTGTTTGTGTGGAATCTGTAGTTCGATAAGAGAAATGGTCTTCCAGTTTGTATGGATGTATTGTTCATTGTAGAATCTGTGGAATCGCCTTTCGGTTTTTAAAAATTACCAAAGAAATTTTACAAAAAATGGTATGTTTCTTGTAGAATCTGTAGCCCAAACAAACGTAGAATCCGGTTGTTGTAATGTGCAAATGATATGTTTCTTGTAGAATGGCCCATCCACCACCATATGAAACATGCAAGTCAAAGTGCACCCTCTGCCTTGCAACTGGCGATCTTTTCGGCATCTACTTCCAGCGGTGCTATGTTCCTTCGGCGGTAACAACAAACCTTCTATATACTAGTTTGACATATTTCTGTTTTTTCTATAACCATTAATGTTGTGCTTGTTTCTATTTTTTGATACATAGATTGTTCCATGCAACGTGAGGTTGGAATTCAATTAGCTGACCAAAGACATTGTGGTCTTCGAGGCCCCCGGGGGCCCCTACACTTTGGAGGTCGAAAAAGGACGAACGATGACGCAACTGGGAGGAGATGAATGGGATCGTTTCCTCGCCCACAACCATCTCAATAGGGGTGAATTGATCACCTTCTCCTTAAGAGGACAAAGACCCAGGATGACCGTTGTTTATGATGCCATCTTTGACCAAAGAATGCAGTTGAACGACGATGAGACCAACAACCTGTTGGACAAACTTCCATCCCATGATTACTACGTCGGGGTGCCATTCGTGACCCATCTGAGAGGGACCAATGTATCCAGCAGCCATATCATGGTATGTGTTTACTGTGGAATCTGCTGATGTGCTTAATTAGTTGTGTACATTCTTATTGATATATATGCTTAGTGTAAAGAATCCAATTCATGCTTAATTAGTGTAGAATCCAATAGACATATGTTTGTTCTCGGAAATTGCCTAAGAGGCTAGCTATGAGTTGTGGCATTGAGGCTGATGAAGCAGGCTATGCTAGAGTATGCCTTACAACAACGGGCTCCATCTCCACCTGTGCGTATGTAGCGGACACAGACGGTCGCATTGTCTTAAGCGCGATGGGGTGGAGGGACTTCCTCGTTGGCAAGAATCTGCACGATGGACAAGCTATCATAGGTACTATCAGGAACACCACACGCCATGACTTGAGGATGATGATCGTCATCGACAACATTTAAAAGAATGTGTGTGGCAGGGCACATGTTGACATATTACTAAGTCGTAAGTAATTAACCTTGTTGTATTGCATGCATGTTGAAAAATGACTAAGTCTTAAGTAACCATGTTGTACCGTTGTTGGTCTATATAATTACCTACTTGATCGTCACCTGCTATATGCAGGTGCATATATAAAAAAATTTCGCTGCAAAAACTATTGCTGGCGTGCCAGTCAAATTGGGCATCGGTAGGTGAGGACTAATACTACTGGCGTTGACAACGCGACACGCCATTACGGTCCAAAATACTGATGGCGTAGGTGGCAACACCGCCACTATTTCTTAACAATGGCGCCATATTGGTGGCGTTGGGTGTCTACGCCAGCAAGGCACTATTTGCCATGCCATAGCTAGGCTTTTTTCCACTAGTGTCTCTTGCTCCTAATAGGAGCTTCCTCGTCATCCTCTGATGAAGTTTCATCACTTTTGTGTTCATAATATTCCATCGGAATGGCAGGTTCAGGAGTCTCATCAGATTTCAGTCTAGAACTGCTTTGCATATCTCTCATGGGGAAAATATCCTCAAAGAATGTAGCATCCTTAGACTCTACAATTGTACCGACCTTCTAGTCAGGTACCTCAGATTTCACTACTAGAAATCTATAGCCAACGCTATTCTTAGCGTAGCCCAAATTAACGTAGTCCACGGTCTTTGGTCCAAGCTTACGCTTTTTGGGGATCGGCACATTGACTTTCGCCAAACAGCCCCAAGTGCGCAAGTAAGAGAGTGTAGTTCTTTTCTTTTCCCATTGCTCATAGGGAGTAGTCTCATTATCCTTTGCGGGAACTTTATTCAGGACATGACATGATGTCAATACGGCCTCCCCCCACCATGCCTTGGATAAACCCGATGTATCTAACATGGCGTTAACCAAATCTGTTAGAGTACGGTTTTTTCATTTGGCAACCCCGTTTAACTGGGGTGAATAGGGAGGCGTTCTCTCATGAATAATACCATGTTCCGCACAGAATAAATCAAACTCACTAGAAAAGTACTCTCCACCACGATCAGACTGGACTCATTTTATTTTCTTCTCAAGTTGGTTCTCAACTTCAGCCTTATAGATTTTAAAGTAGTGTAGAGCCCCATCCTTTGTATTTTACAAATACACATAACAGAATATAGTGGAATCATCAATTAAAGTCATGAAGTATTTCTTTCCACCTTTAGTCAACACACCATTCATCTCACACAGATCTGAATGTATGAGCTCTAATGGTGCCAGGTGTCTCTCCTTTGCAGGCTTGTGAGGCTTACGAGGTTGCTTTGCTTGCACACACGCATGGCACTTAGAGCCTTTGGCTAAAGTGAAACTCGGAATTAAATCCATATCTTAGCCAGCCGCGTCATACAACCAAAATTTATGTGACAAAGACGTGAATGCCAAACCTCATATTCGTTCACGTTAGAATGAATTTGGTTCACGACTTTATTACAGAAATCCTCTAGGGAAAGGCGGAACAAACCACCACAATCATATCCTTTTCCAACAAATTGTCCATAACGAGATACGACTACTTTGTTGGACTCAAACCCTTATTTACATAGAAGGGAGCCACTAACGAGATTCTTCTTGATGGCGGGGACATGCTGCACGTTCTTCAGTTGCACGATCTTTCCCGAAGTAAACTTCAGATCTACCGTGTCAATACCATGAACAGAAACATGCGAGCCGTTCCCCATCAGGACAGAACAATCTCGTGCGACCTGGTAAGAAGAAAACAAAGACACATCAGCACACACATGAATATTGGCCCCAGTGTCAACCCACCAATCGGTGGACTGACAAACCGAAAGTACGGTAAACAGATTACCATACCCAGATGCCCCATCATTATTACTTAGAGTGACATTAACAGACTTGGAGTCCTATCCTGGCTTCTTGTACTTGTCTGGGCACTTGTTTGCCTAGTGTTCCTTTGAACCACAAGTAAAGTAGCCATCTCTCTTTTTGTCTTTCTTCTTACCCTTCTTCTTAAAGGTAGTATTCTGCTGGACAGAGTTCTTTCCCTTGAACTTGCGGAAATTCTTTTGCACCACATTGGCACTAGAAGAACCCTATGCCCCTTTCACGTGTGAGTTCTTTGCTCTTGAGTTCTGCTCAACACTTAGATGACCGATGACATCCTCAACAGAGAATTCACGTCTCAAGTGCTTGAGAGAAGTAGCAAAGTTCCTCCATCCAGGAGGGAGTTTTGCAATAATGCAACCCGCGATAAACTTGTCCGGTAACTCACACTTCAGGAGCTCCAGCTCCTTAGCGATGCATTGTATCTCATGGGCCTGGTCCAATACAGAACGGTTATCAACCATTTTGTAATCATGGAACTGCTCCATAGCATACAACTAGCTTCCAGCATCGGTTGCACCGAATTTAGCTTCGAGCGCATCCCACAAATTCTTGGCAACACGCATATGGAGATATGCGTCAACTAGCTTGTCTCCGATCACAGTAAGAACGGCTCCGACAAAGATGATGGTTGCCTCCCTAAATGCATTCTCCTGTTCAGGAGCAATCGTTACCATAGTAGACACACCACCAACCCAGAACACATTCATTGCTGTGAGCCACAAGGTAGTCCTCGTCTGCCAACGCTTAAAATGCATCCCGGTAAACTTTTCCAGTTTCGGTGTAGCAGCAAAGCCGTGAGTCAAAAAGTGCCTAAAATAAGGTTTTTCGATTGATGGAAATATTAGCACTTTTCCGACTAATCTAATCCATGAGTATACAGTAAACATGGCAAATATGGTATGCATCTCATACCGATACCTAAGCATGTGAGCACGTACAGTACATAGAACCGAAACATCTATGAACAGCATATATACAGCCAACACATGTACGAGCAGATAGGGGATGAACGAGTCATACCCTCCAGTTGGCCAAGCCAACGCAGCGGTGGTAGCGGAAGCCTCAGCATCAGCCGAGGCCTTCATCTTGGCGGCTTCGTCGTCAGCCATGGGTTCAATGCAGTGGAAGTAGTGGAAGCAGAGGCGGACGGAGACGGGGACGGATCGGGAGCAGTCGCGTCAAGACGCTCCCCAAAAACCTTATTGCCGTTCTTCCGGGCAGGATCTCAAACGACAGGGTTCCAGAGGCACCTGCTCTCCTGACCAACCATGCACGCGGTCGTCGGGATGGGATCGCCGGAAGCAGCACAGTTAGAGGAACAGTAGATGACGGCTAGGGTTGTGCGAGAGGGAGTGAGTGAACTAAGTTAGGGTTCACTCCATTGGCCAGCACCTTCTTATATAGGCCGTCAGGTTGATTGGCCTGGGCTCAAGCCCATGACCGAGTCCGTGAACAGCCCACGGTCCAACATCTCGGACAGTGGCACTTCCGTAAGCGACTCGTTAATTAATCCAAGATTAATTAACCATTCCTAAACGGCAAAAATAAGCTTCGGCTCGGCTCATTCCCGCAACCCGCGGCGCGCACGCGTCGTGACGAGGCGTGGCGAAGTGAGGCGGGCGGCGGAGGAGGAGCGTGCGTGTATAACTCGTATTCCCAAGCTCCCAATAGCAAGTGGTGGAGCAGCCCTTATAAAGAGGTCTCACTCTTCTTACTGTAGCAGTATGGTACTAAACTTCCCACACTTCCCACCACTTGCCATACACATTAATGGGCCTTAGAGATTAACCAGGGATTATTGTCTTATATGGGCCTAAGCCAATCCATAATCCAACAACAAGCACAAATATATTCAACACCCCCCCCCCTTGCAGTCGAAGCGTCGCCAGAGACGCAGAGACTGGAACGAAACTCCTCGAAGATGGAAGTGGGCAGTCCCTTAGTCATCACATCGGTGAACTGCTGTGCGGTCGGAACATGGAGAACCTGAATTCGTCCAAGGGCTACCTGTTCGCGCACAAAGTGGATATCAAGCTCGATGTGCTTCGTCCGACGATGACGAATGGGGTTGGCGGAAAGGTACACAACAGAGACGTTGTCACAATAGACAACCGTGGCCTATGAGATGTCGTGATGCAACTCCTGGAGCAGCTATCGAAGCCAGGTGCACTCGGCAACTGCGTTAGCTACCGGTCGGTACTCCACCTCCGCGCTAGAGCGCAACACCATGGGTTGTCATTTGGACGACCACGAGATGAGGGAGGGACCAAGGTAGACGCAATAGCCAGAAGTGGAGCAACTTGTATCACGCCAGCCAGCCATATCAGCATCAAAATAGGCCACCATATGCATGGAAGGAGATGTTGTCAGTGTCAGCCCAAGAGACACCGTGCCCCGAATATAGCGGAGGATCCCTTTCACGAGGTTCCAATGGGAGTCACGAGGAGCGTGCATGTGGAGACACACCTGCTGAACGGCATACTGCAAGTCTGGTCTGGTGAGCATCAGATCCTGGAGAGCATCGACATTGGACCGGTAGAACGGGGCATCCGACACAGGTGAACCATCTAGAGCAGAAAGCTTGGCCTTCGGGTCAAAAGGAGTAGCGACGGGGTTGCAGTTGCGCATACTGGCACGCTCAAGCCATGTGCATACTTCTGTTGATGAAGAAAGAAGCCATCAGGATGATGTCATCGATGTAGAGTAGCAAGTAAGCAGTCGCGTTGCCATGATGATAGACGAACAACGAGGCATCCGAGCGGGTAACACAAAAGCCCAGTGTCTAAATAAAACCAGTGATGCGCTTGCTTGAGGCCGTAGAAAGACATAGACAGCAAGCACACGTGGCCAGGATGAGTGGCGTCGATGAAACCGACGGGTTGCTCACAATAACCTGCTCCGCAAGATGGCCACGGAGAAAGGCGTTGGAGACATCCATCTGATGGACAGGCCAGCCGCGAGAGACCGTGATACGTCTCCAACGTATCTATAATTTTTGATTGTTCCATGCTATTATATTATCATTCTTGGATGTTTTACAATCATTTTATAGCAACTTTATATCATTTTTTGGGACTAACCTATTGACATAGTGCCCAGTGCCAGTTGCTGTTTTTTGCTTGTTTTTTACTTCGCAGGAAATCAATACCAAACGGAGTCCAAATGCAGCGAAACTTTTTGGTGATTTTTTCTGGACCAGAAGACACAAGTTGGGCCAAGAAAGTACCTGAGGGGGGCTCCGAGGGGAGCACAACCCACCAGGGCATGCCCAGGTGGGTTGTGCCCACCTCGGCCACCTCCCGCACTGCCTCTTTGCTCTATAAATACCCCAATATTCTAGAAACCCTAGGGGAGTCAACGAAAATCAATTCCAGCCGCTGCAAGTTCTAGAAACCACAGATCCAATCTAGACACCATCACGGAGGGGTTCATCATCCTCATTGGTGCCTCTCCGATGATGCGTGAGTAGTTCATTGTAGACCTACGGGTCCGTAGTTAGTAGCTAGATGGCTTCCTCTCTCTCTTTTGATTCTCAATACAATGGTCTCTTGGAGATCGATTTGATGTAACTCTTTTTGCGGTGTGTTTGTTGGGATCCGTTGAACTTTGAGTTTATGACCAGATCTATGTTTTTATCCATGAAAGCTATTTGAGTCTTTTGATCTGTTATATGCATGATTACTTATAGCCTCATATTTCTTCTTCGAATCTTTGGTTTAGTTAGGCCAACTAGATCGATTTTTCTTCCCATGGGAAGAGGTGCTTGGTAATGGGTTCGATCTTACGGTGCTTGATCCCAGTGACAGAAGGGGAACCAACACGTATGTATCGTTGCTATTAAGGATAACAAGATGGGGTCTATTTCTACATAAATAGATCTTGTCTACATCATATCATCATTCTTATTGCATTACTCCGTTTCTCCATGAACCTAATACACTAGATGCATGCTGGATAGCGGTCGATGTGTGGAGTAATTGTAGTAGATGCAGGCAGGAGTCGGTCTACTAATCTTGGACGTGATGCCTATATAATGGTCATTGCCTAGATATCGTCATAATTATTTGAAGTTCTATCAATTGTCCAACAGTAATTTGTTTACCCACCGTATGCTATTTTTCTCGAGAGAAGCCCCCAGTGAAATCTACGGCCCCCGGGTCTATTTTCTCATCATATATTTTCAGATCTATTTTGCTATTTGCCTTTTTATTTATTTACCACTTTTATTTTCAGATCTATATTTCTATAAACCCAAAAATATTTTGCTTCACTTTATTTTATTCGCGGTCTATTTATCCAATCTACTACAATTTATCTCCCGTCCGTTTGCCAATTTCTGGCGCCGTTACCCGAAAGGGATTGACAACCCCTTTAACACGTCGGGTTGCAAGTATTTGTTCGTTGTGTGCAGCTGCTGTTTACGTAGTGTTGCTTAGTTCTCCTACTGGTTCGATAACCTTGGTCTCATCACTGAGGGAAATACCTACCGTTGCTGTGCTGCATCATCCCTTCCTCTTTGGGGAAATACCGACGTAGTTCAAGCAAACATCAGACCGCAAGCTGTAAGACAGTGCGGATCATGCCCGGTTTGACCAACAGTGCAAATGTCTCGGTGAAGTCGACTCCAGTGCACTGACGAAAACCACGGACCACCCATCGAGCCATGTAGCGCTCAAGAGTGCCATTCGAGCGGGTCTTATGGCAAAAGACCCACTTGCCGCTGATGACATTGGCGGCGGGGGGGGGGGGGGGGGGGGGGACCAGTTGCCAGGTGCGGTTCCGCTGAAGAGCGCCGAACTCTTCCTGCATCGCAGCGAGCCAGTGAGGATCACGGAGGGTGGCCCAGGCGGATGCGGGAAGCGGCGACAGCGCGAAAGTAGATGCAGCGAGAAGATACTCATCGCTGGAGTGTCGCAAGCTCGGGCAGTGGATGCCAACCCTAGATCGCGTAATAGGGCGAGACGGTAGTTCCGGCACCGTGGCAAGCATAGGTGGCAAGGACGAGCCCGTCTCGGTGGAGGCAGCAGGTGATTGCGTCGAGGCGGCGAAGCTCGTGGAGGACGCCGAAGAGGCCCCTGCCATGCTAGAGGCCGAGGGGGCCGGTGACGTGGTAGTGGCCGATGGCATGTTCGATGCCAAGGCACCCACGGGCGTAGCCGGGGCGGAGGGCGTCGGGGACTCTGAGGGCGCCGAGTGGGCGACCACCCTAGAGCCCGAACCACCAGGCATGGTGGGCGTCGAGGTGGCACGACCGGAGTCGGCAGCCATAGCTCGACCCACGGCGCGAGGAGCACCGAAGCCAGGGGCGGTTCAAGGGCCGCATGGGGCCGTCCACCAGACGGCGTCGCCGAGGGGCCGGCAGTGGCCGGTGGCGAGATGACGACCGAGGGTACCTGCCGAAAGGGAAACACCTTCTCATCAAAGTAAACGTGTCGCGAGGTAAACACGCGATGTGAGACAGGATCATAGCAGCGGTAGCCTTTGGTGTTGGGTGGGTAGCCTAGAAAGATGCACACAACAGAGCGAGGTGCAAGCTTATGAGGCGAGGTGGCGATAATGAGGTAGCAGAGATGCCCGAAGATACGAAGCTTATCATAGGAGGGTGGGGCACCAAAGAGAAGATGATGAGGTGCAAAGTTCCCGCGAGTACGGCAAGGATGAAGGTTAATGAGGAGTGATGCAGTGGCAAGGGCGTCAGGCCAGAAGTGCGGAGGCACATTGGCATGAAAGAGAAGCGTACGAACGCAATCGTTAAGAGTGCGAAGAACGCGTTTAGCGCGCATGTTCTGTTGCGAAGTGTATGGGTAGGTGAGATGAAATGGTGTGCCTTGTGTGGAGAGAAGAGTGCAAATAGCCAAGTTGTCGAACTCCTTCCCGTTGTCGGTTTGTAACGCAAGGATCGAACGCCCAAACTGCGTGAAAACATAAGAGTAAAAGGCGGCGAGGGTGGATATGACATTGGATTTGCGCCGCAATGGGAAGGTCCACACATAATGCGAAAAATCATCAAGAATGACAAGATACTAAAGATAGCCCGTGTTGCTAGCAATAGGCGAGGTCCACACATCACTATGAATTAACTCGAATGGGTACGATGCAACATGAGAAGAAGCCCTAAAAGGAAGACGGACATGTTTGCCGAGGCGACAAGCATGACAAGTGTGATCATCGATCTTATTACAAGTGAACAGAAAACTCCGAAGTATATGACGAAGAGTGGCGGGGTTGGGATGACCCAAGTGAGCGTGCCAAAGGTCCACACCGGTGGCGAGGACAACGGGGGCAGCGATGGTGGTGGAGGCGGTGGAGTGGACCGGGTAGAGCTCGTCGGGGCTGTCACATCGGTGAAGCACCATCCGGGTACATGCGTCCTTGACAGAAAAACCACACTCGTCAAACTCAACGGTAACAGGATTTTCACGAGTAAAAAAACGAACTGAAACAAGGTTTTTAATAAGATCAGGTGAGACTAAGATGTTAGACAAGGATAATGGTGTAGATGATGATGGAAAAGATGCATGTCCTATGTGACTGATCGGGAGAGAAGAACCATCTCCGATGGTGATGCGATTAGATGTGTGGACAGGGTAGGAGGTGTGGAGGTTACTGGTGACCCACAAGTATAGGGGATCTATCTTAGTCCTTTTGATAAGTAAGAGTGTTGAACCCAATAAGGAGCAGAAGGAAATGACAAGCGGTTTTCAACAAGGCATTTTCTGCAAGCACTGAAATTATCGGTAATAGATAGTTTGGTGATAAGATAATTCGTAACGGGTAAGAAGTAACAAGTGTAACAAAGGTGCAGCAAGGTGGCCCAATACTTTTTGTAGAAAAGGATAAGCCTGGACGAACTTTTATATAAAGCAAAGCGCTCCCGAGGACACATGGGAATTATTGTCAACTTAGTTTTCATTATGCTCATATGATTCGCGTTCGTTACTTTGATAATTTGATATGTGGGTGGATCAGTGCTTGGGTGCTGTCTTTACTTGGACAAGCCTCCCACTTATGATTAACCCCTCTTGCAAGCATCCGCAACTACGAAAGAAGAATTAAGATAAATCTAACCATAGCATGAAATATGTGGATCCAAATCAGCCCCTTAGGAAGCAACGCATAAACTAGGGTTTAAGCTTCTGTCACTCTAGAAATCCATCATCTACTTATTACTTCCCAATGCCTTCCCCTGGGCCCAAATCATTGTCAAGTGTCATGTAGTCGACGTTCACATAACACCACTAGAGGAAAGACAACATACATCTCATCAAATATCGAACGAATACCAAATTCACATGATTACTTATAACAAGACTTCTCCCATGTCCTCATGAACAAACATAACTACTCACAAAGCATGTTCATGTTCAAGATCAGAGGGGTATTGAATATCATTAAGGATCTGAACATATGATCTTCCACCAAATAAACCAACTAGCATCAACTACAAGGAGTAATCAACACTATTAGCAACCCACAGGTACCAATCTGAGGTTTTGAGACAAAGATTGAATACAAGAGATGAACTAGGGTTTGAGAGGAGATGGTGCTGGTGAAGATGTTGATGGAGATTGACCCCCTCTTGATGAGAGGATCGTTGGTGATGACGTTGGCTTCGATTTCCCCCTCCCGAAGGGAAGTTTCCCCGGCAGAATTGCTCCGCCGGAGCCCTAGATTGCTTCTGCCCAGGTTCCGCCTCGAGACGGCGGTGCTTCGTCCTGAAAGCTCTCTTGTGATTTTTTCCAGGTAAAAACCCTTCATATAGCAGAAGATAGACACCGGAGACCTGCTACGGGGCCCACAAGCCCTAGGGGCGCGCCCCTAGGGCTTGTGGCCACCTGGTGGGTCCCCTCTAGTATTTTCTTTGCCCAATAGTTCTTATATATTCCGAGAGCTTTCAGGACGAAGCACCGCCGTCTCGAGGCGGAACCTGGGCAGAAGCAATCTAGGGCTCCGGCGAGCAATTCTGCCGGGGAAACTTCCCTTCGGGAGGGGGAAATCGAAGCCAACGTCATCACCAACGATCCTCTCATCAGAGGGGGTCAATCTCCATCAACATCTTCACCAGCACCTCTCCTCTCAAACCCTAGTTCATCTCTTGTATTCAATCTTTGTCTCAAAACCTCAGATTGGTACCTGTGGGTTGCTAATAGTGTTGATTACTCCTTGTAGTGATGCTAGTTGGTTTATTTGGTGGAGATCATATGTTCAGTCCTTAATGATATTCAATACCCCTCTGATCTTGAACATGAACATGCTTTGTGAGTAGTTATGTTTGTTCATGAGGACATGGAATATCTTGTTATAAGTAATCATGTGAATTTGGTATCGTTCGATATTGTGAGATGTATGTTGTCTTTCCTCTAGTGGTGTTATGTGAACGTCGACTACATGACACCTTGACAATGATTTGGGCCCAGGGGAAGGCATTGGGAAGTAATAAGTAGATGATGGATTTCTAGAGGGACAGAAGCCTTAAACCCTAGTTTATGCGTTGCTTCCTAAGGGCTGATTTGGATCCACATATTTCATGCTATGGTTAGATTTATCTTAATTCTTCTTTCGTAGTTGCGGATGCTTGCAAGAGGGGTTAATCATAAGTGGGAGCTTGTCCAATAAAGACAGCACCCAAGCACTGATCCACCCACATATCAAATTATCAAAGTAACGCCGCGAATCATATGAGCATAATGAAAACTAATTTGACAATAATTCCCATGTGTCCTCGGGAGCGCTTTGCTTTATATAAAGTTCGTCCAGGCTTATCCTTTTCTACAAAAAGTATTGGGCCACCTTGCTGCACCTTTGTTACACTTGTTACTTCTTACCCGTTACGATATCTTATCACCAAACTATCTATACCGATAATTTCAGTGCTTGCAGAAAATGCCTTGTTGAAAACCGCTTGTCATTTCCTTCTGCTCCTTATTGGGTTCAACACTCTTACTTATCAAAAGGACTAAGATAGATCCCCTATACTTGTGGGTCACCAGTAACCTCCACACCTCCTACCCTGTCCACACATCTAATCGCATCACCATCGGAGATGGTTCTTCTCTCCCGATCAGTCACATAGGACATGCATCTTTTCCATCATCATCTACACATTATCCTTGTCTAACATCTTAGTCTCACCTGATCTTATTAAAAACCTTGTTTCAGTTCGTTTTTTTACTCTTGAAAATCCTGTTACCGTTGAGTTTGACGAGTGTGGTTTTTCTGTCAAGGACGCATGTACCCATGGTGCTTCACCGATGTGACAGCCCCGACGAGCTCTACCGCCACCCATCCACCGCCTCCACCACCATCGCTGCCCCGTTGTCCTCGCCACCGGTGTGGACCTTTGGCACGCTCACTTGGGTCATCCCAACCCCGCCCTCCTTCGTCATATACTTCGGAGTTTTCTGTTCACTTGAATAAATCGATGATCACACTTGTCATGCTTGTCCGCCTCGGCAAACATGTCCGTCTTCCTTTTAGGGCTTCTTCTCATGTTGCAATCGTACCATTCGAGTTAATTCATAGTGATGTGTGGACCTCGCCTATTGCTAGCAACACGGGCTATCTTATTATCTTGTCATTCTTGATGATTTTCTCCATTATGTGTGGCCTCCCATTGCGGCGCAAATCCAATGTCATATCCACCCTCGCCGCCTTTTACTCTTATGTTTTCACGCAGTTTGGGCGTTCGATCCTTGCGTTACAAACCGCAAACGGGAAGGAGTTCGACAACTTGGCTATTTGCACTCTTCTCTCCCACACGGGCACACCATTTCATCTCACCTACCCATACACTTCGCACCAGAACATGCGCGCTAAACGCGTTCTTCGCACTCTAACGATTGCGTTCGTACGCTTCTCTTTCATGCAATGTGCCTCCGCACTTCTGGCCTGACGCCCTTGCCACTGCATCACTCCTCTTAACCTTCATCCTTGCCGTACTCGCGGAAACTTTGCACCTCATCATCTTCTCTTTGGTGCCCCACCCTCCTATGATAAGCTTCGTATCTTCGGGCATCTCGCTACCTCATTATCGCCACCTCGCCTCATAAGCTTGCACCTCGCTCTGTTGTGTGCATCTTTCTAGGCTACCCACCCAACACCAAAGGCTACCGCTGCTATGATCCTGTCTCACTCGCGTTTTTACCTCGCGACACGTTTACTTTGATGAGAATTGTTTCCCTTTCGGCAGGTACCCTCGGTCGTCATCTCGCCACCGGCCACTGCCGCCCCTCGGCGACGCCGTCTGGTGGACGGCCCCATGCGGCCCTTGAACCGCCCCTGGCTTCGGTCTCCTCCTCGCGCGTGGGTCGAGCTATGGCTGCCGACTCCCGGTCGTGCCACCTCGACGCCCACCATGCCTGTGGTTCGGCTCTAGGGTGGTCGCCCACTCGGCGCCCTCAGAGTCCCCGACGCCCTCCCGCCCGGCTAGCCCGTGGGTGCCTTGGCATCGAACTGCCATCGGCCACTACCACGTCACCGGCCCCCTCGGCCTCTAGCATGGCAGGGGCCTCTTCGGCGTCCTCCACGAGCTTCGCCGCCTCGACGCAATCACCTGCTGCCTCCACCGAGACGGGCTCGTCCTTGCCACCTATCTTGCCACGGTGCCGGAACTACCGTCTCGCCCTATTACGCATCTAGGGTTGGCATCCACTGCCCGAGCTTGCGACACTCCAGCGATGAGTATCTTCTCGCTGCATCTACTTTCGCGCTGTCGCCGCTTCCCGCATCCGCCTGGGCCACCCTCCGTGATCCTCACTGGCTCGCTGCGATGCAGGAGGAGTTCGGCGCTCTTCAGCGGAACCGCACCTGGCAACTGGTCCCCCCCCCCCCCCCCCGCCCCGCCAATGTCATCAGCGGCAAGGGGTCTTTTGCCATAAGACCCGCTCGAATGGCACTCTGAGCGCTACATGGCTCGATGGGTGGTCCGTGGTTTTCGTCATTGCACTGGAGTCGACTTCACCGAGACATTTGCACTGTTGGTCAAACCGGGCATGATCCGCACTGTCTTACAGCTTGCGGTCTGAGTTTGCTTGACTACGTCGGTATTTCCCCAAGAGGAAGGGATGATGCAGCACAGCAACGGTAGGTATTTCCCTAGTGATGAACCAAGGTTATCGAACCAGTAGGAGAACTAAGCAACACTACGTAAACAGCAGCTGCACACAACAACAAATACTTGCAACCCGACGTGTTAAAGGGGTTGTCAATCCCTTTCGGGTAACGGCGCCAGAAATTGGCAAACGGACGGGAGATAAATTGTAGTAGATTGGATAAATAGACCGCGAATAAAATAAAGTGAAGCAAAATATTTTGGGTTTATAAATATAGATCTGAAAATAAAGTGGTAAATAAATAAAAAGGCAAATAGCAAAATAGATCTGAAATATATGATGAGAAAATAGACCCGGGGCCGTAGATTTCACTGGGGGCTTCTCTCGAGAAAAATAGCATACGGTGGGTAAACAAATTACTGTTGGACAATTGATAGAACTTCAAATAATTATGACGATATCTAGCAATGACCATTATATAGGCATCACGTCCAAGATTAGTAGACCGACTCCCTGCATCTACTACAATTACTCCACCATCGACCGCTATCCAGCATGCATCTAGTGTATTAGGTTCATGGAGAAACGGAGTAATGCAATAAGAATGATGATATGATGTAGACAGATCTATTTATGTAAAATAGACCCCATCTTGTTATCCTTAATAGCAACGATACATACGTGTTGGTTCCCCTTCTGTCACTGGGATCAAGCACCGTAGATCGAACCCATTACCAAGCACCTCTTCCCATGGGAAGAAAAATCGTCTAGTTGGCCTAACTAAACCAAAGATTCGAAGAAGAAATATGGAGGCTATAAGTAATCATGCATATAACAGATCAAAAGACTCAAATAGCTTTCATGATAAAAACATAGATCTGGTCATAAACTCAAAGTTCAACGGATCCCAACAAACACCACACAACCGCAAAGAGTTACATCAAATCGATCTCCAAGACCATTGTATTGGAATCAAAAGAAGAGAGGAAGCCATCTAGCTACTAACTACGGACCCGTAGGTCTACAATGAACTACTCACGCATCATCGGAGAGGCACCAATGAGGATGATGAACCCCTCCGTGATGGTGTCTAGATGGATCTGTGGTTTCTAGAACTTGCAGCGGCTGGAATTGATTTTCGTTGACTCCCTAGGGTTTCTAGAATATTGGGGTATTTATAGAGCAAAGAGGCAGTGCGGGAGGTGGCCGAGGTGGGCACAACCCACCTGGGCATGCCCTGGTGGGTTGTGCTCCCCTCGAGCCCCCCTCAGGTACTTTCTTGGCCCAACTTGTGTCTCTGGTCCAGAAAAATCACCAAAAAGTTTCGCTGCATTTGGACTCCGTTTGGTTTGATTTCCTGCGAAGTAAAAAACAAGCAAAAAACAGCAACTGGCACTGGGCACTATTTCAATAGTTAGTCCCAAAAAATGATATAAAGTTGCTATAAAATGATTGTAAAACATCCAAGAATGATAATATAATAGCATGGAACAATCAAAAATTATAGATACGTGGAGACGTATCACGGTCTCTCGCGGCTGGCCTGTCCATCAGATGGATGTCTCCAACGCCTTTCTCCGTGGCCATCTTGCGGAGCAGGTTATTGTAGCAACCGTCGGTTTCAATCGACGCCACTCATCCTGGCCACGTGTGCTTGCTGTCTATGTCTTTCTACGGCCTCAAGCAGCGCTCACTGGTTTTTATTAGACACTGGGCTTTTGTGTTACCCGCTCGGATGCCTCGTTGTTCGCTTCATCATCATGGCACCGCGACTGCTTACTTGCTACTCTACATCGATGACATCATCCTGATGGCTTCTTTCTTCTTCATCAACAGAAGTATGCACATGGCTTGAGCGTGCCAGTATGCGCAACTGCAACCCCGTCGCTACTCCTTTTGACCACGAAGGCCAAGCTTCCTGCTCTAGATGGTTCACCTGTGTCGGATGCCCCGTTCTACCGGTCCAATGTCGATGCTCTCCAGGATCTGATGCTCACCAGACCAGACTTGCAGTATGCCGTTCAGCAGGTGTGTCTCCACATGCACGCTCCTCGTGACTCCCATTGGAACCTCGTGAAAGGGATCCTCCGCTATATTCGGGGCACGTTGTCTCTTGGGCGGACACTGACAACATCTCCTCTCATGCATATGGTGGCCTATTTGATGCTGATATGGCTGGCTGGCGTGATACAAGTTGCTCCACTTCTGGCTATTCGTCTACCTTGGTCCCTCCCTCATCTCGTGGTCGTCCAAATGACAACCCATGGTGTTGCGCTCTAGCGCGGAGGTGGAGTACCGACCGGTACTAACGCAGTTGCCGAGTGCACCTGGCTTCGATAGCTGCTGCTCCAGGAGTTGCATCACGACATCTCATAGGCCACGGTTGTCTATTGTGACAACGTCTCTGTTTTGTACTTTCCGCCACACCCATTCGTCATCGTCGGACGAAGCACATCGAGCTTGATATCCACTTTGTGCGCGAACAGGTAGCCCTTGGACGAATTCAGGTTCTCCATGTTCCGACCCACAAGCAGTTCACCGATGTGATGACTAAGGGACTGCCCACTTCCATCTTCGAGGAGTTTCGTTCCTTCTCTGCGTCTCTGGCGACGCTTCGACTGCAAGGGGGGGGGGTGTTGAATAATTTGTGCTTGTTGTTGGATTATGGATTGGCTTAGGCCCATATAAGACAATAATCCCTGGTTAATCTCTAAGGCCCATTAATGTGTATGGCAAGTGGTGGGAAGTGTGGGAAGTTTAGTACCATACTGCTACAGTAAGAAAGTGAGACCCTTTATAGGGCTGCTCCACCACTTGCTATTGGGACTTGGGAATACGAGTTATACACGCACCGCTCCTCCTCCGCGCGCCCGCCTCACTTCGCCACGCCTCGTCACGACGCGTGCGCGCCGCGGGTTGCGGGAATGAGCCGAGCCGAAGCTTATTTTTGCGGTTTAGGAATGGTTAATTAATCTTGGATTAATTAACGAGTCCTCTACGGAAGTGCCACTGTCCGAGATGTTGGACCGTGGGCTGTTCACGGACTCGGTCATGGGCTTGAGCCCAGGCCAATCAACCTGACGGCCTATATAAGAAGTGCTGGCCATGGATGTGACCCTAACTTAGTTCACTCACTCCCTCTCGCACAACCCTAGCCGTCATCTACTGTTCCTCTAACTGTGCTGCTTCCGGCGATCCCATCCGACGACCGCGTGCATGGTTGGTCAGGAGAGCGTGCCTCTGGAACCCTGTCGTTTGAGATCCTGCCCAAGAACGGCAATAGGTTTTTGGGGAGCGTCTTGACGCGACTGCTCCCGATCCGTCCCCGTCTCCGTCCGCCTCTGCTTCCACTACTTCCACTGCATTGAACCCATGGCTGACCCGAAGCCGCCAAGATGAGGCCTCGGCTGATGCTGAGGCTCCGCTACCACCGCTGCGTTGGCTTGGCCAACTGGAGGGTATGACTCGTTCATCCCCTATCTGCTCGTACATGTTTGGCTGTAATTATGCTGTTCATAGATGTTTCGGTTCTATGTACTGTACGTGCTCACATGCTTAGGTATCGTTATGAGATGCATACCATATTGCCATGTTTACTTATACTCATGGTTGATTATCGGAAAAGTGCTAATATTTCCATCATCGAAAAACCTTTTTTAGGCACTTTTTGACTCACGGCTTTGCTGCTACACCGAAACTGGAAAAGTTTACCGGGATGCATTTTAAGCGTTGGCAACAGGACTACCTTGTGGCTCACAGCAATGAATGTGTTCTGGGTTGGTGGTGTGTCTACTATGGTAAATTGCTCCTGAACAGGAGAATGCATTAGGAGGCAACCATCATCTTTGTCGGAGCCGTTCT